>JARLTB010000156.1:8277500-9477500 GCA_030141615.1 Unio pictorum | reverse complement strand
GGGTTGTAAAACTTTCAAGATGGTCATTTATTTAGGACCAACTAGGTAACATAATAAGTCTACTTGTGAAAACACCATGTTGATATGGCTATCTTTGGAAAGAGTAGAGATAACAGTATTTTCTAAATAACCAACATCATGCTCATACTGAAGGCCTATCTGCATCATCATCTGGACCAACTAGAGTCTGAGTCTATATCCCTGTTCGTTTGTACCCCCCTGCCTATTTCAGTAACGAAAAGCATAAACAAGATAAAAAGTCAAGAAATCTTACTCAATTCATTCACTGATTTATAATTTCTAACCCGATAGTGAAAAGGGTGTCCATAACACCTTCATTGTCTGCGCATCTGATGCTTAACAGATGTTTTCACTATCAACCATGGTCATCAATGAGATCAATTTCCAGTTCCTGGATAGGTCCATTTTAAGCGAAGGGGCAGATGCATAACTACACATGTATGTATATAGAAGGTAGATTTTACAGGTGGCAAAGAGATATAACTCATAACCTTACCATAATTGACGGAAGTATCCGGGAGTAACCAAATAGAAGCAATGACTTCACACTATTTGTGAAATATAGACTCGCCCAAATTGTATGTAATATGGTGTCGTGTCAATATGGAAACTTCCGTTAAGCATGAGACACGCAGATGATGAAAGTGTTATGGACACCCTGGTCGCGATCGGTTTGAAAATTATAAATCAATGAATGAACTGAGTAAGATTTATTGAGTTTTTATCTTGTTTATGCTTTTCGTTACTGAAATCGGCAGGGGGCACAAACAAACAGGGATATTGACTCAGACTATAGATACCATAAGAGCTCTTTTAATACAAAACCCATGTCTAATGACTTTCCATTTAAGAGGGAGAGGAATAGCAATAAGATTTTCCAAATGGTTAAGAGTCTTCTGGTGAAAACTCCATGCTAATGTGACTTTCTCTTTTGAAGGAGTTATAATAACAAGATTGATTGCTGTCATTATGGCCATATTGGATACTAGCTAGATATCATACAAAGCTTTTCAGTGAAAGCACAGTGTAAATATGACCAGCCAACAAGGAGAAACTGTGGTAACATTTTAATGATGGCCACTGTGGCAGCCATAGTGGAATTTAGATTGGCACCATTTCTTTTTCTGACCAACCAGTTTTCACAGGAATACTTTTAATACAAAAAAACCTGCTGATATGACCATAAATTCAAGAGTAGCAGCGATAAAAAGATTTTCATGATGACCACTTTAGCAACCACACTCAATGTGAATGTGGTATCATTCTTATGAAGACCAGCTAGAACTGATGTAAATGTGTCATTTTATTTTGAAGTATCAATAACAAGATTTCCATGATAGCTGCAGCAGGGGAAAAAACATCAGATCAGCACGAATTTCATTCAGGAGCAACTAGTTACAAAAACGTCTTTCAGGCAAGACCAAACATTGATATAACCTTAAATTCAGAAGAAGTATAAATATAAAGATTCTCAAAATGGCTGATGGTGCAGCCATACTGGACATCAGATGGGCACCATTTTCATTCAAGACCAATTAGATATTACAAGTCTTCAATGAAAACCTTATTTGATAAGGACAAAATGAGTACTGATAACAAGATTTTCAAGATGACCACTATGGTGGCCAAACTGTACATCAGACTGGAACAATTTTCCTTCATGACCAATTAGACAGCATAACAAGCATTCTGCTTTTTTAATTATTAAACAAACTGTCAATATGGCTTTCCATTCAACTGTAGAAAAAATACCAAACTTTTCAAGATGGCTGTCATGATGACCATACTGGACATCAGATCAGCACCATTTCTGAGTTTATGTTTTGTGGGGGTTTAGTGCCTTTTTCAGCACATATGTAAGAACCAGTATATTTTGTGGAGAAAGACTTTGGAAATAACTACCAACCCATAGGAAGCTACCAGCAAGCTTTCACATTCCAGATTAACAACACAGGGTCAGAACTCTTTCAGTGAAAACTCCATGCTGATATGATCATCCAATCAGGAGTAGCAATAACAAAAATGTTTTGTATGGATGATATTGTGGCCATACTGGGCATCTTATCATAAAAATTTTCATTTAAGAGTGACTGGATATCAGAAGTTCTCTTTCAATGAAATCCCCATGTGGAGATAACCATCCATTCATGAGGACTGTCGGTAACAAGGTGTTCAAACTGGAAGCTGTCGTGATGGTATGTTAACGCTTTCCTTAGTATCTAGGCTATCAACAATGTTCATAATATCAACCATACATAGTTACATTAGCCAGTCAACACTATATGTTAAATTTGTCTTTTATGAGACACACACTACAGCGTATTGAATGCTTTGTTGTTTCTTAAGTATATTATAATGTTCTAAAAATTCATTAATAATTATTAAATATAAAAATGTCCAAATGGTCACCCCTCTCTCTGGATTTTCATACCTATTTTGGGAGAGATGAGAAAGATTTTTTGTCTTTAAAAATGTAATTAAAGCAGACTAATGACTTAGATAAACTGTAAATATATTAAAGCATATTAATTACCTCTTGTTGGTTCGTTTTTTCGCTCAGTTTCTATTCCACACTAATTTCCATATGCCAGTATGTGAATGCCTGACAGTTTAGGTTTTAGTGTAAAAACGCTAACAGTGTTTATAGTGCACTACTTTCTTCATATAAACTATATTTTATATTTAAACGAGTGTGTCTTATATTGATTTAATAAATGTAAATAAATATGGAAACTCAACAAGAAAACAACAAACTTATCAATTTGCAATTCCATTTTGGTTTACTACAAACTTCAAGTATATATTAGAAAATGTTATTATCAGTTTCTATTCACAAGTGATACTATGTTTGCTGGACAAGAAAAAGTCATTGTTAGCAGCGTAGACAAGTTAAAATGCGGCTAAACAAGTAATTTTTTTATACTTTCTCAGAATTTAAAAAAGAATACTGAAATGAATATCAGGTCCTTTTTGTTCAGTTTTATGTGAATCTTAACCCTAGGATGTGCTGTTGTTTTCCAGTTTTGTTTGTGAATTTCACCACACACTCACACAAATACAAAACTAATTTAGAAATAAACATCTAGCACTTAAAAATCAATGTAGCTGGCTTTGTGCTACACAGAATCATGCCTAACAACTTGGATAGAAAGTAATGTTTCATACCTGTGTAATCTGTATCTGGAAAGTAGTTTGGGGGTTGCGGAAATGAGTTTTGTAATGTTTTATAGCCTCATCTCTCCTGTTGAATCCATTTCTACATTTGTAGCAGTGCCAGTGAGCCCCTTTAAACTTCTTTTCACCTTTAATAATACCCACTATGTCACAATGGTCACAACATCTTAGAATCTTCAAACCTGCATAAAGAAAATATTAAATCTGACCTATCTCTGGATTCGATGCAGTCTTAATAAGCAAGAACAAATCAATAATAAAAATCGAATACTTTAATGAACCTATTAAAAACCTCCCACTGATGGCAAACTTTATTCTTCTTCATTATTCAAGCTCATGTCAATTTCTTACCGTTTCTATATACAAAGCCATCAAAATTTAAATTTTATTTCAATACTACATCCATACAATATATTAATGGGATCTATATTACTGAATCTTCTGCGTTTTATTTCCCACACCACAAATCAATCTCGTGCAAAAAATTCTAAATAATCACCTTTTGTCTAAATGTGTATGCATGTGGATTAGTTTAAATGCTCACAAACACTACCTATTAGGCAAAGGAATGGCCTGGGTATGTTTGATTTCTTGCTTATTTCTGGTTGATAAGAATAAAATCAACTGCATTAGAAAACTGAACTGCAAGTGAAAACAAGTCCCCGGAACTATTTAATTCCATTTACAAGCTCAGACGCCAGTATCATCATATGAGAATGAAAAAAGCAATCCTATTGTTAAGATCCTCTGATTCTCTCTTATTCACTGAAGATGTCAAAGTGCTCAAAACACCTATTAAACTTTAGTAACAACATGGGAATCAACCATTACATTTTAGCGCTCATTTCAAACTTCAGGACATTAAGTTTTAACAATTTGGTCACAATAAACGACAGGTGAAATCAGTTAGGTGGAAAATTTATGGTAGAAGGTGACAAAGAAAATGTATTAGTTATGCCAAATTAAAGAGCAATTATAAAACAGAAATGGTCATTTGTAATGCTCTATTTAGCAGTGCTGGGTAGCATAAAAAAAATTTGCATTGCTGTATACTACTGAATTTCTGACTATTCCATATGTACCACAGTATAACACAATTATATTAAAGACCAACAATTTGATATTCTGGGGCAGGGGCTGAACTCTTTTGTGATACATTTCTTTCTGTCATTAGACGAAAGAATATTTCACTCAATCTTTATAGCAAAGTAATGCCATTATATATCAATGATATTATTTGGAAAAAATATTACTTTTCTTGATATGAAAGCAAAAAATGTCTTTCACAAGTTCATACTGAACTATGGATGATAGATTCAAAGACTTTTCCCAAACTTTCAAAGACCACAAACAGAGATTTCCAAGACCTATTTTTGCTAATATTGTGTATACAGGTTATATGAGAAAAATGAATGCCAAATACTACAATATTGATTACTGATTAAAGTCAAACTATAATTAATTTCCTAAAATTGTATGATAATTATCTGAAAGATAAGTTAAACATTCGTTGTTCTTTCAGAAATATGTAACATACGTGTCAGATTTAATACAAAATAAATTGTTCTCTTAACAGACATCAGCATTGCTTTAAATGCATTATTATATTTGCTTTCTTTTCTCTTCAATCATTTTGGAAAGAGACGCTACCACTGTCATCTCTTCCTCTGCTTTTCTCCTAAGAGCATTTGACTCTGTGACATGCACAATGGGTCCTTTTAACTCTGCCTCTTCTGCTTTCTGTACAGAGGAAGCATGAAGGCTGGCAATGTTAGCTTCAAGAGGCAGTTTTCAGGCTTTAAGTTCTTCCACTTCATTCAAGGCTAACTCCCGTTTCTTTCCTTTTTGGTTTTTCTCATCCTTCTCTGCTTTCTTCTTATCCAGATAAGCATGGTACTTATGTCTTGCAAAGGAGCCATGTGTCATCATTTCATTGCTAATGATGATTTCCAAAGGTCCACCTGCTTTTCTCATTGTGCCAATGATTAGCTCATGAGCTCTGAGGCTTTCTCTGCTGAGGTTCTCAACAAATACATGTTTGTTGACAGAAAATACTCTCTCCACTGTTGCCTGCCCGTGTGACAACATTTTCTGGAGACCACACCAAAGATGGACATATTCCTTTCTTTAGGAAAGAACAGAATAAAACACTTCATCAAGGTTGGGCGTGTTTTTTTCTCCATTTTTAAAAAAAAAAAAAGAAACATTATCTATAAATCTAGTAATATTTCTAGCACTTCAAAGTACTGGGCAAAACGGGCTCAATTATAGTCGAACTATACCAACCCATTTGTTTCTTTGGAAAGTCCGTTAATCATGAAATGTGCAGGAGATGGCAGTATTAGTGCCATTCTGGTCACATTCAGGTTAGAAATTATAAATCAATGATTCAGTTGCCTTAGTTCTGTGCACTTTTTATCATTTAAAATCGATTGGGGTACAAACAAACGGGGATGTATAGTCAGACTAATTTCGGCAATGTGATTTCAACAAATTTTTTTAATACCATTGGGGAAAAAATCGAGGGTCGGCAATGAGAAACGGATATTCCGTCAACTGGAAATACGTTTTTTTTAAAACTTTTTTATTTATTTACCTAATCAAATGACTTGACTTCTTACAGTTAAAGCTTCACAGCACACGCTTTTTTTTTTATATACTCACAATTCAAGAACAACAACTCTTGCTTAACTCTACTATAGTGTACGCATGCGCACTTTGAAACTGTATTACCCGTGAATTGAATTTATTACAATGTATGTTTTTATATAAAACCAAGGAACATTATTATGTAGAACAAAATTTTCGAAAATGATTTTTTCCCCCTCAAACTTGTTAAATAAACCGACGGTATAAGTAAATTTAAACGGGTCCTCTTTTGCCATATCTCCCAAATCATCACATTAAACAATATCTTATTTTATACCCGAAGAGTAATGAGTTAACATTATTTTGCCCAAAATTACCAAAAGCTTATACTTCTGCATCTTCGTTCCACTAAATGAACAGTATGTAGTTACTAATTTGCATGGACTCCTCCAATTGAAGCCAAGTCACTCGTCTTTCTACACAATGTACAAAATGTCTTTCGTTTACATCATTTATCCTTTTGCAGCCATTCCTTGTATTTCTCTTGTTCAAGCCAGATATCGTTGAAAGACCAAAGACCTGGCATTTTTAAACACTGAGCTTAAAGAAGATGTAAATCGAATGAACAAATTTTGAATTCTCGAGCGTGTAACTTTCGCAAACTTTCTACGTAGAATTAGCGTAATTAACATTTTGATTGGCTAAAACTGATGGACTCGTCCAATCAAATTGAACTATTCATCAAACGAAAGAAGCCAAGAAAACCAGCTATATCCGAAGCTAACGACCTTGGGCAATTTTATTGGTGACATCCTTTGATGAAGTGTGTAGCGGCACCGTCTTGCTTTGATGAAGAGTGCATGTGTGATTGAAGTCGCCGTCGAGGTATACTTTGGATGGCCAAACAAAACAAAGCCTCTTTTGTTAATGTGGCGGCAATAAACTGAACGGGTCATCAAAAGAAAGAAACCAGGATAACTAGATTACATCTGAATCTAACAACCTCGGATAATTTTATTTGTGATTCTGGAAAGAAATTAATTTTTGGAGGGTTTATTTCAATTTTCAAAGACTTTTAAAGACCTCAGGGTAATATGCTCGATTTTCCCAAACTTTCAAGGCCTTGAAAATGCTACCTCATTTTTCCCAAACTCTCAAAGACCTTCAAAGACCGTACGAACCCTGTTTCAGCTCAGAAGAAAATATAAACACTCCTGCTGCCCCTAAAATCCACAACTTTCTGATGGATAGACACAAGGAGGACTAGTTTGACAATAATGTTATTATTTAACAAGAATGAGACACTTATGCACTTTGACCATGGGAAAACAAAGTAGGAATGAAATGTATTCTGTACAACTGGCAAGGAGAAAAGACAGATTAATGAATATGTCTTTCAAGTTGCGCAGCATCAGTGCCAAATCTGAGAGGAAATGACTAATCAAAAATGAGTAACAGTTAAATGATATGGTATATGGCAATGCCAGTGATACAAAATTTGAAGGTTATCAATTGAATACTTAAAAGCGGCTACAGATAACCTGAATTTAAATATGTTACAGCATTAAATCAATGGTTTTGATTCTTTGATAATGTTTTTTATTATGTATGTCTTAATATAAAAGATACCTACAAACATCCATCCATATATATACATAATGATTTAAGGGTTTACAATTATTTTATTTCATGAAAGTTAACGATCACATTATATTATTATTTCTGACCAAATAATGCAAAATATGTCTCTTAAGTTACCAACATGCTGACATTTTTTACTTGTAAACAACATAAATCTTCTCAGACTGTGCCTAAAACCTTAAGATCTAAAAAAAAATTATAATCAAGCAACATCCCAAATTTACAAGGCATTTAAATATTATTTTTGAAAAACAATTATGGTGTCTGAAAACAAACCATGTCAGAAAAGATGCTAATATGTATTTTACTTATGACACTAATATTTAGATATTAGTGTATTGGGAGAAAAGTTTTAAAAAATTAAATGCACAGTTAGACAATGGTAAACTTTGAGATTCAAACCTGCAAACTCAATCCCCTTATCTACGTGTTTAACTCTATAGTGAGCCTTGAGAATAACAGGGTCTGTATAACAATCCGTGTTGACACAAAATGGACAGTGCATATGAGGCGTCTTGTTGGGACATACTGAGTCAAAACACTGCACTGGATTGTAATTGTTCTCTGTCCCTTTGATACGAATGCTGGGATGGGTCTGAAAGAAAATTTACAAAGGATCAACAAAATTAAAATTCAAAGTAATAATTGGTTCTATACGCACATACATGTATCCTTGAAGTAACTTAGAATATCAATGTGACATACAAACGTATATTCTTCAAACAAGTTATCTGGCTCTTTTATTGATCATAACTGCTGGGAGTTTACTTCATACAATGCTTGTGCTAGCCACATGACAGACACATATCTGTATGTACCCATAAATAAAGAAAACGATAATAGGGCTTTCCTATTGACAAACAACACACCAGTTGCCTTACATTATACAAAAGAAGACTCAACAATTGTCCCTCAAAAGGACTACCACTCTAATAGCCAAGAATTCAAGATAAGATAATTTCTTCCCTTTAACTACTGAGTGTTCAATGTATCGGTGATACTCTATTTTTCCGGAATAGTTTGATTTTTAAATTAGCTGCTGTAGTTGTCATAATGCATGTCAGATTGACACAATCTCCCTCGACTACTCACACATTAGGGTCCGCATACATTGCCCACACATTAAGCAAGTGTGCATGTTACCATGGGATCTCCAAAAATTAAAAAATTCTGCTTAAACATCGAGAACCTCACGAGGAGGGGGGGAGGAGGAGCTGAGGGACTTGGCTATTTAATGACTAGATCCTCATTTTACAATCATGTTGATAAAATTGTTAACAACGCACTTTTTCTAATAAATTTGTTCATTATCATTTTTTTTCAAAATCTCCAACATGTGAAAGATCATTCCAACTTGTCTGAACAACCTATAATCACAAAAAAGCACCTTTGTATTATGTCATTGCTTTTTGTTATGTTGATAAGTCTTGTTCCCATAGTGGTATTTAATAGAATCCTGCCAAATCGGGAGTATGTTAGCAAGAAACTTGACTAACTGTTGATACACCACCAAACAGGATTCCTTTGTTTTAAAAAACAAGCGACATTTATTTCGTGTCAAAACTAAATTTTTTAGTTGTTCAATTAGTACATTTACAATGTCATGATTTCATTGAAAGTAACAGTGAAACTTATCATCCTTGAGGATATCTCTTAGTGCCAGTTCAGGGATTCTCAGAAACTCCCTTGCCCACAATGGTCCGTACCTGTGAAACAATGCTATTCATTTTATGAAGTATTCTTTCAGTTTGGTTGCCTTGCTATCTTTGATCACAGTTATGAACGAGTCAGTTAATTTATGGTAGTTTATGTTACATACACAATATTTTTAACAGTGTTTGATTGATCCATAAAGTGAGTTCACTTGACATACAACCAGGACCACTAGATTTTAAATTTATAGGGTTTGCATGCCTTTTAACATTTCTTTTAATCCACCTCAATTATTTGATTCAAGACATAATTAAACGTGATAATACAAAGGCCAGCTTTGGATTCAGTGCAACACTAAAACAAATATTTCTGCAAGTTGGTTATCAAGACATAGCTGTTACAGTAGATTGACACATTTTACGTTTGAATACACATTTCATTTATGATGATTACACATAATAAGAACTAAAAAAAGGTAGAACTAAATTTCACAAAAATTATTTAATTGGTATTTAAGTAATATACTTTCTACACTAGGCATAAGTGACATTTTCATTATTGGAAATTTCCTTGAATATCTTTAATTATGATGTACTAAGAATGTCGTTTAGATAGAAAAAGTAACACTTATATGACTTCTTATTAAAAGTTGATAATTTCAAAATGTTGATTAAAATTTTGAGGTCTTATCTACTGTTTTCAACTATAAAACGAGCGATATATCAACATTTCAGTTAACAATTCTGAGCATGATTTTCATCAAGAAATATGGATCTTTTCTTTTTTCCTGGTTTAAAAAAATGGGATCCATGCCTGATCCCACCTTATAAGCGGGTTCACAAGTTATCAGTGCGCAAGTAATCAAGGTAGTGATGTATATGATTAGCATCATTTTCATTCAGAATTAAGAGCCAACTGGGTATCATAAGAAGTATATCTCTAAAAACCCAATGTTGATATTGCCATCCATTTGGGAGCAAAAAGAGATAACAATATTATCAAAATGGTCACCATGTTGACCATACTGATGGTCAGTTTGCATCATTTTTATTCAGGACTGACTAGACTTCATAAGAATTCTTCTGAAGCAAACCCTATGTCCATAATGACTCTCCATTTAAGAGTAGAAATAAAAGAATAAAAAGATGACCACCATGACAGCCATATGAAACATCAAATCAACACCACATTCATTCAATACAAATCATGTGAAAATCCCATGCTGATATGCCTCTTTCATTCTGGGTAGGTAACAAGTTTCTAAACATGGTCACTGTCACAACCATACTGGATACAAGAGCAACAATCTTCATTTAGGATCAGCTAGACATCATACGAAGTCTTCCATAAAAACCCCAATACAAGATTTTAAAGATGGATGTGGTAGGCATCAAACTGGCACCATTTTTATTTAGGTCCAACTAGTCTTTTAGGCACGACTCCATATTGAGCAGTAACAAAATTCTCAAGATGGCTGCTATGGATGTCGGATGCAAAACCAATAGTATTTAGGAAAAACTATGTATCTTACAATCTTTTATTGAAAACTTCATTCATCAATGATCATTCATTACAAAGTACATTTTCCATCTGGCTACCATGCTGGCCATATGGGACGATTGATTTATTTAAGAATAAACTAAATAAGAGATTGCATTGAAAATTCCATTATCACAATGCCATCAATTCCTGAGAAGTTGCAATAATAAAAAAAATCAAGATGGGCACTATATTGGCAATGCTGTATGTCAGACCCCACTGTTTTCATTTAAGACCAACTAGACATTACAAGAACTTTTCCATAAAATAAAATAACACAAAAAAACACTATGGCCATCTGCTTAAGAGAAATAGTGATAACAAAGCTTTGCTGTTGGCCACCAAATTAGAGGTCAGGTCAGCATCATTTTTATTTAGTACGAAAATTAACATGTTCTTTATTAAAAATTAAAATCTTATGTTAATACATCCATTGGTCCATAAATGAAGGATGATTATGATCATTATTGCTTTTGTATTTGCTTATCTTTATTTGTTCTAGGCAGATAGCATACACTGTATATCTGAAAAACAAATAATTTTGATTGTGTAAATGTTCATTGACAATTACAGGATTAAGTATATTTTTTTTTAGAAAAATTACTTTGTATATTCCCCACCTAAAATTATCTATTGCTTATTATATTAGTCAACATTCATAATCTTTTCTTTATTGAAACTTTTCTTTATTCTTACAATTATTAAAAATATAATTAGTGATATTTTGGTTGTAATCATTTGGAATCATAATTATGCAATTACACTGCCAATGACGATTACTATTACTGAGCTTTCTAAATTGAATGATTATGATACAGGTCACACTTAAATTATTACAATTGTAATTGGCACCATCCATGCTAAGCCATAAAGAAAAAGTAGTCCCTGAGGATGAGACACAAAATACAAATTCAGGGGTAAATCTGGATCAGAGAAATAGCAAGAGCCTGCTAAGTGTGAAGCTTAATAATCAGTGAACATCATAAGTGGTCACAAGGCAGTGATCTTGTGAAGGAAACAAAAAATGATGTTAGATGTTATTTTTTAAAATCCTTACAGTGAAGTACAAAATAAATAACACTTCCATTTTCATTAATTGACAACATTTTGACTCATATTAATTATCACTGTAACATTGCAAGAATCTGAACCGGATTTATGTTTAAAACTTGCTATTTTATTATAGTATCAACAGAATATAAATTGTGGCAAATATATGCATTTCTGTTTTCAATCCCTTGAAGAACATAAAATGTATACAGATATAAAACAAATCTGCTGGTTTATAAGCTAATTCACAAATCTAATAGCTCGAGATCCTGGCTCTGCCACATGTATGCGCATGCAAAGTTTAAGCTTGGGACAGGTCAGATTAAAATCGAAATGTCTGGTATAAAACCACGCTGCCATGGAATCAAACTGACATCTTGGAGTTTACATGTGTTGACTAGACCTTTATTTTCGGAGAGTTTACTGGTAATATATGAAATCATGTAATAAACTGTCTGATATATATATATATATATATATATATATATATATATATATATATATATATATATATATATATCGGCCTGTGCTATCTCGTAACAATTTGATTAAATAAATGCATCTATTTGCAACAAGACAAAGAAACAACCGTTACGTTAGCAATCTCCATTGGAGTGACCCATTAAAAAATACCAAAGTTTAAAAACACAATAAAAGGAAGAAAAAAAATAGAAAGTGCATAACAATTTCAGTGAAAAATGCAAGTAGCGAAATCCCGAACAACTGTGACTGGTGTCTGGTAAGCAGACAGCTCTCCTGGACGGAGTAGACACAATGGGGCTCTTACACGATTCCTTGCAGACAAAAGTAATAGCGGCTTAAATTTATCAACTAACCACAAACGTGGAGTTCATTTTGTGACATCTGAACCATTTGCAAACTTTGACAACGAAAAGTATTGTTGTTTTTCACAAAATTTATCAAATATTTGGGCTTCCCTCCTAACGTCGATGTGTTCACGTCATTAATATGTGGGTGCCCATGGCCGAGACTGATGACGTCATGCATGTGGACGGTGCTCAACCATAATGGGATAAAATATTACAAGGATGTTTCTGCTGAAAAGATTTTCTATGATTTCTTGCAGGAGACTTAGGTTATATATTGTATCATACATACGAAGATAACGAAACATTGAATACTTTATTCATTTTATTTATAGCGGGATACGATTTAGGAACTAATTTAAAGGTATGAAATATATTATGCCACTTTTTTATTTCGTTTGTATTGAGTGATTTCCCTTTGGGTATGAAATTCACAGAAATTACTCTAATAAAATTATTGGGATAGTCTCATTTTAACATATAGATTCAAGGTAAGTTATCACTTACCATGCTTCCAAGCTCATTTTACATAGTTAAACTAAATATATGGTTATTAAATGTGACCCAGGACTCTTGTCATGTACCAATGTGTGTGTCTGTCATGAGTACATGTAGTCCTACATCTAAGACATAGCACATGTTCATTTTGTTGAAGTACTATAAATATCAGCGTCAGGTCTTACATGTAGGACTAGAGTGAGTGATGGATTGCGGTGCATGATTCCCGTGCTTCTCGAAAAATTAAGACGGTCGACAAGTGGATACCCTTCAAGGAAATGAGATACCTGGTTAGCTAGGCAAAGTTTTTTGTTGTTGGCCGTTTCACCCATATGGGAATGGTACCTGCTAACGCTTCAGTGGAACGCTCTTAAAAATGCTAAGGACATTGGATGAAGAGCAAAATTAAGATTGGAAATCTTATATTACACCAATTGTCCATGCATATAATGCTACTAAGAATGATTCCACCGTATTCTCTCATCGTTTTCTTATGTTTGGGTGGCACCCCCTGCTTTCTGTCGACGCCAATCTGTGCAATACTGCAGAACCTCACGTGTATTTTGAGAAATTGAAAGACCTCCAATTTGCTTACACGGCCGCGGCAATGGAGTCGAACAATAATCATGCAAAGAACTAGGCCGGGTATGATTAAAAGGTATGAGAGTCCAAATTGGAATTAACTGACCTAGTCTTAGTGCGCAAGATTGGTAGAAAAGGGAAACAAAAAGTAGCCGATAAGGGGCCCAAGGATGGATTGAAAGGGAAACCGAAATTAGCTGATAAGTGATCCAAGGATGTATATCAGATGATATCAATCCCCAATTTAAATATACCTGTGTACAAGGTAAGGAGGGTCCAGGGTTTGAAATCCACAAGCACATTGCAACATAATATGCTTTTGCCCTTTGGCTACCATTCTTTGACTACCATCTGGTACCCATGAAACAGTTTCAGAAGAAACTGTGTATCATAGGCTACCCTTTTGGAGTCCAGATCTGAATCTTCGAGTTGAGACTTGGACTCCCATAGATATTTTATACCACAATGTCCAATTCCAAGAACACTACTCTGCCCCAGATAGAAGATCACCATTTATTATCGATCCCCATATTAGCCAGAAGTTTGAAAGGGTAAACTTGCAAACCAGTAGGTCTAGGCAATATGGTAGCATTTAAGGTGAATCCACAAGTAATTTTTCTGCTCCCACTCACATCTCACATGAGAGTACTCAGTTAGGTCCCCCAGAAATATCTTCTCGAAAGGTCAGTTCGAAGCCTGACCATATTAGAAGGAGACCTTACTGCCATGTTGTCACAAAAAGACTCCGGCCAGCAACCACTGAGGCATTCAACCAGAGACTGAAAACCACCTATCCGGCTAGGCTCATGATTGTATTTGCAAACAGTTTACTATTTGTGAGTTACTGAGATCTATCATTAGATTTCAGGCCTGTTATTTGTAATAGACAGTTGGAACAATGCAGGAGAGCCCCATGACAATTTAACACAACAAGGGTATTTGAGGATGACAATTCAATTATTATTTTAAATTATTTGTAGTTCCAATTTCAGGGTTTTATGTATTGTCTGCATGGAGAGTAAACTTGTTAAGCTCTTGTTTTCATTTCACAGGTATGATTAACAGTATTTTTTAATTTTTTCAAAAGACTTAAAGGATAGTTCTGAATGGTTATTGTTCCTGTACTTTTTACACTGCGAGCACAAATTTGCAAAATGTCAGGAGACATTTACACGTAGGGATGGAGGATGTGACCCAGGACTGGTGTCATGTACCAATGTGCTTGTTTGTCATGAGTGAGCAAGTGAGTGATCAATTGCAGTGCATGATTCCCATGCTTCTCTTCTATTAAAATCAATTCCCTGCCAAACTTACAAAAAGCTTCTGACATAACTACTCAAATTCTAGAGATGGACAATGCCTCGAGCAGTTTGAGTTGTGAAGATGAAGTGTACTTGTCATTCACACAGGGAATGAAAATAATTTGGAAAAGTTATACCCATTGAGTCCAGTTTATTTCATACCATTTCATGTCACAATAAATCCCAACATTCAACAAGCGAGTTATCATTTCAACACTTAATGTGAGACCGCTCACATGAATATTAGAGAAAATTACATATTTTAGGCCCAAATACTTACATGTACCTTATGTCATATAATAATTATGTACAAATACAGGAGTGAGACATTTTGACCAAGAAAATTCCCAAGACATTTCAATCCTAAGATGATTCAACTCCAGCCATTTGACAAATCGACCCAAATTCATACATTTTTAAAACTGTTTAACACATTGCTGATAATTCCCACTAATCACATGATAATTCAATGATGTCTGCACTTAAGAAATCAAATCAAACAGTAAATCGCCGAAAAAAGATGTCAACAGTTAATTATAATTAAAGTCACTTTCATTAAACAATACACACAAATTTGAATTAATAGTAAAATGTATAAAAATAAATGTGCCACAAACATTAAATTTGTATAAAACCAAAAGTTTTCATGATATGCCAATTTTCATCATAAGCTTTAATAAAGCGGTTTTAGATATACGAGTACCATTTTTAATTAATTTATAGTAAATACAGTTTTTATTGTCATGGATATATAACTTTATATTATGTATCATACTGAAATGTGTTAATTGTGACAGTGGTTTTTATCTTTGTGTAAAATACCATATGCTTGTCAGGCCTTGCCCTGCCAAACTAACAAAAAGCTTCTGGCATTCCTACTCTAGTTCTTGTAATAGATATGGGGAAATGGCAGCATCACATCTGTAATGTAGGTACTGTATGTGTAATAATTAATTATTGTCTCTGTCCTCTATTCTTCAATATATATTTATTTCTGAATTTCTTTATTGAACTTACTGCTTAGCATATATGTGATATATATCAAGCTTGCCAACATCATACAGTTCTAAAATTTCTTTATCTTTAGAACATAATGTAAATAAATAAATATTGAATAAGTAATGATTTGTAAAAACAATTCTTACTACTGTAATTTCAATATATATAAGACTAACACCAAAATTGTTTGCAGTAATTGCAAAGTATTAAATATTTCATGATAAATATAAATATGTGGCCTGCAGCTTCAAAGGTATTATATTTCTAAATTAATTATTACTGGGCATGAATTTATTAGCAAAGTCTTTACAATAAATTAATACTACGATTACAATTAATCTAAATTCTTAATAATATTTAACTTTGCAAACTATATATATATATATATATATATATATATATATATATATATATATATATATATATAATTTGTGATTAATAGTATATAAGAAGAAGAATACAAAAATTATTCAAATGAATCGACATAGAAAAAAATTGTTTCTAAAGTAAGTTGTTGTTGTTGTGGGGTTTAACACCATTTTTCAGCACACAATAGGCTATACATGGCATCAAGTATTAATGGTGGAGTAAGAAACCTGGGAAAACCCCTAGAAAGAACCACCATCCCATGAGAAGCTACTGGCAAGCTTTCTCAAATACTCTCATTGGCCTAATCTGAGACTTGAACCCACGCAGATAGAGGTGAGATGGCAGTGATCCGTAACGGAGAGCACAACAATAATCACTTTGTTCCTTGACAAGGTATGAATGATACAAGCCATTGAATACCTGTTTCTTATACCTTGTATATCATAGCTTGTATATCTTTTCAATTATATTGATGTGTTAAAAGATTTATCATCCCTATGGTACTAGAACTAAATTCATTTCTCTTGTATTAATATATCGTAAGTGAACTTTACTTTTTTTTTAACCTTTAACATTATAAATATTTAGCTCCAGTTTCAATCCTCACCTGCATGTAGCTACAAATGCTACTTTTGTTTGTATCTGACTGATATTGAACAAAAAGGTCTCTGACTGTGTTGCATTATTATATGACCATGCATAATCATAATAAATTAAGCTGGGATCGAATTTTGCTAGGGGTCGAAATGTCTGGGCCAGATTGTCTTGAGATTGAAATGTCTGAGAGCCCACAAATATCATTAATGTATTAACTGTTTTGTTTAGGTCATAAATAGCATGCTTGTAGGCAGTCATGCGTTTCATACCCAAACTATTGTACACACAAAAAATACACTAAGTCTTGTATTTTTAGCTTCTATCTCAACATTCCTAGTGATGAGGATAAAAAAAAGTGAAAGTATATTTCAAATATTATTTGCATGGCCACTGAGTATCCTTACTTCATAAGATGTGTTGGGTTATATAGTATAGCATTTTTCAAAGTTTTTAGTACTTTTTTGCAGTGCATCATCTATTGTGAGCTTGTTTATCTACTCTGGATCATCATAAGTTAATGGTTCTGATTACAACTAGATTTTGAAAATTGTTTATGATTACTGGTGAGTACACTATTTTAAAAATGCAGCAGTGAATATCACTGTTTCCAAACATGGCCATACCACAACTTCTCTAATAGAATATATATATCTATTTAAAAATTGATATCACTGTGTGTGTGTATATTATATATATATATATATATATATATATATATATATATATATATATATATATATATAATCTTGAATCTAAGTGTATATTATTTGCTGATATCTTAAAGATTGCAATACCATAGTGCTCAGGGCTAACAACTTTAAATTTGGAGAGACTATTCACATGGCTACTATGTGCACACAAGAGAAAAGACCTTCCATACAGTGACCATTCAGTGTGTTAGGTTTGGGCCCAAAATATTCAGAATGATGTAAATTTAATTATATATGATGTAAATTTATTTATGCATATCAAATAGCCATCAATACCAGTTTGGCAGCTGATTTAATAGACCAGGGGCCAGCAAACTTCATTTGTAAAGGGCCACATATAAATATTTTAGGCTTTGCGGACGAAGGGTCAAACTCCAGGATGTTTATGTTGGTCACAACGTCAAGGCAGAGGCTGCCACCTGTCAGCATGTGAGTGCGAAGTTACAGTAGAGTCTCATACTGCCTTTCTCATACCTCAGTCGAAACAAGGTCACAAAACTCCACAGTCACTAATTCCCATTATAGCAGCCATGTACTTTTAAAGAATTTGAAATGTAAAATCCATTTTTAACACGGGGGGGGGGGGGTCTGTAAGAAAAGAGACTTGCAGGCCATAGTTTGCCGACCCCTGGAATAGACTATACAACACTAAAGAAAGGAAATTATCTCTTTTTTATGGCAGCCATATGCTCAATTTTACAAATTTAATTCAAATGGTTGCCATTCGCTAACAATATTCGCACTACAGACAGTCTGTCTCACAGTTTGGATTATTATTCAAAACTTTATATTTCTACTGGAGTTGAAGGAGTATAGCATTGTGTAAGTTTTAACAACGTCTGGCAAGTGAGGAATTAAAGATGATAAGTTACAAAATATAAGTATATTTCACAGATTAAATATGTGGTCGCTGTATAAAATAACTTTACATAAATTATTAACACAGCAGTGAGAATAGTCTTTCCCAGTAAGGTCCACATTAGCTGTGCATAAATGCCTCAGCTAAAGTTAGGAATATAAAATGTTGTTGATGGCAAACATTTGCATTAATTTTATTAGATTTAACTGAGAATGCCTCTGTGTTATTGTTTACATTCGATATCCAATTAAGGGCTATGCATAGTAATAGTAATATACTGCAGTTTTTTTCAGTGAATTTTAGATGTGTGCCCCTCAATTTTAACATCTCACAGGAGTAATTAGTCTGTGTCTAACTTTGGAGTTGTTTAGTACACCACAGAAACATGGAGGCAGTTCACCAACACTGGATGGAGGAAACCTTCTTGCTGGCAGAAGAGGCTTTAAATCTTGGAGAAGTTCCTGTTGGTTGTGCTTTTGTTTATAAAGACCAGATCATAGCAACTGGAAAAAATGAAGTCAACGAGACCAAGAATGCATGTAGACATGCAGAGATTGTAGCCATTGATAAAGTTCTGAATTGGTGTGATGAAAGGGGAGATAAATCTGAAGATGTTTTTAGAGAAAGTGCATTGTATGTGACAGTGGAACCATGCATTATGTGTGCAGGAGCACTGCGA
The DNA here is from genome assembly GCA_030141615.1 of Unio pictorum. NCBI lineage: Eukaryota > Metazoa > Mollusca > Bivalvia > Unionida > Unionidae > Unio > Unio pictorum. The sequence continues at coordinate 9,458,412 of JARLTB010000156.1, read as the reverse complement.
CAAATTGGGGTCTCCTTAGTTGTATACGGTTGTAAGAATGACAGATTTGGTGGATGCGGATCAATAATATCTGTGCACCAGGCAGAATTACCAACTCTTGGAAAAAGTTTTCAGTGTATCGGAGGAATTATGACAGACAGAGCAGTGCAGTTGTTAAAGGATTTTTACAAAGGAGAAAATCCTAATTGCCCCGAGTCCAAAAGAAAGATAAAATCTGAATGAAACATCTGTCATATGTCAGAAATTTAGTGCTCTGACAGCAGAAGCAACATCAAAAATATTATTTTTCAGATTTTTGTGGCATTTAAAGCCAACACAAGACATTTTAATGATATCTGTATGCTTGATTGAACTTTCTATTTATAGCTGTCATTAGTGAGTCAGCTTTCAAGATCTCATGTTATGTTACTTGACTGTTCTTTTTAAAATAAAGTAACATTGTTTGGAGAAGTACTGTCATAGACTTCCATTTCAATACCATACAGAAATCTATATATTAGCAAATTCAGTATAACTATATAATGACCTTTCTGCAATTTTTTTGGGTGGGTGGGTGGGAATGAAGTTACAATGAACTTATAAACCAGTTCTAACCTTTTTGTCTGTATATACAGCAGAGTTAAGGATGCATTTGATAAGAAAATCTAAGGAAGCCCAAAGAAAGATTTTACAGTTATGGAACCAATGCCTAAGAATGAAAAGCACTGACACAGGCCGCAAACGGTTAATAATACTTGGAACCGGCTGGTCAAGCTACAGTGTTCTGAAATCCATTGACAAGAGCAAGTATGATGTTATAGTTGTCAGTCCACGGAATCACTTTCTCTTTACGCCTCTTTTGTGCAGCACAACAGTTGGAACACTGGAATTCAGGCAAGTATAACTCAACAGTTCATTTTATGCAATAATATGTACAAAGTACTCCATCTGTATGGATTGGCTAGAGTTGTTCTCCCAGTCCATTATGTAACATGGTTATTTAGGTCAAATTAATTTTAATATTTTTAATGACTGGATATTAATTTATGGAGTTTTATATAGTACATGTGAAGTTGTTTTAATTTCTAATGTCATAGTTTGGGATGCATAATTGAAGGATTTAACATAACAAAAATGTCCTCAAAATCATTCAAATATGGAAAATCATGAATTTTATTTTCAAGCTTTCATTTCTATATTAAATTTGTCCAGTTATTTGAGAAAATCTTCATTTTTTTCATATGGAGGAGGAAAGTTTCCCCATAACTGTCTACCGGTAGTTCTAGAAATGACTAATTGTAATTTTGTTCTAGGCTGCTATAAATTTATTTGCATAATACAGTGTATGTACCCATTATAATAACATCTTGCATTAAAACCTAATTATGGTTTTCTTGGTGCACCAACATTATAATGGATATATACTTTAAAAAATTACCAGTAATACCTGCAAACCATTCATAATTAATCAGTTTCTCATTCTGAAACATGAGTAAGTTTCTTTTTAAAAAAAAGCATAATTCTCAATAGCATTACATGATGTGTGTTGATGACAACATCAAAATTACTCATTAATTAAGCGAGGAATATTCATGGGTTGGGATGGCATCAATTTGCAAGAAAATTATAACTCGAACAGTTAAAATGACTATACAGTTTTGAATGGGCTCACTACATTACTAATTGATAAGTCGCATTGTTTTTTCTCCAAGAGCAATATAACGAGATACTCCGCTTCTCAAATTTTCTTGGTCAACTCTTAAATTTTCAAATGGCCCATTGTTCTTTTTATCTTCACATTGCTTTATGAAAGTGGGTCATTGTACCTTGACAAAGTAACACCGATTTTCTGAGCTTGACAGTCTAACGTGTGTAATATGAATTTTACTGTAACCATTGTGAATTTTGGATGTTATAAATTGAAAGAATACTACTACCGGTACTTTTGAGATTTGTAGACACAGTCAAAGCAAGTAAGGTGCCCACCTTTAAACTGGTTTTTGTCATGTGCTAGGATGTGAAAGGGAAGTTGCCCACAGTTGGGAAAAAGTTGTACTAGAAACATAAACACATATGCGATAATGTTGTCATTTATTAAGAAAGCCTGGGAAACTACCGGGAGGGAAAAAAAACGGTACAAAAGATTAATAAGTTGGAGGCAATTATGTAATTTCATGTAATCTTCGGTATGGTTTATCATGTCTTTTATTTCAGTTTATACATAATACCTATTTTTCCTTACAAATATGTTTTTCTGTGTATGTCAAAGACGTTAGAAATATGACTGTCAATTAAGATTTATTTTAGTTAAATTTCACATCATGCTAAATTATCATTTTGAAGAAATGTCATATGTACAAGTTGACAATAAAGCTAATTGTATGTTACGTCTCCACCCCATTCATAGTTGAACATCCAAACAGGAGATGAATGAAAATGGAGAAATCTTATTGTTCATCCTATCGTACCTTGATTCCCCCTGCACTTGTGTTTGTAAATCCAGTATGAACTTTCTTGACCAAGTGTAATGCTTAACTGTAAAAGTCTATAATGATCAATAATTTTCATCAGGATATTTTTTATGACAATGTGCAGATCAGTAAAAAATCTGCACATTGAATAAACTTTTCTATAACTATTTTATCCTGTTAATATCACAAATATTAGAAAAAGTTGTTCTAACCCAACTTGTATCTCATCTGAATTCAAACAGTCTTTTTAACAATGTAAAGTCTGGATATTGCCCTTGCCACAGTACTGAAACAATGCTTATGAAAGTAGTTAATGAAATTTTCTCTGCTTTGGATAGCAAAAAGATTACAGTCCTCACTCTCATTGATTTGTCTGTGACATTTAACACAATAGACCATGATATATTACTTCACAATCTCCAGTATGTATTTGGCATTCACAATACAGCCTACAGTGGTTCAAGCCCTACTCATGGAGCAGGAGACAAATTATATATGCAAATGGAATTAACCCCAGTCTAGTTGATGTATGTTCTGGTGTTCTACAGGGGTATGTACTTGTACCTGTTCTCTTCATTGTATACACTCAGCCACTCTCAAGTGTCATAGATCATCACACAGTGTCTCACTAATTGTATGCTGTTACACTCAAATATACAAATCTAACCACCCAATTGAAGTTGATGCTACCATCCAAGGAGTAGAGGGGTTGTAGTTGTATTTGTTGTAGGGTTTAACACCATTTATCAGCACACGATAGGCTATACATGGCAGCCAGCATTATTGGTGAAGGAAGAACCCAGGAAAACCCCCAGAAAGAATCACCGTCCCACAAGAAGCTACTGCCAAGCTTTCTCTCATAACTACATTAGCCAAATCTTAGACTCGAACTCACACAGACAGAGGTGAGATGGCAGTGATCTATAACGGAGAGCTCTTAGACCACTCGGCCACTCGGGGCCCCGAGTAGAGCGGTGCATTTCTGATGTCAAATCATGGATGACATGTAACAAGCTTTAGATAAATGATGATAAAACTGAGGCCATTCTGATAACAACACAAAGACTTTCTCATTCATATCCATTACCTCAAACAATAAATATCAACAACACCAACATTAAATTCACACAGCCAGTACGAAACCTAGGTGTTACTCTCGACAGTACTCTCACATTGCACCAACATGTCTTGAACATATGCAAGGCTGCATATCTTGAGATGAGACGCATCAGCTTCATTTGCAAATATCTTTCAGTTGATGCCACTAAAACGCTTGTGTGTTCATTAGTACTTTCAAGACTGGACTATTGTAACGCAATTCTGTCTGGTTCATCTCAATATCTACTCCAAAAACTTTAAAAAGTTCAAAACACAGCTGATTGGATCATCTTTAGAGTACCATGATCAGAGCACACCTCCCCACTGCTCTATACTCTACACTTGCTATCCATTTGATCCAGAATTCAATACAAAATTTGTTCTCTGTGCTATGTTTCAGTCCAACATACCAATCTGGCGTCACCCATGTTTGCACACCACCAATGTATTTACTCTCCTATTCTGACAATCATGTACTCCATTTATCCACTATGAAAATGAAGTCATATGGACAACTTTCTTTTGCATACCAGTGCCCAGCAACATGGAAAACATTGCCCATTGAAATTAGGCACAAAGACACAGTGATCCTTTTCAAAAGTACATGTACTCTTAAAACTCACCTTTTTTCGACTGCAAGAACAAACTTAAGGACCTAATAATGTTTCCTACCTTCAATATTTTCAACACGTTTTTGTGTTTTCTAGTTTCATGGTGTTTATTTTGTTTTTTGTAGTCATAACATTATAGATGTTGTAAAGCGCATAGAACTTCTAAAGATTAGGTGCTATACAAAATCATTATTATTATTATTATTATTATTATTATTATTATTATTAGTTTACCCAATACAGGTCAATCATTGAACCAATCCGGAATTTGGGGTTTCGGCAGACTGATCACTTCCATTTGTCTTGGGCAGAAAGCTTGGACTTCTTAAAACAGATTCTACACTGTCAGAGTGTTCTTAAGCCAGATCTGAAATATGAACTTTCCTATGACAAAATCGTGATTGGAGTTGGAGCGTTAAACAATACTTTTGGTGTACCTGGTGTGCATGATCATGCATTTTTTTTGAAGGTGGGTTATTTTTTTCTTTTATGATACATGCATGCAGTAAATTAAATTAAAGCATCCAGCAGTATTAACTTTTTTGTTTTTTGAATTATGTTTAAGTCCACAGACTAGTGAATTTTTAACTGTTATTGAGGAATAAATATTGTTAGGTAATTAATAGTTTTAAGTTTCAATTTCATATACTGTGTAAAATTGTGCAGAATGTACCATGTTGAAGATCTGCATTAACACTAATGGCATTCATAACATTTGGCACCCATAGACTTATACAGGCCATCAGGACCAGTGCCTTTAAAAAGTTTCTAGTCTTGGACAGAGTTTACTGGACAGATCTTTGGATATTTTAGTAATAAACAAAACCTCTTGTCCGTTGTTGATGGTGTGATACTCGGACCATGAGAAATTTAAACATGATGGCTTGAATTTCCACCACCTTGTTTTCTGGGAAGGGGTCATTGATTGTTTTGTTATCACTAATATTAGTAGTAGTACCTGGTAGTATTAGCCATATTATCATGAGGAAATGAGGAGTTATGTGCCTTTCTTGAGGCAGATGACCAGGGCTGGCCATGGTGAGTATTGAATCATAGAATTATGAGTCAAATGCTCTACCAAGTGACTTATCATGAATCCCCATTTTTGCATTCACAAGATGTTAGATAGTTCAGATTTGTTGCTGGCTTCTAGATGTAAAAGACTGCAACATATTGGACAATACAATACTGTCCACCATCTTACTTAGCTGTATTGCTTTTAACCAATCAAAACCATTATAAGAAATGTCCTCTTAACCAATAAGCTGTAAGAAGGCATATACCTTTCAACACAGGGTATACTTTATTGTAATCTCCTTAAAGTGAATAGTCTAGCACCTTAAAACTAATTTCATCTTTTTTCCAATTAGCCTGCGATCTTGACTTTATACACTTGGGACCATTCACAACTTAATTGATATTTTATTTTTTATTATATTGGCCATATTGAACCAGCTAAAACTGAAAATTGTCTAGATCAAGTTTTACTAACCTTTGTCCACTAGACCCTGGCTATTTGTTGAATGTTTAGTATGTAATTAGAACTTTATGTTTTTACATTTATGAATTACATTTACAGTGAAAGAAGTATACAGTGGCACTTGAGGGATGACAAAAGTATAGCCTCCATGTAAAGGTGCCCTTTAAATGTTAAATTTGATGTTAATTTATACAAGGATTTATGTCCACTAAGGCAGGTTTTGTTGTGTTTGACAGGAGGTGGCAGATGCACGCAAGATCCGTAACCGTATCATCAATAATTTTGAGTTAAATTTGATGTTAATTTATACAAGGATTTATGTCCACTAAGGCAGGTTTTGTTGTGTTTGACAGGAGGTGGCAGATGCACGCAAGATCCGTAACCGTATCCTCAATAATTTTGAGTTAAATTTGATGTTAATTTATACAAGGATTTATGTCCACTAAGGCAGGTTTTATTGTGTTTGACAGGAGGTGGCAGATGCACGCAAGATCCGTAACCGTATCCTCAATAATTTTGAGTTGTCAATTCAACCTGGTATTGATGAGTCAGAGAGTAAGAGACTGCTTCATACCATAATTGTAGGAGGAGGACCGACAGGTATTGAGTTTGGGGCAGAACTCTATGATTTTGTTGAACAGGTAAAACTAGACAAGATTTACACTCCATTTGAATTCATAAAGTAAAGTGTAAGTTTTTCCCAAAGTCCTCTATGATTTTGTTGAACAGGTAAAACTAGACAAGATTTACACTCCATTTGAATTCATAAAGTAAAGTGTAAGTTTTTCCCTAAGTCAAAAGTGAATTGCAAGACCATGTTCTATTTTTGTCTTGCCTGTGAGGCATAAATGAGAGAGATTACTTTTCCAGCTTTGCTTTTGTTATTGTTGTCATAGAAGGGGAATTCTTTGAACTTCTGTCATACTACCATGTAAATACTCACTGGGCATGAAAAGACAAATGCCCTGCATGAGAACCCCCTAGCTGGGAGTATTTTCCTTTGATCATGTGACTATAAACTTGCTTAGCATGCCACTTGAATTGCTAATTTGATATTTATAGCCTAAAATTAATCAATGGAAGACACTTTGTGTGATCAGTAGTAATTCAGGATTAAAGACTTGAATGGATTATGGTTGGATTACTACAAAGCACAAGCATTATAAAACAATTAACATTGTTAATAGGTTCTTTCAGCAGGGGTTGGCTTCATTGTTTCAGGTTTGGTGAGATGGATTATACTATCTTTGATCAGAAGTAACTTGTACAGGATTAAAGATATAAAGGATTAAAGATGTTAAGCTGTTAATGGATTATGGCTGGATTAGTCATTACTTAAGAGTTCAAGTAGCATCAAAAATTTTAGTTTGGTTTTGGTATTTCATGTTTGTTGAGGTGTCTCTGCATTATCTCTCAATGCTAAAACAGTTACTCCAAAATCTAAACAGCAGCAATTTGACTCAAGTGGAAACCTGGATTCAGTAATGATAAACAATCTCCTTAATGTTGACATAAAAAAAAAATGAGGCTGCCACAGTTATTATCTAGGCAGCAGAGGAAGGCAAATAATGTATGTGCATACATATAAAGGACAATTTGAAAGGCAGTATGCTAACTTTAAAAGGACTAATGTGATGAGACATCCCCCTCTCCCCAGTGGAAAGCCCTTACACTTTAGGACCAATCCAAGAGGCTCTGCTTTGGAAGCACAGGGATTATAAATAGGCCCCAATAAACTGTAAAATATTTCAAATTTATGCAAAATTTATGTTTTCAGCATTCACAAAATAAAACCTTGGCAGTGATAGGCAATAACTAAGATACTATTTGTCCTGTTACACTGCAGTATAATTATAACTTTATCAAAGTACATGGTTGATAAACTAACATAGCACATATATTTTCATGTATCATCAGGTAATCATTTTCATGTATCATCAGGTAATCATGTCTGTTATTACTTTCTTCTAAATATATAGTTCTTAAAAGATTCCTGTATAATTTGTTTCTTAAAGACATTTTTCACAAATTGAAATTACACATTTTAATTTTTTCTTATTTTCTAGGATGTCACCAGACTGTACAGAAAGAAAAAGGATGATGTTCGAGTAACGCTGGTGGAGTCAAATCAGATTCTGAGCTCATTTGATGAAAGACTTCGGAATTATGCAGAAAAGAAAATAAAGGAACGCTCTGGTTTCAACCTCCTTAAGGACTCTGTTACTAGTAGGTTACATCTGTATTACTTGATTTTGCAGAGATTGTGTTAAGCACATGGTAAGATATAGATGCCACTTTTCCAGTAGCCATAGTATCATCAGTAACTACTGTTAAGGGTGTACAATATGCAGAGTATACTGGTTTACTCACGTAAATCTTGTTACAAATTTTTATGATATTTAAAATATGTTTTCATTTTTCTGGTCAAAATATTTACAGAATGACACAGATTATAAAATGGTTGTATTTTCCACAAATTTGTCCAAAACAATATGTACAAAAATACCCTGGTATACCATGGTACAGAAATCTTCACGAGACCAAATTCTATCATCAGAATGAAAATCTGTGTTAAAGACTGAATGCAATATACATATTACATAATATGATCATGTTATTGCTTTTACATAAAATGGTCATGTTTTTGCTATTACATGATATAAACAAGGTATTGTTATTACATGATATAAACATTGTATTAATATTGCATATTATAAATATGGTAATGCTATTACATAATATAGTCATGTTATTGCTATTACATAATATAAACATGGTATTACTATTACATAATATAGACATGGTATTACTATTACATGATATAAACATTGTATTACTATTACATGATATAAATATTGTATTACTATTACATAATATAAACATGGTATTACTATTACATAATATAAACATGGTATTGCTATTACATAATATAAACATGGTATTGCTATTACATAATATAAACATGGTATTGCTATTACATAATATAAACATGGTATTGCTATTACATAATATAAACATTGTATTACTATTACATAACATAAACATTGTATTACTATTACATAATATAAACATTGTATTACTATTACATAATATAAACATTGTATTACTATTACATAATATAAACATGGTATTACTATTACATGATATAAATGTGATATTACTATTACATGATATAAATATTGTATTACTATTACATGATATAAATATTGTATTACTATTACATAATATAAACATGGTATTACTATTACATAATATAAACATGGTATTACTATTACATAATATAAACATGGTATTACTATTACATAATATAAACATTGTATTACTATTACATAATATAAACATTGTATTACTATTACATAATATAAACATGGTATTACTATTACATAATATAAACATGGTATTACTATTACATGATATAAATGTGGTATTACTATTACATAATATAAACATGGTATTGCTATTACATAATATAAACATGGTATTGCTATTACATAATATAAACATTGTATTACATAATATAAATATTGTATTACTATTACATAATATAAACATGGTATTACTATTACATAATATAAACATGGTATTACTATTACATGATATAAACATGTAATAGCAATACCATATTTACCATAATAGATGATATTATGCTATTGCATAATATAAACATGGAATTTCTGTTTCATATTATAAACATAATTATATAATATAATATAAACATGATATTATTATTACAAAATATAAGTATGTTATGGAAGTTTCATAATATATACAGAGTATTGCTATTACTATATATATATATATATATATATATATATATATATATATATATATATATATATATATATATATAAAGTATTGCTATTGCTTAAGATAATCATCGTATCACAATTACATAATATAAACACTGTTAGTGCAATTACATAATATATAGACACTAATATTATTACATAATGTATACATATTAGGTAATGTATAACTAGTATTACTATTACATAATGTACACATGAAATTATTGCATAATGTATATATAGTATTAATATTACATTATATACACACACAGTATTACTATTGCATAATTTATGCATGGTATTGCTATTGCATAATGTTTTGTGATTAATGTTTTTAACCACCATATAAAATGGAATCCATAATACTAAGGCACCTTATTGTGAGGTAACACTGAATAGTGTTTGGTAGAACTCTTGTATTACCTGTGCAAACAGGTGAGATATTGATTTGATTTCCTACCGAAATACTTTATATTTTCTATCATATTGTTACAGATTGTAGTCATCTTTGACATGATATGCAACTTTTTATCTGACACACAGCTAAAAATAAAAAGGCAGGAAAATTTGAAGATCACCAAAACAAGAAGTTTTATTAATACATGTCCTATTTGTACAATGTCAGAGATCTTTTAATCAGACAAGTCGTTTTCATAACTGTTTTTCAGACAAGGACAGTTTCTCTTGTACTGTTTTAATCTACTTTTTGCAGATTTGAAAATCTCTTTAAATAAGAATCATTCTCTGTGTAAATTTGTCAAGAATTTTTATTTGTGTGTGTGTGTGTATGTATATATATATATATATATATATATATATATATATATATATATATATATATATATATATATATATATATATATATATATATATATAGTTTCTTCATAAATATGATTCTGTTATTAATACAGATAATTAAACAAATTATTTTCATTCATTAGAGGTAACATTCATTTTTTGTCATGCAAAAATTTTTCATTTTGTATAAATAGGTGTATCGAGTGACCACGTTGTCCTAAAGAGTGGAAAAACTATCCCATGTGGCCTTATTGTCTGGAGTACTGGCTTGGCCCCAAGATCATTTGTACTAAAACTGAATGTTGCCAAGAACCCAAGAGGACAGATCCTTACTGATAAAAACCTGAGGATCTTAAGTGATCCAAGTGGGAATTCTTTTGCATTAGGCGACTGTGCAGATATACAAGATATGTCTTTACCATGCACAGCTCAGGTATATATGGCACAAAAATGCTCACTAGTATGATTCTTTTATTACATAAACATTTTTATTTTAAATCTTTGTTATGACATTTGATATTTTCAGTCCATATTGCCAAAAACAAAAGCTATCGTAATCACACATTCAGTTGGATCCATTAATATTGACTGTGATAGAAATGAGGGGCGCACAAGTTTGCAAGGTAAACTCAAATTCTGTTTACCAGTTGGGGGCAAAAGAATGGTGATTGATTGATTGATTGATTGATTGAATTTTAACGGTGCACCAGCACTTTTAGGCTATTTAGCACCATACAATAGGTTGTATTTATACATGTTTAAAAATACGAAAGGTTTAATATCGACCAGCGATATAAAACACCAAAATAATTAAATATAAAATGGTAACATGTTGGTAACAGTAAAATATGAAGCTTCCCAATCAACGGGAGATGTAAATGGTGTATGTTGATGATGTTGAAAATAAGGGGCAGTATTAAAGAATGGTGCTTGCAACTGATGATGATACATGAGGAACATAATCTCTAGTGTCCTACACAAAAATATTGCTCTTATAAATGCTAATATAATTAGCAGTGAGATCTTTAAAAATGTTATTAGTCGACTGGTGTCATGAGGTATTTAATATAAATCAAGTTGACCTCCAATACTTGCACATTTGCACATAATTGAATTTGAAGTACTCACTTCAAAGTTGGAGCCATAAGCAAAAATATTTACAAAGGAACTAAGGCTTTATAGCTTGGATTACACTAAGAAACCACCAGAATCATTCCTATCAATATATTTTCACTGCTTAATTCTAAATGATAATGAATTTAAATATCAGCATAAATTGCTGTCTTGATTATCATATGGCCAAGGACTGGGTATGATTACTTGTTTCAGATGAAAGCCTTAGTGAATAAAAGATAGAAAATATTCTTAAGAAAATATTTGTTAATTTATTTTAATTGATCACAGATGTGAGATTCTGTTTATCACATAATGAAAAATACTGATTTTACTTATAATAACAGGGAAGATTATGTCACTTTATATGCTATACATTAAAACCTTGAGACCACCTGTTTTGAGAGACCAGAATATCCATGCACAGAATTATGATTATATAGTGTTATGACCTGTTAAGAGAGACCACCTCTCTTGAGAGACCATTATTTTTGACAGATGGGTGGTCTTTTAAGACAGGTTCTACTGTAGTGTCTTTGCATATTAGGAATGTACCCTGGAATAGAAGGCATGACTTGGCTTTCTGTGTACTTCTGATCTTGACACTGATGCAAATCACACATGGCCATCTGAGTATGCCTATGTGTGGTTCATTAAGCGCTACTCATAAATGGTTTCACATACAAAATACTGTGAATTATTTGTCACAATTCAGTTTATTTGGATTTATCAGTACCTACAAACCACATAGTGAAAGAAGCTATGGCAAATCCAATTTTGGACCTATAAAACAAGTGGGACCTTGATAAGCTATAGTTGAAAATATCAGTGCTTGAATTTTGATTTTGTTGTTTTTTGGCATGAATCCATAACAAAATAAAATGATTGCTGTCCAAAAAATGGATTTACAGTAGATGGAGGTTTTATTTTTTAAAGGTAGCTGAGAGGCAGGGAAGATATCTTGCAGAACAGCTGAATGGAAAAGGAGATGGGGAGCCATTTAAGTTCACTAATATGGGAATGCTTGCCTACATCGGTCAATACCAGGGACTCTCAGATCTCCCAGACTTTAAACTGCAAGGTACGCATGTGTCCTGTGTGTCTCATTATGATGTCTCATCCAAAACGAGACAAAATAATCTTTCATTCCAGATTTCCATTGGGCATAGTTCATGATATTTCATTGATCCCCATCATTGCTACTACTTAGAGGGAGTCATAAAAGTATATCACATTATAGGTATATTTTTTTAAAGCCAAATACTGTGTTATATCATAATTATTAAAGCTCTCTCCATTATAACACACCTCATTATAATGTGATTCTGGATATAACACAGTACTAATTTGGACCCCATGACCCAAATCATAATAATGTATAACAACAAGGGTTGAAAGAAAACAAGGTGAAACATCTTCGTTTCCTTTAGCAAAAATTTTGATATTGCCCACTGCAACACAGCCCTGTATATTACACTGTTCTCAATATATCGTGATTCTGTATATTTCACAGTTCTTTGTATAACACAGTTTGTTAGCTATATTAGTATGATCATGTAAACCTGTTTCTGTAATGTTTGTTGATCTATTGACTTCACACTGAATCTCCCTTTCTGTGTGCTTTGATAATATTTTTGTAAACAGTGGTTACAGTCTAATTCTGGTGTATATAAATGTTGTTTCAATATTATTTTTATAAATTGAAACGTTGTAGGACGAAGAATTCAATATACCAGAATCCCCTTAAAACCAGAATTATTCGGTAAAAAGTAAAATTGAAACTGATCTACTCTGAGAATTGAAAGAATTGTTCAGCTCCATGTGTCAATTTTACTCTAAAATGAGTCACACAGAACAAACTCCATCAGACCTGGTTGCCAGAAAATGGTTTATAAAGAATATTAGACCATTCAGTCAGGAAAAACAGCATAGCAGCACATATGGATGTTTTGAAATCCTGATTTTCAAAAGTATTATTAATTAAAGTTCATTTGCTATTGATTTTGTTTCTTAACAACAAAATTTACTCATATGTCAGGTTATCCAATAACATTTCATTTTTAGGTTAAAATAATGAACCTCAGTAAGGACTATTCCTATTAAACATACATGCTACCCAGGAAAGGCAGTTTTTAGAAATATATCCCACGATCCTTTGATCACTTGAAGAGTTTATATGAAATAATATAAAATTCTAATGTGCTTGTATGATTGACTAATCCATTTGGAAAGTGACTTCTCTGGATCCCAAGTGTGTTTTCAAATTACAGGAACAGACCTACAGCAAAAACCACTCAAGATCGAAATTTAAATTTGGTCCCTCAATATTTTGTTATAAAGTTTCTACACTAAGTCTAATGAATTAATGGAAACTTCGAAGTTGATTAAATCCCATAACCCTTCATCAAGGACTATTCATTTTCAAAGTCAGACAAATGAAATTATTGAAGATATTTTACTTACGCAAGTGTTCCATTTCATTTTTTAGCAGAGTAAATGAGAGTGATGTGTTTTTAATTTTTTTATATTGATTATAGGGAGGATCAGATTAAATGAACTATATTTCATTTGCAGCAAATATTTTTATATTTTTAAATTTATGATCCTCATAATAGGTTGACCACTGGGTTGGGGAACCATCATAATGTCACCTTAAAATCTAACATTTCTAATAATTAAATATAATCTCACACACACACACACACACATGCATATGGCACATGATCTAGGTGACGTTGTGATATTACAGTATTTTGTTCCAGGTGATAATGAGATATTACAGTATTTTGTTCCTGTTTACCATCAAATCAGATACATATGCATATTTATTATTGAGGTCCACTTTTGAAGAAATTGATCCTCTTTTTTTATTTACTTTAGCAGTGTGTTTTTCAATGTTCTTATGCGTTGCAACTATTTGCTTAAAAGCATAAATAGAAGGGTTTTTTCATATTCAATCTTCAAGTATAAATATAATATTTTGCCAAAAACGGCAAGAAATTACAAGTTTATGTAATTTCTTGCGGTAAATATGTTAGGTGATGAGTAATTGGTTTAAATTATGATCACTTTATTAGAAGTAGTCAGATGAGATGATTTTTCAGTTTGGATAAAAAAAGTAAACTTTATTGAATTATTTTAGCAAAAGATGGTCAGGAGAAAAATTAAGAGAAGGAAAATTATCTTGAAAGTAGAGGGATAAAACAGTAGGCTGCCACTCAGTCTGAGGTTACACCCCAGCTATTTCTGCCAGAGTCACAAGCGAGACTCTCTGGTAGAAAAAAAATATAAAATGTGACACAACATAGAGAAAAAGAAGTTCCAGTTATATTGGGTTGATAATTATTCATGGCTTCAATATACCGACTGTAAAGAAAAGATGTTTTGCAGCTATTGCAAACAATATCCCAAACTGGCATGGGTTAGATATTCAGCTAAATGTATTTGTCAATGTAACTGACAAATTCAGGTTTTAATCAATCACGGTTTTGAACCTCATAAAGCCTGACCAGCATGTTGTTAGTCTGAATATGAATAAAATCCCTGAAGTTGGAGTTGCTAACGCTGCGCTAGGAAAGGCCGTTTTAAAATTAAATAAGAAATGAATTGAAAACTAAAATATGATCTCAGAACATTCTTTAACACAAGACTACATCCTATACAATATGGAAAACCTTTTTCTTATGGAAATGCTTTTTGCTCCAGAAGGAAAAAAACATACTGGAGGGCAAGCGACTTTTTGATAAAAATTTGATAGAGTAAGTTTGGGAAAGTCTCAATTCCATTAAATTCATTTCTTCCTTATGGAAGTACAGACGCTACATGTCAGAGCAAGAAAAAGTGTATATAAGATCCCTGATAATAGAAGTTAAGCCCTTTTAATGAATAAATATGCCATACATTATTTCTTTTGTTTTCTTCTCTATGGATTAAAATGCATACCATACATCTCAACAAATCTAGGCAGAGATAGTGAAATTTTAGGACAAGTGTAGATTCTGAAACCACTTGTACTCGAAAATTGGATGGAAAGAAAATTTGATCAGCCCTGAACTTCTGAGCAAAATTAGCCCAGTATACCAGGATCCCTGACAACTGGTCATAAGACATAAAGCACAGTGTCATCTTTTGTTCAGAGCATTTCAAGACCAACCTTAGCACATTTCCCCCAGGGTAAAAATAATTTTCCCCAAATCGATTTATGCATCTAATTGATCTGGCTGTGCCAAGTAGTTGAAGTGCTTAATAAATTATATAAACTAATTATAATATATATAATTTTGTGTTTTTAATAAAAACTACCTACCTACCCAAATTTTAAAACCAGTGCAATGGAAATAAATTTTTGCTGTTGCCCAATCAGGTTTTACTTTGCAAAAGATCAAAGAAGATGTATACTATCTTATTTAAGTTTCAGGACATTGACTTCTGTCCAGTGCTTTGTTGAAGGTAATGACCAAATTTATTGCAGTACAGTACATGCTGTCATCATGAAAGTCAAGTACACGAGATTTGTCAAATTCATCAGTCATTATATTATGATCTCAGATAAGTTTAAATAGGATGATCATCACTGTTTGATCTTTAGTTCAAATCCATCACATATAAAAACTTTAACCTTAGCTTGGCATTCGCATTTAAAATATTCATGTAGTAAACATTTTCCAGCATGCAGGAGTTAAACTTTTTTTAAAGAAAACCAACAGAAATTGAAATGCTATCAGGGGGATCCTCTTTTGTTTCCTTTGTAATATGGATACAATCTCTATTTTTTGTCAATTTTCAGGTTTTCCATCATGGTTTCTATGGCGATCAGCATACTTGACCCGTCTGGGCAGCTGGAGGCTTAGAATGCAGGTGCCTCTTGACTGGACTAAAACACTTTTGTTTGGGAGAGATGTATCCAGATTTGAATAATTAATAGTTTAAATTACTGTAATTCTATACGCACATATTTTTACATATATATAAATTAAAAATTATATCAAATTATTATATTTACATGATAAGGCATCTGTCATAAATCTTTAGTTAATATTTAATGTAATAGATGTTACACTAGATTTAGAAATCTGGCATGAACTACAAATATAAAATATAAATACAACCTTTAGATTGGTCAGAAAGTTTCAAGTAAGATTTGGATTCGAGTAACGTTTTATGATGGATGGGTCTGAGTGGCTTTTATGAATGTGATTTTGTGATGACAATTGTACTTGGACATCAGAAACTTGCATACCAATTGATTATAGTTAAGTGAACTTAACAGGTGTAGTTTCATGTATGACATTTAAATTACCGTCTAGACAGGGAGTAATTTACTGTTTGTAAACATTTTCATAATTTTAGATTTGGTCTGATATTCAAGGTACACAATGTTTGCAGTTTTGGAAATATTTCTTTCTATATGGTAACTTTGCAAAATTTTGAAAATCACAGAACTTAATTAAAGACATGTATAACACAGAGATTGTCAGCTAACTGCTCGCATTTCTAGTGGGCTGCTATTCATATGTAAGTGACCCATTGATAGCGATTGAGACTGATTGGTAACTAGCAGTAGAGAATTTCTTGTGTCAACGGTGATAGGTGCAATCTGTATATTGATAGACCAACTTAATGTCAGGATTTGTTTTTAAGGAATTTCATTTGTAACCATTACCTATAGTTCCACAATGTTGGATCAGAAGATATAGGTGTTACTTTTTGTAGGAAAAAAGCAAACATCAGTGTATTTTTGTGGATACATGAAATGTTTATTCTAGTTGTCTATGCTCAATCTAGTCTGCTTTATGGATATGCACATTTCAAAAACAAGAACATGGTAATTAGATACACAAGAATAAATTCACCCCAGTTTGAACAGACAGATTTGTTTTTCTGAGACTTTGCAGATTTTAATATTTTTGAAAAAAATTCAGTGAGTTTGTTTCCTTAACTAAATTGAACAGTCTCCATGTTACTTTGTTTATCGCTTAATAAATAGCTAAAACTGAAGGCAGAAGAAAACCATGTTATTATGCTACTACAGCAAAAATACATATTTCCATTTGATCTGGTTTTCCTCTCGTAATTTTCAAAGTGCTTCAGACTTTTTAAAGTCTAGTTCAGATGATAATGTAAATGCTTAAATGTAAGGTATTTTTCCATGGTTTTATGAACCATGCAGCACGTACATCTTTGGTGGTGGGGGTGGTGGAGAAAAAAAACAATATGCGAAACAGTATGATGCAGCACACATGCACATGTCAAGAATTAAAATGATTGTCAGGTAAAGCACAAATGTTGAGACATACAGTGGATAGATGAAAGAGTAAAATAATTACACAAACAATAACAAAGATTTAGTATTTATTAAAAACATGTATATATGAATCAGTGAAGAGCTTTTAGTTTTTTAACAATGCCTCTTCCATTTTGGAAATTCTATTTTGTTCATTTCCCTATTCTTAGCGTTTTCATTGTTTATGTGTTCAATATTTCCTTGGCAAGGAGCAAATGCATGTGCTCCAATTGTCCTCAAGGCATTTCAAACCTCGTAGACTGTTGAGTTGTAGTTGGCACCACCTTTGCATCTATTGTTGAAAAAATGTTCCAGTAGTCTTGATTAAAGGTATGTTTTAGCACCAGAAATGCTCCTTCATTAAGAATGAAATGAATATACTCAGAAACACTCTTTACAGTGGTGAAATGTTAACTGCCTCAAATGCTGAACTTATATGAATGCTTTACAACATCATTATCAACTTTGATCAGTACCTGATCATTTTTATTACCAGTTTGTTGTCTTCTTGACTCCTGGACTGACTTTGAATCTAGTTCAGCAATGTTGTGGTACCAATACTTTTAAATGCAAGTTTTGATCTTTTTTTTTAGAGCATTTGAGAATAATGTATTTATTGATCTCTAAAAATTCTGGGTGAACAAAACCTTTCAAGAAAATATCAATCTCTGAACAAATTGGCACAGTACTGAAAACAAATGTTGATAAAGTTTTCTTGGACTTGTTAGTCTATACACATCAGTTTCCTCCCAATAAATAAATGGTGCAAAATTATAACCAGTTTATAAATGTTATACTTTCTTGAATTTTAACAAAGTTACCCCCCCCCCCTCCATCTTGGATCAAAAGTCTTTTATAGTGTGAGGACTCCTTGCATAAACATATGAACATGTCAAACTGCCATTGTGTCCAAAAATACTATGGACTTTATTCTAGTTTTCAAAAATATATAGCAAAATTAAACATTGTGATTTGAAACTTAACAACCTCAGTGAAACCGCAGCAATAGTTTCTTGACATTTTAAGTTCTAATGTTAACAACCTCAGTGAAACCGCAGCAATAATTTCTTGACATTTTAAGTTCTAATGTGAAATAGTTAACCCTTCCTCTATCCTTGATCTTGAATTTCATTGGTATGGTTAAACAATTTAGTCTTAGAGTTTTATTTGTATAAACTTGTTGCCAATGTGGTTTAAAATGTTACTACACAATAGAAATTTTATTTTTCGTTTCCAAAAAATGTATAGCAATATACTATTCCTATCATTAGTTCAAAATGCCTAACAGAAAATGATGTAGTTTATCTGCACTCTTTCTCAAGACAACTTGAAGAATCTGGGTTGTATGATGATCTGGGTTAGTCATTTTAATTACAAAACACTGAATGAAAAATTAAACATTGTGACTTGAAACTTAACCTCAGTGGCACAACAGCATAACTTTCCTGAAATAATTGTAGGTTCTACATATTAAAATGGTACTCCCCTTCCCATACATAATCAAAAGGTTCTTAAATTTTAGCTTTATGAAGAAATAATATAAAAATACCAATTTAGTATGAATTTGTTTGTATAAACCTATCACATTGTGTTTTAAAATGTTACCACACAATAGGAAATTTGTTCATTGTTCAGGTGTTCGTAAATGTTTAGCAATGTACTATTCATGTAATTAATTCAAAATGCATAAAATAGGGAGGTGCTTCCTCTCCATTGTTTTCCCTTTCAAGACAAAATGGAGAATCTGGGTAGAGGTTGTGTGATGCACTGAATTAATCTTTTAAAAATGTTACCACCCACCCCCAAAGCAGCAAAATTAATGTTGAGATTTGAAACATAACAAACTTGTTGACACAATATGTATGTTATAATTTTTTTTTTAAAATATGATCAATGATGCTATATTTAAACATCTCTGACATGTTCTTATTTATGAGCACTGACTTTATCTTTTCCTATGGAACAGTCAGAATTAATCTACCTTTAAAAAATAAAACTCCATTATTACATTATGGTGACATGAAAAGATCTCCTTTATGTTTAAGCTTGAAAATAGCACATTATATTTTCAAGAAATTATTCAACTTCTTGTTTCGTGCAAATCAAGTTATGCCCATTTTAAGAAGTTCTCATATATATAGGCTACACAATCAATCTGCTTGCACATCATGCAACCCATTAAACTATATTTTGAGCACACAATACAAGTCTTTAGGAAACTTGCAACAATGGATTATTAAAATAGAACAAAGAATAGATTTACACCGAGACTAGAATTGTTATGAATGCAGATGGCAAATCCCACTATTTCAGTCTCGAAGAATGACATTTCATTTAATGCACCCATGAGAATTCTGAGGCTCCTTTTGTTCTAATGCCAAGTTGCTAATCTTTGTGTTATATACATCTCTGGTAATCCATTAAAAAAAAATCTGAATCTTGAGGGTGATAATGATTTGTCTACAATATGTGATCCTCGCAGCTAAAACCACCCTATCTGCACTGAAAATCTGACCTTTTTATAAGCAGCACTTTTTAGTGGAAAAAATATTACTTAAAATAAATGTTGGGCAAGGTGGCCTCATTTCAAAGGGACCTGTATACAGTAAATCATAGGAGTACAGACTGCAGTTCAGGAATTAATCTGTTGTTTGTGTTTTTTGTGTCCTTGATGTAATTGATATTCATGTTTCTGTCCTTTACTCTTTAATAAATTCTTTTTTTAAAATAATTCTTAAATCAAATTTAATGATTTTTCATGGATGGTTTATTTGATTTATCTCACATTGTAATGTTTATATAGTTTAAAGTTTTAAGAAATTATTTTTAAAAATATACTTCTTTCGTCTTTTATCATTTTGGATATATTTTTTGTGTTTGTTTATTTTCCTGTTATGTAATAACATTATCCAATAATTTGATACACATTTTATCATTTTGGATATATTTTTTGTGTTTGTTTATTTTCCTGTTATGTAATAACATTATCCAATAATTTGATACACATTTTATCAATTTCTAAAATATCAAGACATTTCTTCAAAAACCAGGAAGAGAAATTGTAATGGGCAATTGTGCTCATTTCTCAAATATTATTATATTGGGATACCTGTTACAAACTGCCATATATTTTTTATGACAATAGCTAACCAATATTGTTTAAACCAATATCAACCATAAAGTCTTAATTTTACTTATATTTAATATTTGTTTATGATTTAGTTTTTTTTAATGGTTTACAGTTACCTCAAGCAGCATTGTTTTATTGGCCTAGTGGTTAGATAATCCACCTCGGTGTCAGGATAATGCAACTGGATGGGGCATGATGCTACATGTCTGCGGCATGATGTCCCAGTGCTGGACATCACTATAAACTGCCACACTGCAGACATTGTAGTGATATGACTGAAAAATTGTTTAAGTTATGTTACAAATACAAATCAACCACACACATTTTATATGCTCACCAACAGTGTGTATCCTGTTAAGATTTTGTCTCTTCCATATTTTATTTCTGTACAATAGCGGCAGTTCTCAACAGTCTGTGTTTTCGTCAAACTTTTTTAATAGTTTGCATTTGAGGCAAGAAAGAACCTGTCAGCTTTAAACTCAATATAAAGATCAAAGTCACAGCGATTGAAAGAAGAAAAACTGTCTCTATGCTCTAACAGTAAATTTGTATACCAAATACCTTGCAGGGTTCATACTGAACTATGAATGATAAATTCAAAGACTTTTCCCTAACTTTCAAAGACCACAAACAGAGATTTCCAAGACCTATTTTTGCTAACATTGTGTATACCAAGTTATATGAGGAAACAATGAATGCCAAATACTACAATATTATTTACTGATTAAAGCCAAACTATAATTAATTTCCTAAAATTGCATTATAATGATCTGGAAGATAGGTTAATATTCATTGGTTTTTTTTCAGAAATATGTAACATACGTGTCAGATTTAATACAAAATAAATTGCTCTCTTAACAGATATCAGCACTGCTTTAAATGCATTATTATATTTGCTTTTTTTCTCTCTTCCATCATTTTGGAAAGAGACGCCACCACTGTCATCTTTTCCTCTGCTTTTCTCCTTAGAGCATTTGATTCTGTGACCAGCACAACGAGTCCTTTTAACTCTGCCTCTTCTGCTTTCTGTACAGAGGAAGCGAATAGGCTGGCAATGTCAGCTTTAAGATGCAGCTTTTTGGCTTTAAGTTCTTCCACTTCATCCAAGGCTAACTCCTGTTTCTTTCCATTTTTGTTTTTCTTCTCATCCTTCTCTGCTTCCTTCTTATCCAGATAGGCATGGTACTTATGTCTTGCAGAGGAAGCATATGTCATCATTTCATTGCTAATGATGATTTCCAAAGGTCCACCTGCTTTTCTCATTGTGTCAATGATTAGCCTAGCTCTAAGGCTTTCTCTGCTGAGGTTCTCAACTGATACCTGTTTGTTGACAGAAAATCCTCTCTCCACTGTTGCCTGCCCATGTGACAAAAACATTTTCTGGAGAACATTCAAAAGTTCAACATATTCCTTTCTTTTGAAAAGGACAGAATAAAACACTTCATCAAGGCTGTCATCTGTTCTATTGAAGCATTTCAAGGGATGATTGTCCGATTGGATAACTTCATCCACTAATTTTCCGTACTGAGTCAATATTAAATCACATCGGGACTCTACTTCTCTTCCTGCCTCACACATAATTCTTGGACCCAATGGAGTTTTGTTTCTCCCTTTTCCTTATCTGACTCTGATTCCATAAGTCTAGGATCAGCCCAGGACATGGTTTTTACCCAAGGGATATTTCAGAGGTGATTTCTCGAACAGCTTCTTTACTATTTCAGTCATAAAGTCTCTGCACTCTGTTCTGAAAGTAAATCTATCCCTGTCTGAAGCTCCTGCCTTTAACAATGTTTGTGAAGCTGAAAAGCCAACATTAACTTTTCCTGCATCAAGGAAATTCTCTTATCAAACCTGATGCTCACTTATGCGGTCACAGAATTTGCCTTGGACACGATTTCATGTTTCACATAACGTGACACGAGGTCTTTTACTAAAACTCTCAGGTCTGTGGCAAGGAATGGAAGCATAAGTTTATCCGTTTGGTAAGACTTCATAAAGGGTAGTGTGATTCTGGCAATAGTTACAAAGAACTGCAGCTTAGCTTTAATCAAAGGATCCCCAACATCTGCATTTTTGTTCCACTAAATGAATCATATGTAGTTACTAATTTGCAACTTACCTTTGGCATGATTTGTAAGAGCTCCTTCTCCCACTGAAGCCAAGTTGATCGTCTTTTTACACAATGTACAAAACGCCTTTTGTTTACATAATTTATCCTTTTGCAGCCATTCCTTGTATTTCTCTTGTTCAAGCCAGATATCGTTGAAAGAGCAAAAACATGGCATTTTTAAACACTGAAGATGTAAATCGTCCGAACAAATTTTGAATCCTCAAGCGTGTTACTTTTGCGCACTTTCTACGTAGAGCGAATTAGTGTAATGAACATTTAAATTGGCCAAAGCTGATGGACTCGTCCAATCAAGTTGTACGATTCGTCAAAAAAAAGAAGCCAGGAAAACCACCTACATCCGAAGCTAACGACCTTAGGCAATTTTATTTGTGACTTCCTTTGATGAAGTGTGTAGCCGTCTTGCTTTGATGAAGAGTGCATGTGTTATTGAAGTCGCCGCCGAGGCCAACTTTGAATGGCCAAACAAAGCCTCTTTTGCTATTGCAGCAGCAATGAAACTGAACGGGTCATCAAAAGAAAGAAACCAGGATAACTAGATTACATGAACATCAAGGCCTTGAAAATGCTACTTCATTTTTCCCAAACTCTCAAAGACCGTACGAACCTTGCCTTGACATAGCATTGTAAATTCCTTGCATTCGAGGTAGGAAAGACATTGCTTGATTTATAGGTCAAAAGGTCATAGTAATAGTGATTGTAGAAGAAAAAACATTTGTGCAAAATATATTTAGTTGTACATCACCCTCTTCAACCAAAGCATGTTAATAGCTTGCATTTTATACAAGGAAGGCACCTATTTATGTTGAGGTCAAGATCGCAGACTGGAAGAGAAACTATTTCCACAAAACTTCTACAATTCCATATCACATACCTTGATTAAAATATATGGACGGCATACATTTGGAAAAAGGAAAACATCTGTTGACATTGGTGTTAAAATGTCAAAGAATTTGATAAAAGGACAAGTTTCAACAAAATCAGATGCCACATACCCCAAACAAATTTTGTGGATGGCCTGCATTTGAGACACAAAATATTTTTGGCTTTTGGGGGTTAGTAACAAAGGCAAGGTCACCATGACTTAAAGAAGAAAAATGAATTCTGCACAATAATGTGGTATGGTAGGCACATAATGGACCATTTACAATTCTCTTTGTTACAATTACAGTAAAACTCGCATATTTCATGTTCTCAGAGTCACTTTTTGCAGAACTGGTAAAGGTGTTATTTTGGAGAATTTGATTACACATACCTTTAAATTGCATTTATTCACTTTATTTTGCAACTTGTCCATCAATATTCCATTAAAGATTACGCTATAAATTCCTTGCTTAACAGCGAATTCATTGATAATGTATGTCAACATTTTGTAGGAACAGTCAAGCAAGCAAGTGATCCCATTTAAACCATTTATTGTCCCATGCTAAGATGAAAGAGGGAAAGCGCCAGCAGGTTGGGAAGAAGTTGTACTACAAACAAAAATAGCCCCCCACGACAATGTTGTCATTTATAAACAAAGCCTGGAATACTCCGGCAAAAAAAAAAAGGCACACAAGTCCAACAAATTGTAGGCAATGTTGTAACTTTGTATATATCTTATGTATGGAATGTCATGTCCTTTATTTAAATTAGTACATGATACTTAGACTATTGTAACTCAATTCTGTCTGGTTCATCACAATATTTACTCCAGAAACTTCAAAAAGTTCAAAACACAGCTGCACGGATCATCTTTAGAGTACCTTGATCAGAGCACATCTCACCACTGCTCTGTACCCTACACTGGCTATCGATTCGATACAGAATCAAACACAAAATTTGTTCTCTGTGCTATATTTCAATGACAGACTCCAGTCCAACATACCTATCCAGCCTCACCCATGTGTATACACCAGCTAGATCCTTACGCTCTTCTTCTGATAATCGTATACTCATTGTTCCCACTGTGAAAACAAAGTCATATGGACAGCGTTCGTTTGCACACCAGGCCCCGGCGACATGGAACGAATTGCCCATTGAAATTAGACACAAAGACACAGTGGTCCCTTTTAAGAGTGCTCTTAAGACTCACCTGTTTCAACTGCAGGGATAAACTTAGCGACCTAATCATGTTTTATATCTTGTATGTTTTTAGCATGTTTTTATGTTTTTCCAATTTCATTGTTTTTGTCCTTTGTTGTTCTGTAGTGTAGTCATATCATTATTGATGGTGTAAAGCGCTTAGAGCTTCGAAAGATTAGGCGCTATAAAAAATCCTCATTATTATTATTGATTATTGGTATTATTATTATTATTTTTCACATACAAAAATCATCTTCATAAATGTAAAAGACTGTAGAAACACATCTGTCAATTCAGATTTATTTTTACCTAAAATTTTACATCATGCTGAATTATCGATTTGATGAATATGTACAAGAATAAAACTTTTTGCATGTTACTCCTCTATCCCATTCATAGTTGAACATCCATACAGAAGATGAATGAAAATGTGTGCAACTGCCATTGTGAGAGTCCATTGAAATCAATAATTTATGTCTGGAAATTTTTAAAAGACAGTTACTATTCAGATCACAAAAAAATTAGGATTGAATAAATTTTGTTGTAATTATATTACGATTAAATTGTAAAACTAATATTAGTTTTTTTTAATTAATATCAGCAAATGTGCTTAAATGACCGTGTGACTTTTACTATAGCAAATACTGTCTGTACGGGTCATCATCATCAGTCTCTTGACCTAGTGTGGTCGTTGAGGCACTCTGCTGCTGAACATCTAACCAGTTCCCTCCACTTGTCTCAATAATGTGCCAATGCCTGTTTCTCCGCAAAACTTTTCTTGGTCCATTCTTGGTCCATTCTGTGATGTTGTCACTCCACTTTTTTCTCTACCTCTCCTACCACCTTGGACACTACCCTGCAGTAGTGTTGTGGATAGACTGTTGGCTCTAGTGACATACGGGTATATAGTCGTATATTTTGTACTGGTGTGATATTCCTGAATAGAAGAACTTCTTCTGTAAGTTAGGTTTAATATGAGCTAGCCTCAGAATATTTTATTGGAACTTACCAAGATTTTAGATGCATTAATATTTCAAAATATCTATGAAACTTGGTACCGATGTTGGTCTAGTGGTCTACATGTGCCTTTTCATATTCACATTTCTTTGATTTCAACATTTTTTCTTTTTGTCTGTTCATCCACCCATCTCATTATCCACACATTTTAATATCCATAGCAAAACTCCAAAAATGTTTTTGAAAGTTTATATACATGTACTAGGCTTGTGCAGCTCAACTGCCTGAAGGCTTTACTGCTTACTGGATAATGAGGGTAGAGAAGGGCAACTTAATCCTTTTAATACTAGTGGTAAATTTCAAGGATCAGTTTCTCAGTCAAGATGTGCGGATGTTATTCTTATATACTTAAAAAAACTTGTGGTGAAATCCATTGAAACTATTGAGGATAATCATGACTTGCCTCCATCAGGCAAGAACAATGGAGATGTTTTATTTTAAAGAAATGTATCACACACACACATTGGGAGCAGTTGATTCATGTGTACCTATGAAGTACATCAAAATGTTCAGTTGCACT
This sequence comes from Unio pictorum, assembly GCA_030141615.1. NCBI lineage: Eukaryota > Metazoa > Mollusca > Bivalvia > Unionida > Unionidae > Unio > Unio pictorum. Next base: position 9,431,932 of record JARLTB010000156.1, on the reverse strand, counting down.
CTGGGAAAACATGTATGTATGTAAATGTTTGTACATGCATGCACAGAGGTAGGTTAGAAAGGTAGGGGTCAAAAAATGATATAATGTGCATTTTTATTACATTTGGGTGTTTTTCCTTATAACATGCATTCAAACTGAATTAAGTGATTGTTCTTCTGTACTATGCTTCATTGTCTTCTATGAGATATTAAACAGAATTTTTAGTGTCATGTAAATACTTTAGTCTTTTGTGATTCCTTCATTAAACTCTCTCTCTCTCTCTCTCTCTCTCTCTCTCTCTCTCTCTCTCTCTCTCTCTCTCTCTCTCTCTCTCTCTCTCTCTCTCTCTCTAATTCTGCTTCAAAGTCTAATACCTACACTTGAAAATAAACAATTTTTTTTACAAATATTCCTTACCACCAGAAACAAATCAACCAACTAACCACTGTAATCTTGACCTTTTGTAACCCATATCAGTAGCAATATTAACATCCCTTTGTAAACTTCACACAATGTATAATTACAGATCATCCATGGATGTGGCAGATAATCCTCAAACACATTCAACAATGTCCCTCAAACACATTCAACAATGTCCATGCAGTTGACCATTTGATTAAGTAGGTTTATGCAGTATTTAAGAACACAAATGAATGTAAACTATCTGCCAAACTTGATACTACAATTTTAAAATTTTTGCTACTGTGTAATTTTAAAATTTTTGCTAGTCTGATTTTGTTTTCAAAAAATAAAGGCATCATTAATATAGTCTCTTACTCCTAATAAAACTGAAAAATATAGAATTGCTAAAGTGTAGATAAGCTAAACAAAACAGCAACCTCATTAGTAAATGTGGATCTTGCTCAAAACCCTACTCCTCCAAGAAGATATTCTCCAGTGACCTAGTATTTAGAGTGGATGCAGGTCACTGTTTCAAACCCCGGACGAGTCATAACAAAGACATAAAAATGGTACTAACAGCTGCCTTGCTAGGTACTCAAGCATTAAGAGGTCAGTGTTAGGACTTGTCAGCCTTGGCTTGTGTCAGGATAATTTGACTGTGTAACATCATGCTAATATGCCTGTGGTATGATGCCTCAGTACTGAACAGTACAGATATCGCAGCAATATAAAAAAAAATTTTTAAAGCTACATTACAAATCCAAATCAGATGCACACTCCTCCAAGAACTTGATTTAAATGACATGTTTTATCAAGACTGGATCAGAAATGCAGTCTCTAGGGTTTAAACAAGGTCAGCCAGTTATACGCAAGATCATTTCAATAATATTCACCGTTGTATACAATGCATGGATCTCATTCACTTTGAATTCATGCAAGAACTTGATCATAGAGACCTATATTCCAAGTCTGATCAAAGATTACATTCAAAAAAATAGTTTCCAGAGTCGTAAGAGCTCATCTGATCAGATACAAAATCACCTCAATAATATATGTGAATTTTACCTTAACTCCTTCAGCCCCAGCATTGTTAACAGCATTATTGCTGCTCTGACCCAGTAGCACTAAGCTGTGTGTGCCCCATATATTTTTAGAAGCCATTTTCATCTTAATGATATAACCATATTCCAAACTGCACCAGAAATATGGCCACTGGAGTGGTAGCAAGCAATTGTTTTTGATGAAGCCATTTGGATGTAACTTTCTACAGATTCGGAACCATACCATAAGCTTACTTGGCCTTGGAACCATACAGTGAGTCTCTGATTTACAGAAATGCATTTATATGTGTTGAGGACTCTCTGTTTCTTGAAAAAGTGATGCCTAAATAATATTTAGAACTATAAATTTTAATGGGATTCTCAGTGCAGAAGTCCAAAGAAAACCCCTATATTTCTGGTCTTTTATAAATTTGTTTCAAGCAAGACAAAAACATTACTTGTTATAATTTTTATATTCTGCCATAATGCAACATCTCAGCTACACACTGGACCCTCATTTCAGAACAGCTATAAAAGTGAGTTACAGTATAGACAAGATTATCTTACATTGAGGTATATCATAACCAATGATATGTAATAACAAGTATGTTGAATACAAAACCTTATGATGGGATATTCATGTGAAATCAATATATAATGAGTTACAATACAAAACATACCCTCTCACATTAAAATTATTTAGAAAATAAATTGCACCTTATGTAAAGGGATCCATGACCATACATGTGTTATATCAAGGACTGCATTATTATGAGGTACCTTGTTATGGGGGATACCTTTAATTTAGACAGTGATCATAGTCTTATATTACATTCTATATATTGGATTAACCATTACACAGGACAATTATACATATATATTAGCCTGTGAGTTGAATCCATTTGCAAACTGTAGAGACCCGGATATTCCATTGCATAATGTGAAAGCAGGCCTGGGTCTGCAGTTTGTTACAACATAGACCCTGACCTTACACTATGCAATAGCAGATCAGGGTCTGTGTTGTCTGCAGTTGAATTCAACTTAAATAGATAATGAAGAATTTAAGTATATGTACCAGACCCAAAAAGGGGAAATTTTATTAGTGATGTGAAAATGCAATGCAAACAAAATGCAGAATGAATACCAACAAAATTATGCATTTTTAAGAAAACTGTGCAGATGCAGAAAGATGCACAGGACAAAAATGAAATGGATTTGAAAATCACTTTTTTGAGGTTGCCACTAAATTTAAACAAAAACTGATGACAACATAATCCATCATCAGATTACTTGAATTGACAAACTATGATACTGTTATTGTTGAACCAAACAATAATCGCTTCTGATGTGAATACATCAAACTATGATACTGTTATTGTTGAACCAAACAATAATCGCTACTGATGTGAATACATCAAACTATGATACTGTTAATGTTGAACCAGACATAACAATCACTACTGACGTGAATACATCAAACTATGATACTGTTAATTTTGAACCAGACATAACAATCGCTACTGATGTGAATATATCGAACTATGATGCTGTTAATGTTGAACAAGACATAACAATCGCTACTGACGTGAATATGTCAAACTATGATGCTGTTAATGTTGAACAAGACATAACAATCGCTACTGACGTGAATATGTCAAACTATGATGCTGCTAATGTTGAACAAGACATAACAATCGCTACTGATGTGAATATATCAAACTATGATGCTGTTAATGTTGAACCAGACATAACAATCACTACTGACGTGAATACATCAAACTATGATACTGTTAATTTTGAACCAGACATAACAATTGCTACTGACGTGAATACATCAAACTATGATACTGTTAATGTTGAACCAGACATAACAATCACTACTGACGTGAATACATCAAACTATGATACTGTTAATTTTGAACCAGACATAACAATCGCTACTGATGTGAATATATCAAACTATGATGCTGTTAATGTTGAACCAGACATAACAATCACTACTGACGTGAATACATCAAACTATGATACTGTTAATGTTGAACCAGACATAACAATCACTACTGACGTGAATACATCAAACTATGATACTGTTAATGTTGAACCAGACATAACAATCACTACTGACGTGAATACATCAAACTATGATACTGTTAATTTTGAACAAGACATAACAATTGCTACTGACGTGAATATATCAAACTATGATGCTGTTAATGTTGAACCAGACATAACAATCACTACTGACGTGAATACATCAAACTATGATACTGTTAATGTTGAACCAGACATAACAATTGCTACTGACGTGAATATATCAAACTATGATGCTGTTAATGTTGAACAAGACATAACAATTGCTACTGACGTGAATATATCAAACTATGATGCTGTTAATGTTGAACCAGACATAACAATCACTACTGACGTGAATACATCAAACTATGATACTGTTAATGTTGAACCAGACATAACAATCACTACTGACGTGAATACATCAAACTATGATACTGTTAATTTTGAACCAGACATAACAATCGCTACTGATGTGAATATATCAAACTATGATGCTGTTAATGTTGAACCAGACATAACAATCACTACTGACGTGAATACATCAAACTATGATACTGTTAATGTTGAACCAGACATAACAATCACTACTGACGTGAATACATCAAACTATGATACTGTTAATGTTGAACCAGACATAACAATCACTACTGACGTGAATACATCAAACTATGATACTGTTAATTTTGAACAAGACATAACAATTGCTACTGACGTGAATATATCAAACTATGATGCTGTTAATGTTGAACTAGACATAACAATCACTACTGACGTGAATACATCAAACTATGATACTGTTAATGTTGAACCAGACATAACAATTGCTACTGACGTGAATATATCAAACTATGATGCTGTTAATGTTGAACAAGACATAACAATCGCTACTGACGTGAATATATCAAACTATGATGCTGTTAATGTTGAACAACATCAAACTATGATACTGTTAATGTTGAACCAGACATAACAATCGCTACTGACGTGAATACATCCAACTATGATACTGTTAATGTTGAACCAGACATAACAATCGCTACTGACGTGAATACATCCAACTATGAAGCTGTTAATGTTGAACCAGACATAACAATCACTACTAACGTGAATACATCAAACTATAATGCTGTTAATGTTGAACCAGACATAACAATCGCTACTGATGTGAATACATCAAACTATTGTAATAACCTACATTTAGGGAGTGAGGTATGCATGTGTGTAAACGGTAAACGCTATTCATCCAAGCCGTCCAATTCGGTATAGATTTTTTAAAATTATAAATCTGTGCATTAGCAGTGAATTTCTTAAATGAGTTGACATTACTATTTTCTAGGATCCTGTGTTTGTTTACTTGTCGATTAATAGTTAGCTGGTATACGGTAGTCTACGTGTTTGTGATAGCGAAATTAGGGAGTATCATGCCGGCGGCTGGCATCCTTGATAATTCGATTAATGCTTATTTCTAATTAACAGCTTAAGACTGTACACTACATACTCATTGTTTTTTTTAGTCCCTGGGGTTTCATTTGTATACGTCATTGCATTTAAGTTTGTTTTTCCTCTTCTTTGTTTCTTTGGTAATTACAACTGTTGACTACCCTTTCATGCTGTCTACCTCGATAATATTGTAAGAGGGCATAACACGGTTTCCGAACCATTGCTATAACGACAGACTAACACGGTATGTGCCGCGAAATACAAAACTGATTTTTTTTTCTTTTTCTTTTTTTACTTATGGCAAATCATTCACAATGTAACAATGTGTAAAATATCCAGTTGGTAATTTCCATAAATAATCACTGTGAAAATTAACTAAATATACCCATGCAATACTAGCGCATGCTGGTTTGAATATTCCAACAAGAATTGTGGGTATTGTGGGTTTTCCCACATTGAAATCAAAGGCAACGAAATGGCCGACAAACTAGCCAAAGAAAAACTAAACGAACCAAATTTCGAGCCATTACAATATAGTACATCAGAACTATACAGCTTAATAAATACCCAAATAGATACAAAATGGCAAAATGATTGGGACACTAATACAAAAGGGAGAGTGTTGTACACTACTGTTAAGGAAGTAAATAGAAATAGAAAACCACCCAAGGGCTTACCTACAGAACAAACAATCATAAACAGAATAACTATAGGCAAAACCATGCTGGCAAACAGCCTGGGTAAATACATAGGACCCTTTCCTCACAACATAAACTGCTACACCTGTAACACCCCTGAAGATCTCCACCATATCTTCAACGAGTGTAGCAAAACCAAAAAGGAAAGGGACAAACTCAGATCAAAACAACAAAATATAAAAGCCCCTTATACATACCCAGAAATTATACAAAAAACAAACCCCAACATAGTAGAAACACACAAACATATGTTAGAATTCCTTAAAAACATAGAGAAAATAGGAAAGATCTAAAGCTACATTACTAAACAAACGAACTAACCCTGAAAACTAGACAGTGTAGGCCCACCACAAATTAAGTAAAATATACGGTACTGGGTGCGACAATGGACAATCCCTGACGTGTCGCTTAACGGCCCCTTGAACTAGGCAGGGACCCATCTGTTATCACTCAGTCACCAAAAACCTCATACCTGACCCCATAAATAGAGAAAAAACTAAGTATATCAAATTCAAACCGTACTGGGCGGGACTGGGTGCGACAATGGACAACCCTGACGTGTCGCTTAACGGCCCCTTGAACTAGGCAGGGACCCATCTGTTATCACTCAGTCACCAAAAACCTCATACCTGACCCCATAAATAGAGAAAAAACTAAGTATATCAAATTCAAACCGTACTGGGCGGGACTGGGTGCGACAATGGACAACCCTGACGTGTCGCTTAACGGCCCCTTGAACTAGGCAGGGACCCATCTGTTATCACTCAGTCCCCAAACCTCATACCTGACCCCATAAATAGAGAAATAACTAATCATATCAAATTAAAACCACTGGGTGCGACAATGGACAACCCTGACGTGTCGCTTAACGGCCCTTGAACTAGGCAGGGACCCAACTGTCATAACTCAGTCACCAAACCTCATATCTAACCCCATAAATAGAGGATTAATTACTTATATTAAATAAAAAAACCGCACAAATAGGGACTCATCATCAGGGAAAAATAAATATCCTAAACAAATAAGGTCATAAATAAACACCACATAAATAACATCGCAATAGTAGGGTGACATAAGCTCAAGGGAAAAATAAAAGCACAGTAAATAAGCAAGGACATATGAACACCAATAATCACTCCACCTCTTCTACTCACTACTATCTCTACAAACTCACTCTCTCTACGAAATACAACCGAGTGTACAGTGTTAAAAAAAACCACTATTAATAACCAGAAAACTTAAGTAGAACCAAACGGTGCACTGAGACCGGTGGTCCATAACTAGTTAGCAATTAAGATAGAAAACCCAAAACTAGCTCATATAAGGTAGTCTAAACAGCCCAAAGACTATCAGGCCCAGCGACACAAGGTTGCAAACCTAAAATACAAGGTAGAAATTACGTAGAACCTCCAAATTAGCTCATATCAGGTAGTCAAAAACCCAAGACTATCAGGTCCAGCGGCACAAGGCTGCAAGTATAACCAAATAACTAAGATAATAAGGCTTAAATAGGACCCCAAATAGTGTATATAAGGTGATCAAACCCCAAGATCATCAGACACAGCAACACAATGTTGCACAAAAAATAAAATAGGAAAACAACAATAAATAAACACACACTAAGCACCACACACAACAAACACTGTATCACAAGCGTTGTATACCCCAAGAACAGCACAGGGTATCAAAATAGGGATAGGTTCTCGCAACAAAAGTCGCCCTTGCCAGGCACTTTCAACTCGCCCGCTACCGCTGCAGCAGCAACTACACGTGCTTAGCACGTCCAGAAATAACCAATACCACCGAATGAAATAATATGAGTGTGTGCTGGAACTATTCCCACTCATATGGCATGAGGCCCTACAATCACACAGTATTAGCTCAATAGCTAGTCAGATGTGACGGCCTAATTAAATAAGTGTTCCACTATGAACACATAAACGCCTGCAGGGCGGTGGCTCACTCCCCACCCTCAGGATAAATTAAATAACCGTCCATTGACGGATAAAACAGTGACAAGAGCCTTCGGGACGAATCACTTAAAACACATCTTACTTACTTACTTACTTGAGTGAGTTCAGTCAGTTAGCAGCCATCAAACTAGGCACATCACAGTTATTGTGAGTTTTATTTTAATATTTTTTTGTTTTGTTGTTTTGTTTAGTTTATTAGAGAATTATGTAACTTTAGGCACTATTTTGGACAGTAAATATTTTATAAAGATTATTTAAGTACAAATCAATTTTTTTATTTAAGTTATATTTTTAATTATTTTTAATTCATTTCTCTCTTCCAAATTATACACATTCTAGTCATTTCTAATATATTTTGCAAGCAAGATATATATTGTTTAATCATTTGTTATTTAAAATTCAGTTATATGGTCAAGTGAGTGTTGTCCTCACAGACCCATACTTTTATTGATTTATTTATTTATTTTCTTATTTAATTAGTTTTATAAAGCTAAATACATACAGAAAAGTTTTGCAACACTACAAATGTATAATTCCTTTTTCGTAAATCATAGGTCCAACAAGTTTTTAGGGAAATAAAATGTCTAAGTCATTGTGAGTGTTTTCCTCACCGACTTGACATGCTAAATTCAATTCAACAATACCTGATTATTCTAGCCATCTATAAACCATAAGTTAATTGTCTATTTTATAATTCACTAGCTGTCCCAGTCATTGTGAGTGTTTTCCTCACCGACTTGACATGCTAAATTCAATTCAACAATACTTGATTATTCTAGCCATCTATAAACCATAAGTTAATTGTCTATTTTATAATTCACTAGTTGTCTCAGTCATTGTGAGTGTTTTCCTCACCGACTTGACATGCTAAGTTCAATTCAACAATACTTGATTATTCTAGCAATTTATACAATGTACGTTATGTGTCTATTTTATAATTTATTAGTTGTCTAAGTCACTGTGAGTGTTTTCCTCACCAACTTGACAGCCAATTTACTTCCATTTAAACCAATTCACTTCAAATAAGTATTATGCAAAGTTGAAGTGTAAAGTCAAGCAAGTGTTTTTCCTTGCAGATTTTTACATTTCACAATTACAATCAAGTCAAAGTTTCTCTTCTGTAGTAAACTTTATTGCAACTATATCCAAATATGGTAACTCTGATATAATCTTCACTCATCAGAAGAAATAATGTAATAAATTAATAGTATAGTGCTAATGTGTATCCTGACCTTGCATGAAATTATCATACTATACCTTCACACAATGATAATGTTTTAGCTTAGGACAAAAACAACACGACTGTCATGGGCATGAACTGCCTTTATTCACTGTTTCTTAATAAATGAATCATCTTGTGTTATGGTTGAAAAGAAATCAAGAGTTCGAGTTTACTCCATTCTCCCCCTCTTTAGTCAGCTGTTAAGAAGTTAACTCATCCCTGGTGCCATACTCCAATGTAATATTACTTAGGACCTGGCTTGGCCGTTACAAAGTCTGGTGTCAGATGTGGGATCTGCCATTTTGAAAGATAGATCCTGAGATTCGAACCCAGGTCCAAGGAGGTTCCATTGGAGATATATTGCTGATACAGAGCTCTAAACAAGCAATTCTGGGTATACTACACCTTAATTAGGGCTGGTGTATCTATCATGGGTAAACGGAGGAAACAAAAAGCTCAGGGGATGAGTCAACTGACTGTCGAGCGGGACCAGATCAAAGACAAAGGGTCCTCATGTGAAGTAGAAACGGATGCTGGATGCAGATTTCCAGTGGAATCAGCAGCTGAAGATCACAGTGAATTTGGCGAGGATGTCATCTCTGAAAAAGACGACAGGACACAAATGAGAAATGAAGATTTAAACGATAATAGGGCAACTGATATTGATTATAATGCAGGGCCAAGCAGGTCATGTGAAGCTACTGAGAGAAGGTCAAGAAGATTAAATGCATCTGTCCAGGTGTTGCCAGCCACCAGAGAGTGGCAGAGGAATCTACATGGTGTTGACCAAGTTGATGTTATTGGAGAAAATGCTGAAATGGCCAAGAAAAATTCTACAGATCTGACTGGAAGCGTTGTATCTGCAGTAAGTACTGCAATGCAAGGGTTTATGACAGAGGTATCTGGGACAATGAGGAGTATAGAGAATGTATTACAAGGGTTGGTGGCTAGGGCCCAGTCACTATCTTGTGGAAATACTCCAGCTGGGGAGTCTCGAGATTCAGTTATTGAGACAAGAAGAAGTAATATAAAATTGCATTTGACAAGGACACGAATGTCACAGGATAGTGAAGGTAATGCTGATGATATTATGAGTTCATCAGATGGGAGTGATGTTGAAGTTGAAGGGTATAGTTCGGGCATTTCTAGATCTAGTCTGAATATGGGACAGGCCACAAGTTTAAGAACTGCAAGGAGTCATAGTGTGCGACTTCCTGCATTTACAGGGAAAGAATCATGGATGTATGGATCAACAGGTTTACAGCAATAGCTGATAGGCAACATTGGACTGATGAGCAGAAACTGGATGAGTTATTACCACGCCTGCATGGGCAGGCTGGGGACTTTGTATTCAGTCAGCTTCCTAGAAAGACCTTAGGAAATTTTAGAGCACTAGTGAATGAGCTTAACAATCGCTATCGTATTGTGGAGACGACAAAGACTTACGCTGGGCAATTCAGCAGAAGGAAGCAAAAACCAGGAGAGCTTGCAGAGGAGTATGCTGCAGAGTTAAAGCGGCTGTATGACAAGGCACATCCTAACAGAGACACAAGAACCAGAAGAGAAGATTTACTTAGAAGATTTTTAGATGGCCTGTATGATGACAGAGCTTGTTTCCAGGTAGAATATGTCAAGGAACCAAATGACATTGATGAAGCAGTGTATCATGTAGTGAATTTTATGCAAACCAAGACACGTCCCAATGTCCATGAATCTGCGCAAGATAGAACATTTAAAAAGATGACCAGAAGGACCACACCGCTGGGAGTTGAGTCAGAATTAGATGATGATTGCGAATTAATTGAGGAAGGTGAGTGCAGAACAGGTGAGCATGTATACCGGATACCAGTAAAGAATGATGGTGTGAAGAAAACACAGAATACAGTAAAGGGTGGACCCGCCACTCTAAAGACAAGAAAAGAAGACACGATAGAAAGTGAGAAATCTAGCGGGAATAAATCCCAAGACCAAGAAATTCTACAACAATTAGTTGATAAAATAAAGAAAATTGAAGATGGGTTGAAGAGAATACAGCAAAACAATATGTCCACATTGCTACGCAAGGGAGGCAGGCAACAAATGCAAACTTATCAGAGGAGAACTGAGGGGAATGGTCACAATCTAACCTGTTTTAGTTGTGGGGAACAGGGACATTTTTCAAGAGACTTGCCCATTTAAGCATACAAAACTCTATGCTGATGGAGCGAGGTCAAATATGCAAACTGGAGAACCCATTCTTCAAGGGAAATCAGTCACCAATCCGACTGCTTGCAACTCTGATGCTTTAAACGAGATAGGGCTGGCTCCCCGGGCCTAAGTGCAGCCCCATATGGCAAGGGCCCACGTATGGAAGATAATGTTCAAATAAATCCAGAATTTATCAGACGACGCATCCCAAAGTATGATGGAATTTACATTAAGGGTTCCATAGAAGGGGTGAAACTGATGTTTACTGCAGATACGGGTGCAACAAAGACCATTATTGCTGACATAGTTTATAATCAAATACCTGAGGAGAAACGTCCACCGTTAAAGAAATCTGTAACTTTGGCTGGAGCGGGTGGGACACTGTTAAAAGAATTGGGAAAAGCCATATTTCATCTAGAATTGGGACCACTGAAACTAGACAGGGAGGTTATAGTTGCAGAAATTGAAGACGAAAGACTTCTTGGAATAGACATACTGCAAAATGAGAATGATGGACCTGCCGATATTTTGCTAAGCAAAGGGGTAATTAAACTTCATGGAGCATCACTACCATGCATACAGATTGGACTTAATGATGATACAGTGAGAAATGTAAGAGCAGCAGACGATTTCATCATACCAGGAAATAGTGAAGCAGTAATAGATGTTTTTGTGGACAGGAAGGAAGAAGATGGAATTGTAAAACAAAATGAGTTTCTGATTGAACCAAGTGAAAATTTTACAGATAAATATTCCTTGATTGTGGCTCCTGACCTAGTGGACACAAAATATAAAGTTACTCTGAAACTTAGAGTACTCAATCCATACCCAACAGCTGTATCTATCAAACAGGATACGCGCATTGGACAAGCATACAGACATTGACGGCATTCAAATGACACTCTTTGACACTGAAGATACTCAAGAAACTAGAAATTTTAACCAAATCCGCAGAATCAAAAATCAGAAGTCAGAAAGACAATGTCTTAGTGGGATGAAGAGTAAATTCGAAAGATTGGATGTCAAAAGAGATATCTGTGCTGGGACTGAAAGCTGCATTGTACCAGAACACGTACAAGATTTGTATGAGAGTACTGTTGCAAGAAAAGGCCCACAAGAATCAAAAGTGATAGCAAATTTACTTAATAAGTTTGCAAATACATTCTCCAGAGATGACAATGATCTAGGATTGACAACACTAATTGAGCACAGCATTGATACTAACGATGCAAAACCAGTCAAACAACCCCCATGACGAGTGCCATTGGCCTTTGCTGCAGAAGAAAAGAAAGCAATACAAGAACTGGAGGATAAAGGAGTAATACAGAAATCAACTTCACCTTGGGCATCACCCATTGTGCTGGTTAGAAAGAAGAATGGCCAGGTTAGACCTTGCGTTGATTACAGACGACTGAATGCAGTAACTGTTAAAGATGCTTTTCCTTTACCCCGTGTGCAAGATTGCTTGGATGCAGTTGCTGGAGCAGAGTCCTTCTCAACACTGGATCTTACCTCAGGGTATCACCAAATTCCAGTAAGGTGTGAAGACATTCCAAAGACAGCTATCGTCACCAAGTATGGACTTTTTGAATACAAGACTATGCCCATGGGACTTACTGGTGCCCCAGGTACTTTTCAACACTTAGTTGAGTTAGTACTTCAAGGACTTCAATGGCAAACCTGTCTAATTTACATTGATGACATCATTGTTTTTGGGGAAAACTTTGAGGAACACATGTCACGACTTGAAGAAGTGCTGCAAAGAATACAAAATGCTGGATTAAAATTGAAGCCAGATAAATGTCATTTACTACAAAAGAAGGTGGAATTTTTGGGCCATATTGTTAGCAAGGAAGGAGTAAAACCATGCCCTAGGAACATCATGAAAATACTAGAATGGCCAACACCTGCAAATGTAACAGAGGTACGACAAATATTAGGGATGTGAAGTTATTATCGGCGTTTTGTGAAACATTTTTCCAAGATTGTACGCCCTTTGGTGGAATTGACACGCAAGGGGAAATCTTTTCAGTATTCACCATTATGTGATGAAGCATTTGAACATCTAAAGACAGCAGTTACAAGTCCAGATATCATGGCTTATCCTTTATCTACTTGTGAGTTTATTCTTGACACCGATGCCAGTGATGTGGGAATAGGTGCTGTTCTCAGTCAGTACCAAGATGGCAAGGAACGAGTGATAGCCTTTGCCAGTCGATCTTTAAACAGAGCAGAGAAAAACTACTGTGCAACTGACAAGGAACTATTAGCAGTACGCTATTTTGTTGAATATTTTAGACAATACCTTTTGGGCAGAACCTTCAGAATCAGGACAGACCATCAAGCTTTAGTTTGGCTGTTCAAACTGAAAGAACCAAAGGGACGGATAGCTAGATGGATTGAAATCAAATCAGCATATAACTTTACAGTGGAATACCGTCGTGGCACCAAGCATGGCAATGTGGATGCTCTCAGCAGGTGTCCTAATCCACGTGATTGCAACTGTGATGATGATTTGATGGAACCTTTGCGCTGTGGACCATGTAGGAAATGTAGGAAAAGAGAAGACAACATGATGGGATATTTCTCAGCAACAAACAAATTGGGTTCTAAGCAGGCAGAGGGTCTTCAGATTGTTAATTTAGAAGAAACTACCGATGACCAACAGGTAGCTGACAGTCCGTTCTTTAATGACGTAGAACAAGTGATGGGTTCCAATCAGGCAGAGGGTCCCACTGTCAGGACTGAACAAGAGAGTGAGAATTTAAGAACTGTGAAAACCAGAGCTCAATACAGAAAGGATTCACAGGCAAAGTTAGTCCCTGAAACGGAGAAAGAAGCTCAGTGCAGAAAAGAGAATAAGTCAGATAGTTGGGTACCTTGGGCTGGAAACTACAGCATGATGAAACTCCAACAGCTACAAGAAGAAGATGAAGATATAGGTCCTATCATGAAGGCAAAACAAGAAAATAAGCAACAATCGAGAGCAGCAATTACTGCTTTGAGTCCAGCAACTCGACATTATTGGTTATTATGGGATATCTTAGAACTGCAGGATGGGGTTCTGTTTAAGAAGTTCATTAGGAAAGATGGCACTGGAGAACATTTACAGTTCATTGTTCCTTGGGTACTAAGGAAGGATATAATGTTTCAGATGCATGACTCTGTGTTATCTGGACACTTAGGAATAAAGAAGATGCGTGAGAAAACCCTTCAAAGATTCTATTGGTTTGAAATGCGGGAAGACATTAAGGACTGGGTAATGAAATGTGATATTTGTGTTGCAAATAAGAAACCCAACAAGAACCCAAGAGCACTATTGGGTAACATGGCAGTTGGAGCACCCTTGGATAGGTTGGCAACAGATATTTTGGGGCCTTTACCTCAGACACCTAGGAGAAACCAGTACATTTTGGTTGCAACTGATCATTTTACCAAATGGGTCGAAATATTTGCAGTACCTGACCAGACTGCTGAAACATGTGCACAGAAAATACTGGAGGAGGTTATTAGCAGATTTGGATGCCCTTTGACCATACATTCTGATCAAGGTCGGAACTATGAAAGTGAAATTTTCATAAAGTTATGCCAGATGTTAGAAATACGGAAAACTAGAACAAGTGTTAGAAATCCAAGATGTAATGGACTAGTAGAGAGGTTCAACCGCACTCTTCTAAGGATGATTAAAGCCTATTTAAAGGGAGAGCAAGAGAACTGGGATTTGCACCTAGGTTGTTTAGCGGCTGCTTATCGAGCAACACCACACGAGTCCACAGGTTTAACACCAAACTTACTGATGCTAGGAAGAGAAGTAAGGTTGCCTGTAGAACTTGCATTTGGATATGTGCAGTACCAGACAAGAGGAAATTTCACAAGTTATGGTGAGTATGTTGATCTGATTAGAGATAGGATACATCATGCTCATCAGGTAGCCAGAAAACATTTACAGTCTGCAGCAAGACACCAGAAAGACTTGTATGATGCCAAGCTATCACAGAGTTCTTACCAGCCAGGAGATTTAGTGTGGTTAATAGCTGATGGTAGGAAGATAGATGTGTCACCAAAATTGCAGAACATGTATGATGGACCATATGTTGTCAAGCGGACAATAAGTTGTTTAAATTATCTGATACAGCTGGATCCATTTGGGAAAGAAAAACTTGTTCATCACAACAAACTGAAGAAATATACAGGTGAAAAACCCCCAAGATGGACGATAAAGGCTTCCAGAATGGCGGTTCTAAAATCAAGGACTGGAAAAGAACAGTTGTTTAAAACAGACAGTTCATAAATATTGACAGAGCTGGTTGTGAAGTAGTAGTGTAATGTCAGTGCAAGGACTATGAAGTTAAACTAAACATGGTTGGAAAAAAAAAAAAAAATAATAATAATAATAGTAATAATAATATTGATTATAATGTTAAGGCAAAAGATCTGCACAGACAGCCTATTAAATTGACCGCATCGCAGATTTGTTTTAGTAAGTGTTTTCGTTTTGTATGGTGAAATGTGTATCTTGCAGAAATAGTCTCCTTTGTCAACAAATGGCTTCAAGGGTCATCAAGATCAAGGAATATACGCACACAAGAGGCCGTGCCTATCAATGCTTGAGATGCAAAGGAGTGGTTGGGGAGAAGGGACGGATTGTGGCCCATTTCTACAAACACCATGTCTCTTTAGATAAAGTTCCATACTATTGCAATTTGTGCAACTTCCGATGCACTCAGCAGAGGGATCTAGAGCGTCATGTCAGACACTATCCAGACCATAAAGTGGCTGTACAAAAATTAGTGGAGAGGGGACAAAGCATGGATCAAGCGTATGAGGAGTCAAATTTAATTGAAAATGCAGAACCCTACCAGTGGACAGAGAAAGACATTGCAATTCTAACCAAAGAGGAGTCAGAAATGGTTTGGAGAGAAAGGTCAGGAGGTAGGATGAAGATGGAGGGTGGGTCACCAGTGGTTATGCAGCCTAACCTGACAGTGATTGGCTCTGTCACCAATAAAGCAGCAACAGCCACCATAACAACTGCAGTTCTCTGCAGACCTGTGACTAATGTGTTAACAACTCCGCAAAATTTGGAGCCTATACACATGTCAGCATCAGCAAAATTGAACGATCAAGCAAAGACAATGAATAAGTGCAGTGAACGACCAGCATCAATTTTACAAACATCTGCAGAGTCTGAAGACATTTTAAATAATCTGCTGAATTATGAAGATGACCCCTTTTTATCTGAATTCCCCACCCAGGAGATCAAAATGCAATCCAATGTGGAGGTCACACCATGCTACATAAGTGAGCCAACACCTACCTTTAGTGTTATGCCATCTCCTGTTACAGAGCCAATGATGAATAGTGACTACGTAAGATCACCCAAGAGCCCGTCAAGTTCGGCCTCATCTACCCATACCTGTTGTGAAGAGCACAAACAGCACAGTCAGAGGATGGTGGAAAAGTTTACAGTTGCGGTGGATGCCATGAACCAATCAATAAGTCTAGCGGCCCAAGCAGTCAGAGGGGCTCTGGATGTATCTTTAGATCCTCTGAGTCATGTGATGAAGGCATTACAAGAGCAGACGGTGGCCTTTCAACAATACCAGAAAATCACAAACGACTTAATAAACTCCATAAATGGGCACACATTTGCAAATTCGACTGAAACCACTAGAAACCAGCCAGTCTTGAGAGAGAACAAAGGAAGGAATGAAGAAAGATCAGATAGCAAGAACAAGAAGAATGATACAAGGAGGGAGAACAGCTGTGAAAAGAAACATCAGAGACAGGAGCGGAGGCATCACCCATACTAGTATACAATGATATTTGTTATAAGTTGTACTTTATGCCATGTTACTCTAACAGCTACTATGCATTTAGGACACTTTTGGTTTGATGATGGGTGTCGCTTTTGGTGTTGAGGCTCTAATTCTTATTATGATATTAGCTTTTGAAGGTCACAATTAAATGGCAATAATCCAACACCTACACCCAACCATTTGGTTAAATAAAAAAAAATTAAAAAAATCTTACCTTGTTATGGAAGTCCATATTCTTATTCAGTGATATGGCTCACTGTTCTGAAGTTTGCCGATTGTATATTTAACTTACTCTGAAATATCATGCATTGTAAACTTTAAATTTAACAGTAAATTATCAGCCAGTAAATTTAATACATTATATACATATTCAGCTTTTCTAGAATTGCTCTCAAGCCAAATTAGTGTACATGTTCTTAAACATTTCATTGTTAACATAGTACTTGTGCTTGAAACCTGTGACATCTGTAGGCTTGGAATTTGGAATTTAAGATATTTATAAATATTAATGATATTAGTGTTGAATTACAGTATCTATTGTTTATAGTTAATCTGAGTAATTTAATTCCATGTTCTTGTTCTTGAAAATGTTGAGTTTTCTGTGTAAATTATAACCATTATATTTCAACTGCTCCTACCATTACTATAGTACTTTCTATAAATTCTAAAGCATCACTTTTGTGTACAAAAGTGCCTTCAGTGTAAACTTTAAGAGTGTTGTGCGGACACTAACACTCATGGCAGAGGGTATTGTAATAACCTGCATTTAGTGAGTGAGGTATGCATGCGTGTAAACGGTAAACGCTATTCATCCAAGCCGTCCAATTCGGTATAGATTTTTTTAAAATTATAAATCTGTGCATTAGCAGTGAATTTCTTAAATGAGTTGACATTACTATTTTCTAGGATCCTGTGTTTGTTTACTTGTCGATTAATAGTTAGCTGGTATTGTCTACGTGTTTGTGATAGTGAAAATAGGGAGTATCATGCCGGCGGCTGGCATCCTTGATAATTCGATTAATGCTTATTTCTAATTAACAGCTTAAGACTGTACACTACATACTCAATGTTTTTATAGTCCCGGGGGTTTCATTTGTATTCGTCATTGCATTTAAGTTTGTTTCTTTGGTAATTACAACTGTTGACTACCCTTTCATGCGGTCTACCTCGGTAATATTGTAAGAGGGCATAACACGGTTTCCGAACCATTGCTATAACGACAGACTAACACGGTATGTGCCGCGAAATACAAAACTGATTTTTTTTTTCTTTTTCTATTTTTACTTATGGCAAATCATTCCCAATGTAACAATGTGTAAAATATCCAGTTGGTAATTTCCATAAATAATCACTGTGAAAATTAACTAAATAGACACATGCAATACTAGCGCATGCTGGTTTGAATATTCCAACAAGAATTGTGGGTATTGTGGGTTTTGTGGGCGTTGTGGGTTTTGTCAGGAGTATATAAGGCTTTGTGGGCTGCTTGAGTGAGTTCAGTCAGTTAGCAGCCATCAAACTAGGCACATCACAGTTATTGTGAGTTTTATTTTAATATTTTTTTGTTTTGTTGTTTTGTTTAGTTTATTAGAGAATTATGTAACTTTAGGCACTATTTTGGACAGTAAATATTTTATAATGATTATTTAAGTACAAATCAATTTTTTTTTTATTTAAGTTATATTTTTAATTATTTTTAATTCCTTTCTCTCTTCCAAATTATACACATTCTTGTCATTTCTAATATATTTTGCTTGCTTGTTTAATTATATGTTATTTAAAATTCAGTTATATGGTCAAGTGAGTGTTGTCCTCACAGACCCATACTTTTATTGATTTCTTTATTTATTTTCTTATTTAATTAGTTTTATAAAGCTAAATACATACAGAAAAGTTTTGCAACACTACAAATGTATAATTCCTTTTTCGTAAATCATAGGTCCAACAAGTTTTTAGGGAAATAAAATGTCTAAGTCATTGTGAGTGTTTTCCTCACCGACTTGACATGCTAAATTCAATTCAACAATACTTGATTATTCTAGCCATCTATAAACCATAAGTTAATTGTCTATTTTATAATTCACTAGTTGTCTCAGTCATTGTGAGTGTTTTCCTCACCGACTTGACATGCTAAGTTCAATTCAACAATACTTGATTATTCTAGCAATTTATACAATGTACGTTATGTGTCTATTTTATAATTTATTAGTTGTCTAAGTCACTGTGAGTGTTTTCCTCACCAACTTGACAGCCAATTTACTTCCATTTAAACCAATTCACTTCAAATAAGTATTATGCAAAGTTGAAGTGTAAAGTCAAGCAAGTGTTTTTCCTTGCAGATTTTTACATTTCACAATTACAATCAAGTCAAAGTTTCTCTTCTGTAGTAAACTTTATTGCAACTATATCCAAATATGGTAACTCTGATATAATCTTCACTCATCAGAAGAAATAATGTAATAAATTAATAGTATAGTGCTAATGTGTATCCTGACCTTGCATGAAATTATCATACTATACCTTCACACAATGATGTTTTAGCTTAGGACAAAAACAACACGACTGTCATGGGCATGAACTGCCTTTATTCACTGTTTCTTAATAAATGAATCATCTTGTGTTATGGTTGAAAAGAAATCAAGAGTTCGAGTTTACTCCATTCTCCCCCTCTTTAGTCAGCTGTTAAGAAGTTAACTCATCCCTGGTGCCATACTCCAATGTAATATTACTTAGGACCTGGCTTGGCCATTACACTATGATACTGTTAATGTTGAACAAGACATAACAATCACTACTGACGTGAATATATCAAACTATGATGCTGTTAATGTTGAACCAGACATAACAATCGCTACTGATGTGAATACATCAAACTATGATATTGTTAATGTTGAACCAGACATAACAATCGCTACTGATGTGTATACATCAAACTATGATACTGTTAATGTTGAACAAGACATAACAATTGCTACTGACGTGAATACATCAAACTATGATATTGTTAATGTTGAACCAGATATAACAATCACTACTGACGTGAATACATCAAACTATGATACTGTTAATGTTGAACCAGATATAACAATCGCTACTTATGTGAATATATCAAACTATGATACTGTTAATGTTGAACCATATATAAAAATCGCTACTGACGTGAATACATCAAACTATGATACTGTTAATGTTGAACAAGACATAACAATTGCTACTGATGTGTATACATCAAACTATGATACTGTTAATGTTGAACAAGACATAACAATTGCTACTGACGTGAATATATCAAACTATGATGCTGTTAATGTTGAACCAGACATAACAATCGCTACTGACGTGAATACATCAAACTATGATACTGTTAATGTTGAACCAGATATAACAATCGCTACTTATGTGAATATATCAAACTATGATACTGTTAATGTTGAACCATATATAACAATCGTTACTTATGTGAATACAATAATCAGGGTTAAATTAGGCTGAACTCTTTTTCCCATTTTTGACATGAAAAATTTCTCTTTATGAGGCTCTTAAGGCACACAAAAAAAACGACCAAAGTAATAAATGAAGATATAAAACATCATTCCGTATTTTCACGTATATAAGACACATCTTATATAAAATTTTACTTGCCCCGCACTCTTAGTGTGTCTTATATTTGTGGGTGTCTTATCTAATTATTTTTTTACACAGACGAATGGTAAAATGTGTGATAGTAACACTATACAAAATGAATTCAGTTTCTCACCAGAATGATTATTACAGTCAATATTCCGGTGTTTTCGTTCCTAGTTTTAAAAACTAATGAATGTTCAGTATGTAAATTACCACGTGTACCGATCCAATGCAGGCGAATATAACCAGTTGGCAAGATTTTCTTGCCTTTCTACCTCTATGAGCTACTTTCTACCTCTATGAGCTAGTTTCTACCTCTATGAGCTAGTTTCATTGGATTTATCTTCTTAAGTTCCTCTTCCTCCACTTTCCAATCACGTACATTCTTCTCACTGCAACTAAGTTCTCTTCCAGCAGCTCACTTGCCATGCTCCTTGGCAAACTTGCCGACGTCTATATTAAAATTGGCCATATATAATTTCGCTTCGGCATCATGAAAATTTTATACATTTTATAAATGCTCAAAAGATTGATCATTCATTAATTTATAACAAGAGACTGATCCCACGTATACCCTATATACCAGTATTTACTAACCCCAGCCACTGAAGCCTAGGCCTAGCGACCTAGAGGAAGATAAGATCAAACGATAACCATTGCAGCCCTGCCTCAAACAATTCTTTGAACTCCAGCCAAAACGGTCAATTAAGCCTTGTTTACCTAAGGCGAGTGATCAAACATTGGAGATATATGCAATTATGACAAAAGAAAGTAGCCACTTATGATGCATGTGATTTGAAAACGTGTTTACCAGTGCATATTTGAACAAAAACAGACTTATTCAAAAGATTTTATTAAACTTTATTGGAACAATAATGTAATAGTACTTAACAAATTAATATTAGATACTTATCAATACCATAAGTAACTTATAAGTTATTATAAAATCAATGCTATGTCATCTGCAGTGAATATAGGGTTAGTTCTGTTAGACAAATGGCGAGGCCGAGTGCATCTTATATTTGTGGGCGTATTATTTAAAACATTTTTTTACACAAATTGTCAAATCCTGCGTCTTATAATTGGATGTGTCTAATATATGCAAAAATACGGTACACTTGAATTTAGACATACCAAATCAAGTGTATTCAAAATTAATAAATTAAGTGCACTACCGGTAGTTGCCAAAAAGTATATGATAATTCATTTCCCTGGTTGAAAAAACTTTCCTGCTCATTTTAATTAGCTCAGGCACCAAATAAGGACATGAGGTCAATGATAGACAATGTAAATAATGATGAAATATTCAGCAAAAGCACTGCTGCATTTATTTCTAATGTAAAATCGAATTTTCAAAAAAAATTCAAGAGATTAGTTACCTGAACATGGAATTCAAGTTCAACTATGGTAGACTCTCAACAAAGATAACTGATAATGATTACACATACTTAGGGTAGGGATTTAAGATTTCATACAATAAAATAATAACTTTTCCTGCATTATATAATTAAAATCAGTCACTATTCAAACTGAAAGTGGCATGGTTTGCTACAATCTATTTGTCTACTAAACTAACCATGTCCTGAACAGTGGACATGTTTGTTTTATTGGATAATAAAATCGTAGAAACCCTGCTATAATCTGGCTTTTCAGTAACTGATTTAAAGAAAATAGTGCTAGAAAAGTGAAAATTTACTGCAGAAATGAATAAATCTACGATATTGTGACAATGATATGGGCATTAATTTACTGAATAAACAAGAAACAGGTAAGAATATTTGTGATCCCCATTTTTTTTCTTCTTTCTTGATTACCCCACTTTTTCTACTTTTGAAATGAAGATTGCATTAACACCAGTGGCAATGAATACAATATTTATTTCAATGAAATGAAACAAGAAAAAAATATACTGACAAATACACTACTTTACTTTTTTACTTTTACATTTACTGCAGTTGCTATATTTTTATTATCTGTAAATTTGATGGTATCCTTAGTATTTTGTCCATTTTCTACTTTCTTAAAACACTCATTTAATCAGGCAAGATGCAAAAGTAATTGTTCCCTTTCTTTAACTATCTAAATAACAAATAATCTCTGAGTTTGATAACTTCTTTCTTTTTTGCTGCAAATGAACAAAAATGAAAGGATGCGATAAACACCAATCAGAATGTATATCTGAGATCAAAATTGAAAAGATTGCTAAAAAGCAAATATGAATGGAATGCAAACAAAATGAATTCTGAGTACATTTAAACACAAAGATTTTGTAAATTTAGCAATTTCAAGATACGTTATGAAAACTATGCTGGTCTCTATAACCATTTTGGTACTACCGTGCATCCCATTCCGACAAGAAAACATGTAATTACATAATAGTTTTACATATTGCCAAGGAAAGCCAGCAGCCCATTACCATTATTTATGAAAAACAAGTTCTGCCTTACAGGTGGTTGTAGATTGGTGAGGCCCGATGATTTGTCAATTACATTGAATAATCTCTTAAAATGATATGGTCTTTGGAAGTTGAACCTGGTAAAACTTCCCAAATTGGTCTACATAGAAGACATGTGTACACTAGAGGTGATGTTTACATCTATTGATGAAGGTGGAATTCTTTGGAAAAAGAAGAAAAAAGTCTATGACAAAGATAAGACAATCCACTTCATGAGAATCTTTTGGAGGGTTAAAATGATAAAAAAAAAATTTACTCTGTAACCATTTTGCTATCAAATTTGAGCATTTCTTTACAAAATTTACTCGAAACAGGCTCTACACAATGTAACGATGTTACTAATTTTATAAAGACCCAAATGGATGTTACTATTGATAGTAACACAAACTACATTTTGTAAAAAGAAAATGGTCCCTATGCCATTGGGATTTAGGGATTAGAAAACCAAAAGTATATCAACCAAAAGGCATCAATATTTTCAATAATATAACAAATACAGCATCTCGTTAATTAAACATTTTTTAAATGTAGTTTTACAACTAGACTTTACAAATTTGTTGCTTTGAAACATAACTGTTTTGTTCGAATTTGACAGACAACAAATTGTGTGTTATGACATGGACTTCTGGCAACTAAAAACCATAACTTAAAATGAGTTAATATAAATACTTATGACAAATTAATTTAAAATGCTTTACAATTACAAAAACACAGAGAGTAGATAAGTGCACAATAAATTTAAACAGCTAATTAATAATTTAATTTTTATCAACAAAATGGAAGTGATCAAACATCACAATAAGGCATGGGGAAAACATCGGTGAACATTGTGGACATTACTATGTCAGTTTATTTAATTATGAAACAGGAAAAAAGACATTTCAAGCTAAATCAAAATATACTTAACTACTTGTTACTGACACAGTTAAAAAGTACACAGTACACTTGCCATTTGTCTACCTGAACCAAATTTGGAATTAACTGTATATGTTGACTATATGCAGCATAGCTCGTGTGATGTTTCATTTTCCCTCACATTATGGTGGGGTAATTAATCCCTTCATGCTCACTCCACATTGAAGCTTAAGCGGAAGAGCAAAAGATATTCAAATCATTATCACAAATCAGCAAGCACATCATGTACAACTGTGAAGATGGCCAGTCGACATTACTGAGAGGGCTTGGCTGTCACTGTAACATTTCCCTGATTTCATGCACTGTTGTGCCACATATCCCCAGCCAAACCAAATGTATGTCAAATTATGTATACATTAAGATTCTGTTAATGAATAATGATCTTAGATTCGATATGCTAGATTGTTTTGTATACTTCTGGTTTTTATAAAAATAAACAGTCATGCAGATGCCTGTCTTCAGCCATTCTACATGCAGCTCCCTCTACCTCACTCTCACAGAAATGAGCAGATTCAGTAAATGGTATTTTTCTGCCGACTTTCACCTGATAATGAAATAAGAGTACATCATGCTGAGGTAATGTACTTCCAGTTCTTTTATGGCCAACATTACTCCTTTCATTCACAACATTACTCCTTTCATTCACAACATTGCTCCATTCATTAACAACATTACTAGAACCGCTCCGGTGGTTCAGTGGTTAGAGTGTTCGCCGTGTAAAAGGGAGGTCGTGGGTTTTATCCCTGGCCAAGTCATACCAAAGACTTACAAAACTGGTACCAAGAACTGTCTCACTTTGGTGCTCAGCATTAAGAGATTAGTGTCAGGACTGGTTGGCCTGGTGTCAGGATAATGTGACTGAGTGGGACATCATGCTACATGTCTGCGGCATGATGCCCCAGTGCTAGACATCACTATAAACTGCCTCACTGCAGACATTGTAATGATATGACTGAAAAATTAAAAATTGTCAAAGCTATGTTAAAAATCCTTATCAAACAAACAAACAAAAACAACATTACTAAAGTCATTCATAAAACATTAGAAGGCTGGACTCTCAACTGAAAGGGTGTGTCCCAAATCCTACCATTGAACCAGCCTGGATAAGCTACTATAGCGTGTCCGTGGGCAACACACTTTCCTTGCATTGGCACTAAATAAAATACCTGTGCTGTTCTGCCCTAAGGGAATGAAGCAAACCAAAACCATTAATATACTGTTTGTTCTCTCCTCTCTTATTGTCACAATTTAATTTTATATCTTTTATATTAATAACTTTTCAATGTAACCTGATGTCCTGTGGTTCATTTTTCAGTTACCATTCAAAAACAACATTACTAAAGCCATTCATAAAACGTTAGAAGGCTGGACTCTCAACTGAAAGGGTGTGTCTCAAATCCTACCATTGAACCAGCCTGGATAAGCTACTATAGCGTGTCCGTGGGCAACACACTTTCCTTGCATTGGCACTAAATAAAATACCTGTGCTGTTCTGCCCTAAGGGAATGAAGCAAACCAAAACCATTAATATACTGTTTGTTCTCTCCTCTCTTATTGTCACAATTTAATTTTATATCTTTTATATTAATAACTTTTCAATGTAACCTGATGTCCTGTGGTTCATTTTTCAGTTACCATTCAAAACTGATTTGCTCTTTTTTTCCATGTTTGAATTTAGCTTATGGTGTATTTCCTTACAAAAATGATAGTTTAAATTAAAAAATATAAATCTAGTTAAAAACATCCTCACCAACAGTCAAACTTCAATACCGAATCACCTGGTTCTGACATATATTCTTGTGATTAGAACCTTGTTTTACCAATCTGATTAAAAATATAACTGCAAATTAAACTTTTTCATTCGATACATGGTACTGTTTATAGTTTTTTTTTAATGCAAATAATGCATGTCTCATGAATATAAAGAGTATGGCTTTGCATGTCGTCAGCAATTCTGAGCATACTGCCTGTCTTTCTCTTACACAAGTGCATCTATGATGAAAATACAAGCAGATTTGCTTGTCTTCAGCATTTAAGACCATCCTACCTCTATGTGCAAAAGAATCTGATGATTTGGCAAATTGCATTTTCATTTCACATTTGATTAATAGTATCCTGGCATTTGAATATTTTGCATGAAAAGATTTGATCTAAATAATTCATTTTTTAACAATCAAAGAATTCCATGTATTATTCTTAAACATTAAATGATGATGGTTCCGATATTGTGGGTTTAAAAACGATCATGCATGGAGCAATAAAAAAGATAATAAAAATATAGAAAAGTCAATCTGGGATAAGTTGGATACAAAATAACTACATTACCAGCACAAAAAGTAAATTCAAAGCATATATGGTGAACTTTATAAAAAAAGTATGCCTTTATGTAGAGGATAAACTGGAGCAGTACCTTAACTGTCCATTAAAGACTGGTTCCAATGTAATCAATATTACTTGGAGTATGCACTGGCCAGTCTGACAATGTTTTAATTCCCTTCTGACCACTCCTGTGGTCAATTGTTAGAGCATCCACCTCGGATGAGGGAGGTTGTGGGTTCGATTCCCGGCCAAGTCATACCATAACTTACAAAAATGGTACTAACAGCTGCCTCGTTTGGCGCTCAGCATTATGAGGTTAGTGTTAGGACTGGTCAGCCTGGTGAAAGGATAATGTGACTTGGTGGGACATCATGCTACATGTCTGCAGCATGATGCCCCAGTGCTAGACATCGTAGCGATATGACTGAAAAGTTGTTAAAGCTACCTTGAAAATCCAAAATCACACACACACACACACACAATTCCCTTCTGCAAAGGAACTCAGTAATTGTATTCTGGAACATATAAAGTTCTATTATGTTCTGTTGAAAGAACGGAAAAAAAACAAGACTTCAGTGCCTAATCCTGTTTATATATCATTTTCATGGGTTCGATATTTAATGGCGTTCTATAGCTGATGAAAAGAGGGCTGATGTACATTTTATGCAGGGTCATACTTAAAGCTTTTTTTGCCTTATGACTAGATGAGATAAAAATAATAACGGACCTGACAACCATCACTGTACAGTTAACATGCTGATTAATAGGACCTATCATGAGACCATGTTTCTGTCTGCTATCAAATTGTATTTAAAATTCCTTGCAAGTCCCCAAACCAAGCTACCTGGATAATCAGTATTTACATAATCAATATTCTACTTCATTATATACTTTAATTTTATCCCAGAGACTCAACATATGATGTAACTAAACAATATTTTCCTCTAAATGTAATGGTTGAGCAGTATATGTTGTCAATAACCAGGCACTTTTTTAAATTATTACTTTTTGATGTGATACAACTTCTCACATCATGGTGTCATACAAATATTCATACAAGTCATACTTATGCATGCAGCTGGGTAAAGAAATTAAAAAAAGCATACTGTCTGTTCTCTAATTAATGAACCCAGGATGAATTAATTTTTTCAAAATGGGGGTATTTATTGCTGGACATTTATGAAAGCTAATTTATTCTTTTGATGTACTTTAATTAATAATGACCACACATACATATGGGGGTCTTTCTGCCATTGAATTCAGTCTTCTAAATAACATCTCAGTTAAAATAATCAGTCAATCAACACATATTAACAATCGGCAGTTGTTTGAAGTAGGACATGTCGCCCAGCTTCTACATCATGTTTAATGCTATGTGTCTGTGATTTTAGTAATTTATACGCTGATATATTCACTATATCAGTGTGATCAACTGAAACTGCTGCTGCAGCATTTTATTTTAATCTTGGATCTGAAGCAGTTTTAAATTTTTTAAAATAGAGTGGGGGCATTTATTAATTAGGGAATATACGGTATTCAAACATTTGTAATTACTACATATAGTAATGTCAAGTAACTTATGCAAATTATAATTTAGAGGATACAATAGTTTATTGTACGAGTACTGTCTGAAATCTTGGGGAGACTTGTTTTCCATTGTAACGTCATTGACTACATGCCAAAATAACTAGTGCATGTTGATATCAAAAGTACATATGTGAAATTTAAGTATATAGCCTCGCACAACACTTATTTTTTCTTCTTCATCTTTGACTCCTGCTCTTCTTTCCTGAGGCCCACAAGAACCATAACTCTCATCACAGAGCACAGAAGAATAAATGCATTTACGATATAGGATGAGATACACACAATGCACATGTCCTCAAGCACGAAGTACAAAATGTAAGCCAGGTATACACATCCCAGGTTTGCAGAAACAGCTAACACTAGTTGCAGCCAGACAACTGAATCGGAGGAGAAAAATGCTGAAATAGAGAAATTAATAAAAGAGGCTGAGTAACAAAAAATTGCTTCTACTATGTTAGCAAGCATTTATTAATTTTGAACAGTAACTTTTAACTTATGCATCATTATTTACAAAGCTCTCAACCAGCATTAAAGACATTATCAAATGATTTGCAAAGCACTTTGAGTTTCTCTTTACAAAATCTCTGACAATTTCATAAGACCTTTAAATATCTGATAATGTGTTTCAAGATTTCAGTTAAACAGTAAAATCTGCCTTTGGGGAACACCTCCCTGTACTGGACACCTACTCATAAAGATTATTTCTGGCAAACCTTTGTTCATTTTCAATTATTTCATGATTTTTTTCATTATCAGTTTACCATCTATACCAGCGGTCTCAAACACGTCAGCTAGTCAGCTTCAAAGCCAAGTCATATGCTGTGGCCCACAAAATGATTGGCATCACAAGGTGTTATAAGAAATAACAAAGGTGGTGCAACCATTGGGCCATTAAAAATGCCCTCATGCTGCCCTCAGGCTGGTTTGAGTTTGTCGCCCCCTGATCTATACAAAGGACACATATCCATAATGGGCAATTTCTTTTTCCCTGGGCATCCTTTATAGATTTCACTAGTGAGTACATGTTCAATTTAATTAAATTGATAATCCATTTATAATTAGCAAAGTCTGTGAATATTTGTTTTCTGCCTGTTATGGTACAATCAGAAATCTAACTATGAACTTGAAGACTGAGCTGTAAACAAAACAAGCTGTAGAAGAAATGTGCAGAAAACTATGTCAAAAAAATTACATGTATCAGTGATCTTGACCTTGACTTTGTTACACAATATACTATCAAACTAAGAAACATGACTGTACCTCAAATAGATTTTAAAACAGACACAAAAGACACCTAGAAATACTTAGCTGTGATCTTGTGTTCATGACATTCACAGTAAGACCTCGTGCAACAAATCTTTGATTTTGAATGTATTCATTTACCCAGTGCTGGATTACCAAATAGGCAGAGTAGGCACTGGCCTATGGGCAACGCGCCTTTTAAGAGCCCCACAACAACGGATCAAAATAATTGATAATTTGCAGGGGGAGGGGCTAAGATTTTGACTGCCTATGGGCCTCCACAGGGTTTAATCCGGCACTGTGTTTACCAACCTTCACACATTTATTTTAAGGAGTAATTTAAGTTAATAAGCAGAAGTGCCAAAGAATGTGACTAAAACCTATGACCTATGACCCTGCCCCTGATGAAAGGACATGTGGTACACAATTCACCTTCTAGTGACTAAAACCTATGCTATTGACCTGTGACCCTGCCCCTGATGAAAGGACATGTGGTACACAATTCACCTTCCAGTGACTAAAACCTATGCTATTGACCCGTGACCCTGCCCCTGATGAAAGGACATTCACCTTCCAGTGACCCTTCTGGTGAAAGTCCCCAAAACAATGCAACTCCTGCTGATGGTTATAACTATAATGACTGTAAGTCTTGGGAAACCCTATATTTTCAAAAGTAATTTTGAATTAGCTATAAATGTTATGACACAAAATTATGTTTTTTCATGTACTACAAGTCTTGGGACACCAACATTTTTTTTCTATGAATCAATCAATGTATTTTATTTGTTGATTGTATTTGCAACATTAGAAAAAATATGACCATGGTATGACCATGGGACAATCATCAGTAATTGTAATAAGAAATTAGTATAAATTGATTTAATCTGTTTGCAATGTCATTAAATATATTTAATTTTCCTGATTCCTTATTTTGCTTAGTCAATTCACATTTGTATAATTTGATCGATGACAAGTGTTGAGTATTAGCCAGTTGATGTAAGCATTTACAATGATAATCTATACCCTTTGCCATCTGTTTATTACTGTTTTGTTTATTACTGTTTATTACTGTTTGTTCAAGCAATATTGCTTTAGAGTATTTTATCAATGCACCAGTAATTACATTCTTATTTTGCTTTGAAAATGAAAACTACTTAACAAGTTAAAAATATGCTCCAGTATGAGAAAAATGAAAAACAATGGCATTTTGGTTCAACACCCACATTTAATGAACAGGTTTACATCATGGCATCATTGCATGTACATTGAAGATTTTGAATTGCACTGAATGAAGTACATCCCCTTGATTCAAATTATAGGTACCATTGCACTAAAGTAAAATACAATTTCCAAGATACTATAAAGATGTTTTAGAAATAATACTTTGAATATATGAGAAATAACTAATAGATGTACCTTAAAACTCGGATGTACTTTGCTTTGATGAAAGCAACCATAAATAAGCTCCAGTTTATTCAGCTACCATAATTGTACTAATCAACCGAGTAAATGTTCATACCTTAATTGACTGGCATTTGTTTTTCAGTAAACTATGAAATTTGGGGGCCAAAAAATTTAATACTGCTATTATGCATGGCATCTCAACCTGTTCAACCCATTTCAAATTTTACAAAAGTTAATTGGTGTGGATTAATATTGTAGATTATCAGTTACATGAATTTACCATATGCTGGTTATGCATCTTATATAATCTTTTCATACGATTTACATCACTTTGTTAGATTACTAATATCCCTGAAAAACTGTACAATCTTGAGTACATGGGTCAAAATATTATACAGCAATGGATGTCTTGTTTAAATTTGATTTGGAAGAATGAGATTTGATAAAACGATGAATCAAGCAAGTATTTTTGGGAATAGAAGAGGATATAATACTATGTATAACTTGCACTGTCTAAAAACTGTTCTGTACACTATACTGTATATAGTATAAGCTGACCAGTAAACTCAAAGCACCGCTTTTATTAAGTTTTCATTTATCAATATTTGATTTCATGTTGGAAAAATCGGAAATATGTACATGCAAAAAATAACAAAACAATTAAGTTTATTGACATAGTAAATAAACCAGAGCTAGTCACTGCAAAGTGCAAGCAGCAATATGGTGACCTTGCCAATTTTGTCTCGACATTTTTTATGTCTAAAAGTGTTGGGACACCAAAAGATGCTATATTTTTTTTTAAATGCATATAAATACTGAGAGTGAGAAACAATACAATTTTTTAAAAAATTTTCTTCATGCCCCAAGTCATTACGGTACATCGATAGCCTGAAAACAAGGGTGTGGCAATAATACAATTTGTCTTACTGCACTAAGACTTTTTGAAGTTGTACAAGCTTATAAGATGAGACCAACCGCAAACTGCACAGACCAGATCTGTTATTGCATAATGTAGCAGCAGATCTGGGTCTGTGCAGCTTTTAAGGAGTAATCAATAGAACAATGTAGACCATTATCTGCGGACGCATTATGCTATGGCAGATCTGGATGATTTTTGTTTGCAATGTGACTTGACTTATAGGACTCACAGTACTAATTCAATTCCCATAGTAATCATACGGAAACACCATCATATTTAAAATTCATTAACTTAAAATTTCTGGATGCTAATTAATGATCAGACCTATATTTCTCCATGTACAATTATCATTGGAGCAAGCTTCTGTGTGGAGAACACATTACGAGCTGTGGATTTTTAAAAAAATATACATGTGCATGACATATGTTATTGATTATGCACCAAATGAATTAGGTGCTACTTTCATTATTGAGTACTCCTTAAATAAAGCCGTTAAAAATCCTAAAATTGCATACTTAGAATGAGGTCTATATTATTTTCAAATTACAGATATGATAAGCTCTCAAAGATATTTTATACCAAAAATGTTACTTTTTATTATTAACCAATTATGGATCAGCAAACCCGTATATACTCTTATTATTTGTTCGCCCATTTCTAGACCGGTTCACAGTTCTTCCATATAATTAGTAGTACTGTGTGTTCTATAAGTGTATATACATTATTATTCAATTGTCCTATTACGTTCACTTAAAAAAAGCTTCAACCATATTTTTTTCTGAAAGTAGAAAATATAATTGTTATTTGTGCTCTTAAGCCTTTATCTTTTAAATAAAAATGAAATCAAGAATATACCCAAGACTGTCTGCAGTAAGTAAAACACCATTCCATATACACTATTGGGCTGGTTGAGAAAACTCTCTTTTCCAAAAATCCTGTCAATGATCCCAAAACCTTTTCCATACCTGTGAATAGAAAAATTTATTTAAGTCTACACTGAGAATAATAATGGGTGAATATATATATACTTGTCAAAGAAAGGTTTGATGTTCCAAAGCTTGTTTGCAATGTATTCATTCAACATATTTTCCAAGCATACTGAATATGCAGAAGTAATGACATGCCTGAAATCACCACAAGGAACAGATGTGGGTGACTACAAGTAGGACCTAACCGGAAACCGCCTCGGACATTCGCTTCAGCCAAATATCCAGTTTTTTTGGTACTATTCGGAAGTATTCACCTTGGCAAATAATACGAGCAAAAATGGTGATAAGTAAAATAATTCAATAAACACCGAACTTTTTAAAAGTTTTTTAATACATAATAATTTTAGTTAATAATAAAAATTTTGATCTTATAAGCTATATATACGGTATACGGTGTACACAAAAAGTTTAACCTTCGCATATGATAATGAAACAAACGGTACTCTCCGGAGTTGCACCTACTACTCTGTTCATGTCCGGATCTGGCAAATAGTACAACCAAATTCTCTGATTTGGTACTCAGCAAAACTTATCAACTCGGTTAGGCCCTAACTACAAGACAGCTTTTGGCCCTGTCGGTACCTCTTAACACCATCTGCATATGTGTGATGGAACAAAGAAATCAGCTATGGACAAATTGGGAGATCTGCAAAATTTGGACAGAAAATTTGACTTCAAAAGAAGGAGGATTTTCAATGCAAACTTTATAATGCAAACTTTTTACTGTGACATGTCTTTGATTTTCTTTTGCAAATGAGGACCAAAAGCTTGGGTCATTAGGTGAGCAGTCTGTTCATTTCTAGAAGGACATTTTCTGTTATTACTGAGTCATGAAACTAGATCTGAAATTTTTTTTTTTTTGCTACTGTTGTTGTTGTTGTAGGATTTAAAACCATTTTTCAGCACAACTGCCATTGTAAAGCCTCTGCTGAAGAAACCAACACTTGATCATAATGATTTAAAGAACTACCGCCCAGTTTCTATACTCCCGTTCATATACAAAATCTATGAAAAAAAGTTCTAACCCAACTTGTATCTCATCTAAATTTAAAGTCTTTTTTAGCAACGTAGAGTCTGCATATCGCCATTGCCACAGTACTGAAACTACTCTTCTGAAAGTAGTTAATGATATTCTCCCTGCTTTGGATAGCAGAAAGATTACAGTCCTCACCTTCCCTGATTTGTATGAAGCATTTGACACAATATACCACAACATATTACTTCACAGTCTCCAGCAAGTATTTGGCATTCACAATACAGCCTTACTGTTTTTCAAGTCCTACTTAGTTAACAGGACACAAATTGTATATGCAAATGGAATACACTCCAGCCAAGTTAATCTATGTTGTGTTCCACAGGAGTCTGTTCTTGGATCTGTTCTCTTCATTCTATACATTCAGCCACTCTCAAGTTTCATACATCATCATGTCTCACCAACTGCATGCTGATGACACAAAATATACAAATCTAGCCACACAGCTGAAGTTGATGCTACCATCCAAGGAGTAGAGAGGTGCATTTCTGATGTGAAATCATGGATGACATGTACCGGTAATAAGCTGCAGATGAATGATGATAAAACTCTCTAAGATTTTAAAACTAGGAGTCCAGGACTCTCATTTTCGTAAAAACAGGAGTCCCACCAGCAAAGGTTGCAGTCCCCTCCCAGAAAATGTTGAACTTTGCAGATTAGAAGAACTGTTGGTTGCCAGTGAGTGAGTTTAATTTCCACATTCTTTATCACACTGACATGTACAACCTATTCAACACATCTGGTATTTCTGCACAGCGTTACATCATTTCTGTAAACAACTGATCACATGCTGTTTTGGATAAAATTTCTATTTTTTGCTGAAATGCCAACAAAAATATTCCAAAGTAATATATTTCATTTCCCAAAGATTAGTATTATTTTGAATACCGTATTTACCGTATGTTTTCGGACTGCAACAAATAATTACTTTTTTTGTTGTCCGAATAGGTGTTGTCACTATCCCGAATTACATGTGATTAATAATTTTAAATTATATTAGTTCATGGACGTTCATGATCGCATTAAATAATTGGCGACCAAATGAAGCGAACTTTGTATCAGTTAAATTAACGGCAAACACGCTGTAAATTTTACATTAAAACGACGAAGCAGATCATCCAAGATTGTGTCCGAAAACATAAATTGTAGAAACAATTATAGCGGAGCAACGTCCGAAAACTTACAAGGCATTTAAATATGATTTTTCCCCGAAAAAAACGGTGTCCGAAAACATACAGTGTCTGAAAACATACGGTAAATACGGTAGAATATTCTGGTAACAATTGCCGCTTTTCATTTGGCAAGCATTGCAGAATTTTATTTTCATCAATTGAATTCAGTATGAGGTTTGCGCCAATATTGGTGACATTGGATGCGCAGAATAGCCTGACAATGGTGTAACTTCGGGGTGAGACTGAATTATTTCAAACACTAAGCCAGGCATCACACACTTTCTTACACTTGGCTACTATCCCATCCAAAGTATCAGTTCTAGCTACTTGAGCACTTCTGAATCTCATTAAAATCATTATCAGTTTGCCATTTAATCCCAAAATACTTATTCAAATTTGCATACAACATTTTGTCCAAGTCTTGATGTGTCTTGATTTCAAGGTCGCATTAAATATTTCTTTGTCTACAATAAGAAATGAACACAATAATGGAAGCTAAAGTTCTGATGTACTCTTATAATAACCACATGTACATCTCGGGGTCTTTCTGTCTCTAAATTCAGTCATGATTGTAAATATCACATTTTCCCACCCAAGCTGCTAGTTGAAATCTTTCAACTTGCCCTCCTGCTATTGCATCGTGTTCTTTTGATGTACTCTTATAAATACAGCTGGCATATCTCAGGGGTATTTTAACTACTGAATTCTGTCATTGTAAATATCAGCACAGCTAAATTGATCAAATAATCAACACATTCTCCAACTCAGTTGGTTTGTGAAGTAGGACTGGCATGAATTTTAATTTGCCACCCAGTTAATTGCTTGTGTATGGAGGACTCCCACATG
Organism: Unio pictorum; assembly: GCA_030141615.1. NCBI lineage: Eukaryota > Metazoa > Mollusca > Bivalvia > Unionida > Unionidae > Unio > Unio pictorum. The sequence continues at coordinate 9,396,594 of JARLTB010000156.1, read as the reverse complement.
GATGATTTTCTGTGTCCAAGATAAAAAATTGCATCCAAATATGCATAATCAAGCATTTCCGAGATCTCTGGATCACACATTGTATAATTAATGTCAACAAACTTCAAAATCTGAAGCTAAATGACCCTGCTGACAATCAATGGGATGTTATCAGTTTTATCCAGCTTGAAATTAGCAACTAAATCATCTTGCCCTACTTAAGTCAGTTCATAGTCACAAAATCACCATTAATAGCCTACACTGTAAGCAAGGTTTGAAAAAATGGGATTTTTTTAAAATTTAAATAATGTAGCACACAAAGGAGATCAAGAGATGGATGTGAGTCAACCCTCATCTTGAGTGGAAAAACCCTCCTGTCTGGGAGGTTTACAATTATGAATTTGACTTTGTAGCCAACAGTATGGAATATGTTTATTTCATGTACATGTATGTAGTTTTTTGTTCTACAACACCTCAGCACAAGGGTCACTACAATATGAGTAGTTCTCCAGAACTGGTGACTGCTATGATGGACTGATGTCAAAAATTGAAATAATAATATTATGGTTGCATTTATGTTTATTAGAAAGCCCAAATGTACATAGACTTTCATGTAGAAATACAAAATTAGTGAGTGAATATAGTTTCAACTTCAAGACAAAGAGTGCTAGGGTGTCACGTGTGTTACAGTGTGACATAAAGTACCTTGAACTTACATCGCAAGACCACAGTTTAAGACTTTTGTTATAAATTAAAATAGTAAAAATAGAAAGAAAGATATAAAAGTAAAATTGTCAATATCTATGTTGAACATTTCATACAATCATCGTCCAAAAGTTGTCACACTGTAACACACAAGACATTCATGTTCAGCTTTTACAATGGAGCCTTATTCAGAGGAAAGGATAATATTATTACTCTTGTAATTTCTTGTGTGTGTGTGTGAATCATATTTTGAACATATATGTGAATGATGTGAATTTTTCCCATGTTTAGCCACATTATATATGGTGGATGGTGTCACAATGTTACATGTGACATTCAGACTAAATGAAGAAGGTGACACAAAAACACATAACAACTTTGTAATTTCAAATGTATTTATTGCTTCAAACTTAGTGGAAGAATATCAAGATGGCCAACAATGTCAGCACATACAATCCAGGCAATGTCCTCTGTGTCAGGGAAATAATATTTCCCATCCTTCTGGTGGTGATACCGCACTTCAGGATCATCTTACTGGACTTGAAACACCTGCAATATGCAGCAAAAGCTATTATTATGCACTGAACATATCACCAAACTTGCACAAAAGTTTATTATGTGATTCAAAATTAGTTCAATGTTAAATGGGGGCAACCACTGCTTAATCAGAAATGACCAAGCTTGCTTAACAATATGCTGCTACTGGGATGCTAGGAAGAAATTTCAGACTATTGCCAATGACTGTAATCCAAAGTCTCAAGTAACACATGTGACATCAACCTCAGTAAATCCATCAAATAATAAAATAAACAAAGAATAAACAGTCCAATGATCGATTGTATAAACAGAACTTAAATGTTCATTCTAATCTATCAATTTAACAATATTTAGAAACATTAGCAGCTATACTAGCTGCATCCATCCTGTCATATGTAATGGATGAGACTGATAACCGGAAAGAAAATGGTAAAACATAAAGTAGGTCTAGATATTCAGATCATTATTATAAAAGTGTAAAAAAAATGACGGCATTTTAATTTTATACATGTGCTACATACAGTCATTTACTACAATAACTGTTCTTTATCTTTAAAAATGCAGCTCAACCCATGCCATTTGTTAGACATGACAAGATTTAGAACAACACATTTGGTGGTCAGTAATGAACAGGATGTTTTCACAAACAAATGTAATTTCTCCTGAAAAACATCAACTGACTCTGTATTTGACAGACAAACAACACAATGTCAAAACAAATTCCAAATTTCTATAAAATTAATAATAAAAAAGCAGTAATGTTTGTAGACAATTTTGACCATCTCGTTTCGTTACAAGTGACATTCATAAAACCAGGCATTACCAAATTGCAGAGTGCATACAAAGGCAGACAATGGTAATATAGCTGTAAAGTATCGTTTGTTTATAATATAAGAAACATTCTAAATTAATAATTTACTTACCTCAAATCAAGAAGAATACTCCAAAAGATGACTTTTTTTAAAATTACTGAATAATGTTTCAGTTTCCTGCCCAGCATCTTGTCTGTAAATAAACTGGATACGGGTAACACATCATACTTTTCTGTTGAACACCTTGCTGAAATTGTCGTAAATGTTTCAATTTTGTGTGTTTCTATATTTAGCTTATTTTCAAACAGTGTCTGCAGGACCAATACAGCCCACAATACACACTAGGAGACTGAAACTTGGCCATCATGTTACATGACACGGTTGATTAAAATCAATCAAATTTTGGGGGTTTTGACTGGATTTTATAAAATAAACTTAAATAAATGAAAATTTGTTTGTTTAATTTCATGTTTTTGATAAATGACAAACTGCAGGATTCTGTTTCTGAACTGCAGGCAAGTAAACATATTCTCGGAAAACGTGACATGAACATGTACGAACGAGACGGTTGATTCAAAGTTCCAAAATATAACAAAAACACACAAAAATGTGTTTTGAAGTCATTTATATTGTTTATTGGCATTGATTTATCAACTGAAACACAAATAAGAACCATAGTCTGTACATGTGGTGTTGCCATCATTAAGCTGTTTGACATCAATAACTTCAAGTAAATTATGGTAGCCATTTTCTGCCGATTTCATTAATTTTAGACCAATTATTCAGCAAGCAACAAAAGACTCGGTCTAATATTGATGCTACTGATTCTTTAGGGTACATTTGATATACTGATTCTCACTCCAAGTTTATAAAGAGCCCAGAAAAAATGACACTGACAAATAATTGGGACCATACCAGGAAGTCACCAATTCCAGAGAACTACTCATATGTAACATGTTACAAATCCCTTTTTGTTTAACTCAATAACCCAAACTGACACAATAAATTCACAGTGTATTATTGGTTGTTAAATGTTCAGTTAAAAATTCTAATGAAGAAAGGTACATAATTAGCAAGGTGATGTAATCATACCAATCCAATATTGTCATATTCACATGAGCACACTCAAATCATAATTTCTATTATTGCAGCATTTGAAGAAAAAAAAACAGTGTATCACATTCCCTAAAATGCATGTTTTTTAATAATACCATACTGATCTGTTTAACCTGGTAAACTTAAGAGTTTTTGCAATTCTTGGAAGCAAGTTTCAGATCAACACCAAAAACTGACTCACTCAGAGGGGCACACTTTCGTTTTATGAAGTCTTTCACTGGGCTGGAAGTGATCTCAGGAATCAAACAATTCTTATGATTTAGGTAATTATAGTAAAGAACTTGAATATTTTTGTTTTGATCAATTTTGTAACTGACACGAAAAGCTGCGACAAACGTGAATATTTTACGCTACTGTCAAAGATGTTTCTGCCTCACACTCAAGTAGTGACACTTTGCCAACAAAGGATTATGTTCAATAAATGTGAAAATGCATTGCACAGATATATAGGAACTTAAATTCTTTCCAAAAATCTAAACTACAGTACAAGATAAAATAGAAACCGTACAAATATTTAAATTATGTTACATGTTAATTGTATATGTATGATGAAAACTAAGTTCGGTACGATTTGGGAAATAAACATGTCTTTAAGAAGGTTAAATGGAGTTCACACATGAGGCACAATTAGGCATTGCCTGCAAACGCTCGACATTAAACCTCGAGATTGCAATTTAACATATTTTAATTATTATCTCTGCGAATACTGAGAAACGAAATTGCCGTTCAGTTCCTCGAAAATACATAACAGAACTTTTACAACAACGCACCTGGATGAAAATACTTTGGAACAACTTATACTTTCACTTATATCACATAGAGCCCTGAACGATGGGTCTTTCTCAACCGAGACCTCGACATGATACGCATACACTGAAATTATCATGCCTAGAGTACTTAACCAAACACTGCCAACGAGCAGAGCCCGTGACGAAAATTGCGCCGCCATATCGTTTGCACTACTTCCCAAGGCAGAACGTGTAACTTCGGTGACGATGAAGGTGGATATATTTACCGGAATAAACCAAACCAAAGAAAATTACCGAAACAATAAATAAAAAAATTACGAGAACAAATGATAATATTCCTCATTATTAAACAATTAAAAGTTGCATAATGTAATAACAACATTGTCAACTTACTACACACGGGTGTTATATTTTTACTGAAATTGTTGACTTTTTGAATTAAAAAAATAAACAATCTGAACTGAGGCCACTCATTTATCGAAACTCACTACTTCAGCTGATTAAAACCAGCATATTATGTGGCAATAATAGTACAGTGGATTTATAGGACATTATTCACGATGTGATTAGTATTTATATTTATTAATAATTAAAGTTTTATGCAAAACTTCAGCTCTCTGCGTGTCTGTGTGTGCGTGTGTGTGCTTGTCATTCGAATTTTTAACGTACCTTTAACAAACCTGAAGTCATATCTATGCAGTGTGGCAGTTTATCATGATGTCGCACTTGGACATCGTGCCACAGACACGTAGCATCATCTCCGACGCATATTATTCTGACATAAGTCAAACGTTGAGCACCATGCGAGGCAACTGTTAATGACATTTTTGTCCTTATATGACTCGGTCGGGGTTCGAACCCACGATCTTCCGCATCCGATACGGACGTTCTAACCACTTAGGCCACCGGAGTGGTCTATATCTTCAGCTGAATTGCTGAATTAACCAGTAACTGCATCATTTTACACAGCTTATCAGTCGGACCTATTCAAACGAAATGTCGGGTTTCATGTCACTTGCATGCATACAATTCCAGAGAAATACAATCAAAGTCAATGAGAAAATATCTGGTTCTGTCGTTTAGTGAGCGTTGACCGTCCACTGATGCATCTGTTCATTTATCATCCCACCCACCTTATAATTCAACCCCCACCCCTTTTGATATTGTTGCAGCACAATAGTAGCAGTAGCTGTTTTAGGGCTATGAGGGCCTTGCGCGAAATGAGGATAATGGGCCCCTCAAAATCCAACGTCAATATCATTAAAAAAAATCTGTGAAATATCCATAGAAATATGTTTCCAAACTAAAATTTTTTTTAAAATGATCTGCTTTTATCATAATCAGGTTTAAACAAACTCCAACATGTTTGCCTCCATTTAAAAAAAAAATGTCTGGCCCTGTGCGATTGCATCTTTCTCACCTCACTATAGCTGCTACTGAATGTTTGTCCTTGACGTCGAAATTATTAATTTGGGGTCGTTCTTTTTCCAAATGTTCTAAATTTCAGGAATCGAATTTCTCTTTCTTAAGTTTCTTGTCATAAAAAAATTACGATCCACAAAAATGTTCGTGAATTTACGAATCAGTATTCTCCTAGGTTTACTAGAGCGCGGTGTAAACTTAGGAAATATGCATTGACCGTTTCTTTTTTATACCAACGTAATCAAAGTAGCGTATTTCTCTAATTTAGTCTTAACGTAATCAAAGTAGCGTATTTCTCTAATTTTGTCTTCTGAAACGTAACCAAAGTAGCGAATAACTCTAATTTGGTCTTTGAAACGCGATCAAAGTAGCGTATTTCTTAAATTTTGTCTTTGAAACGTGATCAAAGTAGAGTATTTCTTTAATTTTGTCTTTGAAACGTAATCAAAGTAACATATTTTATTCATTTTGTCTTAGAAACGTGATCAAAGTAGCGTATTTCTTTAGTTTTGTCTTTGAAATGTGTTCAAAGTAGTGAATTTCTCTTATATATCACTTGTTTGCTGAGCATCATAACTGAAAGCTGATGTTGTTTTAGGGTTTAAAGCAATTTTTCAGCACAATATAGGCTATACATGGCGGCCAGTATCAATGAAAAGGAAGAACCCGGGAAAACCCCAGAAAGAACCACCAATCCAGGAGAAGCTACTGGCAAGCTTTCTCACATAACTACATTAGCCGAATCTTAGACTCGAACACACGCAGACAGAGATGAGATGGCAGTGATCCGTAAGGGTGAGCCGCTCGCTGAAAGCTGAAGTTCGATACTATGTTAGCAAAACGTATGGCTTAACCCATTTTAACTGGTCAATAAAATGTTACATCGAAACAAAACAGGCGATATATTATTTGCCTATATCTCGCTAGATTTTCCTTCAGTTACCAAGCCTGGTTTATATGATGTACCAAAAGAGGTAAATTAAAGAATTAATAAGTCGAGCACGCAATTGAATAACTCATGGAGGGGAATGATTACTTGTAGGTAACTTGTATATCGTGTTTGGGAATTAATAAGTCCCGCGAAGAAAATAATATATTGCGAGCGCAGTATGTCACTGTCGAAAGAAACTTACAGCATTGTAAATAAAATCCCAAGTAATCCTAAATGTTCTGTCACAAATCCAAAAGTTTAGACTTTTCCAAATGAATTTCAATCTTGAATATGCACATATATCAATAATATTTAATAGTTTGATGTACAAGCAGTTTTGATGTATCACAATGATATAATCCAGAATGTTTTTGAATTAATTCACACTAATCTAATATCAGCGTTTATCCAGTTAACTAGCACTTTATTAATTCTAATGATTAAAATAATTCCTTTTGAATTATATCTGAACATAACTAAAATTTATTCCAATGGACTGATATTAAAGCAGGAATGAATAATTGCATTTTCCCAGCAATTTATATAAAACATAAGACACAATAATATAACCAGGATGGGGATCGAACGTTAGCTTCTAGAACTCTCTAAGGTCAAAAGGCCATGTAAACACGTTTACAAATAATACTTTAATGTATAACCCACAATCAGGGACAAAAATAGCTAAACATTTGTTTACAAATGACCATTAGCTTACTCTATAACCTACAATCAGGGATTAAAAGTTCAGCACATAAACATAGGTATACATAACAATATACAAGAAAACGTAGAGAGCATTGTCTAGCTTAAAGCAGAGTAACGTAAGATAACCTACCACCAAAACATGCGATCCCACATAGAAGCCGAAATAACTGGTTCTATATTGTTTATCATGGATACATTTCCATGTCATCGTGGATAGGAATAGGCTATGACGATAGATATTCGGCTGCGACATCCCTGGTCACGCCAATCAATTAATAATCGGTGATGAAATTAAAAAAGTGCTTACGAATTAGTAAACTGCGCAAGGTAATAAAAACTCATGCACGGAGTAAAAATAACTCGAGCACATTGATTGTTTTTTTTTTTTTCTCGCACAGAGGTTAAATTTATTCTTATTCTCGGGATCAAAATTCCAGTGGTGGAATTCAAATATTATTGTAAGCGTCCGAATGAATAATATTGTTAACCTATAATACATGCAAAATGTTAAACATTCCGCTTTTCAGGACGCATGTTTTCATGAGGATTAGTTTTAAGAACATATTTCTTTGAAATTAAGTTTTGTTACTTCAATAAAATCCAAGAAACTAGTAATCGGTGTTCATTGTAATTATTTCGTCTCAATATAATCGTTTCTTTTTTTATCATGAGAATTATATTATCTATTTTATGTCATATGAATTCTTCATTATTTCGCTTGCTTGTTAAATTGTATATGAAAAGAAAGTATAGACTCCATATCCACTGTACACACTTGATTGATTAATTAAATAATATATGACGGCGCATCAGGGCAGTAAAGATTATTTAGTGCAGAGGCAATGAAAATAAAGTCGCGTGTCAAGGACACGCATCAGTTATCAATCCACTCAGATATTGGTATAATAATAATAATAATAATAATAATAATAATAATAATAATAATAATAATAATAATATAATTTACCTAGGGTGACAGATTTAGTTCATAAAGCATAAGAATAGTAATATTTAAAGTATACAGCAATACACAGACACATTTTAGCATCCATGAATGCAGATAAAATTACGATACTATAATACCTATACCAGGTTGTATAATTAAAAAATAACGGTGCAATATATCACAATACAATCGTATAGCAAAATACCAAAAATCAAGTCGTTTCTCTGAATTATTTTATTGTTAAAGAGATTATTAAAGTACAAATAATTTGCTGCCTTATTTTAAAGGATTAATCCAAATTAGTACATAAATCTTTAAAATTGTATCAACACAATTTCTTACAATATTTTACTCATATATATATATATATATATATATATATATATATATATATATATATATATATATATATATATATATATTGTTAGATATAAACGGTTTTGTTCAATTGAACGTATTACCATCAACTGACTTGTTTACCTAATAACATTGATATTATCAGTACCTTACAATTAAGAAAATAATAAATAAGGACCAACATAACAGAAATATAGTACAGATATTAAATTAAGGCTCCTAAAATATTGATGTAGGTGTTATAAATATATTCTAAATTTGGTAACATTCTTAATGCGACTTAGCAAGACAATTCATTCAAGCCGATTTTTTAGGCAGACCACAAAAATCAGCGGCATAAAAAAATGTTTAAACGAAAATAAAATTGTAAATATTATCACATCAATCTGGTCCACATTAATGTTCTAAGTCTTTTCCAAACTCGTTTATTTCTCATTTAGATAATTTTACATATTAATTTACAATGTGTGAATCATGATAACAAGTCAGGTATCAAGATAAGCAAAATGTTTTTATACTTAACAGTCTCTAACTCTATCCCATTTACCACTAATTGCAATTTCACATTTTCTGCATAACATTTGATTTGCGCTGAACTAATGAGCGTATATTGCGTGTTATGTATTTGAATTATGCTGTTTGTACACATTAGATTTATCGTGTTTAAAAATCTTCCTTCAGTTTGAATTCTGAAAATAATATTTTTCGATCAAAATATTTTGGTGCTTGTCGTCAGGATATGTAGCAAGTGATGGTTGATGGCAATAATTTGGAAAATCAGTAATAAACGTCATAAAAAATAATGAGCTTTGAAACACCCACCACCACCACCGCACATTATGTTCCTACATTGAGACACGGCACCATTCCAGGTGACAGCTTCTGATCCGAGATTAAGAAAACAACCTAACCATTTTAACAGGCTCTGCTAGCCCAATAAACAGATCATTCAAGTCATAATGTATGCAATAAAACCCGGTGATTAACTAAAAAAAAACTGTGCAGAAAACTAAAGTTTAAAACTTAAGTTAACATACTGTCAACATCGTAAATGAGCTAAGGATATACAAAATACGTAAATACTGTTTCACAAACTAGATTTACACGGACACCCTGATTAACATAAAGTAATTAACTTGTTTTTAGATAACAAGTCATAACATTTTGTATAAAAATATATATTTATTAATTGCTCTAATTGTCAATAATGTCAATACTTCTTCATATATGGACGTGAAAAGTTGTACAATATTTGCCGCTTGTAATCACGGGCAACAACATTTGCTCTGATTGAAATGATAGCAATAAAAGTAAATATTTCTAAAGTGTTGACTGTGTTCAGATATACATCTCAGAACAGATCGTGAAAATGTTTTCTTTGTGTGCCTGGGAAGAGAAAGGGTGTTTAACCTATAACACATCGTTAAAGAAAACGTATTCATTATCGTATCAACGAATAACGAATACCAGACGATTTTATCTGCATAATTAATTTGTGAACAGTATATATAGGTTGAAAAAATAACCTTTTTGACCAAGAACTGTTAAATCGTCCTGTCGACTTTTTGTTTAATACACAATAACGTGTATCCCAACACTATATTAACCACGATTACATTATAAATTACCGTAGGAATTTGTAAACTTGTGTCTAATCAGATAACAATAATATTTACTGAAATTTAATAATGCCTCTCCCGAGAATCGAACTGAATTATCTCCCTTTGTCTATCAGCGGCCCATCATCGACGCATGGTTACTGTTATAATAGTTAGGAAATGCACGCACTGTATTTAGAAACAATTTACAGCTTTTATTTATTAGTAAGAAAATAATCAATAAGTACTCATAAGAATTCGACAGTTTTTATAAGGACCAAGTACATTCTTCGTCACATCTTCACACATAATTCATAAAAGGCATCCATGATCCCCTTTTGGAATCGATATCTTGTAAATAGATGCGACTAATGAAACAAAAATAAATAAATGTAGAAATAGATAAATTCATATATACAGAAAATATACAAATAATTTTAATACTGTGTTTTAACTAGGATTTTGTGTGGGGTGGGGTGGGAGTGTAAGGTCCAGATATAAGATCCAGATATAAGATGTTTATACATTATCTGGTATGGCAGATCTTTGTCAAACATAATCCAAGTCAAATTTTTAATTTGAGACAAAAAATCGCAGGAATTCAAGATGAGATAACTTCTTTGTAAGTGAGTGTTGAAAATATCTTAAAAATGCTTGAGCCATAACATTTTTAAATTAGTGTGGCAGCCATATGTAATACTGGATGAAAAATCGGAAGTATTTTCATTTAGACCAAACAAGACACAATTGAAAGACGTTTAGTGATTTAACCATCTTTTCAAGTGAATTAGTGAGAAGATTTTAATACGTTCATTATGGTAACCGCATATTTCGAGGTCAGATCGGCACCGTTTGTACTCGGGACAAACTAATTACCATAATTAACCTTTGTGAAAACCAGATGTCGATATGACTTTCCATTTAGGAGGCGAGGCAAAAACGTGCTTTCCTAGATGGCAGCCATGGTTTTCATACTAGATGTTTAATTTTCAGTATAGCTGCCATGGCGGTTATGCTGTATGGTAGATGAATGCAGTTTTCATTTAAAATAACTAGACATTTTAAAAAGTCTTGTTCTGAATACTAACGGTTGATATGACCTTCCGTATAGAAGGACTGGTAATAACTAGATTTTCAAGATGGCTGCCATTACTGGAACAAGTTATTAAGACCAACTAGAATTCATAATAAGTCTTCAAGCGAAAATTCCATACAGATATGATTTTCGTTCAGAAGGAATATCAGTAGCAAAACGTTTAAGAACTGGATTCAGGACGGCACCATTTCGGACATATTAGACATCATAAGAACGTCTTTTAGTGATTTGACCAGCCATTTAGGTGGAGTAGCCATACAAAGATTTTCAAAATGGCCACTGTCGTGACTTTTTTTTTTATATATGACCAGCACTAGTTTTATTTAGGACCAACTAAACTTGGGATAAACTTGTTTATAAAGTTTCATGTCACTCCTAAGGAGTAGTGATAACATACTTTTCCTAACGGAGAGCAAGTGCATCCCCATTCATAATATCTTCCAAAGCTAATCAGCCATGGACATGAGCTTTCCAACATGAACATGGCCGGGTAGTTGAATTATGGGAAAACACCATCACCGTGTAAATCAAGGGATATAGTTTAAGCATTCAAAGAAAGACATTCCATATCATTATGAGTTAATGTCTAGGTTGAGTTCGTAAGTCGTATTTAAGGCATCAATTCCATCCATCAGAGAAAAAGTGAGACAAAGTTTTTCAGTCTCCGCCATGTCGGGCCGAAAGTCTCCAGCGCTACCATTTGCTGATCTCCATTCTACCATCCCTCCAATTAACATAGCAATTATCAAAATGGGATTCGTGTCGTTTCTAGGTAGCGATACTACAGACCCACTATCCCCTTCTTCAGCAAACACCTGATTCACATCGGGGTCACGAAGAGGACTAATAACATTATTGTAACTCTTGATAATTCCATGTTCTTTAAACTTCACGTTTAGTGAGGAAATTATTCCAAAGGTAAGACCAGTTTGCGCACCTCTCTTAAATACTTGCTGTCCAAGAAGCTTTCCACGTGGAAGCTTTCCGGTGTCCAACATTATATACGGGCGTTGGTTTCCATACTGATCTTCAAACGTAAGATCACACCGTTCAACAAGATTTCCATGCACTTTAACAGCACCGATGTCTATCACGTCTTTTTGATAATTCCAAGTGTCATTGCCAATCTCCATAATAGAAGTATCTTCAGTTATAACGTGGACCTGGCATGTTCCTGTATAAGACACCACGTGTCCGTTTGTGACGCAATAAACTGACTGATTTGATGTATCGTTGACAAACAAACCTAGCGTTCCAGATCTATCTCCAAAACGTACTTTCTGTCCAGCCTTGAAAGCGAAGGCTGCCATCCGATTTCTATTTCCATCCTGCCGGTCAATATCTGCGAACGTTTTTGTCTTGAAAGGCATGGTCATGATTTTGACATCGTAATCGTATGGATATCCTGCCAGACATTTGCGAATATTCGCAAACACATCTCGCTTTTCTACTGCATTGCTAGGAGCAGATATGAACACCACCAGTTTTCCAAAGTAGTCGCCACATCCTTGCACCTCATAAAGACTGAAACGATATGTGACATTTTATTTGACTAATTGTTATAAACTGTGGTGTCTGAAGAGATCTTACATAAAAACAAAATTCATTTTCTAAACCCCGAGAAAAAATATCTTAAATTAATTAAAAATTTATTCAGAGGTTTTCTTTCTGTTGGATCAAGCCCTTAGAGATTTGAGAGTAACATATATTATTAATATGGAATAGACATTTTTTGAAAAAAGAAAACCAACATGATCATTATACGATAAGACCACCTAATACCTCGAATGACTATGTACATTACATCATTTGCATGGTATACAAGCAATAAGTTCTTTATTACTGGGGACCCTCTAACTAAAAAAAAAAAAAAACACCGTTAAGGACAGTTGTGACTACTCTATATTTAGTGAAAATGTCGTCCGAGATTTGTGGTTCTTAGATCCAAGATAATACCTACGTATTATAATCATAGAACACGAGTTATCGGAGAAATTATGTCTGCCTGGTAACTAGAAAAGTCCTTAACTGAATTTCAACTAATCATGCATGGTGAAAGATTTAAATACTGACGCAGTAAATTACGCACTCACTTCATTAATTTGTCGACCCAGAATTCAAAAGGGCCTTCTGTCTTCTGTTCATCCGTCACCATCCCTTCTACCTTTCCAAGTTCTCCTGTTGTCAAAATGTTGCGTTCTTCCTCCGAATAAAGGATGGTATTACTTAGAACACCCGTCACTTCGAACTGCAGCTGACTTAAAACAGTCAGACTCTCAGAGACACTGTGAATTAACAACCCCGCATCCTTGTAAACCGCCTGTATATCATTTATTAACATTTTGGCTGGCGTTTTGGAAGTATGTGGCTCTTCGTCTAAAAGAAAAGAAACTACTACTAAAATAGATCGAAATTTTAGCCGGCGCTTTATGTGTATTGATCATACTTTCAACTAGGGCAATGAAGTCTAATATTTTATAAGAGATTAAAATACAATTCAAAGATATATACTGCTATTCAAACATAACTTAATAAAACACATACAATAAATACTTAGGACAAATCAAATCCAGTTTAAAAAACTAAATCGAATTGTAAACCATTGTTTATATACCACTGACAACAATTCCATAACTTTCCTATACAATGATGAGCTAATTGTACGTGCATTTTTATTTTACCAAACGAATTTTGCTTTAATGGAGATGGATAATCACTTTAATTCACCGTTTTGCATTGCGTCAAACCGTTGCTCAAGACGTTTTGTACTTTATTTTTTTATTTTTCCAAGACAGATCATCATTTTCCAATAAGTACTGAAAATACAAATGCAAATTAATTGAATTGTAAATGACAAAGTAAGGTATCTTACCAGTTTCCATTTTCTTTGTCCATCCCTTATCAGTTTCATTCGACGAGTCATCTTCAATGGTCGGACTTTCCATGCAAATCTTAGCTACCTCATTTTTAATCTTAAGTCTGGTAGTGTCGGAAACTTGGCTCTCGCACTTTTTTCGAAAGTTAAAATCTTCAAGAAGTGAATGAACATTGCCAGCAGCAATTTTAAACTCCAAAGAGAACTGCGTCGTAACAGCCCTTTCTATAAAATGAATGATCTGCTTTTGAATCAACCTGAAATATTCACCGTCCTCTGCGTTCTCAGCAACATTCTTCAGATCCATAACAAGCTCTTTGTTCAGGAAAATACCTTCAATCAACGATGACTCCAAATAGTCATCTTCAAAAACCACAACTTTGAACTGTCGTCGGATTGACAAAAGATCACATATGCAGCGGTCGATTCTCTGGAATTCTCTCACCAAGCGCATCTCAAGAATGTTGCTAATCCCTGAGCTGAGAGACTGGTCTGTTATGTTGGCAATAACCTTATTAATCCATAGAACCCTTGCTGTGTCTGGCATGGACCTGAACACCTCTTCCAACAGAATCTGGACCTCTTCTTTATTGAAACCTCTGAAATCTGCCAACAAGAGCACACTGTCAAGTCCACATGCAGAGAGTTCTCTCTCGAGGTACAGTGACACCTTCTTCACCTGAAAAATTTAAATTCATGATATAGTGACTGTCTACAAGGTATATTTTGGAAACATATTGCTGATGATTCTCGTGCTTTATAAATACTTAGTACCCTATCTGAGAAACTTGACTGCTGACTGTACTTTGACGTACATTTGCCGGACTAATGGACTCACTTGTGTGCTGAAACACAGATGTTGCAGTACATAGTAATCCTCGTGTCTATCTGCCGTCCGATATAGTCTTGTTAAAGGATCTATTAAGTCAGTTTTTATGCACTGTCATGAAACGGGGTAAATATTATGGTATTACGCAACATTTTGCTCCATATTGTTTTGTTTTTATCTTTCTTATTTACATTCATTTAGATTTTATAGTATCCCATGCATATCACTGTATATTACAATCGTAACAGTATCACTAGACTTTGAGTTTGTTTTACAGATTATAATTCAACTTGGTAAATAGTATGGTCATCACCCGAAGATCACTTCTCTACAAATCGCTTTTTATAATACAATTTTCTTAACTCGATTAGACCGGCAGTTTTTGATGAATTGCCATGAAACTTGGTAAATAATTTGATAATCACATTGCGACATTCACACTGACAATATATTTTGCTTAAACAATGTTGGTAAAAAGTAAATTCCCCTTATAACGTTCAGCTATATGCAGTTCAGTGCACGATAGAATCTGTGAATGCAACAAGTCAACAGATTTTAATGAATCGCCATAAAAATTGGGAAATGTTATGATCATCATATGAAAATATGCATATTAACGAGGTTGTGTGCTCATGTGATTTTTTTTGAGTTATCACTCTTTTTGGCTCTGAGCTCGATTCAGTGTTTCAGAGATTCCTGTAAATGCAACTAAAACCAGTTGTCAGACCGTATTGAGAAATGATCATCATTTGAAGAAGTGTATATACATTTTTTTACCCATTCCGGCAACGGTTGTTAGAATTATTGTTCTGTTTATTCTGCAACTGAATGATTTGTATGGAATAATCATGTGAACGTAACATGACCTTGGTACATGGTGGTCGGATAGATATGAGTATGTGGGCAAATGACAGTACTGATATGATTTTGTTGGAGTTATTGTTCTTATGGAACTGAGTGTAGTCTGTGACAGAATTTTGTGGACGCACCTAGTCTCAAAATGTACAATGGGTCCCCATGAAACTTTGTACATGATATAGCCATCTTTTAACGTTGCACATGGGCAAATCATTGTACTCTCAAAAATGTTTGTTAGAGTCATCGCCCTTTGTCATTTAGCTGAATTCCATATGGGACAGAATCTTGTGAAGCCTACATGTCTAACAATTTTTGTATGGATCGCAGTGAAACGCGATAAATATTATAATTATATACGAATACATCTGTATATTCCCGTGATTTATGTACGACTGTCTGAATTACAGCTGCATGCTGTATGCCATCTCTAAAATGCAGCTGCATGCTGTATCATGTATGACAGATGATTTTGAAAGCTACTCTTGCAGTTTAATTGGACTGCTGCCAGTACAAATTATGGTCATCAGCAAAAGAAATTCATATTGAACAACAATGTATTCGTTATGCCATTATTTTACCATAGACTCGTCCCAGCACATACGTGCCCAATGACCGCGTGCCATGAACTGTTGTTTCCAATCTCCGCTAATTATGTGTCTAAAGCGCTGTCCGTTACGGATCACTGCCATCTCACCTCTGTCTGCATGGGTTCGAGTCTAACATTCGGCTAATGTAGTTATGTGAGGAAGCTTGCCAGTAGCTTCTCGTGGGTCGGTGGTTATTTCCGGGGATTTTTCCTGGTTCTTCCTCCACCAATAATACTGGCCGCCATGTATAGCCAATCGTGTGCTGAAAAATGGTAAACCCTACAACAACAACAACAACAACAACATCACTTCTATTTGACTAAGCACGTTTATATAGCTAAAATGCACCGTGTGGAGTAACGCAGGTCGTCTGCTTTAAGCTTGGTATGTTTGTTTTTTTTTTGGGGGGGGGGAGGGGGCGGGGTTAAGAGGTGGTGTATTAAATGCTTCAAAGGAAACGTTTTATTTTACTTTATTCAAGGTTGAATTTCTAATCACTTTCTATTGGCGTAAACAAGTGTATAACTTATTCTGGACTGAAAAATACACTTTGTTTGGTTCACGCGTCCTGAACCCATCATGTGACCACAAAACAAGGTTTTTGAGCAAATGAATGTTTAGGAATATGATAATGGATGCTAATATACAGATAGTGAGAACAGTGCATCATGTGGAACTAAACAATGAATGTTTGTTTTCAACATTTCCAATGAATCTAATGGCATTAAATAGGATACGATATTACATAATAACAGGAAATCGAAGTAAAAGGATTGAACATATGCCTTAAAATTGACCACTACCTTAAACTACAGTTTAACAATGTCAATTAAACTAATGAAAATAATGAGATCTTTGGAACTAGTACGTTACACTGTGCCAGGACTGTAATGGTGATCATGAGAAGGAGAAAGGAGGAGAAGGGGGACAATCCAAAGAGGATGTTGGTATAGGAAACTCTAAGACAATATCTGCAATCCATGTGCAGTTCTTAAGAGATAAGCATCTAAAAGATTTATGGAAAATGTTAAACCCATTAGATCAGAGACGACTTGATAAAAAGAATGATGTCGGAACAAAGAAGGAATAAGAAAAAACTCAAACACCCCGTTGTGACGCTATTGTTCCCTTGCAGCAATCATCGACATCTCACAGTGATCATGATTAGCCATCAACTTTGTCATCATCATCATCATCATCATCATCATCATCAATCTCTTGACCTAGTGTGGTCGTCCAGGCACTGCGCTGCGGAACATCTGACCATTTCCCTCCGCTTGTCTCGCTCATGTATCAATGACTGTGTCTCCTTTGTCAGACTTGATTAAAATGTTGCCTGCTATTTGGTCCACATTGAAGAAATATGTTGTTTTCTTAGTTGTTTGAAACAGAAAAATATAAAATAGATACCAATTTCAATTTAGTGAAAACAGCTTATTGCTTATCTACATGGGCAACTTCATTAAAGTGGCTTGCTTATGAACCCTTAAAACGATGGATAAGCTTTAGTGACAATAAATACGCAGTGACTTGAGTTTCATTTTCTTACTTTTAATATATTTGTTTGTCAGAGTAATCGTAAATTACATTTTGAAGTGCGTCGTTTATTTACAAAAGTGTATAAAGAAACTATACACTTTCTCTTTTCCAAAAAATCCAACAAATTTGTTTTCACTTGGATAATGCTACAGTGCCTCGACGACCACACTATGTCAATAGACTGATGATGATGATGACGACGACGACGACGACGAGGATGAATGCTACCATGACACTGCATATTGTAATACTGAGTACATTTTAATATTCTATTACGATATTATTTCCAAGCTTCTCCTCAAATGGCTCTGTTTTATTATTCATATTCTGCCGAATTGGGCTTGGAGGCTCGAATATGTACAGTGGCCCAAATTTGGCTTGTCACTTCTGCCAATAAGGTTTGGACGTGTGTTCCATCACGTACATCCGAGTTTCCAACTTCTCCATCTGGATGACGTCATAGAAACAACTAAGCCTTCAAACAGATTTGTATGTGCCATATTTAATGTGTGCTATAATAGAGATAAAATAAACAGCATACCTGATCATATGCACAAGTGTAGACAAGAACTTGAGGTTTGGATGTAGAAACATGTTTAAGCAGCTCCGTTCTGGGGAAGGTGGTTACAGTGCAATCCATCTCTTCTAATCCACTTTTGTTGGCCAAAATTGACTCTTTTAGGACCATGGTATGTTTTGTACCAAACAAAATTACTTCCGGCTTGTTTTCCACCAAAGGTTGCACACGTTCGCCAATGTTTTTGACAAGATCCATCCATTTCAAAACCTTTGGTAGTTTCTCTAAAAGACACAAATTCCATACAATTTATTTTTCATAATACCGATTGTAACACACACACACACACACACACACACACACACACACGAGTTTGTGATTGCATCTCAAGGAGGTAAAAAATAAAACCTTAAAATGTATAAAATTTGTGATTTTCCAATTACTGTGGCATTCTGAGTGCCGTTTCTTTGACAATTGGTGAAATCTCTCAATTTCTCTGAACATTTCTTTTAACAGGAATTTTGTGCTTAGTTTAAAAGAAACGTATTGCTACAGTTTCGTTTAATTTAAATGGAAAGTAGTGTATATTATTTTTATTTAACACAACTGTCTTAAATAAAGTGTTGTTTCTTTGTGTAAAACGTATAATCTTATGTAACTGTTCACATTACTATCTGAGAGAGCAAATTTAGACATTTATACTGAAATAAAGTTAATTTACGGCAATTAAAAATATGGAAATGTTTGCAGCTCATCTTTTTTTTATTCAGTCGTTTTCGTGCAAAGCAGGAACTGTAATCAATGCCTTAATCGTGAACGCGTGTAATGACACGCATTGGACTTTATAGAGATAAATATGGAAGAACAGTCAACTGGAAAAGTCTATACCAAGAAGCAGATGTAATGTACGTTTTTTTGTAAACATTTCATAAATCGACAAGCTTACCTTTGGTCATGTCTATAAATATCAATTTGCATTTTTTTCTGTGAAGTTATTACACCATTATAGTTTTAAGAAAAGCACACTTCTAAGAGTTTTTCAAGGTTCAAATAAAGTATTAGAAAAATTGAATGCTAAACTGGAATGGTAATGGTGTCAGTTGAAATGATTTTAAAACCTTGTCATCAAGTCTCTTGTTTGAAGTAAAAATTAGTAAAAACTTACACAATGCAATTTACACTCTTTAAAGTGGAATACCATTCTTTTCAAATTATTCTGTTAATCACTTGCTCACTTATTTTTGTTCTCTCACTTTGGCCGAATTTATGTTTCAAAAAAGATAATAACTCGTTATTGATCGGTGTGTACATGACTTCAACTACTGCAAAGCAGGAAATTTAGCGTCACTTTGAAAAATTCCGTATGTTTCTTGGAGAATTGATACCACAAAAGGATACATTTCCACCTTCACTGTACTGTGTTTAAGAAAAAACCGAAAAAATTACACAAGATATAATTAATACATTTGTACATTTTAGTATCAGCGTTTTTGGAATTAATGAAACTTAACATAATTTGACAACTTCCTTAGGTAGAACAGCTCCACTAAAAGGAACAGGATAACTCGCAGTTTATAAACTATAAAGGAACTAAAGACCACCCCCCCCAAAAAAAAAACTGAATACATATGGATCCAGAGTAAGAAAAGAAAGTCAAAACATATTTCTCATCCACCGTATGTTCCATGCATGGGGTGATGTCTTCGAATATATGCTAGATTTTCTGTAGTGATAAAGAATATTAGAGTTTTATGGGGGATTTAAATATTTAAACTCCAGAAAAAAATAGTTAAAAGATATAGTTTAGGTGTCTGGCAGAGGTAAGATCATTTTGTTGATCTTTCGATTCGATGAAGTTGACGAACAGGCAAATTGGATAAATTCAAACAATAACGGCATGCAGTGACCACAGAAGTACTACAGATACAAAATTACACTGACCTGTCATTTATAAGTTTAAGTATATCATTAAGAATAGGTAAACTATATATTTTAATTATGTTTTATTTTGGGGAAAAAACTTAACTGGATTCCTTAGTCAACGATATATTAATTTGATAATGCTACTGATATAGTTTATACTATACTATACTATACTATACTATACTATACTATACTATACTATACTATACTATACTATACTATACTATACTATACTATACTATACTATACTACGCACGCACACACACACACACACACACACACACACACACACACAAAATACATACAGACAGGCAGGCAGACAGAAATGACTGAAACTTGAGACTGGTTGGTAAGAACGGTTTAGCATGCAGTCGCAGTTTTTGTTTTAAAATAAACTGGAACCCATACGACAACCAATAAAGTCAGCCGTCTTACACGCGAAATAGAGGACGTGAGTAAGGTGCTCTCGCTGCATTTGGCTTCATTCCAGACAAAGAAAAATATGGCTACTGAAAAGAAGGGCAAAAGGTATCACGGTACCAATTGTTTTTCCATAGACCTCAATGCTAATATTTGGAGAGATAAATATATTTTCTATCCTAATTTAGCGTGCATCTCACACACTGTTATAGAGAACAATGTTAGATTGTCAGTTTGACGATGACAAAACCAGGTACTCCATTGCATTTAAGAGAGATAACTCTGCTGGAACTAGACAGGGGTATGAGTTATCTAGTCACAACATACCTATTTTCAGTCATGTGTATTACATTTTCAAAAAATCATAAAAAATACAAAATATGATCTATATAGGAATTAACATAAATTCACATGTTGCCAAGAGGCTAAACTATTTTTTAAGCCTAACAGAAAGTACAACTCTTACATAATCCACCAATCAAAGCTCGTGTTGTTGTTTACTTTGGACTGCAATGGACCCTACACCTTATGCACCGCCCACCTGGTCATGCGCAATTGGTACCGTTATACCTATAGCAAACCTTGATTTTTCCAATAATCTGTGAAATAGTTCGGGACTATATAACTAACAAGTGTACTTAGTCTCGCTTGTCAAAAACAATTTTATGAAGTACTAAGCTATGTTTTATATGATTGTGTATAGAAATGTTATTCAGCTGTTTTAACTCCTGTTTTAATACTTTTGCTTCACTATCAAACTCATCTTTTGAAATAAAATGAATTCTTTTAACTATGAGTTGTGTTTTATTCATATTAGCACTTATCATACTTCACTTTGGTGATATGGGATAAATCACATTATGTCATATTATGTAATAGTAAGGTCAAAGGTCAATGCACTAGTTAGCATGTACCAGTTCTACTCTTAAAGAGACATTTTGATATAAAGTAAAGGACTTATATTTGTGTCACAAACACAGAAAGTAACAACAAGGACAGGTGGACATGGCCCAATCTAATTATAAAGTATTAGCTTTGAACACTTTACACTGTCTGCATATGCAAGAGGTCACTAACCTCTAGTCCTCACACAAAGGTCAAGCTACCCAGCCTCTTTGTCATACAAATAGAAAGCTTCCCTCTTTTCTGTAGTGCATACAATTGATGCAATAAGCCAATCTGACACCAAATAAAGTAGATAACAGCTTTTGTAAGGGGTTATCATGGATTTGTGTGTGAAAATGTTTACTTGAATACAGAAAAAGGCTAAAGTTTAACAATGAGTATAGTGAGTCCAATGGATTTAAAAACAGGAGAAAAGTGTGTATCTAAATGGGAGATGTAGCGTATGATAATGGAATTAAAGGAGACAAAAGCAGCAATGAGAAAAATGAGAAGTGAGAGCTTGATAACATTATCTTGGAAAATATAGGGCAGCAGTGGATCATAGGTGCAAATACAATTCCAAGGCACCTGTGCTATAACATCCCTTACAGGCACCAAATATCAGGTGACATGGTGTTCATTCCTAGCTAATATAAAAGGGTGAATAATGTAGATAATATAGATGCATATAAGTTATATTTCTTCTAAATTAGAAATTAACAATAATGGGCTTCTGTTAGACAGGAAAAAAAAACAACAAACAAAGCATGTTTGATCAGTTTTCAAACTTTTAAACTTTACTGGGAAAAATTATTAAAGTACTTCTAGTTCAATTTGCATCAAGACCATGGGCAACTATGATAATTCAAAAAAACTTATCTTGATTTTCATACAAACTCACTTAAATTGTGGGTTTTTATCTATTGGAATTTTAGGTCTGATGTAAGGGAGATAACTGAATTGTATACATAAGGTTTGTACTTTTCATTTTCTCACACTGTATATTCTCCATGTCTTACAGATGAGTTCAGAATTAACTTCAATGCAATTAAATTATCCAAAAATGTATTACCGATAAAGCGAGAACCTAAAATCCAGGATTATATATGTAGTGGAGACCTCAAGAATGATTATGTAACTAGCTAGAGAATTGCATTTATAATTTAAAGACACAAAAGTTTACAAAAAAAAGACAATTAGAGCAGGACAATTAAAATTAAAAAAAAAAAGGAATACCATATCTTTAGCAAACTACCTAAAATACTTATACCAGAATATTCTTTATGATACAAGTGAACTATCTACACATTGGCCAGGAATGTCCTCTATCTTGGTCTATAACATGCTTTACAAGAACAGAAAAGTTGTATTTTATCCATGATTTTTCATCTTTTGCGCATAAAGTAGTCAATACTTTGGCTAAAATTAACTAAATTAACTTTACATAACTTATTTTTTTTGCTTGTATGCTAATCTTGAAGCTGACTACACATACACAAAGCCATCAGTCTATATGTGTTATAGGTATAGTTACAAAAGCCTCATTCCAAAGCTAATGTGTCTTATTTTCTGAAGATTTTATACATTTTCTATGTAAAAGTCTGTCAATATTAGACAAAAACTTCTCAATATCCATTGTTTAACCAAATGACACTATGACAGTATATAAATGGTGCCTATGTATACTCGGTGCTATGGATACACTGTGAAGCTGGTATTACCTTTTAGGTATCACGGTACCAATTGTTTTTCCATAGACCTCAATGCTAATATTTGGAGAGATAAATATATTTTCTATCCTAATTTAGCGTGCATCTCACACACTGTTATAGAGAACAATGTTAGATTGTCAGTTTGACGATGACAAAACCAGGTACTCCATTGCATTTAAGAGAGATAACTCTGCTGGAACTAGACAGGGGTATGAGTTATCTAGTCACAACATACCTATTTTCAGTCATGTGTATTACATTTTCAAAAAATCATAAAAAATACAAAATATGATCTATATAGGAATTAACATAAATTCACATGTTGCCAAGAGGCTAAACTATTTTTTAAGCCTAACAGAAAGTACAACTCTTACATAATCCACCAATCAAAGCTCGTGTTGTTGTTTACTTTGGACTGCAATGGACCCTACACCTTATGCACCGCCCACCTGGTCATGCGCAATTGGTACCGTTATACCAAAAGCCCCATCGCAGTGAGTCTATTGGATGTCGTA
Organism: Unio pictorum; assembly: GCA_030141615.1. Lineage (NCBI taxonomy): Eukaryota > Metazoa > Mollusca > Bivalvia > Unionida > Unionidae > Unio > Unio pictorum. The sequence continues at coordinate 9,372,981 of JARLTB010000156.1, read as the reverse complement.
CATACACAGTTATTTTTTATATCTTGTTCTGAGTTATCCATCACCGGTTACTATTGTCATTTTGCAGTGTCGAGTTTAAAGATATTTTTTGGCATTTATTACTGTATTAATTCCATCCAAAATATCAGCATTTTCTCCTTTGTACTGTATAGAAGCAACGTAGACTGCACAGAGACATCTACGTACATAATGCAAAGACAAATTTGAATGTTAAATTCTTCTAAAACTTTTAGAATTAACGATGACATTCAAAGACAAATTTGAATTTTAAATTCTTCTAAAACTTTTAGAATTAACGATGACATTCTTAGTGATCTTATGGAAACAATCTCTGCTCCATATGAAACAAGATTTATTTTACAGACAAAACTAATCTAAACTTTTTCAACATCACACATACAAATATTTATGTTATGATAGTTACATATTATTCCATATAATGTTTGGGGACATTATTAATATTATATTTTAAGATGCATTACAAGTTGGTGAAAATAGATAGAACCCTTTCGATCAGACATTTTATACAAAAATCCTGAGACCAGTCATTTTTAAATATAGTTCAAAAGTTCAAACCATGATGAATCATTTGTTGGGTATAAATCTCTAAACATACAAAGTACTACATTATCTTAACACTTCCAATCACAGATATCCACATGTTTAAAACTCCAAAAATTCCAAAAATCAACCGAGTATTCAAAAACACAAAAAAATAAATCTTTCAAAGAAGATTAGCATAAAACTGAGTCTTGATTTGGATTGAGTTTTCTAATAATATCATATATAACTCTTGCTGTTTTAACACAAAAGGAGAATTTTTTAACGCAACTGTTAGAACAGATTTTGACGCAACAATTAATTAAAATTCAACAAAGTCTACCATGTTGACTTGACTGTCACTAGCTGGGCAAACTGACAGAACTGGAGTACCAGGCTAGTGACCACAGAATAAGTGACTTAGATAAATAATTTTCTGTTGCACATACGTAAATAAGTGGACAATTTTCACTGTTATCTATTAAAGATATATAATACATCTTTTAACGAATAATCAGACGTCACTGATGAAGCTGATGATGACGAGAAGGATGAGGTGAAGTGACTAGATGAGATTTGGTCTTTGGTGATTGTGCAACACAGCATACATTAATTGTTTAGTGATAAGGTAAATGGAGAAAAGTGTCTGGTGCAATGACAAAACCAGGTTGCCAATTCGAGCTTCTATGTAGGAATCGATCGTGCATTCTGCAGGCAACGATTCCAGCATGTTAACCACTGTGACAACGAGGACCCAGAGAATGGAGAGATTGTTGGTGTTGTAATTGAGTTTAAATGGCAATGATCCCAAACGGTGAGCGCTTTAGTCCGCTCGGTCACGTGAGGCTCCCAAGATGGAGAGAGGTTAGTGCATATCTGACTCCATTCTGATATTTTTAGACCCAATTTATAATATGTAGTTTCTCTATGCTAACTAGTTAATATGTTTATAACATGTTTTCTCTTTCATGATGGTTATCGAGAAAAGATCAGATCATGTGACAATATAAACTTACAGTGTTACTGCTGAGAAAAAATGTTTTGAAAATTTGTTCCTTCATAGAAAAATTTTCATAGCAATATAACATATGTATGCCTTTTTTTAGCAAAACAAACTGGTCTTCCTTATGCTTCACACTTATCCTAAGGGACAAATGAGTAACTAATTGCTATCTGCCGTCAATACAAGGGACAAACGTAAAGTAAATGGCAATGTATATTTTATGGTAGTTACACGTACTAAAACAACCTAAAACTTCGTCTTCCGTAATCGACAGCGTTAGCCGTTGACTTGATTTTCAGGTGAACATTCTACTTTTACTTATATATATATATATATATATATATATATATATATATATATATATATATATATATATATATATATATACACACACACACACGTGTTTAGGCTCTAAGAAACAGTAACACAGAAATAGTGAATACAACAAGCTCTGTACCATTTAACAAATAATGTATTTCCCTCGAAAGGATTGTAAAAATGGAAAAAAGAACTTACAGTTTTAAGGATAAATCCCAAAAACAATCAAAGAATAATGCACGAATTAAATTACAAATGTCCTAGTAATGAAATAAGCTAATATTTTCAAGTTTGGTGCCATCCATAAATGACGTCACGAGATTTTGGCTGATTTTTACACACCCTTCCCCCCCCCCCTCACACGTTGTCACAAAAAGTCAGCCCCATCCCTCAAATATGACGTCACACAGCTCTGCTCCTCCCCCCTTTCTCCCGAAACAGCCGTATTTCCTATTTGAAAATTAACATGTTTCAAATCACTTTATTGTCATTGTAGTATTTTTTTTGTGTGGCGCTGCACTCTGATATTGTAGGAGAAAACGTATTAAAAAGAGGCACTGGAAAGCTGAAATTGGCATAAAATTCTTTTGAAAATATTCGTCGTCTAGCTGAAACTGTAGATGTTCAGAATATTGTATTCAAATTCGCTTATAATTATCAAATAAAGTATTCATAACTAAAAAAATACTTTGAAACTTTGTAGTAGAATACAGAATTCTCGGGGTTCGCCACAAGCACTTTTTGAACTTTTTTGTATCGGCATATGATGTTTGTTTACCCCAAAACGTCAGAAGTGATCCCTTTTTTGTGGCGGCAATTGTTTTTAATTCTTGCAACCAGTGATCAACTTTAACTTGCAAATCTGCATCATTTTTAAAAAAATTCCATTCCACTTTTGAACCACTTCTTCTTGGCAAATCTTTCTGCTCTTTGTAGGATATGCCAGCACGTACACCTCAAAAAGTCACTGGAACATTTTAAGTTTGTCCATCATAGCGGTCAATCTTCATCCCCCAAAAACTGAGATTATTATTTGTGTAATATAAACTTTAATTTATTCTGTTTTTAGTATAAACATTATATATATATATATATATATATATATATATATATATATATATATATATATATATATATATAACACTTCAATTATTATATTTCTTAAATATAGGAACTTTTATAATATAATAGGGGTGTTGGTAGTTTGAAGACGAGTCCACCTTAATTTGAGCTCATGCACGACACGCGTGAAGTTACTTAAAACGCCATTAAATAAATTGTAAGAATCAAAAAATTAAGTGGAACTTTTATTTAAAGTTGCGCATTTTGATGTGATGTCACATTTCTTAAAAAATACCTCCCCCTCGTCACACATCATCACAAATGTGTGACTCCGTCCCCCCCCCCCCATAGGTGCGTCACGTCATGAATGGACGGCCCCTTTGAGTCTTGTTGGAAAATCCAAAATGGAAGACGATAAGGTATGCTTAAGTCTGTTTTGTGCTCATCTACAATTTTTTATTGAAACACAATACCTAACACTCCGGTGTTGGAAATCCGATTAAAAGTTTTATAAACTGTCCATGTCAAAGATATCTATATGAGCACATCAAATATACAAATACGAATTACTCCTTTAAAATCCAACTGATCTGAAGAAAATATAACTCGAAAACCTACTACAACAGAAAAACTTCATATCATTTCATATTAAGTGTAACAAGCCCAATACTAAGAATATTTCACTAAAACAATGACTATATCTTATTCTAATACGCAGTTTAAAAAACAAATCCCCCAAATGCGAAATCGAGAAAAAGGTGGATGTCACGTGATTGTGTTTATATTAACTACGGCTAACATGACCATGACAAGAACAAATCATTTTACTTCAAGAATAAAATATTGTTTACTTAATATTTCACTAGTCCCATTTTGACCTTGACAACAACCAATTATTTTAAAATTAAAATAAAAATAATTTGTAAATAAATATGCAATACAATAGCAATTATAGCATGTAATGAACAAAAAAACTTATTTAAAACTAAGAAACAATTAAATTTAATAAATAGATATTAAATCAAATATACGTAAAAATATTATATATATATATATATATATATATATATATATATATATATACTGTGCTAAAGTAATCCAGTGTATATGTGTGTGTGTGTGTGTGTGTGTGTGTGTGTCTGTGTGAGAGAGAGAGAGAGAGAGAGAGAGAGAGAGAGAGAGAGAGAGAGAGAGAGAGAGAGAGAGAGAGAGAGAGATATTGCTTATGGAGTTAGACTGGGAATATTAAGCTAAACGATACCTCTGTTTTGCACATTTGTTTGGAAGACGTTGCATTTTAATTTCTATATATGGAAACAGTTATGCACCATAACAAGATCTTATGACTGAAACTAAAGACAATAAAAGGCAGTGTCCAGTACTTCTAACTTCTAAGATGTAAACCAAGTTATAGTGCTAACAAAACCTGTCAAAATATATATGAGTACTTACCTACAGCTTTTAAGAATCTGGGATAAAAGCTTTGCAATCTGTCTTGTACGAAACGAAATCTTGGATAAGCTTTGCTGGAAACCTCGTAGGATGTACACGAGTCTGAATCTGTAAACGTCATTTCGAAGTCATCATCCCGCTCCATTCAGCTGATCAATATATATATATATATATATATATATATATATATATATATATATATATATATATATATATATATATATATATATATATATATATACAGAGAGAGAGAGAGAGACTGACAGAGAGAGAGACACAGAGAGATGCAGTAAATTGACTAAGGTTTCTTTCTGACATCTCGTTCAATACAACTTGAAAAGCTCACATCTGTAATAAAATACCGAGCTTCTGAAGTCTTTCTTGATTATCCTGAAGAAAATCAATCATCAATTTGAGGCGAGGTCACCATCGATGTTGAAATGAATGTTTTCTAGACAATGTACATGTAGTATGCACAACTCTTTTAATTTCTTTAATTGGCGGATAACCGCCATATTCAGGGTGATGAAAGTTTTTCTCCATCTGCTACAAGATTTAGGCAAAAGTAGTAATCTGTTTTAATAATGAAGTAGACCGTTTTTTTTAAAGAGGATGATTTAAGAACTTTATGTACTGAAATTAAATTTTTTAATCTGCACAATTTGTGGTTGGATAAAATCAAACCGGAACCTCTGCATGGCAAAACACCAAGATGGTCTGAATAGTATGACTACACGTGTAGGGGTCATGTCCGTAGACTGATGACTCTTAATGACGATAAAAAGCATGTTTTCACGTGGGCTGAGTGAAGAATCGCCTCAAATTAACCGATAGGAAGAATACTAGTTGTTTATGCGTGTGTTTATGGATCGATCTTTTTGTTTATGAAAGAATAACAAAGATGCTTGAAATTTAAATATTTTACTTGAAGAAAAGTCACGCATGCACAACATAATATGATGTATTATTATATTTTTACTCTCAAAATGAAACGTTCATAATTATGCGGTTAGAACAATCTTATTTGGTGCCTGTTATGGGGATAGGGAAGCAAAATGGCGGATGTGGACGTACACACGTTTTGTGACGTCACGGGAAAACAACCCATTGTATGTAAATACCGTTATTTTAAGTTTCCTGTTGTATCTAGCATATCGGTTAAGTTCATAACTGATCAGAAACAGCTAATTCAAAAACAAACAATGGGATACATCCATTTAATTCATTACTGCCAAGGTTACCAAGCTGAGCTAGAAACCTTCAAAAGGGGTTGCTTTCGATTTCTATTAATGTTGTACAACCGTCCAACTCCGAGCCGCCCACCAACCCATAACAAACGTAATCTGAGATCTGTGAGCTTCTCTACCTAAAACTAGAAACGAGATTTGATTCTAATCACAAACAAAGCGGTATAATAACTGTAGCTACAATAAAAATATAAAACACGCATAATTAGGCTAGTAAAGACTTACTCCTACGATAAATCTCAACATTCGTATACACAATTTCCCTAACGACGTGCTGGAACACAGTCTGTCATTATTGTACTATGGTATTTATATTCAGACTTACGTCATTTCATGCGCACTTCAATAACAGGATCTTCCGAAGACCGCTCGCGTAGCGGACAATACGCACATTTGAGAATGTATATGTGAGAAAACACAAAATACATTTTATTTAGCTTTAGTAGTTTGCTTAACATAAAATCTTTAGCACTGGACAAGTTAATTTATTAACCAAAGCAGATTAAGTTCAGAAAAAAATAACAACGCGATCAGAGATTTACAACAGATTAATTATCCCTTCAATAGTTCCCGACAACAAGTTAAAAGTAACTATGTACGGGGCAAAACTGGTCATCTGCTGGACTAATAGTCATGGGTGTAAACTTTATCACTTTTAAATGTTTGCCAAGTTCGAGGCTCGAAGTGACAAGCCTAGGTGTGTGTGTGTGTGTGTGTGTGAGAGAGAGAGAGAGAGAGAGAGAGAGAGAGAGAGAGAGAGGGGGGGGGGGTATCTCGCTTGCTGGTCGGTGTCTTGAACCCCCGTATCCACGAAAAGTTGGAAAATATGCAAATTAACTGGATAGTGTTGCATTGTGAATGCACAGCAGTTGGTAGAGGACCATAATTTCTCTCTCTCTCTCTCTCTCTCTCTCTCTCTCTCTCTCTCTCTCTCTCTCTCTCTCTCTCTCTCTCTCTCACACACACACACACACACACACAGTACTAGGTATCTGTGTAAAGGTAGCTGCGACACAGCTGGTGTAGGGCAATGTTTGATAGCTGATTTTGTTCGACCAACAACCGCTCCGGTGGCCTAGTGGTTAGAGCGTCCGCCGCGGAAGCGGGAGGTCGTGGGTTCGATCCCCGGCCGAGTCATACCAAAGACTTACAAAAATGGTACTAACAGCTGCCTCGCTTGACGTTCAGCATTAAGAGGTTAGTGTTAGGACTGGTCGACCTGGTGTCAGGATAATGTGACTGGGCGGGATATCATGCTACATGTTTGCGGCATGATGCCCCAGTGGTAGATATCACTATAAACTGCCTCACTGCAGACATCGTAGCGATATGACTGAAAAATTGTTAAAGCTACTTTAAAAATCCTAAACAAACAAACAAAATGTTCGACCAACATTTTTGACTTAAAAACATGACTACTGCTGTGGCAGATTCTACCGTTGATTTTCTGTTTAGAATTACTGTTAGTGATAATGATTAAATTCACTCGGTAAGGTAATTTAAATAATGATATTTATATTGAAGAAACTAGCACAAGAGGACACTATTTCTGATAATTGCAGGAACAATTTATTTGAACTAGTAAACTTAAATGGAAGATATGACCTTATTTAGAAAGATAGGCGTTTGCTGCGTGACAATTTTTCATGTTCCATTTATCCTCTGCTATAGGAGTCACGGTACAAATTCAGTTGCCATAGTAAACCTATGTAAACCCCATGATATTAACAATTCAATAACTTAAAATATTTGAGTGCTCATGATCAAACCTATATTTATCAGTATCGATGAAACGTGGATGTCAGCTTCTGTGTAGAGGAAAGGAAATGACCCGCGGCATTTTCTGGACCTGCTTGAGTTTGAAACATGTACTTTCAATTCCGCACCAACGCGTCAGGTGCTAATTTCGTAATGAGTGTTCCAAACTCAAGGCTGTTAAAAGACTGAAATCCCATCAATAAAGCAATGTCTCTATTTTTTCACTTACAACTAGAATCAGTTCTGAAAAGATTCTTTTTCCTAAAACACAACTTACATTATTAACCAATCCTGGTAAGCAAAACCCATATATACTCTATTTTATGTTCACCCATTTCCAGACTTGTTCCCATTTTCCCATATCATTAGTACCGTGTGTCATATAACGTCGCCCATTTCGCATACATTAAATGCACTCCGCTGAAGATTATGACTAATTCAGGAATATCGTCCACTACAGCATTGTAATTTAACGTATCATCACTACTCTACAATACTGAGTATGCCAGCTGATGGAGGCTATCTATTAAATTGCGACCATATCATATATACATGTTATGCATTATTTGGCTGGTTTCTGACCAATGGCTTAGAAAGAAAATCTGCCCCGCAATACTTTATTCTGGGATCCCTTCCCAACAGAAAACCAGTTGTTTGGAGCGTTCCCCACACCTCCACACCAACGTTACGAGAGTTGCTTGGGCGCCCGCAGAATGTTTTGTGGTCAACCATTAAATGTTACTGATGTATGCTAAATCATGTGTAGAGGTGAAATCAGGGAAGTACGATGGCCGATAGCGGTCTCCAGAATACAATATCAAAGTGGAAGGGAGGTTGGTGGGCAATTGTCCCTATCAATGAGCGCCCGTGCATGGGAGGTGTCTATGCTACTTTATGTAATTATTTCACTAGCCCAATCTACAATCTACATAGTTACTATTACATATCCTATCCTTCCTCCGCTGTAAAATATGATCAGTTAAGAGACGTCAACCTTTACAGAATGACCATTTTACATGTACTGTCTATTCTCAAGGTTCTATATAACTTAACCAGTTCATAGGTCCAATCTGAAGATTGAGATACTCCAGTTCATCAAGTTATTCTCCGTAGCGTAAACATTTTCAAATGTCCTATCTACACATCCGTAGAGTAAGCAGCTTTGAGGTATCATCCAATACACTATTTTTTCCACATATACCATCTATCTCCAACAAGGTGACCATTTCGTGTGCGCCGCATCTGTCCATCACTACACACTGTCGCAAAGCTCTTCCGTTCACGAAGGTCATTTTCCATGCCAGTGGTTCACAACTCACCGGTTGCCACCCAAATCAAGGTCGCGAAGACATTCTTGGAAGATCGCGGAGGGTAGCCAGGATTTTATTTCTTTAAGGTGCCCAAATTTTCAAAATGTGGAACTGGAGTCGAGAGGCTCAGAAAAAACTGATTTTTATGGTCGTGACAAAAAAAGTTCAGAACCATTGCTCTCTCTCTCTCTCTCTCTCTCTCGTGGCCTTGTCTACTTTTTTTCAGCGAGACAATTTCACGTGCCCGATGCACCCATTGCAACACAGTGTGGCTGTTTTAGAATGTCCAACTTCTGGATGCGTTTCTCACACGTCCCACCTATAATTCGCCTGTTTAAATAGGTTCACCTCTAAGAAACTGGTCATTTGTACAAGTCGCTTCCTCACAACGACCTGTTTAAAAGAGGTCCTACTTTACGGCTAGAACATTGAATATTTTTTTATATACCCACGGCTGCAGTTTATTGTCTTTTCACGCTTCCAATCCAGCCTCTGTTGTGGAGCATGTCACTCTTTGGAGAAGTAATTTTTTAAAGCATGATTGCTTAGTAGATGTTTATATAGGCGCCTCATGTCATGTGTAGCTTCTTCAGCAAGTCAATCAATACCAGCTAATAAACATTTTACGCTATTTTTGGCCCTTGGTGTAAAGTATAACTTTCTTGGAGAAATTGTTTTCTCTACACGTTTTCTATCCATCGCCCCACTCCCACCTGCGACATATATGAGCTCATACCTTATGACCTGTTTGAGAGGTCATTTTATGCAGCTTATATTTATACGAGTCGTATCGAGGACCGACCCAAGGTCTTTTGGCGCCTTAGGCGAACTATAACTCACCACTCCCCGCCGAATAAAAATCACTTAAGTTTATTTTGGGGGCCCTAGGTGACCGCCTAGTTTTCCTATATGGTCGGGCCGGCCCGGGTCGTATTTATCTTGTAGATTGTCGTTGATTTCTGGTCTAAAAGGGTAAGGTGAAGGTTATTTGGTTTTCCATAGTGATACATTGACCACATCTGCCTTTGACGTGGTGGCATACATGTACTAATAATATATATGTATCCACAGGACCGATGGCGACTTTAGCGAAACTTCCATCTTGCGGCCCCCTCCGGGCATCTCTTATTATAAACTGTTCATTAGTATTAATACACGTTATGCTTGATAATTTATTAACTTCATTATTCAAAATATAATTTTAATGATAATAAGCTAATAACCTGACAAAGCACTTCATTTTTATTTGCGCCCCCCCCCCCCCCAAAAAAAAAATAATCTTGACGCCCTAGGCGGCCGACTATATCTCCTACTGGGTTAAATAAACCTGCCCTGTGTATCCATATATCAATGTTAACATAATGAGTGTTCATCAATGTCTATTCCGCATCATAACTTCATTTGCATAGTTAATGTCAATCCGCATCTGCTGGTTTTCTACTACTACCACTATTACTACTTGTCATGGAAAATGAGGGAGCCTCAGGTTGCTTGAACAGTCTTTATTAACACACCTTCACAGTACACGTCCATAACTTTCTATATTGTATCGCGGCGCCCCCTATCCAGGGAGCAGTCCCTATCTAATGTTGCAATTACTAAGGGGAGCAGTTATTAATTAGAACTAACAAGTAAACTACAATATGTCACATCTCCCCTCTTCTAAGATTATCAGAACATAAGATTTTGCTTATTAGTAAATAAGAAACACAATGAATCAATTCCATTAATATGAAAACATTAAATAAGTAAACAATGAATTTACTGTCTTTGTATCTGACATGTCCACTGATAGAAATTAACGGAATTGATTTATATAATAGGTTACTGTAAACTTGCACAAGATAGTCCTGAATATAATACTATAGAAACCTAAAAGTCCAATTCAGAAATCGAATTCTAAACTACGCGTTGGCACATTTATAAAAGTCACTTTCTTAGACAAAATCATTGAATCTGGCTGGTTTTCGGACGACTCTCCCACTTAACGTCTGCACTGGAGTGTTTGGGCTATTGGACCCATTTGGTACCGCTGGCTTGCTGGGGGTTGACGTCCGCATTGGAGTGTTTTGGCTATTGGGGGTTGGCTGGACTGGGTCACACTGGGTGGTACATTCATCCGATGGTGGTACGGGCTCCATGTTATTTAGAGACTTTGTGCTGGAATCCAAATGACTCCTGACAGTACACTGTGGGGACTCTGTTACAATGTCTGTAGACGTATTTGTCTCAACTGGAAGTAGGTTCTCAGGCCTTTTTATCCGCATAACATGGATTCGATTGCGCCTGTATATCCCTTGGGGAGTTTTTACCAAGTAGCTTCTTCGATCTTTGTCGGCTTGAATAACAATGCCTGGTGTTGACCACTTGTTATCATTTCCATGCCATTTGATTCTGACGCTGTCTCCCTCATTAATATCTGGCAAATTGCGTGTAGTGTAGCGCCGGTTGTAAAATAATTCATATCTTTGTTTTGTCTTACGGTCTCTCTGCCTGATGATTTTGAGGTTTGGCCACTTGGGGTATAACTTCTTTTCAATAATGGGCAAGGTGGTCCTCATCTGACGTCCCATCATCAATTGGGCTGGGCTGGCACCTGTCGCAGCCGTCGGTGTGGCTCTATAAGCCATCAAGGCAAGGAATACATCATCCTGCATAAGTATAGATTTTGCTATTTTGACACCACTTTCTGCCTCACCATTCGCTTGTGGGTAGTGAGGACTGGTAAATACTTGTTTGAAGTTGTATTTCTCCGCAAACTCCTTGAATTCTGATGAAGTGAACTGGGTCCCATTGTCTGAAACTACAATTTCTGGGATTCCCCATCGTGCAAATGTGCTCTTTAGCTTTCCAATTACTTGCTGGGAGGTTATTTTTGTTAGATGCATAATTTCCAGATAGCGTGAAAAGTAGTCAATAGCTACCAGGTATCTTTCTTGTTTGACTTCTTAAATATCATTTGCAATTTTCTGCCATGGTCGGTCTGGTAGAGAGGATGTCTTCAATGGTTCCCTCTTCTGTGCTGGCTTTCTAATCTGACAAAATTCACATGTCTCTATTTTGTCTTGGATCTGTCTCGCGATTCCTGGCCACCATACACAACTTTGGGCTCTTTCACGACATTTGGCTAATCCCTGATGACCCTCGTGAATGTTATCCAGAATTCCAGGCCTCAAGACTGTAGGTATAATAACCCTGTCCCTGAAGAGAAATAGGTCGTTCTGAACTGAGAGTTCACTGCGTACAGCAAAGTATGGTTGTACATCTAGGGGACAACTATTTTTCTTATCCGGCCATCCATTTCTGGTGAAGGTCATTGCAGTCTGCAGATTGTGGTCACTCCTGTAACCTTCTTTTATTTGTTCTAATTTCGTATCGGAAATTGGCCTGCATGCCTCCATTGACTCTATAAAAACTTCCACTTCCTCTTCGTACGTGGCGTCCTGGTCCAGGAGAGGGCTCCGAGAAAGGGTGTCTGGAACTACTAAAAGCTTCCCAGCAACATACTCTGCCTTTGCGTTGAAGCGTCTTAACCGCATCAACAGTCGTTGACACCTTAAGGGGGCTTTATCTAAATCATGTGTGTTGATCAATGGCACTAAAGGTTTGTGGTCTGTATGCAATCTGAACGAGTCCAGTCCAACAAGATATCGTGAAAACTTTTCACAAGCCCACACACATGCAAGGCACTCCTTCTCTGTGCATATTTAATCTCTGCAGGGGTGAGTGTTCTTGAACAAAAGGCAACTGGCTTGAGTTTTTCTCCATGTTGTTGGAATATTGCCCCACCAATTCCATAACTGCTGGCATCAGCGCGGACAACAGTTAACTTGTTAGGGTCATAAAACGCTAAGACTGGCGTGGATGTCAGCATCTCCTTGACTTTCGTGAAGGTATAATCCTGGTCTGGGCCCCAATACCAGGCTGTGTCTGATTTCAGCAGGTCCAAAATTGGTCGCATTATTGTAGATAAGTCTGGGAGAAATCTACCAAGGTAGTTGATCATGCCCATGGTGCGACGAAGCTCACTGATATTTAATGGAGCAGGAAGCTCTTTCACTGCAGCAACCTTTGCTGGACTGGGGCGTATGCCATCCTGGCTAATCACGTGACCAAAGAATTCCAATTTATTCTTTTTAAATTCACATTTTTCTTTGTTGAGCTTCAGTCCACTCCTGTTGAGCTTTTCTATAACCAAATTTAGTCGTCTGTCATGCTCCTTTAAGGTTCTGCCATAAATGAGTATATCATCTATAATGGCCTCAGCCCCTTCATAGCCAGTTAGCAGCTCTGTCATTTTTCTCTGAAAAATCTCTGGAGCCGACGTAATACCAAATGGAACTCGTTTAAAACAGAAGCGACCCAGCGGAGTAATAAAGGTGGTCAGTTTTGCACTTTCTGGATGTAAGGGTATTTGATAAAATCCGCTTTCTGCATCAAGTTTGGAGAAGACAGTGGAGCCTATCAGCTTCGGTGATATATCATCTAGAGTAGGGAGCATATATCTCTCCCGTTTGACAGCTTCATTGAGCTTCTTCAAGTCAACACAAATTCTGACTTTGCCATTTTTCTTAGGGACTGATACCATAGGCGCACACCATTCTGTGGGCTCTGTTACTTCTTCAATGATACCTTCCTGCTGCATATGGAGCAATTCTTCTTTCACCTTCGACAACAAAGGAAACGGAACACGCCTGGGTGCAGCTATACTGTATGGCCTGGCATCATCATGGAGAGTGATCTTCACTGGCTCACACTTCAACAGGCCAAAGTGCCCAAAGGCTGTTTTGTTGATCTCTTCGACTCTTTTCACAAGACCCATCGCGTGTGCAACTGCACGACCAAGGAGATTATTGGCACGTTGTCCCTTGATGACAAATACCCGAAAATGGTATGATACTTTCTTATATGTAGTATGTGCCATAAACTCGCCTTTGGAATCCAGAATCCCTCCAGGGCTACACAACCTGGATTCCGATTGTCTAAGCTTTGGTTTTGTTGGAATAGAGTTGTATATTGCTTCAGACATAACTGTTGCATCTGCTCCCGTGTCTATTTTGAAGTGAACTGGGGCTCCACAAATGTTAAAAATCACACGCCATGCCTCCTTATCATCGTCACACATAGTTACTGAGCCAAGGAAGAATGTTTCTTGGTATTCTGCATAATCTGTAGCTGGTGTTTCATTAAATGTGACCTCATTTACTTTCTTACAAAAGTACAATGGCAAAGTGGTCAAGTTTGTTACAACTTCTGCACCGTTTTCCTTTAGCGGGACATCTCTCACCTCTACCATGCCGCTTGTTGCATGTGTGACAGGTTTGTTGTGCTGTTTTTTGACCAATCTGATTTAGTTTGCGCCACTGACGTTGTCCATTTTGGTTGGTCGACCATGGTTTAGTGCTTGATGCCTTGTTCTGTTTAGAGATTTCATCCAAATTTTTGTCCGTCTGACTTTGGTCGCGTAACTGACTTTTAACCAGTTCTGACTGTCTCGCTATTTGTATGGCCTTCACTAAGGTGAGGTCAGCCTCCATTTGTAGTTTTTCCGAAACCTCTTTATCCCGAATTCCAATTACAAGACGATCCCTTATTGTTTCATCCTTTTGTGCGCCAAAGTCACAATGGTCGGCAATTTCATACAGCTTTCTTACAAATTCCTCCACCGACTCTCCTGGTATTTGACTAAGTTGGTGAAACCGCGCTCTTTCATGGATCACATTGGTCTTGGGGACAAAGTAATCATCAAATTTCTGCAAAACTGGGGCGTATTTGTCGGCATCATCATCGTTAGCAAACTCAAACGATTTAAATATTTGTTCTGCTTCTTTCCCCATTGCATATATTAGTGAACTTACTTGAACTGCCTCATATTCCTTGTTTAACTTGGTGGCGATCTTAAAGCGCGCGAAACGCTGTTTCCAATCCGGCCACTCCACTGGCTTCCCAAAGTTAAAGCTCTCCGGTGCCTGGAATTTCGCCATTTTCACTCACTACAAAAGTTTATGTATCCTTTGGAATCACATCTGACACCATGTCATGGAAAATGAGGGAGTCTCAGGTTGCTTGAACAGTCTTTATTAACACACCTTCACAGTACACATCCATAACTTTCTATATTGTATCGCGGCGCCCCCTATCCAGGGAGCAGTCCCTATCTAATGTTGCAACTACTAAGGGGAGCAGTTATTAATTAGAACTAACAAGTAAACTACAATATGTCACACTACTGTTGCTGGTGATACTGTTATCAACCCCCATAATACAGACATCGCAACACTATGATTGAAATGTTTGTAAAGATACGTTAAAAATCCAAACACACACACACACACACACACACACACACACACACACACACAACCGCTTCAGTGGCTTAGTGGTTAGAGCGTCCGTCTTAGATGCTGGAGGTCGCGCGTTCAAACTATAATCGAGTCATACCAAAGACTTATAATAAATAGTACTAACAGCTTCCTTGCTGCTAGGCGCAAGCATTAAGAGGTTAGTGTTAGGACTGGCCGGTCTGGTATCAGGATAATGTGACTGGGCGAAACATGTATGTGTCATGATGCCCCAGTGCTAGACATGACTATCAACAATCACACTGTTGATATTCTAGCGGTATGACTGAATTTTTTTTTAAAAAGCTACTTTAAAATTCCACGTCACACACACACGGAAACGTGGGTAGCAAATGGAATGAAAGATAATCGTTCCAATTGCAACTTTTCTGGAAAACAATTGGATTTTAGAAAAGAAAGTAATTTTTTAAAGTTATTTTACTATTTCATGCCAATATGTAGAGTACATGCATTTCCTTGTAAGACTGAGAATCATCCTAGGGTTATTCAGGAGAGCCGATGTTTTCAATCTAAATATAACGCAATTTCTGAAGGCCAATAAATACTTTATCGTCTGCTGAGTAAGTTTGTTTTTGTTTACTGGATGTTTGTTTGTTTTCTGTGATAAATATCTTGCTTGTCTCTTGGCATCCCACTCAAAGTTTCCCTATTGTATCAATAGTTTAGCTATTAAATTGTAGGTTTCAGTGTCAACACTTCCTAGTTTTATCCACAAGTTCTCTGATGTCAAAACAATGCCTTTCAGAGTAAGCGTAAATTTCCTACTGTATTTACATGTACGTCATTTAACGTACGCTGAGCAAATTCGTCTTTGATTAGATAAGTTCGGAAGGGTGGGTTTGGGGCCTGTGATTTTCTTTTGAGCTAGGTTAGTTTAATTGCCGTTGTCTCAAGATATGCTTTTTCTTCGAATAATGTAATGTATAATAACATGCTGCATTTTTGTTTTGATTTAAATCGGCAAAATATATATTTCAGCTATTGACTGACAGATTTTGTTTTATTAAAGAAAGGATAAGGTCCAGCCTCAGAGCATTACATTGTTGGTCACTTATTATTATTATTATTATTATTATTATTATTGTCGTCGTCGTCGTCATCACCGTCTTGATCAGAATGGCCTGCTATAAAGGATCACCTCTCAAGACAAGTCGTTCGCAAGCAGGTAAAGCTCGTACAACAGTGAATATATAGAACAGATGAAATGGCTTGCAGATGACTGTCGTAACCGGTTTTGCAAGGTGAAATGATCACGTTATAGAAGATGTCCTTTCTCAGACAGCCTTACAACAGTGGATGATAGGTCAGGTAAAGTACGCACGCTATAGATGATTGTATCTCAACGTGTGTGTGTGTGTGTGTGTGTGTGTGTGTGTGTGTGTGTGTTTCCTTATCTGTATAAGTAATTGTTTGATTGTCTTCACGTGTAAAGTATTTACTCTTTGTCTCCTCTTTGTGGGTATCATAGTAGAATGCAGTTTTGTCAATGTATACATCAAGTAATATTTCAATCTATCATGCATCGCAGGTTCGTTGGCCGCTCTGGCCAGCCTGGATCGGCACATACATTCCATTTTCACGGCATGTATAGTGAATAATCTGTTACAAGTGCTTTTAAAACCAAACCCTCACCCCTCTCCCACGCTAAACACAATTGTGTTGTTTCAAAAGATCTAGAAGTAAAATCTTAAATCAAAGTAGAACATGCAATTAACAAACATTTAAAAACTAGTACATCAATAAAACAAAAATTGGGGGGAAATGAAGGTGTCATCACCCCCTCCTTCCCCAGCCTATGTCACATACTTTGATTGGCATAATCGTTACACGCTTGTCTAAATTACATTTCTTTACAAAACTGAAAGTTGAAGACGCATATCCCTCATACCCACCAACCCCGGCCGCTGGGTAAAGTCTTTTAATTCCCACGCGTATGTGCAATATACGAATTCGTAGACGCCATAGTGTATAAATTTCTTGTTTTCTGATGTATGAAGATTCACCTGCAGGCACCTGTGATTATTCCACAGCAAAGGCTAATGACGCGTAATATGATTACTTTCATTAGTACACACACACACACCACCGGGATGTATATGATACAGAGTTGTTTCTCTGTTCAGCATGGAATTCTTGTTTGCGATCATTCTTGGTACTGGATAATACTTTTAGTGCGGTGTTTTATTCTGTTTATTCTTAACCAGGAAGAGCCACGTCAGCTACGAAAGAAGAAGCCCTAAAACGCAGATCAATTTAGATTCGATAAGCTTATGAATACCTACTACTGCGGATTTGGTCGTCACAGCCAGGATAGTACCGGACGTAATCTTTCAAGTCCAAAATCGGATTTCCTATCCTCGTGAAATCTATCGAGACTCAGGGCTGCTGACAATTTATTGAGAATTGGTTTTCACAGAAGCGTCGTCGAGACGAGCTTTCAAACAAAAGTGAAGATATGGATGAAGAGACTGGATACCTTTTTATTAACAACACTCTGGACAGAATGTTGTTTAATGTATTTGGACTCTTAGTATCGCTTTACTCCTTGAATATAGAATGGAAGAAAGAGCATAATCCCATGTACAAAGCCTACTGTGATCTCAATGAGCATATGTCATGTTCCAGAGTTCTTACTTCGGAGTAAGTAATACATCTCTCTCTCTCTCTCTCTCTCTCTCTCTCTCTCTCTCTCTCTCTCTCTCTCTCTCTCTCTCTCTCTGCCAAAACAACGAGTACTTTCGAAATATCATGCAGTGCATGTACAATAGACTGGTTAGTATGTAATCGTAATGTATAACTAGCATAATTTACTATATTTTTGTAAGGAATTAAGCTATTTATGTTCAGATAAATATACTCGTTTTTAGTCTTTAGTCAATATAAATAATTAAATTAATCGTGACGCGCATACATATACCGTATGAGTTGGATAACCTCGTAAATGAGCAAGGTTGATGATGTTATAAATTCATAATCAGACACTGAAAAATATCATTTTTTTTATCGCCGTCGACATCACTGTTGGAACTACTTTCTTTTCTTATGCAAGGAAACTATCTGCCATTATTCAGACTTATAATCCCATATTGAGTTCTATTTCCGTCTTTTTCTTCTTCTTCTTCTTCTTCTTCTTCTTCTTCTTCTTCTTCTTCTTCTTCTTCTAATATGTTAATACTTCAAGTATATAATTATGTAATACAAGAGGATATGCTATAATAAATATAAATAATTAAGCTTCAAGTAAATTAAAAAAAAAACATAAAAACTCGACATTAGTCGTGCAAATTCAGGGACTAACCATTTAATGTTCTGTCTTGGCCTGGATTCAAAATAAAATAAAAATGGCAGCTCCCAAATAACATATTCTTGCTCAGATTTCAAATTAATTATTATATCTATAATATACTTTTTTTATTTCTAAATATTTTTATTTCTAAATATTATCTTAAAGTCAACTAAAACATATTCAGACCCCCCCCCCCCACCGGCCTAAGGCAATTACATTATATGGTCGATCCTTGTCTGACCTTAGATGAACTATTTATATTCAGTACACAGTGCCACCAGTAATGTACATGTTACATTCTTAAACAAACGGTGTAAGTTTGTATGGAAAAGAGTGCTTGATTTCAATATTGAACTATAATCTTCTAAGCAGCGATAACTCTCGTTAAAATCATAAGTAATTTTAAAAACAGTGGAGAAAGTGTTGATTACAGACTGAAATTAGACAATTTAAATTTGGACAGTGTACAGAATTTGTTTCCGAATTAGACTGCATGTTTGTGTGTCTGTCTGTCTGTCTGTGCATGTCTGTGTGTATGTATGTGTACATAAAGAAGGTAGCGAAACGATAAATCTTCATTTTCGACATGATATTTAGAAATATTATCTTTAATAATATCTTTTTCGACATGATATTTAGAAATATTAACTCTTTTTTTTTAAGTGTACAAAATTCGTCGATGTCAATTTTGTGTCTGCGAGGGCACAGTAATTAATAACGGTGCAGTTACAAGAGTTTCCCAACTTTTCGAGCTAATCAAGCCAAGACCGGATCGAAGGGGGTGGGTGTTTTTTTTCTGACCCCTCTTTGGTTGCAAGAGTTTATTTATGTGCCGCATTGTTCAGCCAGGTCGGATGGTCCTGGGATTTTAGACCAGCTTATACTAAGGAAGTTTGGGGTCTTAACAATTGTTCCTATGTGTTTAAGTTGCTGCATTGTGCAGCTGTGCCTGATGGTCCAGGGTTTTAGACCACCTTACAGTTATGGGTCAGAATGAATTGCTAATTATTTAGGTGCCGCATAGTGCAGACGGGTCTGATGGTCCTGTGTTTTTTAGACCACCTCATACGTTCCAAGTTTTGGGTTATATTATTGCGTTTTAATTGGTTGTGTATGGATTTTTACAGATATTCGACGGTCACTGTTGTCGAGGAAGTGGAGACGGTCACTGTTGTCGAGGAAGTGGAGGTTGTAGTTGGTTATTTAGAACAGCCATGTAGAGTTTAGCTGCTTTTTGGTTGTTACTTGTATTGGTTTTGTTTTAAAAAAAAATAGATTTTAAGTTTTAAACGGGAGTCCATACATCAGTTTGAACACCTTTTACACCTCAATGATCCCAAGTGGAATGTATTGATCTTCAATGAACTCAAGTGAAGAGCAGTGTTCGTAGAATGTGGACGGTTCATTTGGGGGTTATTGACGTTGGTGGTGAATGTTTTATTTATTTTATTTGAAGTTTTAATTGCTTGAGGTTGATTTTGTTTGTTGGTTGTAAGAGGGCGAGTGTTTTTCTGGATGATTGG
The DNA here is from genome assembly GCA_030141615.1 of Unio pictorum. Taxonomy (NCBI): domain Eukaryota; kingdom Metazoa; phylum Mollusca; class Bivalvia; order Unionida; family Unionidae; genus Unio; species Unio pictorum. The sequence goes on along the minus strand of JARLTB010000156.1, from coordinate 9,353,120 downwards.
AACTGATTAAATTTTATTTTATCTGACCAGACATGGGGGGACAACGGGAGCACGGACGTGAAAGAAAACAGCATATACATTAAGCAAGAACTAAGAAGACGTGAAATAAAACACCCCTTATAAAATTAAGAAAGAGATAGTGAGAGAGAAAAGTCATAGCATGTTAACGATTTTTTTAAATGAACAATTGCAAACCAGTCAGCACTAAGTTTTTTAAATCCACTTTTTTTTCTCTCCGATGAGTTTTAAGACAATCCCTCTTCTTTATGTACCACGATCGACCCTAATAAAGAAACACCGACTTTAAAAACGGGTCTGTCTTCATGGGTATAAATCCTCCTCGTTGAACGGACAACCGCACCGGTAGCCTAGTGGTTAGAGCGTCCGCCGCTGAAGTGGGAGGTCGTGGGTTCGATCCCCGACCGAGTCATACCAAAGACTTACAAAAATTGTACTAATAGCTGCCTCGCTTGACGCTCAGCATTAAGAAATTAGTGTTAGGACTGGTTGGCCTGGTGTAAGGATAATGTGACTGGGCGGGACATCATGCTACATGTCTGCGGCATGATGCCCCAGTGCTAGACATCACTATCAACTGTATCACTGCGGACATCGTAGCGATATGACTGAAAAATTGTTAAAGCTGCGTTAAAAAATCCTAATAAAAAATCCTCATTGAACGAACACATCTGTCTTTTGACTGAATTATTCTTGTTCACCATTTGTCAAACAACTGGCCGATGACGTCGACCTAATCGCTGTCTCTGTGTTTTGATTAAAGGAACCGTTCCATTTTTTTTTACAAAAAAAATTCAAACAACATTCTCACATCGTATCGTCCATATCTTTATAGGCAATGGAAATTGTGAGCACTGACATGAACATCCCATTATTTAGCTAAACGAGGAGGTATGGTCTATTTTCCTTTTCTGAAAGAAAATTTGAATGATGACGATGTTGTAGCTGGAATTGTTGCATGAAGCGATCTTGTTTAGAGAAACCGTAGTGATTCGTGTTTAACGCTTTTTCTTTTATACTGGAATTCGTCGCCACTGATTGTCGGGACGTCGTACCAACACTACTATAGGCACCCCTTGGCGACGAGATGATGTAAAAGGACTAAGTGGTGCCACTTTCTGTTTGGGCATTACACTTTTGTATCATTACTTTTATGTCTTGCACATTTGTCTTGGGGGTTGGTGTGCGACCGTTTGGTTGTAGCCGCACAGTCAACCAAATAAATTATGAAGGACTTGGAGCTACTTTAGGGTTTACACTTCTTCATAGGATTCAAATCCAGTTGATTTAAATTAGGTTTCCCTGGCAACATCACTGACGGTGGAGAAGAAGAGAAGACAATACTAGACTGCGATGCGGTACCTGTAGATGGTACTAGAAAGCGATGTGGTACCTGTACATGGTACTAGAAAGCAATGTGGTACCTGTAGATGGTACTAGATAGTGGTGTGGTACCTGTAGATGGTACTAGAAAGCGGTGTGGTACCTGTAGATGGTACTAGAAAACGGTGTGGTACCTGTAGATGGTACTAGAAAGCGGTGTGATACCTGTAGATGGTACTAGAAAGCGGTGTGGTACCTGTAGATGGTACTAGAAAGCGATGTGGTACCTGTAGATGGTACTAGAAAGTGGTGTGGTACCTGCAGATGGCACTAGAAAACCGTGTGGTACCTGTAGATGGTACTAGAAAACCGTGTGGTACCTGTAGATGGTACTAGAAAGCGGTGTGGTACCTGTAGATGGTACTAGAAAACGGTGTGGTACCTGTAGATGGTACTAGAAAGCGGCGTGGTACCTACAGGTCGAAGTTTCCATAAGCATGTGTTCTTGCCGTAATATATCTCTTACTCGAGGCTGATGTGGTCCTTTGTATATGTTTCCTTTTTGGGGTGTGAGGGAGAGGAGGATACGGGGAGTGAATTTTCTGCCACTTTCATCTTATTCTTTGTCGTTTACTTAAAATGTGTTTTTTTTAGGGGTGGGGGTATTTTTAAACTTTAGGCTATATTATCATCCCATTGTAAAAGAAAACGAAAAATCACTCCTTCTAGAGATTTGCGTTCACCCGGTTTTAATTTAGTTTGTTGATGTCTGTAGTGTTGGGTTGTGATGCAACCACTGTGGTAGGTGTGTTATTTTGGTTGGTGCTCCCAATATATTATTTAAATTACTATAGAAGTCCCAGAGAGGCTCGATTTTAAAGGAAGTGAAATTAGTGATGAAGAGAGCGAACCCCCCGAATCAAAATTGCGGACAGTTAAATAGCTGCTGTAACAAGTATTATTCTATTGGAAACAAATCCAATTTCGATTTGGGTTTGTTGGATTTCTTCTCCTCGCAAGAATTTTGCCAGTGCCAACTCCATCTTCTCCATCACTGCCAAAATGTGAGGATTTTAAAATGAAACAGAAGGAATAATTAGAGATCTTTTTTTAAAAAAATGCAATAGAGGAAAATATACTTAGTTGGTTTATCAACATGTTAAAGGGATGCGAAGATACGATGTCTCCCAACTTTGATGATCTCTTCTTCATGTAACAAACTAAACAGTTCTGTTTTCACTCACTTCTTTTCAACGTTTCTATTTCGTCATCTTGGGTTTTTTTGGTGTGTGGCTGTTTTCTTGCTCTTTTATGTACATAAGTATGTTTTTCGCTATTGCTTTGGAGAAAGATATCTAATTCTTCCTTCTGTTGCATTTTTTTAAAAGAAAAAAACATATACTGGCAGGGATGGAGAAGATGGATGTGGCACTGGAAAAAATTCTTGCGAGGAGAAGAAATCCAGCGAACCCAAATAGAAATTGGATTTGATTCCACTAGAATAATACTTGTTACTGCAGTTGTAGACATATTGACACTCCGAGTAGAAGTCTCACCAGATTTAAATGTCTTCACGTCAGTTTTGGGGGCCCCGAGTGGCCAAGTGGTCTAAAGAGCTCACCGTTACGAATCACTTTTGTCTGACCTCTGTCTGCGTTGGCTTGAGTCTCGTGCTCGGTCAATGTAGGAGCGTGAGAAAGATTTCCAGTAGCTTCTTGTGGGTCGATGATTCTGTCCGGGGTTTTCTCGGGTTCTTTCTCCATCGTTTATATCTACCTCTGTGTATATTCTATATTGTGCTGAAAACTGGCGTTAAATCCTACAAAAACAACAACTTCAACCTTGTCTATTGTAATTTCACTGCTCTACTCATGTAAATCGTAGAAACGTTCATAGGAGCGCGCGCATGCGTGTGTCGAGAGTGACGTCACGCGTTAGCTGCATTCTGACTGGGTGATATTTTACACAAATATACCGAATTATTTCCTTAGCATTTTGATTGTTGGAACCTCTAAATCAGTTTCAGTAAGACCATATATTCTGGTGAATTTGGCTACTGTGTCATTTTCAAGACGACCATCCAAGATTATTCGAGCGAATACTATTCCAATGTTATTTCAACCACGCTGTCCAGTCCTAAATAATCGGTGTATGTTAAGGCGATGTGGGTATGGACCGGAAGTAAAGAGATGCTTGAGATAGAGAGGAATGTGAAGAAGTGTGTGTTAGCCATCTGTTGGAAACCCCTCCAACGACGCAGTTCTGAACCTTCCTGATGCCTCTTAGAAACATAGAAACTGCTCCAATTATTCCAAAAATATATTTTAGTGTTTGTATGTTTTGTATGTCTCAGAAAACAAAAACTTCAATTCCCTTCTGTCTTGTGTAATAGCATGAATATGTTTGTGTAAATGTGTGTCACTCTTTACGCTCCATCCTTTTATAGATGTAAGTACAAATGCAATCATAAGTTTGTGTAACTCGTACACCGCACGTGTGAAAATGTATAAGCAGGAATTCTATGTTTATGTGAATATATGAGCATTCATATTTTTCTCTTTTCAAACGATATCACTCCGCGTATAATATTATAATAGATGTACGTCTGTGTGAACTTGTAAATATATTTTCTCTCTTTTCACCTCACTTCTAGGGTTAAAGAAGTTATAAGGGTGTTATGTCTTTTTATTTATGTTTATAAGAAGTTTAGTATCAGTTCAATCCCTCTCTTCTTCTCGTGTAACATCCTACCCTAATCTGTGAGTACATGTGGTGTTGGTAGGTAGATGTGGATACTTGTCAGTATAGGAGCTGGTCTGTAAATGTAGGTGCCGGTAAGTACATGCACGCCCTAATGTTGAATTTTCTTTTCTAATCTAAATGTTTACTTCGTCCCCATGTGCTGCCTAATTTTAGCTTTTCATTGTCTCCCAAGTGTCGTTTTGTCCCCGAAGCGTCTTTTTTTCTTCTTCACTATTTGTGTCATGTAACAGTTCGAGCAGGACACTGTGAAAGATGCAACAATATTAACAACAATACTACTACCATTCTACTACTACTACTACTACTCGGGGCCCTGAGTGGCCGATTGGTCTCAAGCGCTTTCCGTTACGGATCACTGCCATCTCACCTCTGCGTGCGTTCGAGTCGAAGATTCGGCTAATGCAGTTATGTGAGAAAGCTTGCCAGTAGCTTCTCGTGGATTGGTGGATTATTCCGGGGTTTTTCCCTGGTTCTTCCTCCACCAATAATACTGGCCGGTTTGCTGAAAAAATGTTAAACCCTACAGCAACAACAAACTACTACTACTACTACTACTACTACTACTACTACTACTAATAATAATAATAATAATAATAATAATAATTCATGTATAGAGTCGTTGAATATATACATGGGTAAAGTCTGCTATAAATAAATATATATTGTGTTTATTTGTGTCATGCTTCATTCAGAAATGCTAAGACGGCAGGCATTTCCAAAGGTAGGAGTGATGGATTAGGGTGTTGAGATGTAGCCTTCATTAGTTGACTGGCATATTGCTATGCAGTTAGGTTAACTGGCAAGAATTGTTAATATCGCAGGACGATGCAACTATGTAAATTAAGAGACAGGGAGAGCAGCACATCCCTAGCAATGTAAGAAGGGATATATATATATATATATATATATATATATATATATATATATATATATATATATATATATATATATGCTGGTGGTTTTTTTAACACATCTGTTTCGAACTGAATATACTTTTGTTTGGCTTTGACTGAATGCCAGTTCATGGATTGATTAATTATGCAACTTTCGGTTATGTTTATACACATTTTCGTGTTTGTTCTGTGTTGGTTCATTCCATTTGTTTTATGTTTCTATTCATTTACATGTGTTTTATGTGTGTACTCGTTTACATGTGTTTTATGTGTGTACTAATTCACATTTATTTTATGTTTATACTCATTTACATCTGTTTTATGTGTGTACTCGTTTACATGTATTTTATGTGTGTACTCATTTGCATTTGTTTTATGTTTATATTTATTTAATGTGTTTTATGTGTGTACTCGTTTACATGTGTTTATGTGTGTACTTATTATTCATATTCTTTTGCATGTGTTTTATGTTTATATTCATTTACATGTGTTTTATGTGTGTACTCGTTTACATGTGTTTATGTGTGTATTCGTTTACATTTGTTTTATATTCACTTGCTTGTGTTGTGTGTGTGGGCTAATTTACATGTATTTTATACGTGTACTCATTTACTTTTGTGATATGTGTATTCTCATTTACATGGTTCTGACATGTTCATATTATTTTGCATGTGTTTGACGTATGTACTCGTGTACATGTGTTTTATGTATGTACTCGTGTACATGTGTTTTATGTGTGTACTCGTGTACATGAGTTTTATGTATGTACTCGTGTACATGTGTTTTATGTATGTACTCGTGTACATGCGTTTTATGTATGTACTCGTGTACATGTTTTTTTATGTGTGTGTACTTGTTTATATGTGTTTCACGTATGTACTCGTGTACATGTGTTTGACGCATGTACTCGTGTGCATGTCTTCTATGTTCATATTCATTTGCTTGGGTTTTATGTGCATACTCGTTTACATGTGTTTTATGTGTGTACTCGTGTACATGTGTTTTATGTATGTACTCGTGTACATGTATTTTATGTATGTACTCGTGTACATGTGTTTTATGTATGTACTCGTGTACATGTGTTTTATGTATGTATTCGTGTACAAGTGTTTGACGTATGTGCTCGTGTACATGTATTTTGCGTATGTACTCGTGTACAAGTGTTTGACGTATGTACTAGTGTACATGTGTTGCATGTATGTACACGTGTACATGTGTTTGACGTATGTACTCGTGTACATGTGTTTGACGTATGTACTCGTGTACATGTGTTTTATGTATAAACTCGTGTACATGTGTTTGACGTATGTACTCGTGTACATGTGTTTGACGTATGTACTCGTGTACATGTGTTTTATGTATAAACTCGTGTACATGTGTTTGACGTATGCACTCGTGTGCATGTCTTCTATATTCATATTTATTTGCATGTGTTGTATGTGTATACTCGTTTACAAGTGTTTTATGTTCATATGTTTCATGTGTTTTATGTATGTGCTCGTGTGTTTTATCGGTTTCTTGTTTACTTCTGTTTTATGTTTATACTCATTTACATGTATTTTTATGTTTTGTACAGGTATGCTCGTGGTTTCGGCCTCGTCGCGATCTTGTTCGGAAAGAACAGCGCCTTGAATATCAGAAACTGCACTCTGGGTCTTTTCTTCTACCTGTTTCAGTTAATATTGGGTAATGTCACCGCTATTTTTATCTTGGATATCAACAGTCTTGTTTTGTTGTTGTTACAGTCGTTTTCTATATGACGATTGTTGTCAATTATTGTCATCTTTGTTATTATCTTAGTTAATCATTATCAAATTACCAGTACAACTACCACCAGTATCACCATCTCCGCCACAATCACAACAATACTAACAACAGCACAACAATATTACTACCACCGTTGCCCTCACATTTCTTTTCTTCTTGTTATCCTTAAAAATTGTCTTTGTTATTATAACTCATTACTAATCTGACGACGACGAAAAGTCTTGATTGTTTTAAACACGTCCTAAACTTCATCGTTTCAAAATTTAAATGTTGTTGTTTCTGGGTTCTTTTTGGTAGACTATTTCTTTGTATAGGTATTTTGAAACCCTACAAAAGTTGAATACTTGCAGTAAGCAACGTTAATTTTGCCCTTAAAGTTAGTCCGAGTTTCCTCTGACCCTTGGCAAGGTACACCCCAACATGAATGTCAAAATATCAAACAATGGGGTGGCAAGGGTCAGAGGAAACTAAAACATAAATGTCCAAATATAAAAAAATGGGGTGGCAAGGGTCAGAGGAAACTCGGACTACCTTAACGTTAGACTTGCCATCTTTTTATATGCGGTAAAAGTCATCATTGCACCAGTAGTTCATCCGCTCTATACTTGTATTTACTGTCCACAGTATAATGAAACCCACTCTAGTTCCCTTAGTCGCTAAACCTATTTAAGTACAAAGATTGAACTCAGGAACACAAAATTTAGATACGACAAATTGAGTTTATCGTTAACTTTAACATTGTACATTTATAAAGAGCAAACCGTATGAAGCTATTGTGTTGATTCGGTGTTTCCATCTCTATTCACAGTAAATATATCTGCGGTCAAAATTCGGACGGTTTATATTCGTCGGATGTTCCGTGACTAATGCATCTGGTTTACAGTTGAGCGCGATAAAAGAACTCAATTATAGGTTAAGAACACCTGAAAAAGATAGTTACACATAAAATTCACGTAAAAATGCACAGGTATTTACATGTTTTAAATTCAAAACTTCCTGTGCCTCGGGCATTTTCCGTATTGTAGCCGCTAATCCAGGTCTTAAAGACATGTACACGGAACTATAACTTTGACCTTCGGGGTTTTGTGACTGGGCAGATTGCACTTAATATATACGACTACAAGCCAAATTAGCAGACCACTCGCAGAGTTTGATTTTAATCGTAAATACTTTTTAGTAATTTGAAGATAATGTTTGTATTTCATTCCCAAGAAATTCTTAAAAAGTATTAAACAATCGTAAAAAAAAGAAAGAACTGAAAACATTTTGCCTGTCAATGTATTATTAAGTAGTTGACGCGCAGTTCTGCCTCATCATGCCATATTTAAAACAGTTAATTCTGGTAGACTCAACATGACATATTGTCAGTTTATTCACCATCCAGTTCATCCGGTTATAAAGTCTTCAGCTAGTGACATTGACGGGAAGATTCTATACTACGATAGCTGTATAACAAGAGTCGCATAACAATTTGTTTTGCTCTCTTCACGAACTCGGACAGAAATATTTAGTTATTCTAGAATATTGACTTTCCTTGAGTACTTTCGATTAGCACCCACATTAATTCGCTCTTAAATGTTTCGAATCACGTATGACACTTTAAATATCAGCCGTTTAGTTCTGTACAGTCTGAAAAAGTTTCAGCTTCAAATATGCATAAACAATTATAAGTGACATTTCTTTACAACTGTTTTAGTTCAACATGTTAACCGTATTCAAAGAATTGTCTTCGAATTTTATTTCAGGTTTCAGCACCAATCCAACTGTAGCCAGCATACTTTATTACTCTTCTATCGTCAGCATCGTCGGTTGCGTCTACTTGGCCTTCATCCTGTTCTTTGTTCTCAAGGACGTCTGCGTCGTCTGCATAACGACCTACTTCATTAATGGCGCCATTTTGTATCTAAACTATTCCCTCAAAGCTGCAGCTCAGAAACGATTCTAAACCACAGGTCACCAGCATCACCACAACCAGGGAATATATATATATATATATATATATATATATATATATATATATATATATATATATATATATATATATATATATATATATATATTCAGCAGTAATTACGAAACGGGTTAGCAATATATTACCCGTTTCGTAATTACTGCTGAAATCCGCCGTTGCTATTTCGTTATAATACACTTGCGTTTTAGAAGCGAGTACTCAATTCAACCTTTCTACTGTAATCGAAGAGGATTGCGTGTGGGTTTTCATAACTACTTTGAAAACTAAATGGTGAAAAGTAAATTATCCTAATTTTATCGAAACATACTGATTCAGAGACTCTTTTTGAACGACATGTCTGAACGAGATATACCTTTCGTGTTATTGTGTAACGAAAAACACGAAATCGAATTGTGACTGCAAGAAAACCACATACACATGCTCATGCCATAGTTCCAGTGTAAATAAAAAAGATTTATGTTTATTAAACAATGTTTGCTATTGTTGAAAAATCCTCTACATATCACATACACTCAGAATCTCTCATTTGGAAGTTCACTATGTTCATATCCTATTCTTTGAATTTAAATATAATAAAACCTCTTCAACTGTGGATCATAAACACGAACATAAAGTTGTCTCTCACATTCTTGTTAACTTAGCGTAACTATTTTCTGTTAAACTGTACAGCTGATCTTTGAAATGTCCTTGAAACAATAAAAAAAAAAATTAAAAAAAATTATCAAATTAGTAAATTAGTTACTTAGATGAATAGTAAAACAGTGACAAAACTATCATATAAACTGATAACAATAAAAAGAAAAAGACTAGTTTTTGTTTATATAAAAGCAGTGTACGTCGTGTACTATATATATATATATATATATATATATATATATATATATATATATATATATATATATATATATATCATAAGTTCATATCTGTTTACCACTGGTCCTATCCTTACTCTTAGCGATGTTTAACTTTTATTTGCGGGCACATCATTAATAAACATCTGTAGCTTTAAGCATTATCTTTTCCCTTTACCCCCCCCCCCAACCCTCCCTCTCTCTCTCTCTCTCTCTCTCTCTCTCTCTCTCTCTCTCTCTCTCTCTCTCTCTCTCTCTCTCTCATTAGACTAAAAGCGATGATCCAACAATGTTAAAACCTATTTCTTGATGCGAAATAAACTGGGGAAAACTCACGAGAGTTTGAATCCAATTATTGATAGCTTGCCTCTGCATGTTTCAGGGCACGGACGGATGGTAGGATAGACAAATAGAAGGGCACCATTTAATCCACTGACAATGAAGTATGTTTTAAACGATATTATACATGCAATTTAATTGTGTATTTATATTATAAGATCATCCAGTACATGCTCTCCGATCATAAGGGATTACTCATGTCATATGTTAAGGAATATCAATGTCCATGAAGAAAAGAGAGAGAGAGAGAGAGAGAGAGAGAGAGAGAGAGAGAGAGAGAGAGAGAGAGATTCTCCTTAGCTTTTATGAATTGACTTTTCCACTGTATTTATGGAAAATATTTTTTTTCTTCTTTTCATAATCTATTAGCATTGTTGTTTTCCATGATTAGAGGGAAGGAGACGGAGAGGGAGAAGAAGAGCTCAGGCTCTCAAAAGAAGGGCGTTACTCACTAGGGTGTAGATACGGCTACATCTTGGGGAATCTGGCAATGCGAGAGGTCAAGGAATGTTGTAATGATGTATTACAAGTCTTCTTTCAGTTCCGACGAAACGGCTCTGTATTGAAATACTCAATGTATAACACTACATTCAAACATCAATGTGCATAAACTTAAATTACCGATATAAGAGATACATATAAAACTACGATATTTCATTACTTACCAACATCATATATTTGTATGATTTCTCCCTTTTTAAAAAATATAATAATGGTAATTAAATATCGAATAAATTAACGATAGCTAAAAAATCTAAAATTCAATAATTCAGACTAATATTGCAATCATTTAGTAGAAATGTATTTTACTGAATTTAATATAAAATGCCAACATCTTAAACTCTATCATTTAAAGCGTATTTTATATCTGAATTAACTATTACTGAGCATGAAGATGGTAGCAAACGTCGTATTTTATTATAATCAAGAATATAAGTACAATTAAATATAAGCTCTGCAACAATTAATCTTTCCAATACATTATTTTAAAGAATAGTAAAGAAATATTACAATAATCCAATGTTAGATTAACATCTTAACACTAAATATTCGTATAGTATATATAAAAAAATTCGTAGACAGTATCTTACCTGTAATGATAAAAGTCTCCTTTCAGTTCCGACGAAACGGCTGGTTCGTTCTAATATCACTGCTCTTTATATAGGTGCACAGTTCTTTTGTTTCGCCGGAATCTCAAAGTGAGGTTTCATCGTATCCAACAAGCTAGCGATGGTGACTAAGTACGTATTGGTCAGTCATTTAGCTACATCAGCCTTCTTAATTTATCACGAAGTATCTCTAATATTTTTTGTCTGTAGACTCCAGAACATACCGAGGGTACTTTTACTAACCCGAAGATACAAGATAATTCGTTATGCGATTTCCCCGTGTTTTGTAATTTCTACTTAGTGCTTAATCTATACTGCTTGCATCAACTAATTGAAACGGACAATCAGTTTACGTACTGCATTTATTTGTGCATAACCTCTAGTGTACTTTTGCTGACCCAAAGATTGAAGATAGTTCCTTCTGCAACTAACCTATGGTGTATAATTTCTACGTAGTACTTAATTTGTACTGCTTGTATCAACTACTTGAAACGGATAATCAGTTTTTGTACAGCTACTCTCTGGCTATAGCTCATGTAGTTACTAAATGTCTAGTAGGCATATCAGTTTATTTTACCGAATCACTTAAACAAAGAATAAAGTTGCTGTTCGTGTTTGATGATTTGTTTTAGAATCACAATCCTGTTCTTTTAGCACAAATTTCTAAAACAACTAACTTGATAAACCGCTCCGGTGCAAAGAAGTTTTGCTTTAGCTCGTACGGGCCTAATCTTTATTATAATACTACTACTAATAATAATGAGGACTTTGTATAGCGCCTAATCTTTAGAAGTTCTAAGCGCTTTACACCATCTATAATGATATGACTATCATCTGACTACACTACAGAAAAACAAATGATAAAAACAATGAAATCGGAAAACATAAAAACATGCTGAAAACATATAAGATACAAAACATTATTAGGTCTCTAAGTTGGTCCCTGCAGTAGAAACAGGTGAGTTTTAAGAGCACTCAATTTCAAAGGGCAATTCGTTCCACGTCGCCTGGCCCTGGTATGCAAAAGAATGTTGTCCATGTGATTTAATTTTCACAGTGGGAACAATGAGTATAACGATTGTCAGAAGAAGAGCGTAAGTATCTAGTTGGTGTATACACATGGTGAGGCCGGATAAGTATGTTGGACTGGAGTCTGTCAGTGAAACATAGCACAGAGAACACATTTTGTATTTGATTCTGTATCGAATTGAGAGCCAGTGTAGGGTACAGAGCAGTGGTGAGGTGTGCTCTGATAGAGGTACTCTAAAGATGATCCGTGCAGCTGTGTTTTGAACTTTTTGAAGTTTCTGGAGTAAATATTGTAACGAATATTGAGAATTGAGTTACAATAGTCCAGTCTTGAAAGTATTAATGAACACACAAGTGTTTTAGTGGCATCAACTGAAAGATATTTACGAATGGAACTGATGTGTCTCAGTTCAAGATATGCAGCCTTGCATATGTTCATGACATGTTGGTGCAATGTGAGAGTACTGTCTAGAGTAACACCTAGGTTTCGTGCTGACTATGAGAATTTAATGCTGGTGTTGCTGATATTTATTGTTTGAGGTAAAGGATGTGAATGAGAAAGTCTTTGTGTTGTGATCAGAATAGCCCTAGTTTTGTCATCATTCATCTGCAGCTTGTTACATGTCATCCATGATTTCACATCAGAAATGCACCTCTCTACTCTATGGGTGCTAGCATCAACTTCAGTTGGGTGGCTAGACTTATATAGTTGGGTGTCATCAGCGTACAATTGTTGCGACACTGGGTGATGATCTATGTCACTTGAGTGTGGCTGAGTGTATAGAATGAAGAAAAACAGGTCCAAGAACAGACCCCTGTGTAACACCACAACATAAATCAACTGGGTTGGAATGTATTCCATTTGCAGATACAATTTGTGTCCTATTGACTAAGTAGGACTAGAACCACTGTAAAGCTATATTCTGAATGCCGAATACATGCTAGAGACGGTGAAGTAATATATCATGATCTATTGTGTCAAATGCTGCAGATAAATCCAGGAGAGTGAGGACTGTAATCTTTCCACTATCCAAAACAGAGATAATGTTATTAAATACATTTAGAAGAGTAGTTATCGTACTGTGGCAATGGCGATTTGCAGACTGTACATTGCTAAAATGACTGTTTGAATTCAAATGAGATACAAGTTGCGTTAGAACAACCTTTTCTAAGATTTTTTTTATATGAATGGGAGATTAGAAACTGGGCGGTAGTTCTTTAAATAGATATGGTCAAGTGTTGGTTTCTTCAACGAAGGTTTTACGATTTTTGAAAAATGATGCGAATTCCTCCGATGAGGGAGAGATATTAAAAACATCATTTAGTGAAGGCAATATTGGGTCTAAGCACTCAAGCAGCAGTGATGTCGGAATTGGATCAAATGCACTTTTCATCACGACTGTCCGTACTAAATCAATAGAAACAAGTTTAAATACTCATAATAGATGTCGCTGAAATTCTGCATCGTAACTGTATAGTGACGAGTCAGTTGAAATAGTGCTGTCAAGCGAATCTCTAATGGTTTGTACTTTGTCACGGAAGAATTTGCAAATTAGTCCAGAAAGTCTACTGGAGAGAAGGTTGTTGGAAGTGGTGTACATTTGTTCCTCGACACTAGTTTGTTAGTTATCTCGAAGAGCTATTTGCAGCTGGAACTCTCCGTGATGTTAGTACTGTAGTGGGATAATTTGGCTAAATGGACTATGTTTGTGACGTTCTTCTTAGCGGCTTCATAGATTTGTTTATGAATAGTGAGTCTGGTGGAAAGCCAAAGCCTCCCTGCTTTTCGGCGATGTCTTTTGGCAGTGCGAAGCTGGTCCCTAACACTTCTATACAATAGAGAACACTTTTATTTTTATTGATACACTGCATTTAGTGGCTGCGGAATGTTGTTCAAGCAATGAACGCAGGCAGTTATCAAGTTGTTCCGCTGTTGGATGTAAGAAAGTTGTTAGGTTTTCTTGGATGTCATGCATGAATTTGGTTCTATTTATCATACGGAGGTTTCTCTTAGTAGCAAACAGAGGTGGAGGGTTAGGGACTGATAGGTCGAGATGGCATACAATGCAGAGGTGATCCGATGCAAGTTCGTGGGATACGAGGGTGGATTGCAGAATATTATAATCAGATCTATATAAAGAAACCAGTCTAAAATGTGACCAAGTTTATGGGTGGGTTAGTTAACTGACTGTTTAAGATTGAAAACATGAAGGTAATCTAGGAGCTTTGATGTGTATGGTTTTCCAGGACGGTCAAAGTGAAAGCTGAAATCTCCAAGAATAATTAGGTTATCACCTATCGAATTTCCATACTCCAGAAGATTTGGAAACTGCTCCAAAAAGAGAGATTCGGTCAGCTTGTTTTTTTCTACTAGGAGGAGGGCGGTAGAGACAGAAAAAATGGACTGACCTTTGTTCCAGTGTGAGCGTTGTTTGGACTACATGTAATTCAAACGATGTGTGGCAGAAATTGAAGGTTGTGTTGTGCTTAAGGCATTTGATCATGGAATTCTTTGTAATGACAGCAATTCCACCTCCGCGAGAGTTGCGGGGTAACGATTTGATGAAGTAATCGCTGGGTGTTAAATCCTCACACTTAGGTTCATCGCCTGATGGTCGTAACCATGTTTCTGTCAGGAAGAAGGCGTCGATATTCTGGTCATTGATAAAAAAAATAACTATTTCTGTGCGCTTTTCCGGTGATCATACTTATTGAGCGTTGAATAATGCAATAAGTAGTGGTATTCCTGGGACAGTTGACACCACGGTTGACGATTTAAGAAGAATTTGAACCAGGTTATCAAAATTAACGGCAAATTTTCTAAATTGTTAATCTGTTATGGAAGAAAGGGAGATAACTGGAATTCTTTTTCCTGTTTTACGTCTGCCAGCTTTGAAAGAACGTTTTTTTTTTCGCTTCCGTTTACATTTAAGTAATGATGAATGTAGTCCCAGTTCGTTCAATCTTGAGCTCAATGTAGCACAATTATAATAGTATATTTTTGTGATAAATATATTTACATCTAATCAATCTCTATGTTTTAGTAGAAAATTACAAAAAAGTATTCCAGTATTCCATGGCGCAGTGATTTGTTCCAAGTCCCTAATTAATATACATGGGAAGAAGCTGAACTTGAAACCATTTGTCGATGCTGACATTTAATTGGAACTTTTTTTTAATGCGGTATTCCCTAGTTTGGATATATGCCAGGGTCAGGTGTTGTCCGGTGATATGTCCAATAGGTTGTTCGCAATCTTTTACAACATGGTCAGCTGGCCTGGATTCGAGTGATTCCCACTGAAGATGGTTGTACTGACACTGCTAGCGCTAATATATTTATTTGTAGTGAATATTGCAGCTCTCATGAGAACCATCTCGATCTTATTTATTTGATATTTATTATGTGGGTTCCACACAGTCGACCAATAATCAGGACTTGGTCAAACAAGAATGAAATATGTCGCATCTTTTACTTCTTTATTGTTGATTTGGAGATTGCGGCACAGAAAACAAAGGTTACTGTTCCCTTTATTCACTATCTTGACTGTGTGCTATTTTCAAGAAAGGTCTCTGGACGATTCAACCCTGAGATATTTTGTTGCTTGCTCATTAGTTACTTGCGTCCGTCTACAGTGTATTAATATGACTAGATTGGTGATTTCTTCATGTAAACTCTTAGAATGCTGCATTTTTCTAGATAGAATGACATACCCTAAGTTCTTTCCCAGAGGGTCACTTAGTTCACGTCTTCTTGTAGGATCTCAAGTCCTTGGAGACTTTTTATATCCAGGTAGAATATGCAGTCATCTGCCAAAAGGTCTCGTTTTGGATTTAACGCTCGCAGGCAGATTATTGATGAACACAAGGAAGAGGATGTGACCCAGAACACTCCCCATACTTACAACTTGTGCCTGGTCTAATGTTGCTGCATCTGCTATAACTCTCTGCAATCTGTCTGATAGGAAATCTCTTATACATTTATGGGTGTTAACCTAATGCCATAGTGGTCCAAGTTACTGAGGAATCTTTCATGGGGGACACGATCAAAAGCCTTACTGAAGTCAAGGTGTAACGTCACACTCTTAGCAAGAGGGGAAGTTAATTGGATTTAGCTCCGTTATCTAAAGAACGACCTCCATCGATGTTACGACCCGGTGTGAGTGAGGAGATAGAATATGAACAGAGAACTGGGCAAAATTATCAGGAAGAGATATTGCAATAATAGCCACTTAGATACGAAAAAGACAAATATTAATCAAAAAAAAATTATAGTGGTAATTTCATTTCAACATAAGTTATATCAATACGATTTAATAGCAGTGTCTGAGATGGATTAATTTCATCATCATAACGAGTGGTGAAAAGAGCGCAGTATCCAGGACTAATCGTATCACCTTCATCTCGATCGTGTTCCAACGTTTTCTATTTCCTCGAGTCTTTCTATTCCGACTGCCTCATCTTTCTTGAACTTCATAGTCCTTTACTAAGAACTCAGTCACTTTCCCGCGTTTCTGGACTTCACTTATCAATTCTTTCTTTCCTGACTCCCGTCTGCGGACTGTCACGTCTCACCCTCTCTGTTTCTGATCCTTATATATATATATATATATATATATATATATATATATATATATATATATATATATATATATATATATATATATATATATATATATATATATATATAAAATGTACCACTTTCTATATGTACATACAATTACTTCACTTAAGCGACTCAGAACATACTAGTTATGTAACAGGGTAGTCGGTATCAAGCGTTATTGGTACAATATTGCACAAGCCCCTAGTAAGAGGTATTGCGCAACTTTGAAAAACAACACTCGAAACCGCCTCTCGCTAATACTCGTTATCTAAGGAATGACCTCTACGGTGTGATTTGCTCGGTTATAAAATGGATATGGCAATCTGAGTCGATATCTTGAACAAAGACAACACACGAGCCCCCGTAAAGATAAATAAAGAATTTAATCAAAAGAATCAAGAGAAGAAAGACACAGTAAATTACAATTTTCTTTCCTTTTTGAATACTCTTAGTTCAGAAGCACTCTAAACCCGAAGTTTAAAAATAATAGATACATTAATTAAATTTCAAACACTAATAAAATAGACAAATCTAGCCGTTAATGGCTGATAGCAAATTTCATCACGAAATCGAGTGTTCATTAACATTGGACCGCTTGGTAAATTCTCAATGACCTGTTCGTCGACTGTTTTCTGGCTTGCGTCTCGACTTTAACTTGCCCTCTGGATGACCGTGGGATTCTCCCAACTCTGACTTCTAAATTCTTTTTCCTCCTTTGGATCTTGACCTCCTTGCTATTTCTCTCTCTCCAAACAAACTATTTTCCTTTGAAAAGAAAAGGGTAAAACGCCCTAAGTATCTCGTTAGGTTTTAAGAGTTGAGATTGTCCGTCCGTCTTTCTGGTTCGAACCATCAGATCTTACTATCAGTGATAACCTTTATACGGCTAGCAAATACTACACAAGTCTTCAGATCAATACAGCTATACCGCTAATTATCGACATCAGAATTTGGGGAAGTCACATATATTCCCTTAAATCATTACGTAAAGTGAGGCAATAAATCATAGCACACAATCAATATTCACTAATATGATAAATTCAAAATTAATGTAGCACTTTCCAATCATAAATGTACACAGCGGGTTTCTACAACACCCATTAACCTACCTACGTATATAAGGTGAAAATTCTAATTCAGAATTCAAAGTACATTACTAAATCACTGTAACAACCGAACTATCCATACAAAATCAACACGTCATGCATCTGTAACGACGAAACATCATATAAATTACATCATGATAAATGTGAACGATTCCTACAAAATCAACAGATCATGCATCCGTAACGAAGAAACATCATATAAATTACATCATGATAAATGTGAATTTGAGTTAAATACCTTGTGTTTTTGGCGTCTTACAATTGTTCCAAAATTCAGTTTTCCCTGGAACCACGATTTTACGGACGTCTTTCCTTAAAGTACGTCCGGAGCCTTTACTACGTATTTTTACTTCTGGTTTCTCTCTCTCAGAGACTTCAAGACTGCCTAACAGTCATTTGATTCGTAGTATATATTCCCTTCAGGTTCAGGGATCGACCCACCCCCTCATTCCATATCTGACCAATCGGAATAAATGCTATTCCTACCGACATTTGGAAAACTGCTTAACAATGTGCCAAAAATGCCACCTGGGGTTGTAATAACACCCTACCATTTGTCTGAAATCACTTTTGACAGCTTTACGTGCGAATTTCGTCTTTCAGGCCTGTCATACCACTAGTTCGTTTTTACTATAAACATTCTAACAGTGTGACCTCAGTTAGGAAAACATTTCTTAGGGCAAACTCTACTACAAGATAACAGTTAATTATTGACTAGACTAAGAATTAATTAATGGATTTTACTGACGAAACATTTGGCACTTTACAAGTTATATAGACACTGCGTAAACTTTGACTTACTATGGTAGTACCTTGCCCTCGCTAGAGAGCGACAGGTCATACATTACCATGTGAGCGGTCTATCGAAATTTTTTCCGTTTGATTACTATTGCATAAAATTCACAAGTCCTTACTTGTTGTGTTATTGTGTTAAAACATAATATAAGACGTCGTGTTCTAACTATCAATAACTTTAATATATACAAATGACTACTGTGAGGTTTTAACACAGAGTGGTATCTAAGAGGCAGACACCTGATGATAGTACCAGTGGAACCAATGACTCGTGCACAGAGGGCTCCGATTGGTCAGCTACACATGTATAATGTTACATTACTTAAAGATTATTTAAACATTACAAAAGCAGATATAATGGACAATTATCGTTAACTCACAATAATCAGTATCGTCCTAACAGACAAAGGAAATTATTTCATATGTATTTCATAGAACCTGATGAAATCCTACATATACGAAACTTTGGATTGCATGTAATCAATTCTACCAATTAATTAATAACTATAAACTTAAAAAGATCAATTGCATAACAACTCTAACAGCAACACATTTGCATGAAAATTAATAAGATAAATTGCATAACAACCATGGCATCAACACATTGCCATGGAATTTTAATAAACGATACGCAATATGTAGCCTAGTCACATCAAACACATTTGCATAGAACCAACAATTAAAAAATAGAATATTACGTGATATGCATAGAACCAACGATAAAAATAGATATTTAAACTGTGTACCTTAATGATTTTATCTTTACAAAATGTGCCTCTCGGCACTAAACCCTGTCTTATCTCCCAAGACAATGTCCCTTTATTGTTTAACGAGGAAAGCACTATTCTTTTTTTCCCAGGCTTCCTTGGAGTTAAACTTCTTTCTCTCTCTCTCTCTCTCTCTCTCTCTCTCTCTCTCTCTCTCTCAGGTTTATTTTATCAAAAGAATCTGTTTTCAAAATTAAAATGAAAATAATGTGCTTATTTCAAGTTTATCATCCGGTTTACATCCTCTCTCTCTCTCTCTCTCTCTCTCTCTCTCTCTCTCTCTCTCTCTCTCTCTCTCTCTCTCTCTCTCTCTCTCAGAACATGTTGGACGAAATAATTTTGACAAAGGTTGTCACTTTAAATTCACATTACTTCCAAAGTGTGCATCTTATTTTTACTCTGGCCAATCATAAGCAGTGGTTTCTAAGAAAATTCCTTAGACAATCAATTATTTCGTCGGTCATAATATCTGAATTAAGTTATTCCTTTTGAAGAATGACTATAGAAATCTGGTCCCTTTAAGTTTTAACACTGACATAAAAGATTAAGAAGATAAGGTTAAAGTGACCATTCACAAAGACTTCTGTTTAAATGTGATAAAATATTAATCCTCAATGTGTTCACCTGTAAAGATCAATGCTAATTCGCACAAGGATAGCAAGGTCATACTGATTCACTCTGTCTAAGGATAATGAGCTGTGTTTCACAACTTCGTCTGGCACAGAAACCATGCTGGCAGTCTGTGAAAATGTTGTAGCGATCTAGATGTTGCAGTATATTGTGTACTATGATGTGTTCAAGTATTTTTTTCAGAAGATACATGTACGGGAGACAGATCTATACTTGCTGACCTTGAATCGTTCTCCATTTTTAAAGATAGCTATGACGTTTGCTATTTTTCACACGTCGGGGGCATAACCTGCTGAGAGGCACTTCTGGTAATTATGACTCAGCTATGGTGCAAACTCTTCTGATAGATCTTTCAGGATCCTTGTTGGAATCATGTATGGTATTGGTTGATTTTTAGAAATACGCTGTATACACCTTCTTCAGTAACTTGGATGTCAGGCATTGGTTGGTAACGATCTCATCACTCTTATCCTTTTTTGTGAAGACTGATGGGTATTTACGATTCATTATTGTTGTTCAAGATTTGGATTAACAACTTCTATCAAGTTTTCAATATGTCTCCAGTAGGCATGCCGTTCTAGGCATTGTGATCTTGCTTTAGCTTCTTTGTATAGTTTCTTATCTCTTGTTTTTCCTGTTGTTTTTTTTTTTTTTTTTTTTTTGTTTTTGTCTTGCAAACAGTTTGTTCCGTCTTCTATGTTGAGCTCTAATGTAGTTGTCTATCCAAGGCTTGTTTGTTTTGTTTCCGGATAAGGTCTTAGATTGTATCAATTTGTCCATTAACCGTTTGATGTTCTCCTCAAACATTTTTCATGTGTCATTTACAGAAAGGTCATCTGTTTCACGTATGAATGATTACTGTGATGACATCGATTCTTCACGTAATTGGCCATTGGCCATAGTCTGCATTCCTGTGTTGGAAGACTTTACAAGCTGCATAATTCACTTTAATTTGTCATAGGCTGGACTCATGGTCAGCAATTCTTGGTATGACATAGGCTGGACTCATGGTCAGCAATTATTGGTATGACATAACACTCTTGCTGATTAGTGTTTTGCTGCTTATACTGACCAGTCTGTTTAGCCTATCATAAACTGAAACAAGTGGCATTAAGCCCAAAACTAAAACAGCTATAGGGCTCTGTGTGCTCAAGTGGTCTAAATTGCTTACCTTTACAGATAACTGACATTCACTTCCATCTGAATCAATCTTAACCAGCTCATGATTTTTATTATTATTATTTTTATTATTATTATTATTATTATTATTATTATTATTATTATTATTATTATTATTTTATGAGCGAGGGACTATGGGAAGAAGTATAACATGAACATTTACCCTGCAACATTTTGAAATGACCATCATGGTCCAATCAGTGAACAACTGGCTTGCAGCAAAAGGGGCTCATTATTAATGACATCTGGAGAATAATTACTATGGAATCTGTGACATCTATTACGCCTCCCCCCCCCCTACACATTGACCAATACCAGTAATTTATTTGTAATGTGGCTTACTGTTATCTATTGCATATAGAAACTGATCTATTTGCTCAATTTCTATGTAAACACATAACAGTATATATATTTTTTTTATCCATGAGTGATGGTAGTAAATAGTCACAGAAATAATTTCGAAATCTTCAACTGTAAATCTGCCAATTGCACCTTGAACAAATTATGAATATGTATAGAGTAGTGTTTCTTTACCATAAAATTAAAAGCTTAGAAACAAATTTCTACAAAATGGCTTTCTCATTGTTTTTAGTATAATTATCATATTCTCATACAAGATAACATTGAGGCAAAGCTTTAAATCACCCACAACAAAGTATTGGAATGAATAAATAAATGGTGCTACAATTCTACAGTCTTAAGCTAAGTAAGGAAAAAATAAACACCATAAATGTTTTGTAAAATTATTGACTAGAAGTTAAGTTTGTGAAATGAAACCCAAACAGTCCTAAAAGCATATAAAAAGTTAAAATGTATGATGTTCAAATGAAGTCTAGTGGTGTTCAAAATAAATTCAAATACTGGATTTGTATTCTCTGTCATCTCGAATGTTCCAATGTACTGGAATGTGGCAATGCATTAAGATTCTTTTGATGTATCACAATAAAATATTCCAAACTGTCTTTGACTGAATTCACTATAATTCCAAATTAATGATTTTGTACAAGAAATATCAATGAACATTGTGTAATTCTAGTTAATAATAATTTGAATAAATAATTACAAAGTAGTCTGAACACTAAAATAAGACCAATTCTACTTCAGATGTAAAAGCAAGAATGAGTACTTGTTTCAAGTACACAAGATTGATATAAAAAGTTATGACATAATAACAGAACCAGTATGTAGGTCAGTCTCCACTATAAATCATTTAAAGTTGCCAACAAGTTTAGGAGTTTCCAAGTGAAAAACTTAATGTCCTAGGAATGAATTCAAGTAAACATGTTTACCTCCATTTAATAATGATTTGAAAATTTAGTTTAGAATCAAATAAAGAAATGTCAGCTATGCACTATGTTTGTTACAAAGTAATTATCACTAGTGAGGTACACCATTAACTTGAATGTGGACAAAGGTCAGTTACAAAATTCAGATTTGCATAACATATAATCAATGAGTAAAGCCAAAAAATAATATAAACTAAATATACACAACAACAGGCTATAATTTACATTGATTGAAAGTTGGAAATTGGTTTTTATGGCATACCCCAAACATCCATGACCTCATGTCTATATCATGTCATTTTGGTTCTGCATCTTACTTATATAGAGTTACAAATATCAGATATGGAACACAAAAGCCTTCATACTAAATGGAATAACCAAGCTGTGGTAGTTCACCAAATCCTTCATACCTATTGGAATCACCAAGTATAGTAGTTCACCAAAACCTTCATACCTAATTGAATCGCCAAGTTGTGATAGTTCACCAAAACCTTCATACCTAATGGAATCACCAAGTTCCAGTAATTCACCCAAAACCTTCATAATTACTGGAATCACAAAGTTCCAGTAATTCACCCAAACTTGCTGGGATCACCCAGATGCAGTAACCATGTCTGTTAAAGACTTCATTTGTAGCATTTTACAATCATACAGGAGTTGCTCTTTCAACCAAGAATCATACAATCACACTGGGGGGGGGGGACGTAATTTAGATTGGATTAAAACATGACAGAAAATCATGAAATAATATGAAATACATGTTCTCAAAGATCAATAAATGTAACAATTATTTTTAAAACAAAGAAAGAAAAGATCTCATATGACAACACAAGTCATTGTGATTATTTACACATCAAGCTCACCTAGTCAAACCATACATCCCACTGTGTCATTTATATACTCAATAAAAATCCCACTGTGTCATTAGTATACTTAGTAAACATCCCACTGTCATTAATATACTCAGCATATATCCCATTATGATTATGTCATTAATATAGTCAGTAAACATCCCACAATGTCATTATTACACTCAGTAAACATCCCGCTGACATTAATATACTCAACATATATCCCATTATGATTATGTCATTAATATAGTCAGTAAACATCCCACAATGTCATTATTACACTCAGTAAACATCCCACTGTCATTAATATACTCAGCAAATATTCCATTATGCCATTGATATAGTAAGGAAACATCCCACTGTCATTAATATACTCAGGAGACATTACATTATGCCATTGATATAGTAAGGAAACATCCCACTGTCATTAATATACTCAGCAAATATTCCATTATGCCATTGATATAGTAAGGAAACATCCCACTGTCATTAATATACTCAGCAAATATTC
This sequence comes from Unio pictorum, assembly GCA_030141615.1. NCBI lineage: Eukaryota > Metazoa > Mollusca > Bivalvia > Unionida > Unionidae > Unio > Unio pictorum. The sequence continues at coordinate 9,329,328 of JARLTB010000156.1, read as the reverse complement.
CATTATGCCATTGATATAGTAAGGAAACATCCCACTGTCATTAATATACTCAGCAGACATCCCATTATTCATTAATATAGTCAGTAAATACCCACTATATTCTTAATAAACTCAGCAAATATCTGACTATGTCATTAATATAGTAAATAAACATCCCACTGTGCCATTAATACACTCAGTAAACATCCCACTGTCATTAATATAACTAGTCTGAATTGCATTTTAGTAATTATGAAATAAGATTTTCTAGCTTAATTCAGTTCTTAGTGATGTATTTATTTCTGAAATAAGATTTTAATATGCAGAAGTAATATCTTTGTCTAATATAATATTTAAAATGTTAGTCCAATTTAGAAGTTATAATTTTAGTAAAATATAGTATTTAGAATTTTAGTCCGATATAGAAGTTATAATTTTAGTCTAATACACTTTATAGTATTTAGAATTTTAGTCCGATATAGGAGTTATAATTTTAGTCTAATAAATACTTTTTAAGTTTACTTAATTGTGAAATTTGATTTTAGTCATATAATTCATTTAATTTTAGTTTAATAAAAATTTTAAAATTTTAGTCTATTAAAAATATAATTTTTAATTTAGCCTAATATAGAACTTTATAGAACTTTAATATTAGTCTCATATAGAATTTATAACTTAGTCAAATACATAATTTTAGATTTAGTCTAATACAGATTTTTATATATATATATATATATATATATATATATATATATATATATATATATATATATATATATATATATATATATGTGATTTTTTAAATTAATTTTTATGTCTTAGTAAAATATTGGATGCTTAATTTAAGTCAGGGTTTTCAATTTTAGTCTAATATGCAATTTTAATTAGCCTAATATAGAATTTATATGTTAATCTGATATAGAATTCTTAAATTTAGTCTAATTTCAGTTTTTTTAACAATTATATTCTAATAACATATAAATTTAGTCTGATAAAGAATTTTTATTTTTGGTCTTAATTTGTAATAGTAGTCTAATATAGAATTTCTAATTTAGTCTAATATAGAGAATTTAGTTTTAGTCTCATGTAGAAAATCTAATTTTATTCTAATATAAAGTTTTTAATATTAGTCTAAGAATTTTTTAAACTTTTAGTCTAATTTAGAATCTGTAATTTTAGTCTTATAGCATTTGTAATTTTTGTTTAGTACAGAAATTGTATTTTTAGTCAAATCTAATTTTTTGTTTAATTTGTTTAATTTAGAATTTGTATTTTTGTCTACCACCGAATTTGTAATTTTAGTTGTTTAAATTTTTTTACAATTTAAGTCAAATAAATATTTTTTACCTTTAGTCTAATATAGATTGTTTAATTAGATAGTATCTGTTTAAAGTGACATGGATTCCAAAGACTACCTGAGGGCTAGAGTGTTTAATTAGATAGTATCTGTTAAGAATACCTGGATTCCAAAGGACTACAGGGGCCCTGAGTGGCCAAGTGGTCTAAAGCACTGTCAGTTATGGATCACTGCCATCTCACCTCTGTCTGCGTGGGTTTGAGTCTAAGATTCGGCTAATGTAGTTATGTGAGAAAGCTTGCCAGTAGCTTCTCATGGGTCGGTGGTTCTTTCCGGGGGTTTTCCCGAGTTCTTCATCCACCAATATTACTGGCCGCCATGTATGGTCTATCATGTGCTGAAAAATGGCGTTAAACCCTACAACAACAACAACAACAACCAAAGGACTACCTGAGGGATAGAGTGTTTAATTAGATAGTATCTGTTTAAGAATACCTGGATTCCAAAGGACTACCTGAGGGATAGAGTGTTTAATTAGATAGTATCTGTTTAAGGAGACCTGGATTCAAAGGACTACCTGAGGGCTAGAGTGTTTAATTAGATAGTATCTGTTTAAAGTGACCTTAACCAAAGACTACCTGAGGGATAGAGTGTTTAATTAGATAGTATTTGTTTAAGAAGACCTGGATTCCAAAGACTACCTGAGAGATTTCGGAATGGTTTCCTAAGCTTGACTGGGCTCAGAACCACTAACTTTTACATAACTAAAATCACAATGGGGGAAAAATCATTTAATCTTTTAAGGAAGATATCTAAATAAAATAAGTTTCAATTTAGGTTACTTAGTGTGTCAACATGCATACTTTTTTTGATCTACTGATTCTAGGCTCCATTCAAGACTTTTCCTCCATTTAAATCAGTCTTTCTAAGGCTAAATTCCCTAAAATGGCAAGCAAGCATCATGCAAATGTTTGGAATACACCCCTTCCACCATAACTGTGAAATATAGCTCTAACAGTTGTTTGAGATGTTTAATATCTTCCAAATATGCATTTTATGCAAAAACTTCCTTCAGGGCTTTTCCTACCTTTAAGCCAGTCTTTCTAGGACTAAATTCCAAAATATGGTATGCAGCAACTTGGAATAATCTCCATAGAGAAATTGAACTCTCCTAAGGTAATAGCAACAAGACCTACAGACATTTAATATCTTAAAGATATTCTTTTTCCACAGCAACTAACTTTAAAGAATTTCTCTAGCTTTAAAATACATTTTTAAATGATTAATTGTTATTTTAAAAAAAGGCTTCTATGCATCATACAACATCCACTAGAATAACCCCCATAAGTGTCCTACATTTACAGTGGTTTTAACATTATTAAATTTCCCAACACAGTGTGCATGCATTGTGCATCAACTTAGAATGACCCTGATAACTGTGGGTTAATAGTAATAGTACCTTTAGAAGTTTAATATCTTCAAATATTCATTTTATGCAAGAACTCCCCTCAAGATCTCTCTTATCTTTTAAACATTTTTTTCAGGACTAAATTCCATTATCGCATAAAAGCATATTGCAACAACTTGGAATAATCCCCATAACAGTGAAACAGGTCAGTTTTGAAAATCTCTTTAGACCTTTTGATATATTCCATATATTATTTATCTGCATCAAATCCCTCGAATACCTTTAAAATGGTTTTTAAATGATTTCCAAAATTGTATGCAGGCATTGTGCAACAACTTGGAACAACTCTTAATGAATGTGAAATATAACATTCCTTTTAGATCTTTAATACATTCCGGATATATGTTTCATTAAATAACTCTCTTTAGGACATCATGCAATACTTTGTGTAGGTTTCATATTGGTGAAACTTTGCAATGGTCAAATTAGATCTTTCCTACATTTAAGCTATTCTTTTAGGACTAAAGTCAGAAAATTTCCCCAAGACATCATTGAACATACCTTCATTACTCTTAAATATTTCCCAACCATCAGATACAAGTTTCCTCATGACTATTTTGCTAATAGTTGTGTACAACATTCAATCAAAATGATTTGATTCAGTCTTATTCAGCAACACAAAATAAAACTTATTTAAAATAAAATACAAAGAAATAATATCAGTGGTTTAAAAAAAAATCAATCAACCAATTAATCAATCAATAAAAATTGAAATATATTATTTTAATAAATATTTTTACAAACATATTTCAAGTACAGCTCTCTTTTCAAACATATATTTCAAATACAAATAGTTTTTGGAAACATATTTCAGTACAATTATTTTTTAAAAATGTCATGAAAGAGAAGAAAGAAAAGATTAAATAAATATAAAGATTATATATATATATATATATATATATATATATATATATATATATATATATATATATATATATATATATATATATATATATATATATACATTAGGAATTCCAAGATGTTGCGCGCAATTTCTTGAGAAGAGGTCTATTCCAAGTTGGAACCCAATATATTCTGTTTTTAGAACTTGCTGGGAAAATCCCAGCTAGTTCTATTTATATTTCTCAAGCGAAGCAGGCCAAAGACGTACACTATTTAACAATATTATTTTACTGGGATGTTTTATTTCTTTTCTTGACGAAGGTAACTCTTATATTTTATTTAAGTATTAGTGACAATTTGACAAATCGATAAAGATTTGGGGAACTGGGATCAAACCCCAATATTAAGCGGAACACTTAAGCTTAACAGGCCACCCCCACCCCTTTTTTTCTTTCTTCCTTCTAGACCAGCGAACTATCTTCCTTCAAGATAACGCAGTCATTTGCACTTGATTCCGGAGTAAACTACGGTGTACACTCGCCAATTAATTGGAATCAAGTACGTGATATATATTGTATTTTTTGAAGGTCAAAGCATCAGATATTATAAATTAGTAAATAAAATATAATCCTTTTAATTGTTGTTTCTCAAGTAAGTGTCAAGTTATTCTGTCTACCAAATTTTTTAATTTATTTCCAAAAGTGAGCGTTTTCACACTAGCCTAATGATAGGCGTACCTAGAGTGTTTGGAGCACGGGGACAAGATAGACCAGCAAGTTAGTCTCAAAGCCTTTTTTGTCAAAATAATAAAAAAGGCTTAGAGACCAACTTGCTGGTTAGAGGACAAGATTCATTTGTATGCCCCCCATCCCCCCTCCAACTCTGAAACCCATTATTCCACATACAACATTATAATCCTATTTCAAAGCCCATTTTGGCGACCCCATTAGTCCGGCGCCAGTGGACATCAGTCCCTCTCTGCCCCCCTCACCCCCGTCTACGCCTCTGGCTAATAAATAAAAATTAGGTAGGGTAATAAATAAAAATTAGGTAGGGTAATAAATAAAAATTAGGTAGGGTAATAAATAAAAATTAGGTAGGGTAATAAATAAAAATTAGGTAGGGGTAATGAAAACAAATTAGGCAGGCTAATGAACTTGGGGTTAATTCTTCAAGTAGTCCCTATCGAATGTAACCAAATTGCTATTGAAGCATAAGTTACAAAATTATGTGGTATATATAAGAAATTATGTATGGGCTGGATAAGACTTCATAAGTATGTAAATATAGTAAATACGGATAAAATCAACATTAAATAAACAGAAGACAAACAAAAAAAATACAAATAATACACACACTTGTTCATGTGAATGTGAAAAACAAATGACAGTTGTAACATTAATTTCCTTATAGTCCGAGGTCAGAGGAAACTCAGACTAATTTCCTTATTTTTAAACACAAAAGAAAGGACAGTGTAACAATAGACACTCCAGATATTGGTTCCTGTAAATGCCTATCTGTAGGAGAAATTGTTTAGACTAATTCATCATAGTTTTTGAGCTATTTGTCAGCTAAAACATGACAACCTCTTACTCCCCACAGTTAAGTAGTCAGTCTGTTATAAGGTTGTTGTACCCTGTTTTGATATCGATCTTTGCTGTGTAGAAATGTCAAATGTAAAACAGCATAAGTATTATAAGTGTAAACAGCTACCTTACCCTTCTGTCTAAAATCACAGGAATCTGATAATATTTTTAAAGGGTCTAGAATTAAAAATGATTTTTGACAGTTTTGTGCCATTAGGATTTTTTAAATTTAGTTGTATTCCAGGCCCATTTCAAAGATATAAATGAAATTCAACATGCTTGGGATAGAGGATCATAGCTGTTTTCATTTTGACAAATTTTTTATGATAATATTTGACAGAGACAAGGTCTGAAATAGATCAAGACAGATGTGAAGGTTTTCACCATTCAAGATAATTTTCACTGATCCCTTCAAGAACTGGACATTGGGTTTATAATTTTTGCCCCCATTCACTGTTCAGCAAAAGAGTTCAACAAAATCCCAACAAACGGCCAGCATACTCCATCCAGTTGTTTAACCTGTTAAATGATTGGGAACTCAATCCCACCAAATATCAACCATTTCTATTGTTATTTTCTTAGTAGTCCAGAACAGCTAATTCATGGCAGATATTTTGCAAATCGCACTGTTCCATTATTTTGTAATTATAACCTATTTATTTACGAATGATTATAAATACAAAACACTGTTTTGGTGGAAAATATAGGAGCATCTGAGTTAACAAATCTGAACACTACTGTACCATTCAACATTAAATTGGTGCTCAAAGCACTAGAACTGGTGCAGGTGCTAACAAGTTAGGCAACATTCACCTTGTCATATATGCTTCAATACAGACACTAAAGAAATACCAATTTAATCCTGAAAGTTCTATGTCTGGAAATTAATACATTAAGGTTCCAAGGACAAGGTTTCAAACACTGCGGTACTCACCCAAGCAGGTCTCCCCAGCATCCACACCATCTTGATGCAGTCCCAGCTATACTGGGTGGGACATGTTGTATGCATGTCAGACCACTGGCTGCCTAAGAGACTCTTCTATGGCAAACTACAGTGAGGGCAAAGATCCCACAGAGATCAGAAGAAACATTTCAAAGACAATCTGAAAGCTGCATTGAAAGTGTTCAACATAAATCCTGATTCTTGGGAGCAAGCAGCAAGTAATTGAGTCCCTTGGTGTCCTCTGTGCACATAGGCTCCAAGTTGTGTGAATGTAGCAGGACAGTAGCTGTATACTGAAGTGGCATGCCAGAAAAGCATGTGCCATCAATCCTTCTGGAGATGTCCCACTCATCCCTTGACCCTGATTCAGATAAACATTCCGTGCAAGGATAGGCTTCATTAGCAACCTGCTCATGCACAGAACAGAACTGGCCCTTCCAACCCTCGGATGATTAGAGTGGTCCTCATCGACTTGATGGATGAACAACAGTACATTACTACTGTACACAGTAAAGATGACTACTTTAGCTAAACAGTATAACACTATGATAACATGACAACATCCTTACATATCCATAGGTATTCATTTTTCATGGCAGAATTTCAGCTAGATTTTCAATCCTAAAAATGTACCCATTTTTCCAATTTTGACAAGAAATTTTCATTGGAGACTAGCTTTAGATTAGTAAAATAACGAAACCTTTTTTCCATTCAGTCCCTGAAACAAGCTTGTAATCTTCACCTCCAGTTTAATGGTAAGGCCCTGAAACAAACTTGTAATCTTCACAAATTAATGACACACTAGACACAGATACACAAGTTCTTACTCAGTAGTTCATATCTACTTAGTGGAATTTTACAAAGTACCCATCTTGATGGTGAATTGCATCTTAAAAGCAGACTGATGAATAGGCTAAACCCTTTGTCTGTCTACACTCGACACATTCAAAAGTGATGTATTGGCTAAACTCTGTAACACAATTTAAAGTGCTTGGTGTTAAAGCACGACTGACAATCCTTTATCAAAATAACAGTTATAAGACTAACTAACACACAAAACAGATTCCCGGGTGAGGTTCAAAAGTTCATAAGTTCATCCTACAGGAAAAAATAGAAGTTTGTTACCAATTGACATGATTAAAATCACATCCAGGTATGACCTTGACTCAATGGTTCTTACTCTGAGACAGATAAATTTTTAAAAATTAAAAAGCTGTTTACCAATTTTGTTACTGATTTAAAAACAAGGTCAGCAAGTAGATACAAAGTTTCATTTACTCAGTTCTGGACAAGATCAAGTCCAGTAATCAATGTTTCATTACATCAGCATGTAATGGAATAAAACAAAATTTTAAAACTAACAGACAAACAATTAATTTAAATAAACATAACACTATATAATCGGGTCTAGGTATTTAGCTTCTAATTTGCATAAGTATTCAGACCTTTCAATTTTGTGGTCACATATTTAAAACTTTGTAATAATATTCATTAGGATAACAAATTTCTAACTCCCAGAAGATTTTTAAAGTTGAGGAAAAACAAAATATTCAAGATGAAATGTAAACTAATGAAAGTTAACGTTGTCAGAGAGTGTGATTTTCTCATGGTGGCATTTTACATCATTGTGGCACTGGAATTATCCAACTATAGTGTATTGAGAGAGTATCCATTGTAACAACTATGAATGGATGCTTGAGGAAATCTTTAGGATATGCCAGATAAAGTACTTGTAATTATTTTTAAATGATCCAAAAATTGGATAAATAATGTCTTGTATAATTCAGAGAATTTAATTTACATCAAGACCACTGAATCCAGTGATGATGTTTAAAACAAACACAGAAAGATGTTTGAACTATGTATAGGAGTAAAGACAAACAAATCAATTAATGTTTTAATTAGTTTAAGAAATTAAGATAAAGGATTTAAATTGCAACCAGGAATGATGCTGGGATAACCAGTCCTTGCCAGTAAATTCAGTTGCAGGGAGTGGAATGTCTTGATTCCAGATTAACATATATGATAAGAATTTTTTTTTTTCATTGTAAAATTTTTAAAATTAACATATGGATCATTGGAATATTTTAACTTTTCAATACATTTTTATTATTGCATTATAAGTTTTTCTTTAAAGTGCAAAATTTCTTATAGTCAGCTGCCAGTTGGAAATTGTACATTTTATTGGAAATTTTATTTTTATTTTAGTTCTATTGAATGGCTCAACGGATCAAGATATAGAATGGCAAACAAAGACTCCAAGTTTTGTACAGTCTATGAATTTCCCAGCAAAGCTTTTCCAAAATTCCGGTATACCCAAGATAATCTGAAAAGCTTTTATCCAAGACTTCAGAAAGCAGTAGGTAAGTTGATAAAAAGGTTTTGATTCATGGATTTATCATTGCTTTCTGGTACTGACCAAACATTTAAAGGATTTTATCATTATTCCTTTACTTTATGTACTTCCACCATTTATACTGGCTGTCATGTATAGCCTATCTTGTGCTGAAAAATGGTGTTAAATCCTATAACAACAACAACAACAACAACAACAGCATCATCATCTATTAGTAGAGGTTAGCTATCCTGCTCTTCACATTGTATTTCTTGGAAATTAAATTAATAATTGACATTTACAAAACTGTGGTCATCTTGAAAATATTGTTTTTGCTAATAATTAGAATAATGTGGTTTTGTTTTAATATAGCTTTGAAATTTGAGAGATTCTAGCACTAAAATTATTTATAGTTACAATTTATTCAGTTTTTTAAAATCTATTTATCTATTGTCATAATTTAAAATAAGCAGTTAGAATTAATTACACACGTAGTTAGAATTAATTACACACGCAGCTAGAAATAATTACACATGCAGAGTAAATTATTGTGTTTACTTACATGTATTTGAATATGCCCAATACATAATGTAATGTTGAAAGTGACAAATAAAATTTCATGGCATTGTGTACAAATATTTTATTAAATTTTGGCAATTAAGACAAGATAGAAGATAACCAGTCCATTCATGCTTCATCTAACATTAATGTGTTTTATGTTAATTGCATGCTTCAGAAGTGCACTGGAGCTTAGACATACAAATTTGAATGACATAATATTTTGCTGATTATAAAAATATTAGTGTTTGCATGATTAACATGCGTGCTGATGGAGAGAAACATACAAACCATTAAGGTTTTTGCAAATAATGAATGGAAAGCTCCCAGGAGTAATATTGAAACTATAGTCAACCCCTTTCCAAATCCTTCTTAAATTACCAACCCAAATGTTTGTTTTTTAAAGAAAAGTTATAGCCACAAACATAAAAGAACATGCAATAAAGTATGTAACTATATGGAATTTTGCAGAGATTCTCCCAGTTTGTTTGAAAGGGAAGGAACTGCTAGAAGACCTGTCCAAGAATGTGGGACCACTGGAACAAAGCATGCCAACAGTAATCCTCTTTGGGGAGAAGCACAGTATGATCAAAACTGAGCAAATTGTTTTCCATATGAATAGATTGAGTAAGGATGAGCTCAAAGCACGCACATTTTCAAGAAAGGATTTACCTTCTCGTATATCTGTAGATATACCTCAAGTTCTTGTTTATAGGTGTTTGTCTGATCAGGTAAGCCTTAAATGACATTGTCTGTTTGTTGACTGGACCATTTCTTTTCTATTTTTATGACTTTTTGATTTGTTTTCATTTTTCAACACAGTTAAGAGCAATAGTCACATTTTAATAAAAATTACCAATCTGTACTTTTTCTTGGGTGTAAATTGTCTGTTACATTAACACCTTATTGCAAGAGCTCTGATAAAACCATTGTCATTACAAAGAAACAAACAGTTAAATTTGCAAATTGTTTTTTTTGTAGGCTTTAGGTAAGATACATATAAAACATTTATTTTATTGCATTGTATGGAATAGACAAACTATTTTATCCTTGTTGTGTCAGTTTTGCCCAAGACCATAGTTCAAGGCAGTAGAAGACCAGACTGTCTACTGTGCCTAAGGGAAAATAAATTGGTCTGCAGTATAGGTCAAGGCAGTAGAAGACCAGTCTGTTTCCTGCATATCCATGAAATAACTATATTAAAAGTTGTTTTTAACAAGGCAGTTGAAGACCAGTCTGTTTTTAACCTTGTATCTACAAGGTTGGAAATACTTATACAGATATGTGGTTTCCCTCTCATATTTTCTATACAATTCTTGTTAACCAGCAGAAAGATTACTTTGCATGTAATTTCTAAACTTAATCAGCCCTGTGAGACAAGAGCTATTTACCTCACTTAGTCATTAGACAGAGTGAGCATATGGTATGGCCATGTCTCTTTGATCAGTTGTATATTGAGAATGTATCAACAATGACATTTTACCACTGTGTAGTCCACATTTCTGATTCAACTTCAACCTGACATGGAATATGTGTATAACTCTTAGAAATCCATTAATTTTAATGAGATGAGCTTGGATTTGATTGGCCAATCTACTCAGTAGGCCATATTTCTGAGCTCATTTTGATCAGACCTGGAATATATGATATATCATTAAGATGTCAAATAAGTTAAGTAATATATGCAATGTACTTATGCTAATGACGTAATCTTGCATCTGATTGGTTGAGCTTGTTAGCATGCTATTTTTTATCTGATTTTTATTAAGCTTTAGTTTGATACTAATAGGGTTATTATCTAGAATGAGTTCATTAATGCATGGGATCACACATAGATGATCTTGCATTTGATAGGTCGAGTTTAGTAATGCATGGGATCACACATAGGTGATCTTGCATTTGATAGGACGAGTTTAGTAATGCATGGGATCACACATAGATGATCTTGCATTTGATAGGACGAGTTCAGTAATGCATGGATACACACGTGGATATGTGAGAAAGCTTGCCAGTAGCTTCTCGTGGGTCATTGGTTCTTTCCGGGGGTTTTGCTGGGTTCTTCCTTCACCATTAGTACTGGCTGCCATGTATAGCCTATTGTGTGCTGAAAAATGGCATTAAACCCTACAAGAACAACAAAAGACAATCCAGTTGTCAAAGAAAAACATGCTTAGACATAGGCTCAGGACTAGTGACTTTTAAACCCTCACAAGCCCTGAATGAAATTCCACTAGCCCTTACTCAAATTTTTAATTGCTCATTAAGCATCCCCATTTTTATATTATTTGTCACACAATGTTGCAGTTACTACACTTTAAATCTGAAATGATAAAAACAAAATCATATTGAAATGACCTGTATGTTTATTTGGATCCAAAGAAAATTCACATAAAGCAATATTTTTCTCCAGATCCTTCGGTAAGTCATTGTACCATTGCTTTAACAATGTCCTGCTTATTCATTGGATGAAAGGTGTTTATGTTCATTAGCTTCTAAAACATATTTTGATTTATACAGTACTGTTACACTTTTGATATTATAAATAGGTGCCACTTATTATTAGTGATGGGAATTGGTCAGAAATTCATAATCGATAATTGGTTCCCCTTAACCAACTGATAATCAATTATAATTGGTTACTAAGAGCAAATTTTAATTTTTGTTACACAGTTATATCTTTGATCAAGAGTTCAATATGTTTATAAATGTACAGGAGTTATCTCTTTTATTGACATGTATATTTTAACCTGACACTAATATTACATTACCGGTATGTGTTACTTTTGTTCTACAACTTTGTTAAATTTACAGAACATTTTATGGCTGATCAGACATAAGTACGGTAACTGAAATACTGCTACAAATCCCCCGAAATTCCTTCGTTCATGTAAGATGTGTCATAATTTAAAGTAACAGAGGGAGCTTTAAACCACTTGGCCACCCTACACATTCGGTATGATACATATTGTACTAAATAAACAATGTGCAAAGAAACAGAGTCTCAGAGCATTACTTAAACCAATTAAGCTTGTAGACATGTTTTTGGTGGAAATGACAGGAAACTTATGGAATCCCTTGAAATCTCTTGTTCATGATATTTTAGTGAAACTTTACTTTATACAGAAAGTGGTGTCTGAGTGGTCTAAAGAGCTCACCTTTGTTCACGTTCATTCAAGTGTTGGGCTCAGCCAATGTGGGTTTGTGAAAAAGCATGCCAGTAGCTGCCTGTAAGGTTAGTGGTTCTTTGTGGGATTCTCTTGGGTTCTTCTTCAACCAGTTATATAGGAAGCCATGTACAGCATATCTTGCACTTGAAAGATAGTTTTAAACCTAAAACAACAATAACACAAATTGTTTCAGTGAGTTTTAGACATTACAAAGATGAAACGAACTATTTGTTACTCACCAGGTCCTCACCAGTATAGCAATATGCATTAGTGTATATTTGGTAATCTTTTGAGTGCATGTTTTATATTAATTATTTCAAGTAATTGGCACTTTGATTCTTTTTAGGCTGTGCAAGAAATAATTCTTTTTCTTGAGAAAGAACTTCCAATAACAGATCCAGTTAATGTGCTTCTGTTGATAGATGCTGGAGAACAATCAGAGAATGAAGGTCGGGTCCTTCAGGAGAAGATAATCAATTCATTGAGTGATGCACCGAAGAAATTCTGGAAAGACAAAATGATTGTTATCACAGTAGATCAAACTCTAAGCACAAAGATTAGCAATCATTTAGAGATTTGCATATTGAAAAAATTCAAGAGAATAGATGACTGCATTAGAGAGCTTTTGTCAGTCCGAAGAAATATGGAGGGTATTTCCTCATTTGAGAGGGATTTAATTTCAGAAGTAAAGAAGTTTTTCCAGAACAAAGATTTAATGAATCTTGCTTATCAAAGAAAAGGCAGGGATCAGTTTCTTCAAGACCAGTTAATTTTGCTCATACAGAGAGAAGTTTCAGAAGAGTTCCATGCCCAGTTTAAAATGGCTGCCGGAGATATTCATGCCATGCTGGAAGAAAAGAAGTTTAAAGAGGAATGCAAGACAGAAATTTCACCTTCTACTTGGTCAGATATTAAGAGCGAGTTGTCATCGGTCTGCGTGGAAAGTCAAAAGAGTGAAGAGTCAATGGAGACGGATCATGAAACAGGTCCGTCATGATTAATAAAACCACTGTTAACACTTATTGCTCAAATAGAACGCCAATTCCATGTAATAGTTTCTTAGAACAGATAAATGAAACATAGAACAGCATACTTTCAAAAAGAGATGATAATTTTATTAAGTACAGCAAAATTAATTCAGAAAGCTGGCTAGCTCAGAGGTTTTTAAGATTGGCTTTGTGTTTATTTACTTGTCAGTGTTCTTATATACAAGTCAATCAGCTTTGGAAGTCTCTGTGCAGATTTGGTAAAATCATTGCCACTCATCATACACATTTATTTCCTTTCATTGATTGACTTAAACAGAGAGTTCTTAATATAGGTAAGTTGCTGAATGTGGCATACCAAAGTTTTGCTAGTAGCATGTCATTATGGTATATACACTGTACTGTGATATTTCACTTTAGTTTGACTACAAACGAAAAACATCGGGAATTTCTCTGGAAGTTGAAAAGCAGAGACTGATAAGTGACTTTGTTCCCCTCCATTTTCTGGATCTGATTCCAGTAGAAATGCTTGATCTGTTGGCCATATCTGAGTTGATCAACAGGTGACTTGGATGTCTTGACTGTTTCTGCTATCCTTAGAAACCCTCTTCAATGACTGCATTCAGATACAAATGATCTAGGCCTGTTAGTAATAAAATAATGTTAGAAAGGATCAAGAAAGAATTATGTATTTTGAGGTACTTTCGCTATTACAGTAAAACCTGTCTTGAGAGACCACTGCTATGAGAAACCACCTGTTTTGATAGAACAGAATTTCCATGCAGACTTATTGATTATATTGTGTTACAACCTGTTCTGAGAGACCACCTGTCTTGATAGACTGATTTGGTGTGGGCAGAAGGGGTGGTCTTTCAAGACAGGTTATACTGTAATAGAAATATGCAATCATTTAGAAAGTTATCTTATCACTTTTCCTCTTGGTTTTTCTCTTTAAAGTCTTTGTTCTCCTTGCAAGTACATACATGATAAATCCCATGAAGCAAAATCAGCTTTAAGAGACAGCATTGCCATTAATCACATACTAGCCAATAATCTCCAGTAATAATGGCTTGAACATTCTCTTTCAACTTATTGTACTTTAGCAATGCAAATTAACCAGAAGGAGTCCCCACAGCAGTGTTCAAAATACCTGACATGGCATCATTCTATCTATTCTCAGCCAAGTCAGTAATCTGAAGAATGATGCTTGTTAATCTATGATAGCCTTATCTTTATTTTGGATCCATGACATTCACAACCTGCTCTGAGGATAGTTTTAGATTGGGCTGTTTACTATTTATACAGACGACATGCTTTGGACATATACAGTGGTGGTTAAAGAAAATTGTCTTTTTCCCCCCAAAGATTACTTAAAGTTTTGTTTTTCAGAACTTGACCATGGTTAGGGAATATGGAGTTAAAAAAATAGTGTTTTTCACATGTCATGTTAAGACAGAACTTTGTATCATATTTCTCACAAAATCAGCATTTAGAGTTATACCTATTTTAGAATATTCTTGTACAGTTTGGGGCCACCACTTCCAAGAATCTTTGCTAATTTATTGCATCCAGTTATGACCTCCCAACTTATTTAATTTGTTCGTTTTGGAAGCTCAGAAACTAATGTTCAATTGAAATAAATTATTGACATTATACAATCGTTCAAAAAAAGCACGCATTTATTGATTGTTTGAGTTGGTCCTATGTAAAATTTGTGCCAGTCTGACATCCAATATGGTAGCCATGTTGAAGGTTTCATTATTGCTACTACTTCTGAACTTGGTTGGCCATATTCAGAGATTGATAGTGATTTCGAGTTCAAAATGATGATAATCCTATGTTGAAAATGGCCTTATTGGTACCTCAGATTAGGAACTATTGTTATTGCTCAGAATATCAAAAATGGTTTCATCACCTGGCATTTTAAAAGAAGAAATGATTGTAGTAGTATCCAGAAATTCCAAAGTTCTTCAGTGTTAGTACAGGCTCAGCATCATTTAGCTAACTTCCTTTTTGTTCCCGATGATAAAGAAGAAATAACTTTCTTTGCCATTGGCACAAATCACAATAAGGTACTTTATGGCCTCAATGGTCATTGAGTTACACGACTTAAATGAAAACAAAGAAAATTTGCCCAGACTTTTTATATTGATATGATCTGTATTTATGTTATCTTCCTTTAACTTTCCTCAGGTAAGAAATCTAGAAAGCACAGAAAGATCTCTAAAAAGCAGCAACAGATTCAGCTATGTGTCGATAGAGCTAAAATGCTCATGATGGATTTACAACCAGTCCTTGAAAAAGAAAAGACATTCCTCCAGCAGGTACAAGTAAGACTAAAAAATCTAAGTCACCTACAATTTGAACTGAACGGAATTCTCAAGAACACTATTTTCAGTCCTAAAAAAGAGGCAAAGAGCATGAAAGAAGTGCCAGACAAAAAAAACAAACTTGAGTACTGGACCAAGAAGTTGCTGGAGTATGTATATGATCAGCACCCATTTTTGTCTTTGACTTATTTTTGCAATTTCCACATTCATCAATTAAATCATTATCTCTGGAGATTTTTGTTATTTTTGCCTGAAATATGAGTAAGAAACACATTTTGGGGGTTACTTCTGAATACATCCCAAAAAATCTGCATCCAAGTGATTTCCATTTGGCCTGATGCCAAGTAGTGTTAGAAACAAAAAATTTCAATGGCTATTTCACTTGCGCATGTACAGAAAGGTAAAAGTTGGTTTTTATTTTTTTTTTTATTGCAGCCATTATTTTCCTGGCCAATTTTTCCTTGAAATCCCTAACTTATCCTACTTTTACAAAGGTTACTGTGTGCAGTTCTGACTGATCTGCCTTAGAACTGAGGCTAAAAAATATAAAATCCAGACACAAAGTCCGATTTTGAAGACAGGCGACGTTTTAGTTGGAAGAAAATAAATCAGCAAAAAAATTAAGTTTTTCTCACTTTATTTTGTAATGCAAGCGCAAAGTAGATTATTTGGTATTTTTGTAGAGCTACATCTGTCTACTTTTCTGTAATACCACCCATTTAGGTGTATTTTATTTTAGGTTACTACCATCTGATGCACAAATGTGGTGCCAGGGGTTAATGAGTTCAGTTTATGCATTGTAGACACGTTTTAGCTAACTTGTTTGAAAGGGTATATGAGCTTATGCTATGGCCCTGCATTTTTTCTGTGCCCATCTCTCAAAAATTACTTGTTGCCATTCTGGAGTCGACATATCTGATCTGTTATTACTCTAGAGGCGATATTTATATTTTGATTAGATTTGGAATATAAGCTGATATGATGCAGCTACTGCATGACTTAAATAATGAGAAGGATCTACTAATCTAATAGTTATCTTGCATCTGTTTGCCTGAATATTTTTACGATTCTAGATTTCAGATCCATTTTTATGTAAACTTAATAAAATAGACTTGCATCATGTAGACGTGAGATACTTTGTGCACATATTGATGTTGGTATCTTTCATTCAATTGGCTGAACCTGTCAACACATTCATGACCATTTCTGAAATTGCTTTGTTAATGAAACTTAATGTGGTTTATATTATCAAATTATCTAAAGACTGTTATTATAAGTTAGATCTTTGCATATTAATGAAGTTCATCAGTAATAAATTATTCTAAATTTGTGTTATATAATTGGTATTTTTCACTTTAACATGGTTCTTTTTCTAAACGAAAGCAAGGGAAGTAACTCATGATATTGACTATTTAGAATATGTCCAAACATCTTTCAAAAATATGTCTAAAATTGCTCTAATGAATTTTAAAAGTTCATACACAGTGAAATATGTATTTAAAGACCACCCCTTCTTCCAAAACAATGGTCTTTCATGACAGGTGGTCGCTAATAATAATAATAATAATAATAATAATAATGAGGACTTTGTATAGTGTCAAATCTTTAGAAGCTTTAAGCGCTTTACAGCGTCTTTAATGATACGACTGCAAAAAAAACAAAAAGAAACACCATGAAATTAGAACACATAAAAATACAGAAAAATATTTAAGGTAGGAAAACAGGTCATAACACTATATAATTTGCTCTGCATGTTAAGCTAAATAAACTCCATCAGTCCCGATATGTATCTATGGAGTTTGCAGTTGTATCCAACTTGTACATGAATATATACAGTGCTTATAAAGAATTAGATGCTTTAGATTTACTTAAGTTCAGTTTAAAAATATTGACAAGGGGAAACAAGTCATACAATTCAATTCTGTGAGGTTACTATTCCACCCCCAATTGCCAGTGATTCATTTTCAGTGAAAGAATTGTTATATATTTTTCCAGGCTTCCGGAAGTACAAGGTTGCGGTGACCACTTTGGGAATTTAATCATATTCATATCAAAGGAAAATGACAAGAGAAAAGAGCAAGAAGTGAAGCAGAAGATTGACATGTGTCTCTCAGGATGCCCATATGAATATGATATTAAATATAGCACAAAACCAAGGACATTTGCAAATCCAAAGCGAGGTGGAGCTTGCAATTTGATCTTCAAAGCTGGACAGAAGATACGTTGGAGTGATCAAAAAGGAGATGTTAGGCATGGGACACTTGGCATCTTTGTTCTGGGAAAGAAAGAACGATCAGTTTATTTTGTCACCAATGGACACGTGGTTTTTCGCAAAGGAAAAGTCGACATTTCAGTCAGAGAGGAATCTTATGAAGAACTTGGAACAGAAATGTGGAACTGTATGAATGAACTTATAGACATTGCTGCTGTGAAAGTTAAAAGCACTATGCACTGTCACTGCATGTTTCATTATGAAAATTATAATGGAGAGCAGTGCTCATATGTTGTATTGAACACTAGTGAAGATGAATTGGAAGAGCTGGTTGGACAGAAAGTGTACAAGAGAGGTGCAGAAACTGGTCTTAGAGTTGGCATTATTTCTTCAAAATCAATAAAGATGAAGGAAGAAGAACTCATAAAGACCTATAATATGGTAATAAGTCCTCTGGCAATGACAGAGCCAGAAGAGGCTGAGTTTGCCAAAGAAGGAGACAGTGGGTCCGTTGTGTCCCTTTACACAGCTGAGGAAAATACTTCTAAGATATTGGCGATGATTATCGGGGGATTTGAATTAAAAGCATCTCAGGACAACCAAATCCCTGAGCAAAATGAAGAGAAACTTTGTTTTTCATTCTCCTTGATGGAAGGTGTCAGTGCATTGAATAGAATGCATGAACTTGACTTGAAGATTGAAACTTAAATGTATTGGGCCAAAATACCTTTTAATTGCACCTACTTGAAGAACAAAAGAGCATATGACATAGCCAAGTTGCTTTCATTAGCATTATTCATAGCATAGTTAATGTAATACAGTGTTTAAGTTTTGATTTTATACCATTTTTCTCCCATGATTTTATATGTATGTCACATTATCATTTTTCTTATGATTTTAAATTAATCTTGTTGTTTATAGGTAAAGTCCAATGTTAAATTTCCAAGAATAACATTTGTTGCAGGCATGATATTTGTTTATAACTTGGTCATAAAATTTTCTTTATTTAAAACCACTGTTGGGGAAAACAGATCACAGTGGCCTGTATTTCACAGATTATTTTATTTACAGAATAAAGTCATAAAAATTGTGGGTATTTGCATTTATGTTTCCAGTCAAATGTGCAAAATTAGGCATGGTATATATTTGGAATTCATTTAAAAAACTTACTCAAATAAATGGGTACTTCTACCGGTGAAAATAAGTCATACTGACCTTCTTTTCCAAAATCAGTTACTTTTTATCTATCAATTAGACTATTTGTTACTTTTTATATATTAGTTAGAGTATTAGTTACTTTTGATATATCAATTAGAGTATTAGTTACTTTTTATGCATTGTTTAGAGTATGTTACTTTTTATGTATCATTTAGAGTATTAGTTACTTTTTATGTATCAATTAGAGTATTAGTTACTTTTTATGTATCAATTAGAGTATTAGTTACTTTATACATGTATATATATCAATTAGAGTATTAGTTACTTTTTATGTATCAATTAGAGTATTAGTTACTTTTTATGTATCAATTCTAGTATTAGTTACTTTTTATTTATCAATTATTTCCAGTTTTTTTGTGTACTGTTACCTCAGGATTTGCTATGATATCTTAAAATGAAACCCTATCAAGTTGATCCTTGCATCATTTTGAACACAACAATATGAAAGTATAAATGTAGGTAACATCAACATATTTTGTTAATTGCTTTTTTGTTTACATTTTAACCCAATGTTATATTATTTTCATTGTATAATTACCATTGAAGGCATGATGTATTGCATTAACATGGTCATGATATTACCAATGTTCTTTTTCCTAGTAAATATCCAGATGTAGGCATGGTGTATTCACTAGAACTTTAGAGTCATTCACAAGTACCAGTAACTGGGATCTATAGCAGGAGAAATGAATCCCAGCTGTGGTTTTTTTTTTTAATAGATAATCAAAGCAGTATCTATCCCATGAAGAAATAAATACAAGAAAATAGCATAATAACTTTGTAAATATAGTTCATAATTTTTCCTTGTTATTTGTTTTGTTAATACATTTAGTTGATTATATATTTCCATGATCATGTTTTTATTTCGTTTCTTTTAGAACCGTTATTGATTGTTGATTCCAGTTAATTTATTATGTATTTAAAGTATCTTAAAGGTTACCCTGTGGATTATGTTACACATGTCTATCACTATGAGAAGTTGTGATAGATTAGAAAAGATTAGTTTACCAGATTCATGACGAGAAGGATGCAGGTTCATATCCTATGATTGGATCATCCTCATTTTGACCGAATCATGCTCATTCTGATTGGGTCATCCTCATTCTGCTGGCATGTAGTATCCTTGGGTAAGGCACTCCTCTCCAGTTGCTTTTGGCACTAAAAACCTATCTGTGTTGCTTTTCTGAAAGATGCCAAACCAAACTATCATCATTATAAAAGAATTTGATTTAATGTTTTTGGACACAATGGTTGTTATACAGTGGTAAGACATAAAGGAGTGGCTAATGCCAGTTTAAGAAAATGATGGAATGGCTTGATAGTCATCAGAAACAGTCTCAACAAGTTACCTGGATTCATGTGTCATTCAGACTGTCAAATATTGCAAGAACCATGTTTCACTTCATTAGAATAATATGATTTAAAATGATAGTACTCCCTGGTAGAGACAAGATCTCAATTATAAAAGCATTAGAATGATGTCAGCATTTATTATAAAAGTAAACCATTAAATAATTGTAGTGCTCTACATCTAAAACATTTGGACAACAGTCATGCACTGATTGCATATATAGGAGTTGATTTCAGTGGATAGTAAAAAAAATTATTATATTTTTAAAAAAAACAAGCACAAAATATAAATACCATAAGGTCAAAGATTATGGTCATTGTGGCACAATGTAAATTGGACTAGTAAGCTTTTAATGTAACAGTTCGGTTGCCTTTGATGGTACATCATATAGCTATTATTGATTTTGCTTATGTGTATTTGTTGAAATAATTCCAGATCAAAGAGTCTTACATACATATATTTTCTATACATAATTTAATTGAATACAATGTCATGTATGTGTTTACATATATGCAATCTAATTTTACAAATACACATTTGATTTCATGTACCTGTTATTGATTTGAACTTGTATATTTGTCACATTTGATTTCATGTACCTGTTATTGATTTGAACTTGTATATTTGTCACATTTGATTTCATGTACCTGTTATTGATTTGAACTTGTATATTTGTCACATTTGATTTCATGTACCTATTATTGATTTGAACTTGTATATTTGTCACATTATTTTATTTATGATACTTGTTTATGATATTAGTTTTGAGTATTTTGAAGGAATGACAGAACCATTTAGAAAGAACAAGATTCCACATTATTTGAGGAGTTGTGGTTGTTCAGAGATTAATGTCATGGTTTGTTACCATGGTTTACATGGTGTATCCACGAGCATGACACTTTTGTGGCCTTGGCATTATATAACCTTTCACTTGTTGATGAACTGTCAAAAACCAATCAAACAAAAATTCAACCATGGCAACAAAAAATGTTTTAAATAATTATATCTAATATAGCTTGCTGTTTTACTCATTAATTATATCTAATATAGCTTTCTGTTTTACTCAATAATTATATCTAATATAGCTTTCTGTTTTACTCAATAATTATATCTAATACAGCTTGCTGTTTTACTCATTAATTATATCTAATATAGCTTTCTGTTTTACTCAATAATTATATCTAATATAGCTTGCTGTTTTACTCATTAATTATATCTAATATAGCTTTCTGTTTTACTCAATAATTATATCTAATATAGCTTGCTGTTTTACTCATTAATTATATCTAATATAGCTTTCTGTTTTACTCAATAATTATATCTAATATAGCTTGCTGTTTTACTCATTAATTATATCTAATATAGCATGCTGTTTTACTCAATTATACATCAAGCGTGACTGCAAAATGCATAGAAACAAATCTACCTTTGTAAAAAATATGCTGGCTTATCTGGGTCTGTGCAGTTTGATTGGAGTAATCAGCAGATAGACCCTGATCTGCTTACACAGTATACATTAGTAGATAAGGGTTTGTATTGTTTATAGTTGGACGTGATTTGTAAGTAAATATAGATATATACACAAGTCATTATGCTTAAAGTTTCACTGTTTTGCTGCTTGTTGCTTATTTTGTAATATACATCACTTTCAGTCATTCATACCTGTTTGTAACACATTTAATCACAACAGTTTATACATTAGGGGATATAAATTTATAAGAAACAAATTATTGGTTTTCTATGGATGGAAAATGATTAAGAAATAAGTTTAAACTGGAACAGTTATACATTGTATTTTACTTTTAAAATAAATAGAATATAGTTGCATGTACATAATATTTCATTTTTATACAAGTAGATGCCATATTAAACATGGCGGATAAAATGTCTGAAACTTGTACCAGTGATTCAGATCTGTGGTAACAAGACAGTCAGTTATACTTTAAAAATTATTTTGAACAAAAGCAACAAATTTGACAGTTAACCCTTTCTGACCTTTGCATATAAGTCAGTAAATGTAACATAGTGATAAAGACAAAACTTTTTTCCTTTTTTTTATTTTTGGAGCAATCATCAGATTTGTAGTTTTCTACTGGGACTGATTCATTATAAATCCATTATATTTCATTACCCTTCTTAAAATAGATTTTCTCCATCGAAGTTGCATACACATTAAATTAACATCCTAGTCCCTATTGATACTTTGAACGGCTCTCTTTTTGGGGATCTAAATATTACATAAAATTAACATCCTAGTCCCTTTTAGTACATATACATTTCAGACTAAATGAATCTAAAGGTGTGATTCATTATAATCATGATTCATTATAATCCAGATAGAATATCATGTACTGTGATGTCACAATCAAAGCTTTGCATATTGATAAACAAATTTGTGCTGACGATTCCACTTGAAATGCTCTTTTCTTTACAAAATTTTAGTACATGGCCACCATTGGAAAAGACCGTAAAGATTGATAAAATTTGTCTGAAAGTTTCTTGGTGACAGTTAAGGTGCAGAGCATTTAATAATCAGGATTGAATAGACTTTAGTTAAAGAAAATTAGTGATAAATTTTAAAAGAACAATTTATATTTCATTTAAAATGAGTAAATTTGCATACATAACTCGTGTGATTTGTATTATAGTCTAATCTAACTCTACATAGCTATGCTAGTCGTTAACAAACAGTCCGATTTTGGTTATAAAGTCTTTCACATAGGTTTCTTTACAGTCGCATTCTAGATGTCTGTTCAGGTGCATGACTTCAATCTTTGCACCACAATTGGCATTCTGGTGAATTTCTATTTCTGTTTTGCATGTTTCAAACAGTAAAGGTCTGTCTGGTATTCATGATTCCTCGGGTGTTGCACTGACTATCTGGGTCTATGAAATGTTAAATGCACTATCAGGGTCTATGAAATGTTCATTTTTATCTCGTAGATGCTTTCTGTTCTTGTGATAAACATGATCAATATCTGTTTGAATTGTATAGATATGAATGTCAGCTTTTCTTTCTATGCATGCCTTGTGCCATATGCTAGTCACTGTGTTTAACCCAAACAGCATCTCCAGTGTTTGATGGTTTGCATTCCTCTGCACTCCTATTGTAGTATTTTTCTTGTTTCATTTTGTTTGCTAACAGGTTAGACCTGCTGCCATCCTATGACTGTGAGCATTTTGACATTGGCAGTAAAGTTCTTGTGCACCTGTTGAACAAGTGTTGTCCAAGTGTTAAATGCAGTCCTTGCATTGGTGTATTCCAGAAATCCAATAACCCGCTTCCTGTTGTTTAAATTTGAACATGTACAGTTCATAGTTTTGAGTCGTTTCTCCGCAGTGGCGTAGTGACGAGGGTGGGGGTGGGGGGCAGGTGGGACTTTCGCTCCAGGCACCAGTGGCTAAGGGGCGCCAAATCGGCCCAAAGTATCAACAATGGATTTGTTGGATTATATATTGAACCCATTAGTGAAACTTGAAAAGTACACTTATTTTAAGTAACACAGTGCAAACAATGTTGTTTTGGCCAATGTCTGCTGTATAGCTTTTGACTGGATTACAGTGGTTAAACAATTTAATATACAGTCCGTGGTACAGGCCTAGACCTCGTTGACCATACACTACAGGCTGTATGCTCGTAACATAATATCTACTGCTCTTCAGCTCTGTCACGTGGAACTTGTCAAGCAGCAGAATTTTGGAAACAAGGTACATAACTGCGCAATAGGGGCAGTTGGGGGCGCAAATTTGGGTGGTTTGCTTTGGGTCCTCGCTATGCCACTGTTTCTCCGATTTTTCATATTTGTCAAGTTTCTCTTTATCATGCATTCTCAGAGGTGAAGGTATCATATAGTTCTATGGTGTCTGTTCATAAACAAGTAAGAATCATAGATATTCTCAGTTTTGATGCTTTTTCTGCTAGCCCCAAAGCTGTTTCATACTTCTGCCAAATTGTTTTGAATTTTGTTCTAGTTTGCAGACAAATTTCCCTGAAGCTCTGGTTTAGGTAGAAAAGGAATCGATGATGTAGGTGTAGTCCTTCTGATACCGTATATCATCTACTAGGACAGCGGTTCTCAACCTGTGGGTTGCAACCCGGTCAAGGGTCGAACAACGATTTGCCAGGGGTCGCTTATGACCATCGGAAATATACATTTTTACAGTTATGAACGAAAATAATTTTACAGTTGGGTTGCCACAACATTTGGAATTGCATTAAAAGGGTCGCGGCACTAGAAAGGTTGAGAACCGCTGTACTAGAACCAATCCATTACATACGCATTACGTTACAAGATTGATACATAATTAATATTTTTTTCATGGCTTTAATCACTGGAGTTGTAATGATACATATTGACAGCGCAATATTTTCTGTGTGGATATACTGCATCATAAGTTGTACTACTACTTGAATATTCGAACATATATTACATCACAGAATGAAAATATATTGATGCAGCAGAACTTGAAGGTGATGTATCCTGACAAATATATTACATCACAGCAGGAAAATATACTGACGCAGCAGAACTTGAAGGTGATCTATCCTGATATATGCTTTAAAAAAATGTATTAAAGATTTCAAAACTATTTTTGTTCAATATTATTCATTTGCTAGTCATCAGTTGTCAGACTGGTTACTCTACTTAGGAATGATGAAACAACATAATGATTTTAGAGCCAGATAAGGTTATGTAAATTTTAAATGAAGCACATGTTTAACAGGTTTTTCTTGTAAATTCCAGATTCAGTTATGAAAGATAGTTTTTAGACCTAACACCAATATAAAAAGTGGTTGGTGGCAAATTTAGTACTGCATACCTAGACCAGCTCCATTTTCCAAATGTATTGTCTGGTTTCAGGATTCCAGTCCAGATGCAGCCTTACAAGTGTAAAGAAAGTTGATATTGTACATCTACTACTGATCTTGTGGTTTCTTCATGTAAAATCCAGGACGTGGTATTAACCTTTAGTCATGTTTTATTCTTCTGCAATGGAGTTTCAAATGTTACCAGTCGATGCTCTTAAAATAAGTAACAGAAAATAGTGAAAAGCAATATCAACTCAAACCAGCTGTATGTGCTGGGGAGAGTTACGAGGATCAACACCCCCCCCCCCCTTACATAAAAAAGTCGACTTTATATAGGTCTAAACTAAGGGGGGGATTAGCCTTACCTAATCCCACCCTAATAAAATGTACAAATTGATTAAATAGGTTTAAAAGTTTAGGAAGCACACCACAAACACCTTGGGAAGCTTTATTAATTTTTTTGTTAGGATTTGGCATAAGAAACAGACAAGACATATACACAAACAACAAATTGAGTAAGAAAATAGACGCACCACACTTATGTAGGGGGGGGGAAGAAACTTTATAAAGGTATAGGGACTACAATGAATTATGGGGCACTAAGTAAGGATAAGACATATGACTGGATTTGTGATTTAGATGCAACTTTAAGTAAAAAATAAAGTAGAAATAGAAAATCCTCATGTAAATTGGGCTAGAGTTTGGAGGCATTGGTCTGACATCAACTCTCCTAAGGTACAGAGTGTCATCTATACATACCTCCACAACGCCTGGCTTATGGGCAAAGTGGCACTTAGAAGACGAATGATTCAGGCCCCTGTTAGCTGCCCTCTATGCAGAAATGCCCCGTTCACAAAAAATCATACGATTCAATGTGACAAAACAAAAGAAGAAAGGATCAAACTTATTATTGAAATAGTGAAGGTAGACAAGTACGACAGACGTCAAATACTCTTCCTAGATGGAAATTTTAATAAAAACCTAATTTTTAAAAAAAATATAAACAAATAAAATATTTTTCTTTATCTTTGGTGGAAAAAAAAATTCTATTTCCTATTTTATAAAATAGTTCAATTCATATTGTAAACCTTACCGGGGAAAGTACATTAATGAGGATGCCATGGGGCTATATCACATGGCGCTACACGAAGTGAGCAGGCCTATGGCAGAGTTTGGAAAAATCACCCCACTACTTCTAATGTTACTTAATTTTGCAATTTCTTTTCTCTGGATACTAGATCCATTCTTTTTCTTTCATGTCTAGATCCCTCACTAGACATGAAACCCATTAAAGGGTAAACTTAAACAACTTTTGGCAATTTTTTGAATAATTAATATAAGTAAACAAAGGAAGGCCCTAATTGAATTGGGAATTGTACAACTAAATAAATTCGTACATTTCCCGACTCAAGGCAGACGGACCTAGAAAATTTAAATTTTATTAGAAAGTATATTGAAGCACTGTAAATATTTAATTAAATACACTTCAATTTTCATAAAATTCACAATTAATTTAAACCATATCCAAATAAAGAGAATTGTGTGATTACCCACATAGAGAGAAATCACAAAGTAAGACAACCGTGACAAGAATTTGAATGAAAATGGCTATCCTTACAAAAATACAAAGTATAGACATATATAGCAACATACAAATAGCACCAACACAAATAGCAAACACAAAGATACTAGGCGACCACTAGCCTTGGTCAAATAAATAGAAAACAAAAGTAGAATACTAGTTTGGGGTAGATCAAATCCCATCTAGTAATGATCTACTTAAAGATACACTAGGGAAGAAGAATACCCTTTTTCCAACATATAATCCTGATGGGGAAAAATTAAATGGGGAGATAAATGGAAAATAAAAAACAACCAAAACAACATATCAGGGGGGGAACACACACAAACATAAAAACTTTTTAATTTTTTTTTTTATTGGGGGACAGGGCACATGTCTGGTGCTCCCCCCCCCTAAAAAAATCCATTTCACTATCCCTCTAATCACTTTTCTCGTTAATAGTAAAATGCATGAAACCCAAAAGGAATACAACAATTTCCTGACCTTCAAACAAAAAAAAAAGTAATATTATAAAGTGGTCCTAATCCCAGACCATTATGTCCAACTGTACAAACTGCTCCGGTGGCCTAGTGGTTAGAGCGTTCGCCGCGGAAGCGGGAGGTCGTGGGTTCTATCCCCGGCCGAGTCATACCAAAGACTTACAAAAATGGTACTAAGAGCTGCCTCGCTTGATGCTCAGCATTATGAGGTTAGTGTTAGGACTGGTCGGCCTGGTGTCAGGATAATGTGACTGGGTGGGACATCATGCTACATGTCTGCGGCATGATGCCTCAGTGCTAGACATCACTATAAACTGCCTCACAGCAGACATCGTAGCGATATGACTGAAAAATTGTTAAACAAACAAACCAACTGTACAAAGTGGCAAGCTTGGAAAACAAAAGAACTTAGTGTCACGAATAATTAGTCTGGCCCACTCTAAAATAAGAAATATAACTTGTACCATCAAGGCCAGCTGCATCTTTGTTAGCCAAGGTTCAGATATGATAATTCCATCTACACCTTAGCGCACCGAGCACATATTTCACTGCCACATCCTTTTAAAATTAAATTGTTCACATTTTAACACTGTTCCTTCATGATCGAGACATAGGAGCACATTACTTTAATTGACTGATAAATAAGCAATTTTCCAGCGCCAGTCCGTGTTTGGATGTTTAACATCAAACGTATGACTGTGTGCTAGAGGGAAGCCATTAATGATGTAGTTGAGTGAAATGTATTTGTGCAACACGTATCCTTTTTAGGACCCCACCTTACTCGGCTAATATACAATGCACAACGCTGTTTGTTAGTTGGCATTACACGCACACGTGTATGTGTGTGTGTCCCTTACTTTATCTATTCAGACCAGTACAAATGACCCCCCCACCCCCATGCACTACTTTTGCCTGAGCTTAGCTTGCCTTGTCTTGGTATAATTGTATATTTTGCTTTTTGTAGTTGTTGTATCTATGATACTAATATAAATAGATTGGATATATATATATATATATATATATATATATATATATATATATATATATATATATCCCACCTTGGAAAACCATTTTATAGTAACACTAGGGAAAAATAGAATAAAAATAATCCAATCAAAAATTTTATATGATTCCGATGGGAAAAACTTAAAATTTCAGGAAACTTAAAGAAAATTTAACAAACCCACATAAACTACATATCGAGGGGGGGGGGGGGCACATACACACATAAAAACTTTTTACTTTTTTTAATGGGTGGGGGGGCTCTCTCTGTTTCTTTCTCTCTCTCTCTCATACATAATTTGTTTCGCAATATTTTAAAATGCGCTTTAATTAAAATAATGCGAAAACTTGAACAATTTTCTCTCTCTTTGCATCTTTGTACTGGGAACTGACAATTGATTGTAGTACGTCTATCATATCGGATATATTATGTTGCTTCCAGTTGGTTCCAATCTTAATGATATTATTCGCAGACTCTGCATTATTATTTATCCTGTGGGCGTAAACATATATATGTCTATTGGATATTTCTCATTCTCATTCATCTTGAGGCCAATTATTTACATTAATATCACTGTTTAAACATTAGCAACAAGGTTGGAAATTCCAAATTCTGTAAAAGAATTATAGGTATCTTCAACAAAACGAATCTATCTAAACACATTCTTGAATATTAGTGAACTTGTATTCGTTTCGTTAAAGAAATTAGTTTTAACTTTAATCCGATTTTGTCATTCTCGGCTTCTATCGCATTCCAGCTTGCTGAAACGAAAGTGGACGTAACTTGAAAACTCGTCCATTTGCTTCTGTCAGAATTTGAATTTATCAGAATAAAGACATCAGAGTAAGTATAGTCCGACTTGAGCAATATGACTTGAATTTGAAGAAAAGCGCCGATGTGGGTTGCCAAGTGTGTGAGATATCAAAGAGGTTCGTTACAAAGAAAATTAGAATGCTGTCGGGCATTTCGATGCAGGCTAAGCCTTAGGCTTAGCAAGGTTTCCGTCCCCAATACTGAAGCAAAACGCTTACCGGATTTGATCGATTGATTTAAATAAAATACGACAATGCTTAAAATTTGAAAAAAGACAATTTTCACCAGAATATTTTTTTAAAAATAATAATTTTGGACGCATGGGATACCACCCCTTTGTTTTAATGACTCGCGATATGTGTCTGCACACAGCTTTGAAAGATGTAATGGTTATTCATCGGGCTATATAAATGGAATCTATTACTTTGGTCTGTGTCTGTCAGCAGTTCAGTCGAGTAATTAGGTCAGGTTGATAGCTAATTTTACAGAATTCAACGTAAGTTAAACCACAGGAGTCTGACGTTTTATCAATAAAGTACGGCGAAATGTCTGACGATCTTTTAAGTGGAAGTGAACCAAAGAATAGCATGTAGCGTCTTTACAACGTCTTGTTTATGGGTAACAATTACTAAATAATTTAGAAATAGACTATACGAAGGGAAATTTTGTGAGAATCCCTGTTCTAGCGGAAAGCTGACATGTTCGGTAGCAGACGATTGTGTAAGTGTGAGGACAACTTGCAAACTTGGATTCTGATGCAGAATTTTTTCAAGGTATACATTTCCATTTTTTATATATAACATAATATATTTATTTGTATTTTATTTCTAACAGATACATAGTAAATAGTATTTCCCGGGCTACAGATTCAAGAAGGTCATGAAGTGGGTCTTCATGTTGACATTTAGAAATCACATTTTCATATGCATATCAAGTTGAAATGTGGGATATTTGATATTCTGCGTTGGTTCGAGTCTAATATTCGGCTAATATAGTTATGTGAGAAAGCTTGCCAGTAGATTCTCATTGTTTGGTGGTTCTTTCTGGGGTGTTTCCCATATTCTTCCTCCACCAATAATACTGGCCGCCATGTATAGCCTATCGTGTACTGAAAAATGGCGTTAAACCCAACAACAACATGCTATTTATTAGATGATGTTTTCTCAGAAAATCAGTTGGCCGGAATTATTCTTAGGTAAACAAGTACTGCTGACCTAAATCCTGACTTTGATTCAAGGTTAATGGCAGCTACGTCAGCAAGTTTTAATTTTATTTTAAAATAATTGGTTGTTGTCAAGGTTAAGATGACACTACTGAATTGAGAAGTAAACAGCCTTTTATTATTAAAGTAAAAATGAATGGTTTTTGTCAGGGTCATGTTCGGAGTACATGATATAAATGATCATGTGTTTCCTCCTCCCTTGTGATCTAACAATTTGTGGATTTTAAAAAAAATGCATATTAGGATAGGATATAATCTTTGTTTAGTGAAATATAGTTATTTTTGGGCTTTGTACATATGACCATTGAAGTCATTTTCTTTTGTTTTAGTCGGTTTTTGTATCCAAGTTTAATTTTTCTTCAGTTCATTTGTGTTTTAAAGGATTAATTCGTATCTCTGGAAATATTTGATGTGCTCATTTGAAATGTATCAGGGTTTGTATCAGCCTCCAACTCTAAAATTATATGGTCAGTCCCAAATTGGTGCAAAGATGAACACAAATGATGCATGCAAAGATGACCACAGATGTATCTTGCATTACATTGAAACCTCATGCTGATCAATGTGTATTGAAAGCATTTAAGGAGTATGTCTAATTAAAACTGTATTCCAGTGTCCAAAAGAGTTTGAAGTAAGAAATTGGTGTATATTTTATTTAATATTTGTGGGTTTGAGATTATTAAAGTATGGACACGTGTATGTGAGTGGTATTTTTGTTAAGTATATTAAATGTTTCAAGAAAACAGATTCAGTGTACATTTTTTTTTCATTGATTCAAATATAATTTCCAGTAATTTTTGATTGACTTATACAAGTAGACAACTAATTATAAGGCATCACTTTATTTGGGATCACATGCTCTGACCTGCCTTTTTACCTCAAAACACACTTTTTGAGTCTCAGAAACTACAATAATACCATCAAAGAGGCTTACAGGTAATTTTTGTGTCTAGAATTGGTTGTACTTTTCACAATACATGAATACACCAAGTTCAAATATTAATATTTCAGATTTTTTATGTACACATTTTGCCTTTGAAACATGATTGATGTAACAGTTGATTAGTAACATTTATTTTTAAAGACATGTTTCAAGCTTATTCATTACTGCATTTTCTTGTTATTTCAGATCCATCAAAAGCATGCATTGAGGCTTTTTACAGGAGTTATGTCCTTTGATTGCCAGATCACCTGACCTTTGTTAATTTTTGTACAGCATATATTTACCAAGGTTTGTTGGATTTCCATGAAATTTAGTGTGTGGTTTTATGATAATATTCAGGAGAAACTGGATTCTTTTAATTTTCAGCATTTTATAATATTAACAGAAGTTATGCCAAAGATTGGTGTTCACCCCTTCCTAGACGTTTGGTTTCTGCAACATAACTATACCAAAGATTCTTGGATTGAAACCAAGTTTGGCATGTGGCTTTTATGTTGTTATGACTTTGAAAGAGTTTGATTTGCAGCATTCTACAGCATGATTTATTAGTTATGCTCTCAGATTTCCTATGACTTCAGTTTCCACAGCATAACTTTACCAATGATTCCAGCTATTAGATAGCTTGAAAAATATATACATGCTATGATTTCTTGCAAAAGGAAACATGTTATATCAATTACATGATTTGAAAAAATTCAATTATTTTGAGGTAAAAGAATTAATAAAAAATATCCAGCATCAAAACAAAATTCCAGCCTTCCCACCTTTCAAAGAAATGGTAAGTTACTTGAGTAAATGAATTAACTTCACTAATAAATGACACAGATACACAAGTTCTTGCTCAGTAGCTGATATCTTCTTATAATTTTACTAAGTACTCATGTTGATACTCATTTTAGACTTTCATGTGGGAAAACAAGAAATAATAGTAAAGTGCATCATGTAAGTAAAATTTACCTCTATGATAAACCATGTGCTATTCTAGACATGGCACATTCAAAAGTAATACATTATATTATATTTTTGTACCAATCTTCAACAGAAGTACATGTATCTGACAAATAATTAAGGCAGGGTGCTAATTGCCTCTCAGGGCATTTCTTGCCCGGTCCAGTCTTTCCAAGGGCACTTTTTTTTTGAATAGGGATGTTTTTATGCATTCACATAAGTTTGCATTAAAAGTGAGAAACATATTAATGATGCCAAAATAATGCACAAAATGAACAAATGAGTTAACAACTTAACATATGCTATGCATTAAACCTTTGGATATGTAAGGCAGGACAAATGCCAAGAAAAGGCAGCCACTGAGAGGCAGGGCAAGCATAAAAAACAGACTCGAGACAAATATGTAAAATACTGTATATACCTGTACTTGATAATAAGATGATCCAACTGAAGAATACACAGACCCAGATCTGCCATAACAAGATTCTCCAGCAGATCTAGGTCTGTGCTGTTTGGTAGGGGTAATCAGTAGAAGAAGAAAAAACAACATAGACCCTGATTATCAGGCACATTATACTACAGCAGATCAGGATCTTTGTTGTTTGCAGTTTGAGTTGCTTTATTAGCAAGTATTTATGGTTAGTGCACACTGTGTGATATTTACCTTTAATAAAATTTTATTGTCAACGCATGAGAGTTTGCTACTTATATCTGTACGGTCCAAATTTCTGGAAATATATTTTAAAAATAGGTAATAATAAATTAAGAATTTGGCATCCAGAAGATTTTCTAAAGTTGGGAATGAAGCTATTCTTCTAATTTAAGTGTAGAGATTATACAGTTTTCAAGACTGGGAACCATCAATTTTGTTTACCATTGCCATAAGGGGGGGCCATGAGTGGCCAAGTAGTCTAGAGAGCTTTCCATTACGGATCACTGCTGTCTCACCTCTGTCTGCGTGGGTTCAATTCTAAGATTTGGCCATTGTAGTTATGTGAGAAAGCTTGCCAGTAGCTTCTCATGGGTCGGTGGTTCTTTCTGGAGGTTTTCCCGAGTTCTTCCTCCATTAAAATACTGGCCGCCATGTATAGCCTATCATGTGCTGAAAAAATGGCGTTAAACCCTAAAAAACACAACAAAAAAAACCATTGCCACAAGGGTATACTAAAGAGTAAATACAGTCTAACGTAGTGTCACATTATAATGTTGTCAAATAGTGTGCTCTTCGCCATTTTACCAAAAATTTACAACATTGTCGTGTAGCCCTGAAGGGTCATGTGCTCTAAAGCGCACGCTGTTATGGATCACTGCCATTTCACCTTTGTTTGCAAGGTTTCGAGTCTTGGCCAATGTGGTTATGTGAGAAAGCTAGTTGGTAGCTTCTCATGGATTGGTGGGTGTTTCTGGGGTTTTCTTGGGTTCATCCTTTACTATTTATACTGGCTGCCATGTATAGCATATCATGTGCTGAAAATGGCACTAAACCCAATAACAACAACAACAACATCATCAGCATGGCACTGGTGTTCAGGAAATTTATTGTGAACATATGAATTAGTTTATGAAGAAAAAGGGATGTCACTTTGCTGGAAATGTTAACTTGGTTGGAAATGTGCATCATAAGACAAGAAGACCTTATGTATTTTGGCTTTCAATGCCAGCATATCAAATTGGTTTAGTGTTTTAGGGTTTAATGCCATTTTACGGCACACAAAAAGCTATACATGGCAGCCAGTATTATTGGTGGAGGAATAAACCCCGAAAAGAACCACCGACCCACGAGAAACTACTGGCAAGCTTTTTCACATAACTACATTAGCCGAATCTTAGACTCGAACCCACGCAGACAGAGGTGGGACGGCAGTGATGCGTAACAGAAAGCGCTTTAGACCACTCTGCCACTTGGGGGCCCCCATATCAAATTGGATAATAAAAGCAAACATTAAAAACTGCAACTGGCAGTCTTGTCTAATGGTTGTTTTGGGTTATTTTTTTCGAACGATCTACCAGCTGAGCTTCCATGGCTCCCCTTTGATTATCTGTTATTAAAAACAACTCTGATTAAAACCAAGCAAGACCAGGTTTTGGCTGGCCATTTAATTTAAAGGAGGTGGATGGCCAGAGATTTTCTTTCATTCGTTTTTTGTGTACTTACTTAAAACTAAGGATATAAAGTATAACCGATTGTTTGAGTTCTACAAATCAGAGCAAAATATTTTTTTGAGCTATTTGCCAGCCAAACCATGACATCCTCTCCCCCCCCCCCCCCCAACTAAGTAGTCAGTCTGTTAAAAGGTTGCTGTACCCTGTTTTGATATGGATCTTTGCTGTGTAGAAATGTCAAATGTAAAACAACACAAGTATTATAAGTGTAAACAGCTACCTTACCCTTCTATCTAAAATCACAGGAATCTGATAATATTTTTAAATGGTCTTCAATTAAAAAAGATTTTTGACAGTTTTGTGGCATTAGGATGTTTTTTATTTAGTTATATTCCAGGCCCATTTCAAAGATTCAAATGAAATTCAACATGCTTGGGATAGAGGATCATAGCTGTTTTCATTTTGAATTTTTTTTAATGATAATAATTGAAATATATCAAGACAGATGTGAAGGTTTTCACCATTCAAGATAATTTTCACTGATCCCTTCTGGAACTTATGACATTGGGTTTATAATTTTTGCCCCCATTCACTGTTCAGCAAAAGTGTTCAACAAAATCCCAACAAACGGCCAGCACACTCCATCCAGTTGTTGAGTCTAACCTGTTAAAGGATTGGGAACTCAATCCCACCAAATATCAGCCATTTCTATTGTTATTTTCTCAGTAGTCCAGACATGCTAATTCATGGCAGATATTTTGCAAATTGCACTGTTCCATATTAATTTAAGAATGAAAACAACTACAAAACACTGTTTTGGTGGAAAATATAGGAGAATCTGAATCAACAGATCTGAACACTACGGTACCATTCAACATTAAATTGGTGCTCAAAGCACTAGAACTGGTGCAGGTACTTACAAGTTAGACAACATTCTACGTGTCGTATAGCCTCCAATACAGACACTAAAGAATCACCAATTTAATCCTGAAAGTTCTATGTCTGGAAATTAATACATTACGGTTCCAAGGACAAGGTTTCAAACACTGCGGTACTCACCTAAGCAGGTCTCCCCAGCATCCACACCATCCTGATGCAGTCCCAGCTATGCTGGGTGGAACATGTTGTCCACATGTAAGACAACTGGCTGTCTAAGAGACTCTTCTTTGGTGAGATACAGCAAGGACAAAGATCCTACAGAGATCAGAAGAAACATTTCAAAGACAATCTGAAAACTGCATTGTCAGTGTTCAACAAAAACCCTGATTCTTTGGAGCAAATAGCAAGCAATTGAGTCACTTAGTGTCGTCTGTGCACATAGGCTCCATGTTGTGTGAATGTAGCAGGACAGCAGCTGTATACTGAAGGGGCATGCAAGAAAAGCATGTGCCATCAACCCTTGACCCTTATTCAGACAAACGTTCTGTGCAAGGATAGGCCTCATCAGCCACCTGCTCATGCACAAAACAGATCTGGCCTCTCCAACCCTCGGATGACTAGAGTGGTCCTCGTTGACTTGATGGATGAACAACAATACATTACTACAGTAAAGATGACTACTTTAGCTAAACAGTATAACACTATGATAACATGATAGATATCCATAGGTCTTTATTCTTCATGGCAGAATTTCAGCTAGATTTTTCCAGTTTTGACAAGAAATTTCCAATGGAGACTAGCTTGTGTCAAGATTAGGTAAGTAAAATAATGAAACCTTTTTTCCAGTATTGAATTCCAAAGTGAAAACTTTAAAATAACCAATAGAATGGAAGACTCTACAGTCATCATAGAACTTTATTTTATGTGGAAGCATACAAATGGTATGGCAGTGTTCATTAACAGCTTTATGATAATTCATCTCACTGAACAACAATACTTGCCAATTGCTTTATGACATGACTTGTTATACTTAGATTGCAGTCTTTTGTCGTGGAAAGTTTGCAGAGTGGCTTCCACACAGTTGCACCATAATATCCTATGCCATTTCTATTGCATGTGAGCAGAAGATGTTGGATATAAATAGTGGCCATTTTGAACTGTCCTCAAGCCTGTGAATGCTATTTCATAACTTAATAATTTGACTATGTCAGTTTATATCTCGCCAACTGTGGTAACATATTCAATAGTTTGAGAATATGGTAACTGAGTGGTTTCATGCATTTTATTTTCATTAAAATCATGCAACAATAGCAAGAAAAAATAAAAGTTCAGGTATATAATTAGTGGTTTAGTCATTGTCAGTTGTAATTTTCAATACCTGCATGGCAATGAAAATTCCCACTTATCTACTCATATTTACAAGAGACAGGTAAGGAGTGTAAGAGACTTTTTGACTGGAGTCCAAATATAATCCAATTATGAATTAAAAAGTCTCAACCAAGAAAAATTCAACAAGATCTTAAATAAAGTATGAACAACAGTACTTTGATATCTCTAAAGGACTAACCATTTAATTTTAAGGGGTGGAGTGGGCTAGGATTTTCTTTTCAACCGGGATATTCTTTTTCTTTTACCTCAAAAGGTTATTTTTCTTCATTGTAATGGATGCAATATGTTTTTTTTTCTTTAAATAGAGCCAGAATATTTTTCAAGCTGTTTAAGGGCCAGAAATTCACTGAAATTAAATCCCAGCTTCCAACTCTAAACTTATGGTTGGTCCCTATTTAGTGACAAGATGAACATAAGTGACACATGCAAAGATGAACACAGCTGATAATTGCATTACCCTGAAATCTCATGCTGATCTACATGTATTGAAAGCAGTAATGACTGCATCCAATTAAGAATGTGTTCCTCTGTTTTATAGCTTTAAAACGGAAACTTGTTGTATTTTTATTTACTGTCTGTATAGTTGTGATTATTTGAACACAGGCACATATGTTTATATGTAAGTCATTATAATATTTGACAATATGAAGTCTACCAACTGTTTTTGTTTGTAAGTAAATCAGATGTTTAAAAGAAAACAGATACAGTGTACATTATTTTCTTTGATTCAAGTTTAATTTCCATTTAGTTTTAATAGGGTAATACCAATATATATATATATATATTTGTAAATTGTATAGCATTCCTTTATTTGGGTTTATATTCACTGACCTGTTACTGGACTCCAAAACATATTTTGAGTCACAAAAGCCATGGAACAGTGTCTTGGAGGTTGGCAGGTATGTGACTTGAATTCTAGAACTGGTTGTACTCACAGTACATCAGGTTGATATACTAATAATGCTGATTTCTTAAAGTATATACTTTACCTTTGAAACACATGTTGATTGACAGAACAGTTCATTAGTAACATTTAAATTTTAATGAAATACTGTTTCTAGTTTGTAGGCCACTGCATTTTCTTTTTTCTTTTTTCTTTTTTTTTTAATTGTAGATGCTATAAAAGCACATTTTGAGGTTATGTACAAGAGTTATGTCCCTTGATTGCCAGACCACCTTGACTTTTTCCACAAGGTTTGTTGGATTTTTAGCAAATTTAGTAATTATATGATAATATTCTGGAGAAAGTAGATGCTTGTAATCTTCACCTTCCCCCTTCCATTAAAATTCAAAGTCCCTAAAACATACTTGTAATCTTCACACCCAGTTAAATGGTAAGTCCCTAAAACATACTTGTAATCTTCAGTTAAATGATC
Organism: Unio pictorum; assembly: GCA_030141615.1. Taxonomy (NCBI): domain Eukaryota; kingdom Metazoa; phylum Mollusca; class Bivalvia; order Unionida; family Unionidae; genus Unio; species Unio pictorum. The sequence goes on along the minus strand of JARLTB010000156.1, from coordinate 9,291,508 downwards.
AGACCCTAAAACAGACTTTTAATCTTCACACCCAGTTAAATGGTCAGACCCTAAAACAGACTTTCAATCTTCACCCCCAGTTTAATGGTAAGTCCCTAATACATACTTGTAATCTTCACACCAAGTTAAATGGCAAGTCCCTAACACAGACTTTTAATCTTCACATCAAGTTAAATGGTAAGTCCCTAAAACATACTTGTAATCTTCAGTTAAATGATCAGATCCTAAAACATACTTGTAATCTTCACCTCCAGTTAAATGGTAAGTCCCTAACACAGACTTTTAATCTTCAGTTAAATGGTAAGTCCCTAACACAGACTTTTAATCTTCAGTTAAATGGTAAGTCCCTAATACAGACTTTTAATCTTCAGTTAAATGGTAAGTCCCTAACACAGACTTTTAATCTTCAGTTAAATGGTCAGTCCCTAAAACGAGCTTGTAATCTTCAACCCACGTTTAATGGTCAGCCCCTAAAACAGACTTGTAATCTTCACACCCAGTTTAATGGTAAGTCCCTAACACAGACTTTTAATCTTCAGTTAAATGGTCAGTCTCTAAAACGAGCTTGTAATCTTCACACCTAGTTTAATGTCAGTCCCTAAAACAGACTTGTAATCTTCACAAATTAATGACATGCTTCGCACAGATACATAGGTTCTTACTCAGTAGTTCATATCTGCTTAGTGCAGTTTTACAGAGTACCCATCTTGATGGTGAATTGCATTTTGAAAGCAGACTCATGTACATGTATAGACTAAACCCATGGTCTTTCTACACTTGACACATTCGAAAGTGATGCATAGGCTAAACACTGTCTACACTTGACACATCTAAAATGATGTATAGGCTAAACACTGTCTACACTTGACACATCTAAAGTGATATATAGGCTAAACACTGTCTACACTTGACACATCTAAAGTGATATATAGGCTAAACACTGTCTACACTCAACACATTCGAAAGTGATGCATAGGCTAAACACTGTCTACACTTGACACATCTAATGTGATGTATAGGCTAAACACTGTCTACACTTGACACATCTAAAGTGATGTATATATATTTATTAGTTTAAAATAAGGGATTTAAATTGCAACCAGGAATGATGCATGGATGACCAGTCCTTGCCAGTAAATTCAGTTGCAGGGAGTGGAGTGTCTTGACCCCAGACTAACATATATAATAATAATTTTTATTTTCATTGTAAAATTTTTGAAACTAACATATGGATCATGGGAACGTTTTAACTTTTCAATACATTTTTATTATTGCAATACAAGTTTTTCTTTAAAGTGCAAAATTACTTATAGTCAGCTGCCAGTTGGAAATTATATATTTTATTGGACATTTTATTTTTATTTTAGTTCTATTAAATGGCTCAACGGTTCAAGATATAGAAATGACAAACAAAGACTCTGAGTTTTGTACAATCTATGAATTTCCCAGCAAAGCTTTTCCAAGATTCCGGTACATCCAAGATAATCTGAAAAGCTTTTATCCAAGACTTCAGAAAGCAGTAGGTAAGTTGATAAAAAGGTTTTGATTCATGGATTTATCATTGCTTTCTGGTACTGACCAAACATTTAAAGGATTTTATCATTATTCCTTTACTTTATGTACTTCCACCATTTATACTGGCTGCCATGTATAGCCTATCTTGTGCTGAAAAATGGTTTGTTTGTTTGTTTGATTAGGATTTTTAACGTAGCTTTAACAATTTTTCAGTCATATCGCTACGATGTCTGCAGTGAGGCAGTTTATAGTGATGTCTAGCACTGAGACATCATGCCGCAGACATGTAGCATAGTCTCACCCAGTCACATTATCCTGACACCAGGCCGACCAGTCCTAACACTAACCTCTTTATGCTGAGCGTCAAGCGAGGCAGCTGTTAGTACCATTTTTGTAAGTCTTTGGTATGACTCGGCCGGGGATCTGAAAAATGGTGTTAAACCCTATAACAACAACAACAACAGCATCATCATCTATTAGTAGAGGATAGCTATGCTGCTCTTATGTTATTTGGAGGAATGCCATGAAACTAAGAATGGTGATTTTGTGGGTCCTTGATTAAAATGGTGTCAATTAGACCTCCATTATGGCCACCATGGCATCATCTTGAAAATCTTGTTATCTTGGAAATCTTGTTATCTTGAAAATCTTGTTATAGCTACATCATCTTAACAGTCATTGACATGAGGTTTTCACTATAATACTTTGTATCTAAATGAGTTGTTTCTAATTGAAAATGTGTTATATTGAACATTTCAAATAATTGCACTTTGACAAATTTGATGTCCATATTGAATGTTTGTTATACTTATTTCCTATGAATGAATGAATGGCATTTTGACTAAAATATTTATTATGTTATGTATATTTTTATTTGTGTTGGGTGTTGGCTTTTTTCCATGATTATATTTTACATATATCTATATTGTGAGATCGAACTTGGTCTCTAATTGAGTTTAGGGCCTACCTGACAAAAGTCATGTTATTTTGTAAACAACATATTACATAGCCAATATTTTTATTTGATTATAGATGAAATAGTCAGATCAATTTTAATGATGGCAAACATGTTTACTTACATCAGACTTTAGTGCATTTGTTTTTCCCTTAGAAATTCCTGATCTTCTTGACAACTTAATATGTTCAGGAAATGAAGTTGATCCTCATCCTGATTCTGTTATTGCATCTTTTTATGCTAATGTTGTTTACTTCAAAATTCCATATCTTAACATCAGTCACAGAGGAATTAAAAGTTTTAGGTAATAGTTGAGAGGTTTATATATTTAAATTGTACACAATTCAATTCAATCAGATCACCACTGGACTTCATTTGGAACTCTATACTTTTGGATTTTTGATGGAATGTTTATGACTATGGGACTTAATTCACAGAACTTTTAAGTTCTTTTTAAATTTTCACATTGTATTTCTTGGAAATTAAATTAACAATTGAACTTTACAAAACTGTGGTCATCTTGAAAATATTGTTATTGCTATTAATTTGAATAATGTGGTTTGTTTCAAAATAGCTTTCAAATGTTTTAGATTTTGAGAGAGATTCTAGCACTAAAATTAATTAGTTACAATTTATTCAATTTTTTAAAAATCTTTTTATCTATTGTCATAATGTAAAATAAGCAGTTAGAATTAATTTCACGCAGAGTAAATTATTGTGCTTTACTTACATGTATTTGAATATGACCAAAATACATAATGTAATGTTGAAAGTGACAAATAAAATTTCATGGCATTGTTTACAAATATTTTATTAAATTTTGACAATGATGACAAGATAGAAGATAACCAGTCTATTCATTCTTCATCTAATAATAATGTGTTTTATGTTAATTGCATGCTTTAAAAGTGCATTGGAGCTTATACATAAAAATTTGAATGACAAAATATTATGCTGATTATAAATGTTAGTGCTTGCATGATTAACATGCATGTTGATGAAGAGAAATATACAAACCATTAAGGTTTTTGCAAATAATGAATGGAAAGATCCCAGGAGTAATATTGAAACTATGCAGTCAACCCCTTTCCAAATCCTTCTTAAATTACCAACCCAAAAGTCTGTTTTTTTAAAGAAAAGTTGTAGCCACAAAAATAAAAGAACATGCAATAAAGTATGTAACTATATGGAATTTTGCAGAGATTCTCCCAGTTTGTTTGAAATGGAAGGATCTGATGAAAGATGTATCCAAGAAAGTGAAAGTTCTGGAACAAAGCAAGCCAGAAGTAATCCTATTTGGGGAGAAGCACAGTATGATCAAAGCAGAGCAAATTGTTTTCAATATGAATAGGTTGAGTAAGGATGAGTTCAAAGCAGACACATTTTCAAGAAAGGATTTACCTTCTCGTATATCTGTAGATACACCTCAAGTTCTTGTTTATAGGTGTTTGTCTGATCAGGTAAGCCTTAAATGACATTGTTTGTTGACTGGACCATTTCTTTTCTATATTTATGACTTTTTGATTTGTTTCCATTTAAGCACAGTTAAGAGCAATAGTCACATTTTAATAAAAATTACCAATCTGTACTTTTTCTTGGGTGTAAATTGCCTGTTATAGTAACACCTTGCACTACTGGCATTTAAAACTATTTGTGAAATGAAATGGTCCTGATTGCAAGAGCTTGATAACAAACAAACAAACAAACAGTTAAATTTGCAAATTGTTTTTTGTAGGCTTTAGGTAAGATAGATATAAAACATTTATTTTATTTTATGGAATAGACAAACTATTTTATCCTTGTTGTGTCAGTCTTTCCCAGGACCATAGGTCAAGGCAGTAGAAGACCAGACTGTCTACTGTGCCCAAGGGAAAATAAATTGGTCTGCATTATAGGTCAAGGCAGTAAAAGACCAGTCTGTTTCCTGCCTATCCATGAAATGACTTTATTAAAAGATCTTTTTAACCTTGTATCTACAAGGTTGGAAATACTTACACAGATATGTGGTTTCCCTCTCATATTTTCTATACAATTCTTGTTAACCAGCAGAAAGATTACTTGGCATATTAAAGTTAATCAGCCCTGTGAGACAAGAGATATTTACCTCACTTAGCCATTAGACAGAGTGAGCATATTGAATGACCATATCTCTTTGTTCAGTTGTATATTGAGAATGTATCAACAATGACATTTTACCACTGTGTAGTCCATATTTCTGATTCAACTTCAACCAGACTTGGAATATGTGTTTATATCTTTAAACTCTTAGAAATCCATTAATATTAATGAGATGATCTTGGATTTGATTCGCCAATCTACTCAGTAGGCCATATTTCTGAACTCATTTTGATCAGACCTGGAATATATGATATATCATTAAGATGTCAAATAAGTTCAGTAATGTATGCAATGTACACATGCTAATGATGTAATCTTGCGTCTGATTGGTTGAGCTTGTTAGCATGCTATTTTTTATCTGATTTTTATTAAGCTTCAGTTTAATACTAATAGGGTTATGATCTAGAATGAGTTTAGTAATGCATGGGATAACACATAGGTGATCTTGCATTTGATAGGCAGAGTTTAATAATGTATGGATACACACGTGGGTATGTGAGAAAGCATGCCAGTAGCTTCTCGTGGGTCGATAGTTCTTTCCGGGGGTTTTGCCGGGTTCTTCCTTCACCATTAATACTGCCCGCCATGTATAGCCTATTGTGTGCTGAAAAATGGTGTTAAACCCAACAACAACAACAAAAGACAATCCAGTTGTCAAAGAAAAACATGCTTAGATATAGGCCCAGGACTAGTGACTTTTAAACACTCACAAGCCTTGAATGAAATTCCACTAGCCCTTACTCAGATTTTTAATTGCCCAAAGCTGCCTCATTTTTATATTATTTGTAACACAAAGTTGCAGTTACTACACTTTAAATCTGAAATAATAAAAACAAAATCATATTGAAATGACCTGTATGTTTATTTGGATCCAAAGAAAATTCACATAAAGCAATATTTTTCTCCAGATCCTTCGGTAAGCCATTGTACTATTGCTTTAACAATGTCCTGCTTATACATTGGATCAAAGGTGTTTATGTTCATTAGCTTCTGAAACATCTTTTGATTTATACAGTACTGTTACACTTTTGATATTGTTAATAGGTGCCACTTATTATTAGTGATGGGAATCGGTCAGAAATTCATAATCGATAATTGGTTTCCCTTAACCAACTGATAATTATAATTGGTTACTAAGAGCAAATTTTAATTTTTGTTACACAGTTATATCTTGGATCAAGAGTTCAATATGTTTATAAATGTACAGGAGTAATCTCTTTTATTGACATGGATACTTTAACCTGACAATAATGTTAAATTGTGTGTTACTTTTGTTCTACAACTTTGTTAAATGAATGCAACTTTTTATGGCTTGTCAGTCATAAATAACTGAAATATTGCTACAAATCATCTGAAATTCTTTCATTCATATAAGATGTGTCTATAATTTAAAGTATATAAGGACAAAATTTTCTTGTTTGTCATTGCTTATAAATACTACAAAAGATGTTGCAATTGAACTGAAACAAATCAACAAAATGTGTTTAAATTTTTTAACTCAACAATTTAACTTGACCAATTAATAATGACTATATGTTCCTAATTAAGAATTGTAAGGTGTTTTATTTGTAGTTGTGAAGGGATTAATAAATTTCAGGTCAACTTTAGTAGCAGGGAGTTTTACTAACCTTTTTGCTTTGCATACACCTAAAAATTAGTCCCCCTTTACACACAATTGATTATGGAATTGACAGTCGATTATCTTATGGTTTGCTCAACCAACTGATGATCGATTATAATCGATAATTGGAACAACACTACTTATTATGTTTATCCAGTGTTGCATTACACAGATGTAAGCAGGAGCAATGGAAAGTTGCATTATTATTCATTAAATTTGAAACATCTTGAACAATGCAATAACACTTAAACAAGACCATTAAAAAATCAAAATACTTGCTCAAGTGTTTTTTAAAAATAAATTATTTTTTTGTAAGTCACTGTTTTTTAGTTTGATTTTATTATGAAAGACTCAGAAGACAACACAATCTCATTTGATCCCTTTAGTACTTATAAAACCTCAAAAATCATCCCACTTTTTGGCTTAAACTCTCCCACAACAATAAAATAATCAGTTAACGGCCTATTATTAATACATGCTAGCCTCCCAGAACAATAAAATAATCAGTTAACAGCCAATTAATACATGCTAGCCTTAATCCCATTATGTGGCCACACATCGTTGCATCGGTTGCAATGATTGCTGGAACAATTCTGGTGCCCACTATAATGATTCTGGCAGATTTTTATGGTGCACATATCTTATATTTTTGGAATCTCATACATGTTAAAGCCATGTGAGAACTAGTTAGAGTAACCAGGGCAATCTGTTCCCCATTCATCGGTCATATGCTTTGCTGTGTATACAAAATTTACATCATTTAATAGCATTATTAGGTAGATTATCTTCATAAGGGTAAGGGGCATACATGGGGATAAATATTAATAATTTACTAGTCTTGAAAAAAATTATTTCTGCATTTCATCAGCGTGATTAATGTTTTCACAGGCTAATTAGGCAAGCCAGATGGGCACCTCATTTAGAATGTAGTAGGGGTCTGATCTGAAATTAGGGGATTCCCAGGCACTGCAATCACTGTTCCTCTTCAAGCTTTGGGTAGTAGATTAACATTTTTCATTTTGTTGTAACAGACAGTTGCAGAACTATGTACAGTTTAAATTTATAACCAACAATATGCAACTTAAAAGTTACTCCTGTATTTTACCGTAGCTTTAGTTTGGCCTTGGAGTCCTGTATTTACGTAGCAGTGGGATGAATTGTGTACTGTTGGATTGTAGGTTTATTTCAGCCAGAGAGTCCTGTATTCACTGTGCATTGGGATGAGTGGTATATTGATGTGATGTAGCATATTTGGTATATATCTTGATAACATGCTACTACTGCTAATCATAATACATAGATAATTATAATAATGTGTGTGTGTGTGTGTGTGATTTGGATTTTTAATGTAGCTTTTTAACAGTTTTTCAGTCATATTGCTTTGATGTCTGCAGACATGTAGCATGTTGTCTCCCACCTGACACGAGGCTGACCAGTCCTAACACTAAACTCTTAATGCTAATTGCTAAGCGAGGCAGCTGCTAGTACCATTTTTATAAGTCTTGGTATGACTCAACTTGGGTTCAAACCTGCATCTGAGGCAGATGCTCTAACCACTCAGGCCACCCGAGCAGTTTACTAATAATGAAAATAATGATGCTACTACTACTGACAATAATAATAATAATAATAATAATAATAACAATAATAATAAAGCTAATAGTATTCAGTGTATTATATCATATTTAGAATATGGTTTATTTTGATTTGAAATATTAGATGATATAAAAATGACTTGGCCATCACAGACAAAAAAAAATGTCACTGACCAGATCGACCAGTGACTGACAAAAATGTTTGGATACTACATGAGTGTATTTGATACTAATTTCTGTGTGAATTTTTTTTTAATGATTACTTTTTTTGGGCATCCATTGGTCTGTAAAAGAAAAGAAATCAATTTTAAAAGAATGACAGCTGTTGACGTGACTTTAGTAAAGTTTTCCAGAGCTGAAAGTTATTTTCATTTTCTTTTGTCTTTGAAGTAACTTTCTATTGTTGTTGAAAACAAAGATATGGAATCCTGTAAAATAATCAAACCTTTCCTTAACTTGATCAATGATATCATTATTCTTCTATCCCATAATGTAATTTATAATTAATTTGCATGAAATATGTCTGGATTATTTCAGAAGTCAGCTACATGATACAAATGAAAAGACATTTTGTTGTTATCTTTTAATGAAATCTAAATCTCCTAGTTAGTGTTTATTAAAGTATTACAGAGTGTTACGCATTCTGTTGTTGTTGTTGTAGGGTTTAATGCTATTGTTCAGCACATGATAGGCTATACATTGCAGTCAGTATTAATGGTTTAGGAAGAATCGGGGAAAACCCCCGGAAAGAACCATTGACCCATGAGAAGCTACTTGCAAGCTTTCACACATACCCACATGAACCAAATCTGAGGCTAAAACCCGTACAGAGAGAGGTGAGATGGTATTGCTCTGTAACAGAGAGCGCTTTAAAACAATTGGCCACCCTACACATTCTGTACGATACATATTGTACTAAATAAACAATGTGCAAAGAAACACAGAGAGCATTACTTAAACCAATTAAGCTGGTAGACATGTTTTTGGTGGAAAAGACAGGAAACTTATGGAATCCCTTGAAATCTCTTGTTCATGATATTTTAGTAAAACTTTATTTTATACAGAAAGTGGTGTCTGAGTGGTCTAAAGAGCTCACCTTTGTTTAGGTTGATTCGAGTCTTGGGCTCCGCCAATGTGGATATGTGAAAAAGCATGTCAGTAGCTTCATGTGGGGTTGGTGGTTCTTAGTGGGATTTTCTTGGGTTTTTCCTCAACCAGTTATATAGGATGCCATGTACAGCATATCATGCACTTGAAAAATGGTTTTAAACCCAAAACAATTATATAGGATGCCATGTACAGCATATCTTGCACTTGAAATATGGTTTTAAACCCAAAACAACAATAACACAAATTGTTTCAGTGAGTTCTATAATTTCCAAAGATGAAACGAACTATTTGTTACTCACCTGTATAGCAATATGCCTTAGTGTATATTTGGTAATCTTCTGAGTTTTATATTGAATGTTTCAAGTAATTGGCACTTTGATTCTTTTTACATTATCCTGACACGGGGCCGACCAGTCCTAACACTAAACTCTTAATGCTAATTGCTAAGCGAGGCAGCTGCTAGTACCATTTTTATAAGTCTTGGTATGACTCAACTCGGGTTCAAACTTGCAGCTGAGGCAGATGCTCTAACCACTCAGGCCACCCGAGCAGTTTACTAATAATGAAAATAATGATGCTACTACTACTACTGATAATAATAATAATAATAATAATAATAATAATAATAAAGCTAATAGTATTCAGTGTATTATATCATATTTAGAATATGGTTTATTTTGATTTGTAAAAGAAAAGAAAATTTTAAAAGAATGACGGCTGTTGACATGACTTTAGTAACGTTTTCCAGAGCTGAAAGTTATTTTCATTTTCTTTTGTCTTTGAAGTAACTTTCCATTGTTGTTGAAAACAAAGATATGGAATCCTGTAAAATAATCAAACCTTTCCTTAACTTGATAAATGATATCATTATTCTTCTATCCCATGATATAATTTATAATTAATTTGCATGAAATATGTCTGGATTATTTCAGAAGTCAGCTACATGATACAAATGAAAAGACATTTTGTTGTTATCTTTTAATGAAATCTAAATCTCCTAGTTAGTGTTTATTAAAGTATTACAGAGTGTTACGCATTCTGTTGTTGTTGTTGTAGGGTTTAATGCTATTGTTCAGCACATGATAGGCTATACATTGCAGTCAGTATTAATGGTTTAGGAAGAATCGGGGAAAACCCCCGGAAAGAACCATTGACCCATGAGAAGCTACTTGCAAGCTTTCACACATACCCACATGAACCAAATCTGAGGCTAAAACCCGTACAGAGAGAGGTGAGATGGTATTGCTCTGTAACAGAGAGCGCTTTAAATCAATTGGCCACCCTACACATTCGGCTAGTAGACATGTTTTTGGTGGAAAAGACAGGAAACTTATGGAATCCCTTGAAATCTCTTGTTCATGATATTTTAGTGAAACTTTATTTTATACAGGAAGTGGTGTCCGAGTGGTCTAAAGAACTCACCTTTGTTCACATTCATTCAAGTGTTGGGCTCAGCCAGTGTGGGTTTGTGAAAAAGCATGCCAGTAGCTTCCTGTACGGTTGGTGGTTTTTTGTCGGATTCTCTTGGGTTCTTCTTCAACCAGTTAATAGGATGCCATGTACAGCATATCTTGCACTTGAAAAATAGTTTTAAACCTAAAACAACAATAACACAAATTGTTTCAGTGAATTTTAGACGTTACAAAGATGAAATGAACTATTTTTTACTCACCAGGTCCTCACCAGTATAGCAATATGCATTAGTGTATAGCAATATGCATTAGTGTATAGCAGTATGCATTAGTGTATAGCAGTATGCATTAGTGTATAGCAATATGCATTAGTGTATAGCAATATGCATTAGTGTATAGCAGTATGCATTAGTGTATAGCAATATGCATTAGTGTATAGCAATATGCATTAGTGTATAGCAATATGCATTAGTGTATAGCAATATGCATTAGTGTATAGCAATATGCATTAGTGTATAGCAGTATGCATTAGTGTATAGCAATATGCATTAGTGTCTATTTGGTAATCTTTTGAGTGCATGTTTTATATTAATTGTTTAAAGTAATTGGCACTTTGATTCTTTTTAGGTTGTGCAAGAAATAATTCTTTTTCTTGAGACAGAACATCCAATAACAGATCCAGTTAATGTGCTTCTGTTGATAGATGCTGGAGAACAATCAGAAAATGAAGGTTGGGACCTTCATGAGAAGATAATCACTTCATTGAGTGATGCACCGAGGAAATTCTGGAAAGACAAAATGATTGTTATCACAGTAGATCAAGCTCTAAGCACAAAGATTAGCAATCATTTAGAGATTTGCATATTGAAAGAATTCAAGAGAATAGATGACTGCATTAGAGAGCTTTTGTCAGTCCGAAGAAATATGAAGGTTATTTCCACATTTGAGAGGGATTTAATTTCAGGAGTAAAGAAGTTTTTCCATAACATAGAACTAGTGCAGGATTTAATGAATCTTGCTTATCAAAGAAAAGGCAGGGATCAGTTTCTAAAAGACCAGATAATTTTGCTCATACAGAGAGAAGTTTCAGAAGAGTACCATGCCCAGTTTAATATGGCTGCCGGTGATATTCATGCCATGCTGGAAGAAAAGAAGTTTAGAGAGGAATGCAGGACAAAAATTTCACCTTCTACTTGGTCAAGTATTCAGAGCCACCTGTCAGGAACCAACATGGAAAGTCAACAGAATGAAGAGCCAATGGAGACGGATCATGAAACAGGTCAATCACCATCAATGAAACAACTGTTAACACTTACTGCTCAAATAAAAAAGCCTATTCCATGTTATAGCTTCTTAGAACAGATAAATGAAACAAAGAACAGCATTGCGAATATTTTCAAAAAGAGATGATAATTTTATTAAATACACCAAAATTAATTCAGAAATCTGGCTAGCTCAGATGTTTTTAAGATTGGCTTGTGTTTATTTACTTGTCAGTGTTCTTATATACAAGTCAATCAGCTTTAGAAGTCTCTGTGCAGATTTGGTAAAATTATTGCCACTCATCATACACATTTATTTCCTTTCATTGATTGACTTAAACAGAGTGTTTTTAATATAGGCAAGTTACTGAATGTGGCATGCCAAAGTTTGCTAATAGCTTGTCTTCAGGGTATATCCACTGTACTGTGATATTTCACTTTAGTTTGACTACAAAGGAAAAACATTGGGAACTTCTCTGAAAGTTACAATCAGTTCTAAATCAGAGACTGATAAGTGACTTTGTTCCCCCTCCACTTTCTGGATCTGATTCCAGCTGAATTGCTTGATCTGTTGGCCAGATCTGAGTTGATCAACAGGTGACTTGGATGTCTTCACTGTCTCTGCTATCTTTAGACTGCATTCAGATAGAAATGATCTAGGCCTGTTTGTAATAAAATAATGCTTGAAATGAACTAGAAAGAATTATGCATTGTGAGGTACTTTGGATATTGAGAGACCACTGCTATGAGAAACCATCTGTTTTGAGAGACCAGAATTTCCATGCACAGACTTATTGGTTATATAGTGTTACAACCTGTTATGAAAGACCGCCTGTCTTGATAGACCATTTTTGTGGGGCAGAAGGAGTGATCTTTGAAGACAGGTTCTACTGTAATAGAAATATGCAATCATTTAGAAAGTTATCTTATCACTTTTCCTCTTGGTTTTTCTCTTTAAAGTCTTCGTTCTCCTTGCGAGTACATACATGGAATAAATCCCATGGGGACATGAAGCAAAATCAAGCTTACGAGACAGCATTACCATTAATCACATACTAGCCAATAATCTTCAGTAATAATGGCTTGAACATTCTCTTTCAACGTATTGTACTTTTGCAATGCAAATTAATCAGAAGGAGTCCCCCACAGCAGTGTTCAAAATACCTGACATGGCATCATTCTATCTATTCTCAGCCAAGTCAGTAATCTGAAGAATGATGCTTGTTAATCTATGATAGCCTGATCTTTATTTTGGATCCATGACATTCTGAGGATAGTTTTAGATTGGGCTGTTTACTATTATACAGACGACATGCTTTGGACATATACAGTGGTGGTTAAAAAAATTGTCTTTTTCCCCCCAAAGATTACTTAAAGTTGTGTTTTTCAGAACTCGACCATGGTTAGGGAATATGGAGAAAAAAATAGTGTTTTTCACATGTCATGTTAAGACAGAACTTTGTATCATATTTCTCACAAAATAAGCATTTAGAGTTATACCTATTTTAGAATATTCTTGTACGGTTTGGGGCCACCACTTCCTAGAATCTTTGCTAATTTTTTGCATCCAGTTATAACCTCCCAACTTATTTAATTAGTTCGTTTTGGAAGCACAGAAACTAATGTTAAATTGAAATAAGTTATTGACTATATACAATCGTTCAAAAAAGCACACATATATTGATTGGTCGAGTTGGTCCTAACTGAAATTTGTGCCTGTCTGACATCCAGTATGGTAGCCATGTTTAAGGTCTCATTATTGCTACTACTTCTGAACTTGGCTGGCCATATTCAGAGATTGACAGTGATTTCGAGTTAGTTCAAAATGGCGATAATCCTATGTTGAAAATGGCCTTAATGGTACCTCAGATTAGGAACTATTGTTATTGCTCAGAATATCAAAAATGGTTTCATCACTTGGCATTTTAAAAGAAGAAATGATTGTAGTAGTATCCTGAAATTCCAAAGTTCTTCAGTGTTAGTTCTGGCTCAGTATCATTTAGCTAACTTCATTTTTGTTCCTGATGATAAAGAAGAAATACATGTAACTTTCTTTGCCATTGGCACAAATCACAATAAGGCACTTTATGGCCCCAATTGTCATTTAGTTACACGACTTACATGAAAACAAAGAAAATTTGCCCAGACTTTTTATATTGATATGATCTGTATTTATGTTATCTTCCTTTAACTTTCCTCAGGTAAGAAATCTACAAAGCACAGAAAGATCTCTAAAAAGCAGCAACAGATTAAATTAAGAGTCAAAACGCTCATGATGGATTTACAACCAGTCCTTGAAAAAGTAAAGATATTCCTCCAGCAGGTACAAGTAAGACTAAAAATTCTAAGTCGCCTACAATTTGAACTGAACGGAATTCTCAAGAACACCATTTTCAGTCCTAGAAAAGAAGTGCCAGACATAACATACAAACTTGAGAACTGGACCAAGAAGTTGCTAGAGTATGTATATGATCAGCTCTCATTTCTGTCTTTGACTTCTGCAATTTCCACATTCATCAATTAAATCATTATCCCATGGAGATTTTTGTTATTTTTGCCTGAAATATGAGTAAGAAACACATTTTGGGGGTTATTTCTGAATACATCCCAAAAAATCTGCGTCCAGGTGATTTCCGTTTAGCTTGATGCCAAGTAGTGTTAGAAACATTTTTTCATTGGCTATTTCACTTGCGCATATGCAGAAAGGTAAAAAGTTGTTTTTATTTTTAATTTTTATTTTATTTAGTAGAGCCATCATTTTCATGTTCTGGCCAATTTTTCCTTGAAATCCCCAACTTATCCTACTTTTGCAAAGGTTACTGTGTGCAGTTCCGACTGATCTGCCTTAAAACTGAGGCTGAAAAATATTAAATCCAGACACAAAATCCGATTTTGAAGACAGGTGAAGTTTTAGTTGGAAGAAAATAAATCAGCAAAAAAATTAAGTTTTTTTCACTTTATTTTGTAATGCAAGCATAAAGTAGATTATTTGGTATTTTTGTAGAGCTACATCTGTCTACTTTTCTGTAATACCACCCATTTAGGTGTATCTTATTTTAGGTTACTACCATCTGATGCACAAATGTGGTTCCAGGGGTTAATGAGTTCAGTTTATGCATTGTAGATATGTTTTAGCTAACTTGTTTGTAAGGGTATAAGAGCTTATGCTATGTCCATGTATTAATTCTGTGCCCATCTCTCAAAAATTACTTGTTGCCATTCTGGAGTCGACATATCTGATCTGTTATCACTCTAGAGGAGATATTTATATTTTGGTTAGATTTGGACTATAAGCTTATATGATGCAGCTACTGCATGACTTAAATAATGAGAAGGATCTACTAATCTAATAGTTATCTTGCATCTGTTTGCCTGAATATTTTTACCATTCTAGATTTCAGATCCATTTTTATGTAAACTTGTTAAAATAGACTTGCATAATCTAGACTTGAGATACTTTGTGCACATATTGAAGTTGGGATCTTTCATCCAATTGGCTGAACCTGTCAACACGTTCATGACCATTTCTGAAATTGCTATATGAAACTTAATGTTTTATTTTATCAAATTATCTAAAGACTGTTATTATAAGTTAGATCTTTGCATATTAATGAAATTCATCGGTTATAAATTTATTCTAAATTTGTGTTATATAATTGGTATGTTTCACTTTAACATGGTTCTTTTTCTAAAGGAAAGCAAGGGAAGTAACTCATGATATTGACTATTTAGAATATGTCCAAACATCTTTCAAAAATATGTCTAAAAATGCTCTAATGAATCTTAAAAGACCATACACAGTGGAACCTGTATTTACAGACCACCCCTTCTTCCAAAACATAATGGTCTTTCATGACAGGTGGTCGCTCATAATAATAATAATAATAATAATAATAATAATAATGAGGACTTTGTATAGCTCATAATCTTTAAAAGCTCTAAGTGATTTGCAGCATTTACAATGATACAACTACAAAAAACAAAAACAAACACCATGAAATTAGAAAACAAAAATACTGAAAAATATTTAAGGTAGGAAAACAGGTTGTAACCAACGTTCCCTCTAAGCTGCGTGCGCGTGCTGCTCAGGCATCCTCTCGCAGCTGAATTGTCAATTTTTGCTCAATCCAGCGTTAAATTTTGCTTGTCTTTGTAATGCTTGCGCAGTACAGCGAGCACTGCGAGCGCATCTACCATTCTCTTAGAGGGAGCATTGGTCATAACACCATATAATTTGTTCTGCATGTTAAGCTAAATAAACTCCATCAGTCCTGATATGTATCTATGGAGTTTGCAGTTGTATCCAACTTGTACATGTATATATACAGTGCTTATAATGAATTAGATGCTTTGTATTTACTTAATTCAGTTTACAAAGATTGATAAGGGGAAACAATTCAATTCTATGAGATTACTATTCCACCCCCAATTGCCAGTGATTCATTTTCAGTGAAAGAATTGTTATATAATTTTCCAGGCTGTCAGAAGTACAAGGTTGCGGTGACCACTTTGGGAATTTAATTGTATTCATATCAAAGGAAAATGACAAGAGAAAAGAGCAAGAAGTGAAGCAGAAGATTGACATGTGTCTCTCAGGATGCCCATATGATTACGATATTAAATATAGCACAAAACCAAGGACATTTGCAAATCCAAAACAAGGTGGAAATTTGATCTTTAAAGCTGGACAGAAGATACGTTGGCGTGATCAAGATGGACATGTTAGGCATGGGACACTTGGCATCTTTGTTCTGGGAAAGAACGAACAGTCAGTTTATTTTGTTACCAATGGACACGTGGTTATTGGTGAAGGAAGAGTCGACATTTCAATCAAAGAAGAATCTTATGAAGAACTTGGAACAGAAATGTGGAGCTATATGAATGAACTTATAGACATTGCTGCTGTGAAAGTGAAAAGCAATATGCACTGTCACTGCATGTTTCATTATGAAAATTATCATGGAGAGCAGTGCTCATATGTTGTATTGAACACTAGTGGAGATAAATTGGAAGAGCTGGTTGGACAGAAAGTGTACAAGAGAGGTGCAGAAACTGGTCTTAGAGTTGGCATTATTTCTTCAAAATCAATAAAGATGAAGGAAGAAAACATCATTAGGACCTATAATATGGTAATAAGTCCCCTGACAATGACAGAGCCAGAAGAGGCTGAGTTTGCCAAAGAAGGAGACAGTGGGTCCGTTGTGTCCCTTTACACAGCTGAAGAAAAAACTTCTGAGATATTGGCGATGATTATCGGGGGATTCGAATTAAAACCGTCTGAGGACAACCAAATCCCTGAGCAGAATGAAGAAAAA
This sequence comes from Unio pictorum, assembly GCA_030141615.1. Lineage (NCBI taxonomy): Eukaryota > Metazoa > Mollusca > Bivalvia > Unionida > Unionidae > Unio > Unio pictorum. Next base: position 9,274,605 of record JARLTB010000156.1, on the reverse strand, counting down.
CTTTGTTTTTCATTCTCCTTGATGGAAGGTGTCTGTGCATTGAATAGAATGCATGAACTTGACTTGGAGATTGAAACATAAATGTATTGGGCCAAAATACCTTTTTATTGTACCTACTTGAAGAACAGAAGAGCATATGACAGCCTAGTTGCTTTTATTAGCATTGTTCGTAGCATAGTTAGTGTAATACAGTGTATAAGTTTTGATTTTATACCATATTTCTCGCATGATTTATTATATGTATGCCACAGTATCATTTTTATGATTTTAAATTTGTTGTTTATAGGTAGACCCCAATGTTAATTTTCCAAGAATAACTTTTGTTGCAGGCATGATTTTTGTTTATAACTTGGTCATAAAATTTTCTTTATTTAAAACCACTGTTGGGGAAAACAGATCACAGTGACCTGTATTTCACAAATTATTTTATTTACAGAATAAAGTCATCATTAAAATTGTGGGTACATGTATTTGCCTCACTGATCTTTTTATATCAATTTTATCTGTTCTGACCCCATTTACCTGTACACATGAGTTAATATACTTGTACATGATTTTTGTCCAATTCTGGAAATGTATTCCAAAGCCAAATTTTTCTAGTGTCTTGTATAGTTTTGTTCAAGTCTATCAAAGGTTTTTTCGTGGTCTATTAGTACCATAGCACTAGTATTCCCAGTAATATTTATATATTCTATTATGGTTCTAATGTTTAGTATGTTGTTTTGTATATCCCTCCCTTTCGGTCCACTAGTTTGATTTATATTTATAATTTTATTAAGACACTTTTTTACCCTTTCCGCTAGTATTTTACTTATAATTTTATAATCAATATTAAGGAGCGAGATGGGGGTCCAGTTTTTTGTCTTCCCTATCTCCTTTCCCTTTATATATTAAAGTTATCATTCCCTCCCTCATTGTGTTGACATGTTTTGATTTCTTAATGCGATATTGTTGTATAACCATTCTAGTACTGGCGACAGCTCTCTGCAGAATTTTTTTTATAGAATTCTACTGAGAGTCCATCTCTCCCTGGTGCTTTAATTTTAGATAATTTCCTATAGTCTCTGTAATCTCATCTTGTGAGATAAATTCCTCACATATGTCCCTATGTTCTGAGACAATTTTCTCGCAATCTGTATCTTGTCTATATCTTCGTCTTTTATATTCTGTGTTGTATATAATTCTTTATAGTAATTTTTGTATATATCCCAAAATTTTAGTTTTGTCAGTCGATACCTCCCCTCCTGTATTTAGTGATTCTAGTGTACCCCCCCCCTCTTTCTTAATTCCTCCCTTTTATAAAGCCCCTCTGCGTTTTGGTATAGGTGTGTAAAAATCCCTGCTTTAATTTCTCTTCCCTTTTGGTGCTCTTTTTTAAAACTTACTAATCTTTCTTATAGTGTTTTTTTTTTGTGCTTTGCATGTTTATTGTTGTAATGTAATTTTCTATAGCTTCAATTTCTAATTTTATCTTCCTGGTTCTTATTTTAGAGTGGAAGATCGCTGCTTTTTTAAAAATGTTCTTTAGTTTGTCCCATTCTTGTCTAAATTTCCCTTAGTTATGAATTTATCTATCTCCCTTTTTATTTCATTCCCAAAATCCTCATTACCCAATATTTTATTGTTTCCATGATCCCCTCCCCCATTTTATTCTTTTATTTTTACCTATTTCTACAAAAATTAATTTATGGTCCGAAATTTTATATTCTGATATCCCTGCTTTTATATATTTATTGGTTCTGAAAGATGTGCCCCAAAATTTGTCTATTCTACTAACTTTTCCATCTTGGTATATGTAGGTATATTCCACCTTTAATATATTAAGTTGTCTGTATATATCAATCAGGTTTAAAGATTTCATTGTGTACTCCATTTGGTCCTTAATAATGATGTCATTTGGTGTCAATTTTCCCTTCCTGTCTATTTCGTCTCCCACCCAATTAAAATCCCCTCCTATAATCAAATTTCCCAATGTATGGTTTTCTAGATACTCTGCTAATTTTGATGTAAAAGCCACTTTCTTGTAATATTTAACTGGCATATATACATTTATCAGATTACTCCCTCCCATTTTGATATGAATTAACCTCCTCCTAAAAAACTCCCCTTCTTTTATCCTTTCCCATTTGCACCCTGGTTTATTTTTAATAATCGTGGCTACCCCTCCCCTTGTATCCATTCCCACTTGTTACATATAATACTGCTGTCCATATCCCTTTCAATTTGTCCTTTAATTTCGTTTGTCAGACCGTTATGTATCTCCTGTATAATAGTATGCCATAGTCTCCTATATTTGTCAATTTTTTTCACTTTTTCTTTGTCTATACTGTTTATGTTTAAAGACAATAAACAAAGGATTTGTTCCTCCATTTTTTTTCCAACCCAGGTCATCGCTCCCTGAATACAGTACTGTTGGTTATTTTTTTATAGATTTTATTGCCTAGTGTGTAATAGTTATGTCCCAGGTTCCCCCAATTTTTTCTGGGGATCCCGGGTCAACTATTATCGTCTTGTTAGTGCTATCTAAATACTCAAAGTCATTCATGACCTGAGATATAAAGAGTGTTTCCTTAAATTCATTTCCCGTAGCATATTCCCAAGGGGCAAAAACACTTGAGAAAGTTCTTTCCCCTATTTTGTATTCCTTCTCTTTGCTTCCTATATTTGTTCCATTTTCCCCTTGGTTTTGTTCCATCTGTGGTTCTGTTTCCTTGTTTCCCATTTCCTTGGGCTTTTGAGTTCCAGGTGATTTGGATGGGCTTTCCTCTGTATCCTTTTCTTTTGTGAAAAAAATACTTCTGTCCTCAAAAGAGGAGGGGGAGTTCACCGCCTTTCTTTTTTTTGTCACCCTTTTCTCTTTGGGTATTGGTGTTGAGGCTGTTAATGGAGACATACTTTCCTGGATAATAAAGCTTTCTGTTTCCTCGACTCTTAGGATTTCATACAGGTTACTTATGGGGATGTATGTCTTCCCTTTCATTGGTGTCTTCAGGTCTATTTTATTTGGTGTTAGTACCTCATTCCATTTGTCTTGTATCTCTGGGGTTCCTTTCTGTAAGGGTTCATCCTCTTTATGAGTTGGTATTGTTGCCCCGACTGCCAATTTCACATATGTTCTTTCTTCAGGTGCATTTCCACTAGCAGTTAAATGATTTCTGCAATCCCAAGGGCCATGTCCCAACTCCCCGCATTTGGGGCATTTTCTGTCCATTTCACAGTTGTGGTACCATGCTCTTAGTCGAAACTCCATGCAGTAAAAAAAGCAGGAAATTTCTTCGTGTTTTCTTCAGCAACTGTAACTATTCTCGCGCCCGAGTTAATGTGGCTCCATCCCCAGATGTGTGTCATTTTGATCGCTATGGGCATCATTTTGAGTCATTGATATATCTTATTTTTGAGCTCCTCTGTACCCGCTTGGAGCGGTAAACTGCTTACATGCACATCCACAGTCTTGAGCCCAATCTGGCGTTCAAAAGGTGTGTCCTTGTTCACAGGTGTGTCCTTCTACAACAGCACTGAAGTATAGGTGCAGACAGGATCTGCTCCCTTTCAAAGATGCCCTTTAATTTTGTTCATTCCCCTGAGAAATATCTTGGGGAAGATTTTGTATTGGCGCCGCTTCCTCGTTAACAGAGTCCCCTCTTGTTTCATCATTCGCAACCCCTTCCATGTCTATATTTATTATATTTGAGACAATCTCTAGAATAAGGGTTCAAAAAGGTGTGCAATAATAAAAAGTGCTCAAAATCAAATAACGAAAAGTGTGCTAAAAAGCAAATGAAGAAGTGATATAGAAAGTTCAGTGAGATATAGAAATATAGAAAGAAAAAACTTCTTACAAACTAATGAAAAATCTTTGAAAACTAATATAATAAAAACCAAGTAAATCCTTTTGATAATTCTTTGCTGATACAATGTCTTTCGAATAACACTATAAAGCTGTCTCCTCACTTTAGTAAAAGGTGAAAGATTAATACGATGTGAAGAGAAACCAGTCAAATGTGCAAAATTAGGCATGGTGTATATTTGGAATTTATTTTAAAAACTTACTCAAATAAATGGGTACTTCTTCCAGTGAAAATAAGTCATACTGACCTTCTTTTTCAAAACCAGTTACTGGTACTTTTTATGTATCAATTAGAGTATTAGTTACTTTTTATGTTTCAATTCGAGTATCGGTCACTTTTTATGTATAAATTAGAGTATTAGTTACTTTTTATGTATCAATTAGAGTATTACTTACATTTTTATGTATCAATTAGAGTATTAGTTACTTTTTATGTATCAATTAGAATATTAGTTACTTTTTATGTATCAGTTAGAGTATTAGTTACTTTATACATGTATATATCAATTAGAGTATTAGTTTTTATGTATCAATTAGAGTATTAGTTACTTTTTATTTATCAATTATTTCCAGTTTTTTTTGTGTACAGCTTGTGTTCCAGTTTTTTTTGTGTACCTCTGGATTTGCTATGATATCTTAAAATGGAACCGTATCAAGTTGATCCATGCATCATTTTGAACATAACAATATGAAAGTATAAATGTAGGTAACATAACAATATGAAAGTATAAATGTAGGTAACATCAACATATTTTGTTAATTGCCTTTTTGTTTACATTTTAACCCAATGTTATATTATTTTCGTTGTATAATTACCATTTAAGGCATGATGTATTGCATAAACATGGTCATGATATTACCAATGTTCTTTTTCCTAGTAAATATCCAGATGTATGCATGGTGTATTCATTTGAACTTAGATTCATTCTCAAGTACCAGTAGCTGGGATCTATAGCAGGAGAAATGAATCCTAGCTGGTTTTTTTTTTTAATAGATAATCAAAGCAGTATCTATCCTATGAAGAAATAAATTCAAGAAAAAAGCATAATAACTTTGTAAATAGTTTAAAATTTTTCCTTGTTATTTGATTTGTTAATAAATTTAGTTGATTATATATTTCTATGATCATGTTTTTATTTTGTTTCTTTTAGAACCATTATTGATTGTTGATTCCAGTTAATTTATTATGTATTTAAAATATCTTAAAGGTTACCTTGTGGATTATGTTACACATGTCTATCCAGGGATGGTCCTGGTTTTTAAAAAGCTGTAACCAAAAAAATCGCCAACCTCAATATTTTGTCGCCAATTTTCAAACAAAAAAGTGTCGCCAGAACAAGTAGTGTACATTTTTCCAAGTGTTAATTGAGTCTATTAATGTAACAGGCAATGAAAATTACAAGATTAGTTAATACTTTAATTACAACAAGCATTAACAAAATTTTACAAAGTGTTAAATGAAACGTCGCGATTTTAGGGCTGCCCACTTGTAGAATGCAGTTCCAAAGTCTAACTTTTCACATCTGTACATGCTGATTCTTATTAAATTCTTGAGAGATCTGTACATGCTGATTCTTATTAAATTCTTGAGAGATCTGTACATACTGATTCTTATTAAATTCTTGAGAGATCTGTACATGCTGATTCTTATTAAATTCTTGAGATCTGTATATGCTGATTCTTATTAAATTCTTGAGAGATCTGTACATGCTGATTCTTATTAAATTCTTGAGATATCTATACATGCCAATTCTTAATAAATTCTTGAGAGATGAGATGCAGAGTTTATTTCTGATGTCAGCATCTCGCATCTGCGTTTGTGCATATGCATGTTGTTACCTGGAAAAAAAATGCATGATCAACTTTAGTTGACATTTTAGTAATAATAAAACCCTATGATCGTACATTGCAATGTAAGATAAGTGATGTATAATGTGACTGTTGATTGCATGCATTCCGTAATTAAATGACCCCCCCCCCCTTATGACTAGCTTCACAAAGCTTGTAGTGAATTGCTTCCTAAATCCCAAGAATGATCACTGAATGTTGTATAAATTTTCTCGACAACCAAATTAGGATCTCCATTGCCATGATTGAAACTTACACGAGTCAACACCAGGCAATATTGGATTTTATATATAAGCATAAATTCACACCCAATTTAGGGATTCTTTCAGTCCTGTATTTTGAGAAATAAACAATTATTTTTAATTATGCAAAACTTGTTTGTTTGTTTTTTGCTATTTCTTGTTGCAGAGTTTAAGTATCTGTAGCCATAACATGGGATTGATGGCAAAAAGAAAAGATCAATGCACAAATATTACTTACCCCACCTGGATTCATGTTTGGTGACACACTTCTTCAAAATATCACAGCCAGTTGTAAATGAATTGACGAACTTTGCTTTGATACATACATCACAGAACATGTTTTAACTTTCTATCATATCTCAGCCACTATGCCCAAGTTTCTAACTGTCTAGAATTTTTTGGGAATTTTTGCCCTGTTCATCATAATATGGTGTTGCACTTGATGCACTACATGTAGATGATTATCGAATGAAAGATTTATCATTGGGTTCAGTGACTATATTTTCTAATGAATTTTCACTAAATCCAAATGCTGTTTATTTTATTAACTAAGGATGAGATGATGAACACGCAACGTCTAACTTCCATTTGCTCATGATATGCTGCACTCACTGGCGACAGATATAAATGTGATTGAGATGTTTTCCATTTGCTTTGTATTTATACACAGTAGTCAGTAGTTCAAAGGTTATCAGTTTTCTATGAAGGTTCAGCAAAACTACTGTATTGGTACATGTATATGTAAAAAAAAAAACAAAAAAAAAAAACAAGGATTAGCCATTCAATTAATTTTATCTGTTCTATTCGCATCTTCATTGACTGTATCACAGCATACATGTACAGTACTCAGCCCAGATGTCAGCATAAGCAGATTATAATGTAACAATGCACTGTAAAGATGGGGTTGTCAATACAAACTAAGGATCGTTTGTGTAACAGAGTGATTCCAATGCATTGCTTAGTCAAGTTTGTGGCTTCCTCTTGTTCTCACTTTTAATTTATCTAGTCCAAATCCATGATTGTATGTACAAATTAATTAACCAGAAAGTCTGTTGCCAAAAAAATCGCCAGATGGGACATTTTTGTCGCCAAGAAGGAAAAAAAAAATCGCAATTTGCGACATTGGAGAAGCCCAGGACAATCCCTGCTATCACTATGAGGAGTTGTGATAGATTAGTAAACATAAGTATACCATATTCATGACGAGAAGGATGCAGGTTCATATCCTATGATTTGATCATCCTCATTCTGATTTGATCATCCTCATTCTGATTGGATCATCCTCATTTTGATCAAATCATCTTCATTCTGATCGGATCATCCTCATTCTGCTGGCATGTAGTATCCTTGGGTAAGGCAATCTACTCCAGTTCCCTTTGGCACTAAAAACCTATCTATGTTGCTTTTCTGAAAGATGCCAAACCAAACTATCCCCATCCTCCAGTTTTTCGACACCTGGTATTTTGTAATAAAACAAATAAGGTCAATAGCCTTTGTCTTTGCAGTTTTCATTCTGTATACAGTACATTTTAACGCAATGGGTTTTGCTGTTGTCATTGTGGATAATTAAGCCATTTACCTATTAATCGGGCCAATGACTGAGTTAAAGGTCTTGGTTTATCATAAGGGTATCTAACTCTAAATGTGCTGTATGTATATCACAGTGATAAGGCTTTAAGTGTGAATACCTAGGTTTGGGACCTCAATCAAAGAGAAATGTGGTAGTGATCACCCATATATTACCAGATATAGCGCAATTATGATGAAAGACTTTCTCATTGAGGGGTTGCTGGGGATCATCTGCAAATCAGATGGGGAAATTGAAATCCCTCAAAAGTGTGATAGCTACTTCACAGCCCAGAAATGGATTTTTGTTGCTTATTCATCTGCAATGTATAACCTGTAGATGTTTTTAATTTTGGGTATGTACATTTGATTAATTTCATTGTGCTTTGAAATTTGAGCAAGAGGCAACAGATCTTTCACACATGATATTTCTACATGTAATGTGCCATATTTTCTGTTTCCAAACATTTTGTTTTATGAACACCAACATTTTGCTTTTGGCCAAAATAGTTTTTCATGTCTTTGTATACAGACATCAGTATAAAAGAATTTGATTTAATGTTTTTGGACACAATGGTTGTTATACGTTGGTAAGATACAAAGGAGTGGCTAATGCCAATTTAAGAAAATGATGGAATGGCTTGATAGTCATCAGAAACAGTCTCAAGAAGTTACCTGGATTCATGTGTCATTCAGACTGTCAAATATTGCAAGAACCATGTTTCACTTCTTTAGAATAATATGATTTAAAATGATAGTACTCCCTGGTAGAGACAAGATCTCAATTCTAAAAGCATTAGAATGATGTCAGCATTTATTATAAAAGTAAACCATTAAATTGAAGTGCTCTACATCTTAAACATTTGGACATCAGTCATGCACTGACTGCATATATAGGAGTTGATTTCAGTGGATAGTAAAAAAAATTATTATATTTTTAAAAAAACAAGCACAAAATATAAATACCATAAGGTCAAAGGTTATGGTCAAATTGTGGCACAATGTAAATGGGACTAGTAAGCTTTTAATGTAACAGTCAGGTTGCCCTTGATGGTACATCATATAGCTATTATTGATTTTGCTTATGTGTATTTGTTGAAATAATTCCAGATCAAAGAGTCTTACATACATTTATTTTCTATATATAATTTAATTGAATAAATTGTCATGTATGTGTTTATGTATATGCAATCTAATTTTACAAATGCACATTTGATTTCATGTACCTGTTATTGATTTGAACTTGTATATTTGTCACATTTGATTTCATGTACCTGTTATTGATTTGAACTTGTATATTTGTCACATTATTTTATTTATGATACTTGTTTATGATATTAGTTTTGAGTATTTTGAAGGAATGACAGAACCATTTAGAAAGAACACGATTCCACATTATTTGTGGAGTTGTGGTTGCTCAGAGATTAATGTCATGGTTTGTTACCATGGTTTACATGGTGTATCCACGAGCATGACACTTTTGTGGCTGTGGCATGATATAACCTTTCACTTGTTGATGAGCTGTCAAAAACCAATCAAACAAAAATTCAACCATGGCAACAAAAAATGTTTTAAACAATTATATCTAATATTGCTTGCTGTTTTACTCAATAATTATATCTAACATAGCTTGCTGTTTTACTCAATAATTATATCTAACATAGCTTGCTGTTTTACTCAATAATTATATCTAATATAGCTCGCTGTTTTACTCAATAATTATATCTAATATAGCTTGCTGTTTTACTCAATAATTATATCTAATATAGCTTGCTGTTTTACTCAATAATTATATCTAATATAGCTTGCTATTTTACTCAATAATTATATCTAATATAGCTTGCTGTTTTACTCAATAATTATATCTAATATAGCTTGCTGTTTTACTCAATAATTATATCTAATATAGCTTGCTGTCTTACTCAATAATTATATCTAATATAGCATGCTGTTTTACTCAATAATTATATCTAATATAGCTTGCTGTTTTACTCAATTATACATCAAGCGTGACTGCAAAATGCTTAGACACAAATCTGCCTTTGTAAAAAATATGCTGGCTTATCTGGGTCTGTGCAGGTTGATTGGAGTAATCAGTAGATAGACCCTGATCTGCTTACATAGTATACATTAGTAGATAAGGGTTTATGTTGTTTGTAGTTGGACCTGATTTGTAAGTAAATATAGATATATACATAAGTCGTATTACGCTTAAAGTTTCACTGTTTTGCTGCTTGTTGCATATTTTGTAATATACATCACTTTCACTCACTCATACCTGTTTGTAACACATTTAATCACAAAAGTTTATAAATTAGGGAATATTAATTTATAAGAAACAAATTATTGGTTTTCTATGGATGGAAAATGATTAAGAAATAAGTTTAAACTGGAACAGTTATACATTGTATTTTACTTTTAAAATAAATAGAATATAGTTAATGTAATCAAATGAGTGCAGAAGCTTTACAAATTGCATGTACATAATATTTAATTTTATACAAGTAGATGCAATGGAAATAAACATGGTGGATAAAATGTTGATGTGATAGTCTCTGAAACTTGTACCAGTGATTCAGATCTATGGTAACAAGACAGTAAGTTATACTTTAAAAATTATTTTGAATAAAAGCAACAAATTTGACAGTTAACCCTTTCTGACTTTTGCATATAAGTCAGTAAATGTAACATAGTGATAATGACAAAACTTTTTTCCATTTTTTTTTGGAGCAATCATCAGATTTGTATTTTTCTACCGGGACTAATTCATTATATATGCATTATATTTCTTTACCCTTCTTAAAATAGATTTTCTCCATCGAAGTTGCATACACATAAAATTAACATCCTAGTCCCTATTGATACTTTGAACACCTCTCTTTTTGGGGATCTAAATATTGCATATACATAAAATTAACATCCAAGTCCATATTGATACTTTAAACACCTCTCTTTTTAGAGTACTAAATATTGCATATACATAAAATTAACATCCTAGTCCCTATTAATACTTTGAACACCTCTCTTTTTGGAGTACTAAATGTACTAAGTCAGCTTTTGCCTATAGTACAAGTCACATGGGTCATGTAGGCATTCAACACCGACTATTTCAGTAATGGGTGTCATTATTTAGAATTTGATTATACATACCCCTAAGTGGCAAGTATTCACTTCATTTTGGATTCATATACATCCATATTTCTTTCGAAGGTCATTATTTAGATGCCCTGAGATGTGCAGTTGGGAAACTTAATGTTAGTACATATACATTTCAGACTAAATGAACCTAAAGGTGTGATTCATTATAATCCAGATGGAATATCAGTGCTGTGATGTCACAATGAAACTCTGCATATTGATAAACAAATTTGTGCTGACGATTCCACTTGAAATGCTCTTTTCTTGACCAAATTTTAGTACATGGCCACCATTGGAAAAGACCGTAGAGATTGATGAAATTTGTCTGAAAGTTTCTTGGTGACAGTTAAGGTGCAGAACATTTAATAATCAGGATTGAATAGACTTTAGTTAAAGAAAATTAGTGATAAATTTTAATAATTTATATTTAATTTACAATGAGTAAATTTGCATACATGACTCATGTGATTTGTATTATAGTCTAATCTAACTCTACATCACTATGCTAGTCATTAACAAACAGTACGATTTTGGTTATAAAGTCTTTCACATAGGTTTCTTTATAGTCGCATTCTAGATGTCTGAGATTTATATATCTATATATATACATGTATAATGGTTGCTGTCCAGTGAGCTTTTGTTCAGGTGCACGACTTCAATCTTTGCACCACGACTGGCATTCTGGTGAATTTCTATTTCTGTTTTGCATGTTTCAAACAGTGAAGGTCTGTCTGGTATTCATGATTCCTCGGGTGTTGCTATATATGCACTGACTATCAGGGTCTATGAAATGTTAAATGCACTATCAGGGTCTATGAAATGCTCATTTTTATCTCATAGATGCTTTCTGTTCTTGTGATAAACATAATCAATTTCTGTATGAATCTTATTAATATGAATGTCAACTTTTCTTTCTATGCATGCCTTGTTCCATATGCTAGTCACTGTGTTTAATCCTAACAACATCTCCATTGTTTGATGGTTTGCATTCCTCTGCACTCCTATTGTAGTATTTTTCTTGTTTCATTTTGTTTGATAACAGGTTAGACCTTCTACCATCCTATGACTGTGAGCATGACATTGTCTTTTTGACATTGGCAGTAAAGTTCTTGTGCGCCTGTTGAACAAGTGTTCTCCAAGTGTTAAATGCAGTCCTTGCATTGGTGTATTCCAGAAATCCAATAACCCGCTTCCTGTTGTTTAAATTTGAACATGTACAGTTCATAGTTTTGAGTCGTTTCTCCGCAGTGGCATAGTGACGAGGGTGGGGGTGGGGGGCAGGTGGGGCATTCGCTCCAGGTGCCAGTGGCTAGGGGGTGCCAAATCGGCCCAAAGTATCAACAATGGATTTTTTGGATTATATATTGAACCCATTAGTGAAACTTGAAAAGTACACTTATTTTAAGTAACACAATGCAAACAATGTTTGTTTTGGCCAATGTCTGCTGTATAGCTGTTGACTGGATTACAGTGGTTAAATAATTTAATATACAGTCCGTGGTACAGGCCTAGACCTCCTTGACCGTACACTACAGGCTGTATGCTCGTAACATAATATCTACTGCTCTTCAGCTCTGTCACGTGAAACTTGTCAAGCAGCAGAATTTTGGAAACAAGGTACATAACTGCGCAATAGGGGCAGTCGGGGGCACAAATTTGGGTGGTTTACTTTGGGTCCTCGCTATGCCACTGTTTCTCTGAGTTTTCATATTTGTCAAGTTTCTCTTTATCATGCATTCTCAGAGGTGAAGGTATCAAATAGTTCTATGGTGTCTGTTCATAAACAAGTAAGAATCGTAGATATTCTCAGTTTTGGTGCTTTTTCTGCTAGCCCCAAAGCTGTTTCATACTTCTGCCTAATTGTTTTGAATTTTGTTCTAGTTCGCAGACAAATTTCCCAGAAGCTCTGGTTTAGGTAGAAAAGGAATCGATGATGTAGGTGTAGTCCTTCTGATACCGTATATCATCTACTAGGACCAATCCATTACATAGTTACGCATTACGTTACAAGATTGATACATAATTAATATTTTTTTCATGGCTTTAATCACTGGAGTTGTAATGATACATATTGACAGCGCAATATTTTCTGTGTGGATATACTGCATCATAAGTTGTACTACTACTTGAATATTCGAACATATATTACATCACAGAATGAAAATACATGTATATTGATGCAGCAGAACTTGAAGGTGATATATCCTGACAAATATATTACATCATAGCAGGAAAATATACTGACGCAGCAGAACTTGAAGGTGATTTATCCTGATATATGCATTAAAAAAACGTATTAAAGATTTCAAAACTATTTTTGTTCAATATTATTCATTTGCTAGTCATCAGTTGTCAGACTGGTTACTCTACTTAGGAATGATGAAACAACATAATGATTTTAGAGCCAGATAAGGTTATGTAAATTTTAAATGAAGCACATGTTTAACAGGTTTTTCTGTGTAAATTCCAGATTCAGTTATGAAAGATAGTTTTTAGACCTAACACCAATATAAAAAAGTGGTTGGTGGCAAATCTAGTACAGTAAACTGCATACCTAGACCAGCTCCATTTTCCAAATGTATTGTCTGGTTTAAAGATTCCAGTCCAGATGCAGCCTTACAAGTGTAAAGAAAGTTGATATTGTACATCTACTGCTGATCTTGTGGTTTCTTCACGTAAAATCCAGGACGTGGCATTAACCTTTAGTTATGTTTTATTCTTCTGCAATGGAGTTTCAAATGTTACCAGTCGATGCTCTTAAAATAAGTAACAGAAAAGAGTGTAAAGCAATATCAACTCAAACCAGCTGTATGTGCTGGGGAGAGTTACGAGGATCAACACCACCACCCATTACATAAAAAAGTCGACTTTATATAGGTCTAAACTAAAGGGGGGATTAGCCTTACCTAATCCCACCCTAATAAAATGTAAAAATTTATTAAATAGGTTTCAAAGTTTAGGAAGCACACCACAAACACCTTGGGAAGCTTTATACATATATTTTTTAGGATTTGGCATGAGGAACAGACAAGACATATACACAAACAACAAATTGAGTAAGAAAATAGACGCACCACACTTACATGGGGGGGGGAGAAAGAAACTTTATATAGGTATAGGGACTACAAAGAACTATGGGCACTAAGTAAGGATAAGACATATGACTGGATTTGTGATTTAGATGCAACTTTAAGTAAAAATAAAGTAGAAATAGAAAATCCTCATGTAAATTGGGCTCGAGTTTGGAGGCATTGGTCTGACATCAACTGTCCTAAGGTACAGAGTGTCATCTAACTCCACAACGCCTGGCTTATGGGCGAAGTGGCACTTAGAAGATGAATGATTCAGGCCCCTGTTAGCTGCCCTCTATGCAGAAATACCCTGTTCACAAAAAATCATACGATGACTCAATGTGACAAAACAAAGGAAGAAAAGATCAAACTTATTATTGAAATAATGAAGGTAGACAAGCACAACAGACATCAAATACTCTTCCTAGATGGAAATTTTAATAAAAACCTAATTTAAAAAAAAAAAAAATAAACAAATAAAATATTTTTCTTTATCTTTGGTGGGAAAAAAAATTCTATTTCCTATTTTATAAAATAGTTTAATTCATATTGTAAACCTTACCGGGGAAAGTACATTAACGAGGACACCATTGGGCTATATCACATGGCGCTAAGCGAAGTGTGCAGGCCTATGACAGAGTTTGGAAAAATCACCCCACTACCAGGTACTTCTAATGTTACTTAATTTTGCACTTCCTTTTCTCTGGATACTAGAGCCATTCTTTTTCTTTCATGTCTAGATCCCTCACTAGACATGACACCCATTAAAGGGTAAACTTAAACAACTTTTGGCATTTTTTGAATAATTAATATAAGTAAACAGGATGGCCCTAATTGAATCGGGAATTGTACAACTAAATAAATTCGTACATTTCCCGACTCGAGGCAGACGGACCTAGAAAATTTAAATTTTATTAGAAAGTAAATTGAAGCACTGTAAATATTTAATTAAATACACTTCAATTTTCATAAAATTCAAAATTAATTTGAACCATATCCAAATAAAGAGAATTGTGTGATTACCCACATAGAGAGAAATCACAAAGTAAGACAACCGTGACAAGAATTTGAACGAAAATGGCTATCCTTACAATAACACAAAGTATAGACATATATATAGCAACATACAAATAGCACCAACACAAATAGCAAACACAAGGGATACTAGACGACCACTAGCCATGGTCAAATAAATAGAGAACAAAAGTAGAATACTAGTTTTGGGTAGATCAAATTCGATCTAGTAACATACACAAACATAAAAACTTTTTACTTTTTTTTTATTGGGGGGCAGGGCACATGTCTGGTGCCCCCCCACCCCCAAACAATCCATTTCACTATCCCTCTAATCACTTTTCTCGTTAATGGCAAATGCATGAAACCCAAAAGGAATACAACAATTTCCTGACCTTGAAACAAAAAAGTAATATTATAAAGTGGTCCTAATCCCAGACCATTATGTCCAACTGTACAAAGTGGCAAGCTTGGAAAACAAAAGAACTTAGTGTCACGAATAATTAGTCTGGCCTACTCTAAAATAAGAAATATAACATGTACCATCAAGGCCAGCTGCATCTTTGTTTAAGCCAAGGTTCAGATATGATAACTCCATCTATACCTTAGCGCATCGAGCACATATTTATGTGCTTAGTGTCTGTGAATTTCTCCGAATGCAACGGCAAGCTGCCACATCCTTTTAAAATTAAATTGTTCACATTTTAACACTGTTCCTTCATGATCGAGACATAGGAGCACATTACTTTAATTGACTGATAAATAAGCAATTTTCCAGCGCCAGTCCGTGTTTGGAAGTTTAACATCAAACATATGACTGTGCTAGAAGGAAGCCATTAATGATGTAGTTGAGTGAAATGTATTTGTGCAACATGTATCCTTTTTAGGACCCAACCATACTCGGCTAATATACAATGCACAACGCTGTTTGTTAGTTGGCATTATGCGCGCACGTGTATGTGTGAGTGTCCCTTACTTTATCTATTCAGACCAAATTGTATATTTTGCTTTTTGTAGTTGTTGTATCTATGATACTTATATAAATAGATTGGGATATATATATATATATATATATATATATATATATATATATCCCACCTCGGAAAACCCTTTTATAGTAACACTAGGGAAAAATGGAATAAAAATAATACAATCAAAATTTTTATATGATTCTGATTGGAAAAACTAAATTTCAGAAAACTTAAAGATAATTTGAAAAAAAAACCCACATAAACTACATATCAGCGGAAGGGGGGAGGGGCACATACACACATAAAAACTTTTTACTTTTTTAATGGGGGGGGGACTCTCTCTCTTTCTCATACATAATTTCTTTCGCAATATTTTAAAATACGCTTTCATTAAAATAATGCGATAACTTGAACAATTTTCTCTCTCTTTGCGTCTTTGTACTGGGAACTGACATTGGCAATCGATTGTAGTACGTATATCATATCGGATATATTATGTTGCTTCTAGATGGTTCCAATCTTAATGATATTATTCGCAGACTCTGCATTATTATTTGTCCTGTGGGCATCAACATATATATGTCTATTGGAGCCTTCTCATTCTCATTCATCTTGAGGCCAATTATTTACGTTAAAATCACTGTTTAAACATTAGCAACAAGGTTGGAAATTCCGAATTCTGTAAAAGAATTATAGGTATCTTCAACGAAACGAATCTATCTAAACACATTCTTCAATATTAGTGAACTTGTATTCGTTTCGTTAAAGAAATTATTGTTAACTTTAATCCGATTTTGTCATTCTCGGCTTCTATTAGTCTGGTTCCCTGCTTAGTATGCTCCCATGCGTAGCGGAGTGCAACGCATGGGAGCATACTAAGCAGGGAACCAGACTAGGCTTCTATCGCATTCCAGCTTGCTGAAACGAAAGTGAACGTAACTAGAAAACTCGTCTATTTGCTTCTGTCAGAATTTGAATTTATCAGAATAAAGACATCAGAGTAAGTATAGTCCGACTTGAGTAATATGACTTTAATTTGAAGAAAATCGTCGATGTGGGTTGCCAAGTGCGTGAGATATCACAGAGGTTCGTTACAAATAAAGAAAATTAGAATGCTGTCGGGCATTTCGATGCAGGATAAGCCTAAGGTTTCCGTCCCCAATATTGAAGCAAAACGCTTACCGAATTTGATCGATTGATGTAAATAAAATACGACAATGCTTAACATTTGAAAAAAAAGACAATTTTCACCAGAATATTTTTTTAAAAATAATATTAATTTTGGACGCACGGGATACCACCCCTTTGTTTTAAAGGTATTTCATTTTGTCAGACATTTCGCCGTACTTTATTGATAAAACGTCAGACTCCTGTGGTTTTAATGACTCGCGATATAACTTTGGTCTGTGTCTGTCAGCAGTTCAGTCGAGTAATTAGGTCAGGTTGATAGCTAATTTTACAGAATTCAACGTAACAAGTTAAACCACAGGAGTCTGACGTTTTATTAGTCCTACAATGTAAGCCCCGACGCTGATATTTATGTTTGCTCGCGTCTAAAATCAAGATCAACATGTGATACGTCTTACGGGTAGGACTAACCTTTTATCAGTAAAGTACGGCGAAATGTCTGACGATCTTTAAAGTGGAAGTGAACCAAAGAATAGCATGTAGCGTCTTTACAACGTCTTATTTATGGGTAGCAATTACTAAATAATTTAGAAATAGACTATACGAAGTGAAATTTTGTGAGAATCCCTGTTCTAGCGGAAAGCTGACATGTTGGGTAGCAGACGATTGTGTAAGTGTGAGACAACTTGCAAACTTGGATTCTGATGCAGAATTTTTTCAAGGTATACATTTCCATTTTTTATATATAACATAATATATCTATTTGTATTTTATTTCTAACATATATAGTAAATAGTATTTTTCGGGCTACAGATTCAAGAAGGTCATGAAGTGGGTCTTCATGTTGACATTTAGAAATCACATTTTCATATGCGTATCATGTTGAAATGTGGGATATTTGATATTCTGCGTTGGTTCGAGTCTAAGATTCGGCTAATATAGTTATGTGAGAAAGCTTGCCAGTAGATTCGCGTTGTTTGGTGCTTCTTTCTGGGGTGTTTCCCGGATTCTTCCTCCACCAATAATACTGGCTGCCATGTATAGCCTATCATGTACTGAAAAATGGCATTAAACCCTACAACAACAACAATATGCTATTTATTAGATGATGTTTTCTCAGAAAATCAGTTGGCCGGAATTATTCTTAGGTAAACAAGTAATGCTGACCTAAATCCTGACTTTGATTCAAGGTTAATGGCAGCTACGTCAGCAAGTTTTAATTTTATTTTAAAATAATTGGTTGTTGTCAAGGTTAAGATGACACTACTGAATTGAGAAGTAAACAGCCTTTTATTATTAAAGTAAAAATGAATAGTTTTTGTCAGGGTCATGTTCGGAGTACATGATATAAAAATGATCATGTGTTTCCTCCTCCCTTGTGATCTAACAATTTGGGGATTTTAAAAAAAAATGCATATTAGGATAGGATATAATCTTTGTTTAGTGAAATATAGTTATTTTTGGGCTTTTTACATATGACCATT
Source organism: Unio pictorum (assembly GCA_030141615.1). NCBI lineage: Eukaryota > Metazoa > Mollusca > Bivalvia > Unionida > Unionidae > Unio > Unio pictorum. The sequence continues at coordinate 9,256,296 of JARLTB010000156.1, read as the reverse complement.
GAAGTCATTTTCTTTTGTTTTAGTCTGTGTTTGAATCCAAGTTAATTTTTCTTCAGTTCATTTGTATTTTAAAGGATTAATTCGTATCTCTGGAAATATTTGATGTGCTCATTTGAAATGTATCAGGGTTTGTATCAGCCTCCAACTCTAAAATTATATGGTCAGTCCCAAGTTGGTGCAAATATGAACACAAATGATGCATGCAAAGATGACCACAGATGTATCTTGCATTACATTGAAACCTCATGCTGATCAATGTGTATTGAAAGCATTAAGGAGTGTGTTTAATTAAGACTGTATTCCAGTGTCCAAAAGAGTTTGAAGTGAGAAATTGGTGTATATTTTATTTAGTATTTGTGGGTTTGGGATTATTAAAGTATTACCTCAAAACACACTTTTTGAGTCTCAGAAACCACAATAATACCATCAGAGAGGCTTACATTCTTTAAAATTACTGTAAGTTACAGGTAATTTTTGTGTCTAGAATTGGTTGTACTTTTCACAATACATAAATACACCAAGTTCAAATATTAATATTTCAGATTTTTTTTATGTACACATTTTGCCTTTGAAACATGATTGATGTAACAGTTGATTAGTAACATTTATTTTTAAAGACCTGCTTCAAGCTTATTCATTACTGCATTTTCTTGTTATTTCAGATCCAACAAAACCATGCATTGAGGCTTTTTACACAAGTTATGTCCTTTGATTGCCAGATCACCTGACCTTTGTTAATTTTTGTACAGCATATATTTACCAAGGTTTGTTGGATTTCCATGAAATTTAGTGTGTGGTTTTATGATAATATTCAGGAGAAACTGGATTCTTTTAATTTTCAGCATTTTATAATATTAACAGAAGTTATGCCAAAGATTGGTGATCACCCCTTCCTAGATGTTTGGTTTCTGCAACATAACTATACCAAAGATTCTTGGATTGAAACCAAGTTTGGCATGTGGCTTTTATGTTGTTATGACCTTGAAAGAGTTTGATTTCCAGCATTCTACAGCATGATTTATAAGTTATGCTCTCAGATTTCCTATGAATTCAGTTTCCATAGCATAATTTTACTAATGATTCCAGCTATTAGATAGCTTGAAAAATATATACATGTTTTGATTTGTTGCAAAAGGAAACATGTTATATCAATTACATGATTTGAAAAAATTCAATTATTTTGAGGTAAAAGAATTATTAAAAAATATCCAGCAACGGAACAAAATTCCAGCCTTCCCACCTTTCAAAGAAATGGTAAGTTACTTGAGCAAATGAATTAACTTCACTAATAAATGACACAGATACACAAGTTCTTATTCAGTAGCTGATATCTACTTATAATTTTACTAAGTACAGTACTCATGTTGATACTCAATTTAGACTTTCATGTGGGAAAACAAGAAATAATAGTAAAGTGCATCATGTAAATAAAATTGAACTCTATGCTAAACCATGTGCTATTCTAGACTTGGCACATTCAAAAGTATTACATTATAGTTTACAAAATTTATTATATTTTTGTACCAATCTTCAACTGAAGTATCTGACAAATAATTAAGGCAGGGTGCTAATTGCCTCTCAGGGCATTTCTTGCCCGGTCCAGTCTTTCCAAGGGCACTTTTTGTTTTAATAGGAATGTTTATATGCATTCCACTGTTGCATTTAAGATAAACATAAGTTTGCAATAAAAGTGAGAAACATATTAATGATGCCAAAATAATGCACAAAATGAACAAATGAGTTAACATATGCTATGCATTAAACCTTTGGATATGTAAGGCAGGACAAATGCCAAGAAGAGGCAGCCATTGAGAGGCAGGGCAAGCTTCAAAAACAGACTCGAGACAGATATGTAAAATACTGTATATACTTGCTAATAAGATGAATCCAACTGAAGAATACACAGACCCAGATCTGCCATAACAAGATTCTCCAGCAGATCTAGGTCTGTGCTGTTTGGTAGGGGTAATCAGTAGAAGAAGAAAAAACAACATAGACCCTGATTTTCAGGCACATTATACTACAGCAGATCAGGATCTTTGTTGCTTGCAGTTTGAGTTGCTTTATAAGCAAGTATTTATGGTTAGTGCACACTGTGTGATATTTACCTTTAAAAAAATTTTATTGTCTACGCGTGAGAGTTTTCTACTGATACCTGTATAGACCAATTTTCTGGAAATATATTTTAAAAATAGGTAATAATAAAATAAAAATTTGGCAGCCAGAAGATTTTCTTAAGTTGGGAATGAAGCTATTCTTCTATTTTAAGTGTAGAGATTATACAATTTTCAAGACTGGGGACCATCAATTCTGTTTACCATTGCCACAAGGGGGCCCACGAGTGGCCAAGTGATCTAGAGAGCTTTCCGTTACGGATCACTGCCGTCTCATCTCTGTCTGCGTGGGTTCAAGTCTAAGATTCGGCCATTGTAGTTGTGTGGGAAAGCTTGCCAGTAGCTTCTCATGGGTCGGTGGTTCTTTCTGGAGGTTTTCCAGAGTTCTTCCTCCATCAAAATATTGGCTGCCTTGTATAGCCTATCATGTGCTGAAAAAATGTCGTTAAACCCTAAAAATAGCAACAAAAAAACCCATTGCCACAAGGGTATACTAAAGAGTAAATACAGTCTAATGTAGTGTCACATTATAATGTTGTCAAATGGTTTGCTCTTCTCCATTTTACCAAAAATTTACAACATTGTGGTGTAGCCCTGAATGGTCATGTGCTCTAAAGCGCACACTGTTATGGATCACTGCCATTTCACCTTTGTTTGCAAGGGTTCGAGTCTTGGCCAATGTGGGTATGTGAGAAAGCTAGCTGGTAGCTTCTCATGGATTGGTGGGTGTTTCTGGGGTTTTCTTGGGTTCATCCTTTACCATTTATACTGGCTGCCATGTATAGCATATCAAGTGCTGAAAAATGACACTAAACCCAATAACAACATCATCATCATGGCACTGGTGTTAACCTACTATCAGGAAATTTATTGTCAAAATATGAATTAGTTCATGAACAAAAAGGGATGTCACTTTGCTGGAAATGTTAACTTGTTTGGAAATGTGCATCATAAGACAAGAAGACCTTTATGTATTTTGGCTTTCAATGCCAGCATATCAAATTGGTTTAGTGTTTAGTGTTTTAGGGTTTAATGCCATTTTACGGCACACGAAAAGCTATACATGGCAGCCAGTATTATTGGTGGAGGAAGAAACCCCGAAAAAAACCACCGACCCACGAGAAACTACTGGCAAGCTTTCTCACATAACTACATTAGCCAAATCTTAGACTCGAACCCACGCAGACAGAGGTGAGATGGCAGTGATCCATAACGGAAAGCACTTTAGACCACTCTGCCACTCGGGGGCCCTCATATCAAATTGGATAATAAAAGCAAACATTAAAAACTGCAACTATCAGTCTTGTCTAATGGTTGTTTTTGGTTATTTTTTTGCATGATAGGATATAATGCAGTCTAGTTTGTCTAGTCAACTTCTATTGAATGTGTTGTGTAGTACACAATGGAAATATTTTTTGTTTGGAGAAGATATTAAGGAAAATTAATTTGTATTTGCACACAAATTAAAATTATCTGGCCAGATAAAAAAATAGTACATGCAGTTATTTTTTAACGTCTCAAAAATCTATGGTAGATTTTTATTATTTGAGAGGAATTATTTAATCAAGTCCACTAAAACTGATGTGTAAAACAAACAGAAAAATTGTACTACCTTTGTAATGGAGTTTGAGTGACAAATTATATTTATTAGTGTAAGATAATCAATTTAAATTGAAACCAGGAATGTTGCTATGATGAGTCCTTGCCTGTATATTCTGATGGTGGTGTTATTGGGTTTAATGCCATTTTTCAGCATATAAAACTCTAGGAAGAATAGGGAAAAACCTGGAAAGAACAATTAACCGACCCATGAGAAGCTTCCAACAAGCTTTCTCACATACCCACATTGGCCAAGCTGGAGACTCAAACTCATGCATACAGAGGTAAATTCTGATGCAGGGAGTGGAAGCTTTTGATCCCAGACTAATTTGCAAATGATGTCGATGATAATTTTTTTCACATTGTAAAATTATCGAAAATATTATCTGGATCACTAGTACATTTTAACTTTTCAATTAATTTTGGTGAACATGTGGTGTAAAGCTCTCACCGTTATGGATCGTTGCCATCTCACCTCAGCGTGGGTTCAAGTCTGGTTTGGCCAATGTGGGTCTGTGAGAAAGCCTACTAGTAGCTTCTTGTCGGTCAGTGGTTATTTCTGGGGTTTTCTCAGGATTTATACTAGCTGCCATGTATAGCCTTTCTTGTGCTGAAAAAATGGCATTAAACTCTACAACAACATCAATTAATTTTTTTATTATCGCAGTGTAAATCTTCATTTATAATGCAAACAATTTTTTACCAGTAGTCAACTGCCAGTTGGAAATTAGATATTTTATTTTACCTTTTATTTTTATTTTAGTTTATTTTCAATGGCGCAATGGATCAAGAAATGGAAATGACATACGGAGACTCCGAGTTTTGTACATTCTATGAATTTCCCAACAAAGCTTTTCCAAGATTCCGGTACATCCAAGATAATCTGATAAGCTTTTATCCAAGATTTCTGAGAACAGTTGGTAAGTTGATAAAAAGGTTTTGATTCATGGGTTTTCACTCCTTTCTGGTACGGACACCGCATTTTAAGGATTTTTTCCTCATTACCTTTATTTTGTGCACCTTTTACCTTTCTGTTTTGGAATGGCATGTTGTTTGTTGTCTACACCTATACAACTTGGAGGGTTGCCATTTAATTGGGAATGGATTATCATGTTTAAGAATTTTGCAATTGTTAAAACTTTTGAACAGTTTTGTTTATACTATCCATAAACCAGAAGAGTGTACGTGATTGGCAGACTCTCTGTCTGTTAGCAAAAGTCTTGTTATGGATACTCTTCCTAATTTTCTGAGAGGATTACCCCAAAACATTATGAATACATTCATCTCCACGACTATAGTCTGTGTCTGTATTCCCGTTTGTTTGTACCCCCCTACCGATTTCAGTAACGAAAAGCATAAAGAAGATAAAAAGTCAATAAATCTTACTCAGTTCATTCATTGATTTGTAATTTCTAACCCGATTGCAACCAGCGTGTCCATAACACCTTTATCATCTGCGCGTCTGATGCGACACCATATTACATACAATTTGGTCAAGTCTAATTTCCGCAAATAGAGTGACGTCATTGCTTCTATTTGGTTACTCCCTGATACTTCCATCAGTTACGGTAATGTTAAGAGTTATATCCCTTTGCCACCTATACAATCTACCTTCTATGTACATACATGCGTATTTATGCATCTGCCCCTTCGCTGAAAATGGACTTGTCCATTAACTGGAACTTGATCTCGAGGATAGCCATGGTTGTGAGGAAAACTTTCATTAAGCATCAGACGCGCAGACGATAAAGGTGTTATGGACACCCTGGTTGCAGTCAGGTTAGAAATTATAAATCAATGAATGAACTGAGTAAGATTTATTGACTTTTTATCTTGTTTATGCTTTTCATTACTGAAATCGGCAGGGGGTACAAATGAATGGGGATATAGACTCAGACTATAGTTGGTCCTCAGTGGGGGTTTAACTAGTTGCTATTAATGAAAATGGTGCTGATCTGACCTTTGTAATGGCTGGCATGGCAGTAATCTTGGAAAAAATCCTGTCATCACTACTTCTCCAAAACAGTCTAGTTGATCCTAAATAAATGATGCTGATCAGACATCCATTATGGCTGCTGTGGTGGCAGTCTTCAGAATCTCGTAGCAACTTCTTCTAAATGGATAGTTTTGGTGACACGGATTTTCACTAAAATACTTTTAATATCTGGTGGGATCTAAATAAAAATGTTGCCAATGAGACCTCCAATATGGCCACCATGGTAACATCTCAAAAGGCTTGTTATAGCTTAAATAATTGTTATGGTGTTGAGTTGGTTCTTATTGAAAATGGTGCTGTTGGGCTTCCAATTAAAGGACCATGGTGGCCACCTTGAAAATTTTATTAAAGCTGTTTTTCCTAAATGAATATGTATAGCAACAAAGGGTTTTTTGAATATATTTCTTGTGATATGCAGTTGGTCCTCACTAATAAAGGTGTAGATTAGATATCCAGTATGACTACCATGGTAGCAATGTTTCAGATCCTGTTATACAGTATGACTACCATGGTAGCTGTCTTTCAAATCCTGTTATACAGTATGACTACCATGGTAACAATGTTTCAGATCCTGTTACACAGTATGACAACTATGGTCGCAATCTTTCAAATCCTGTTATACAGTATGACTACCATGGTAGCAATCTTTCAAATCCTGTTATACAGTATGACTACCATGGTAGCAATCTTTCAAATCCTGTTATACAGTATGACTACCATGGTAGCAGTGTTTCAGATCCTGTTACTAGGGCTGTCAACGGGTACCCGTGTACTTGGGTACCTGACCGTAGTGAAAAACTTGGGTATTGAAAATTAAGGACGAGTACCCGTTCACAAAAATAAGTTGTCGACAACACTATCAAATAATCATATATCATCATCAGCACACTGGTCTGAGTAGTCCGAGTTTCCTCTGACCCTTGCCACCCCATTTTTGATATTTGGACATTCTTGTTGGTGTGTAGGGTCAGAGCGCATTTCCTATCAAAAAGTTGGAATTTGCCAACACCATTTGATGTCGACATGGGTAGCAGCTTACATGCCAGCCCAGCAAACTTGAACGATCTTTCATCGAGATATATCAATATGAAATCGATAGGAATATGATTTATTTTCTCAAAAATCATGAGCATAGCATTTGTTATGCCTTTAATCTGCTGACAGACGAGACGAAAGTACATCATTCCTGAAATTTGTCCTGGATCTGGCTATTTGCATTTCTAGTCATGTAACTACACAAATCTCGCAACCTAGGTCATACAGTCACATGATATCGACAATAAGCAAATTAAACGGTGCAACGGATACCCGGGTAAGTTTTGCGTGGTTTTTGACAGCCCTACCTGTTACACAGTATGACTACCATGGTAGCAATGTTTCAAATCCTGTTATACAGTATATGACTACCATGGTAGCAATCTTTCATATCCTGTTATACAGTATGACTACCATGGTAGCAATCTTTCAAATCCTGTTAAACAGTATGACTACATTGGTAGCAATGTTTCAAATCCTGTTATACAGTATGACTACCATGGTAACAATGTTTCAAATCCTGCTATACAGTATATGACTACCATGGTAGCAATGTTTCAAATCCTGTTATACAGTATGACTACCATGGTAGCAATCTTTCAAATCCTGTTATACAGTATATGACTACCATGGTAACAATCTTTCAAATCCTGTTATACAGTATATGACTACCAAGTTAGCAATCTTTCAAATCCTGTTATACAGTATGACTGCCATGGTAGCAATCTTTCAGATCCTGTTATACAGTATGACTACATTGGTAGCAATCTTTCAAATCCTGTTATACAGTATGACTACCATGGTAGCAATCTTTCAAATCCTGTTATACAGTATATGACTACCATGGTAGCAATCTTTCAAATCCTGTTATACAGTATGACTACCATGGTAGCAATCTTTCAAATCTTGTTATACAGTATATGACTACCATGGTAGCAATCTTTCATATTCTGTTATACAGTATGACTACATTGGTAGCAATCTTCCAAATCCTGTTATACAGTATGACTACCATGGTAGCAATCTTTCAGATCCTGTTATACAGTATGACTACATTGGTAGCAATCTTTCAAATCCTGTTATACAGTATGACTACCATGGTAGCAATCTTTCAAATCCTGTTTTACAGTATGACTACCATGGTAGCAATCTTTCAAATCCTGTTATACAGTATATGACTACATTGGTAGCAATGTTTCAAATCCTGTTATACAGTATGACTACCATGGTAGCAATCTTTCAAATCCTGTTATACAGTATATGACTACCAAGTTAGCATTCTTTCAAATCCTGTTTTACAGTATGACTACCATGGTAGCAATCTTTCAAATCCTGTTATACAGTATGACTACCATGGTAGCAATCTTTCAAATCCTGTTATACAGTATATGACTACATTGGTAGCAATGTTTCAAATCCTGTTATACAGTATGACTACCATGGTAGCAATCTTTCAAATCCTGTTATACAGTATGACTACCATGGTAGCAATCTTTCAAATCCTGTTATACAGTATATGACTACCATGGTAGCAATCCTGTTATACAGTATATGACTACCATGGTAGCAATCTTTCAAATCCTGTTATACAGTATATGACTACCATGGTAGCAATCTTTCAAATCCTGTTATACAGTATGACTACCATGGTAGCAATCTTTCAAATCTTGTTATACAGTATGACTACCATGGTAGCAATCTTTCAAATCCTGTTATACAGTATATGACTACCATGGTAGCAATCTTTCAAATCCTGTTATACAGCTCATTTTCACTTCGCCACATCACTGTGAGACGGTTAATCAACTATGCTCTATGGTGGATGGGGTTGGTTGACATTAATGATTGACACTTGAATAGCCAATGCATGAAGACCACCCATGGAAAGACAGGTGTCAGAGGGATCAAATAATTTTATAATTTTTGAAGACTCAGTCGTTTTTATGTTTATTTGATATTTGGAGATTACAAAAATCATTTCAGAAAATCCTTGTATATTCATTATGTGTGTATTTAGTAAAGGGGATAAGCTTCTATACAATACTTCTGTTTGCAACTATTGCAGTTGGTTAAAACCTAATTGCCTGTACAGGCACTTGATTCTGAGCAAATTCATGTATGCACACACCATATAACATGGTGAGTGTATACATAAATCAAGTGCTTGTGTAAGCCTGCCCAATGCGAAAAATTGGAAATTGTTTTTTTAAATTTTTTAAATTTTAAATTTTATTCAAAGAAATTTAAACTTTACAAGAGACACACCTTTCCATCTGTTTGAACAGCATAAATTATCCTTTTGTTACATAAGCTTAAAAAATCCTTTGAGATCTGGAAAATTAATTTCCAAAATGATGAGCACTGCTATTTAAAACGGCGAGAAAAGCCCCATGAAAACACTAATATAATCTGAAATGCATCCCATGTGTTAGAACTTAAGCAGTAGTGGCAGTATACATTGTCAGCAAAAGCACATGTTCATGAGGATGAATATGCATCACTTTGAATCAGCTGAATTCTCATATAATACAACTCACTAAATGTATAGTCTAAGGTACTGGTCATTTAATGATGTAGAGAAAGTGTGGGGCTTTGATTTTCTTTTGGTCTGTTTTTTCTGTCATCACAAGATTAAAAAAATTAAATTAAGATAAAGTGTAGAGTGAGGTTAACCCCCTTCCCAAAAATGAAAATTGAATGGTCTGCCCCAGAGGAAAACTTGAAATTAGTGGATGTTTTATAGAAAGCAGAGTTGTAGCCATTGTTATCACTGTTATCAAATACTGACAATAATTAACATAAAGCAAAGATGTTAACTTGGATAAGGTGTTGATTGTATTGCATGTTGCCATCTGAATTGGAGTTATAATCCAGTAGTTAAGAGCAAGACATTATATATATATATATATATATATATATATATATATATATATATATATATATATATATATATATATATATATATGCTGTAAAAATTGCAAATTTAGGCCAAATAATGGCAGAGTTTGAGACAGTATGTATGGGGGTGGGGGTGGATGGTCACTTATTGAAACAGTGATTATTAGAGTTTTTCCAGTATTTGTTTTGCATGGCTTTTTTTGAAAAACAGCTGTAGTTACATATTGTAATTAATTCTAACTGAAATGAGTATCAAGATAACATTATGTGATTAAAAAGTAAGTAATATTATTTAATCACCATTTTCTTTGTTTCTATCTTTGTATGTCAGAATTCATTAAAACAATGACATGAGAAAATAGTCCATTTAACATAAATCACATTTTTTACATTGATCTGTTGTTACAAAACATAAAATTTGACCTGAAGGAACCACATACACATTTTTAAAATTACCTGATATGAAAATGTCTATTTTGTTTTGCACCTTATTGTAGCTATTATTTCTAGCTATTAATGCAATTGATATTCATTGTTATGTATTATTTTGAGATTAAAAGTCTGAATTACATAATTGCACAGACTATCAGTTTTCTTTCCATCCTTCAATTTTCAAATCGATGTGTTCCATGACTTTCTTCACCTTAGTATTACGGATGCCAGACTACTAGGGAATGTTTAGTTTGTGGTCTGGGGAGGAGGTGGGTGCTATCTTTGTTACTTTAAATGCACCAAATGCATTGCAGGTATTTATCTGACCTTAAACATCATAGAAATTGTTATCCATAAAACTAAATTAATGAACAATAAAACACGTATTTGCATGGAATTTTGTAGAGAATCTCCCCATATGTTTAAAATGGAAGGAACTGCTAGAAGACCTCTCCAAGAATGTCGGACCACTGGAACAAAGCATGCCAACAGTAATCCTCTTTGGTGAGAAGCACAGTATGATCAAAGCAGAGCAAATTGTGACCGATATTAATAGGCTGGAGAGTAATGAGTTCAAGAGAGACACATTTTCAAGAAAGGATTTGCATGCTCATGTATCTGCAGATAGACCTCAAGTTATCATTTATAGGTGTTCGTCTGATCAGGTAAGCTATTTATGACATTGAGTCATGTGTACTTTTTTTTGTAATTGTCTTTATTTGAACATCCATTTAGACAGTAAAGGATAAGAATATAAGTTTAAAGAATATACTGGCTATTGATAGAAGAAAGTCAATAACTTGAATTTAACTTAAAAAAAATAAAAACCATAAGTTATTTTCATCTGCTATGTGTCTTTGAAGTAATTTTCCATCATCTTTAAGAATGAAGACATCAGTTGCATTGATATCTTAAAAAAAATCAGAACTTTCCCCAAGTCGATGAATGAAATAATTCTTTTATCCCAGGATAGGATGTGTAATTAATTTACATGGAGTATTTCAGAAGTCGGCTGTTGGTTCAGCTACATCATAGCAATGAAAAGATATTTTGTTGTCATCTTATATTGGAAACTAATTCTCCTGGTTATAATTAAAGTGCTACAGAGTGTTACACATGTGTGTGTGTGTGTGTGTGTGTGTGTGTGTGTGTATGTAATTATATACTAATTAAACACAGGGCAAAGAAATGAGACCATTACTTAAGTCAGTTAAGCTTGTAGATATTTTATGTCGGGGTATACGAATACAGTGGGACCCTGCTATAACGCGCCCCGTTATAACACAAATTCGGATATAATGCGGTTGTGGCATGGCTCCCGAAATTTGAGCTAATTTATTACAGGTATTTTTCTAAAAAACCAAACAAAAAATCTTTTAAGTATGAAAAATAAAATACGTCAAGAGTTTAATTATCATTCTCATACTCGTCTAAAAAGTGCGAAAAAGAACGTGTAGAAAATGTATTATCATTTCGGAGAGGAAATCACACACAAATTCGAATATAAAATAATCGTATGGTTCCTAAAATTTCAAATTTAACAAATTTCTTCCAGTTTTGTGCCAAAATAAACATTGGAAATAACCAATTGCTGAGTCTACTGAGAACTTTGATCCTTGTTTATTGTTGAAAAATGACAGCTCATAAGTGTCAGTATTATTATTACTGATCCCTGAGCAATGAAGCCATCATGTCTACTTTGTGTTTGTCTTGAATGCATTCCAAATACAATTGTTGCTATAATAATCTCCAATATATGTTCTCTTAATTTCATACACAGCTAAGCAACAGCCAATGCGGCGGTTGATAAAAGATTCTCACCAGAATGTATAAATCAATTAATTTAGTACATTGTTTATCATCAAAGTGAACTGCCGAGCTAAACTTGTTCAAATCAGGGGGAAACGATTTATACAGCATCAAAGAAACAAAAGCCGCCAACATGTGCGCGTGGCTTGGCGGTGTTGTTTTATGCAATCTGTTGACTAGTAAATTTGAAGTCTGCAACTCAGAACTATAAATTGACTTTGCCAAGAGCAAACGTGACATTAGCAGAAAGCAGCTAAAAATCACAGTCTTTCAAAAAATAATAACTATTGACAGATGAGAAATGTAGTGGTATAAAATGTATACAGACACCGTTCATTAATCTTTGGACATACCACAGGAATCTGATGTCTTATCAATAAAGTACGGCGAAATGTCTGACAACATCATGAATTACCCTTATCAATAATATATATATATATATATATATATAAACACGTATAGATATTATTGATAAGGGTAATTCATGTTGTCAGACATTTCGCTGTACTTTATTGATAAAACGTCAAACTCCTGTGGACATACTATTTCATCATTCATTACGTACACCCGTTACGTAATTTTCGTTATTTTCTTTTCATTGAATTCAGTCACATAATGATCTGTGACAAAATTATTGAATATTTTACATCCATGTGTGAATATTTTTGATGGAAATATTTGTATTATGGATTCAGTGTATGTTACAAGATTCGCTGGTGAGAACACGGTGTTGATACTCTTTTCATGCAATAGATTATACATGTATATATAAATTAGACATGTGTATGTTCCAATGCATGGTTCTCTGAATAAAGTAATATATTATATCTGCAATTTCTGTTACCACAGCAAATGTTTTTCTCATTTAATATATATTGATCAAAAATGGTAATTGTGTCATGCATTTTCGCAACCCCCCCCCCAATAAATAAATCCAAAATTGTGTTGGTATTGTACATGGTTGCTTATAACACGGTTCGGTTCATAACATGGTCGGATTCTATGGCTCCCAACTACTGTGTTATAGTAGGGTCCACTGTAGTAGGTAATCTGTTAAATCCCAAGAATTCACTTGTTTATGATATTTTAGTGAATCTTTCATTTGACCTAGGAAGTGTTCAGTGAGTTGTAGATGTTATGAAATATTTGTTAGTCACCTTGCCCTCACCAGTAAAACAATATGCATTAGTGTATATCCTTGCAATCGGCCAGGTGCATGATTCATATTAAATTCAAGTAACAGATACATTGTTTCTTTATAGGTGCAGCAAGAAATAAATCATCTTGAAGAAGAACTTCCAGAGACAGGGCTGAATAATATTTTGTTGTTGATTGATGTTGGAGGACAATCAGAGCAGGAGGGAAGAGTATTCCTTGAAGAGATGACCATTACATTGTCTGATACACCCTGGAAAGACAAAATGATCATAAACACACCCGGTCAAGATTTAAAGACAAGTATTAGCAGTCATTTGGAGATGTGCATGTTGAAAATATGTGAGAGAATAGATGGCTGCATTGGAGATATTTTATCTGTCCAACGAAAAGTGGGGAGTATTTCCACCATGAAGAGCAATTTAGTTTCAGTTTTAAGCAAGTTTTTCCGAAGCAAAATAGTAGTGCAGGATTTAATGAATCTTGCTTATCAAAGAGAAGGCAAGGATCAGTTTCTTCAAAATCAGTTAATTTTGCTCATACAGAGAGAAGTTTCAGAAGAGTTCCATGCCCAGTTTAAAATGGCTGCTGGAGATATTCATGCCATGCTGGAAGAAAAGAAGTTTAAAGAGGAATGCAAGACACAGATTTCATCTTCTACTTGGTTAGGTATTAAGAGCCAGTTGTCATCGGTCTACGTGGAAAGTCAAAAGAGTGAAGAGTCAATGGAGACTGAGACAGAAACAGGTGGGTAATAGTCCATTAAACCACTGTTACTTACTGTGTATACTCACTTGTAAGTCAATGCCAACTTCATTGACCCAGATCACATAATGTGCAAGCAGATAGCAAATTTTTTAGTAAATTATGTTTCTCCGAGAATACTTACCCGATCACATTACTTTAGGATATTAGCCTGCTACCTCGCGAATCCAGCCCTACCAAAAGTCGAAAATTCGTCTTTCCTGTCTATGTCATATAGACAAAGGGCAATAACTCTTGCCCCTTACCTCCCCTTGCTACCCGCTTGGTGTCGCTTCTTTAGTTTTTAAGCTGAGCGGTATATAAAACACGAGGATGCTCGCATGGCGGGGTGGTTGGGAGGGTTTCTTAGTAATGTGATCGGGTAAGTATTCTCGGAGAAACATAATTTACTAAAAAAATTGCTTTCTCCTTTGAATACGTTCCCCGATCACATTACTTTAGGAGAATAAGTAATAGGAGGAGGGAATGCGGAGCATCCGACCTCCACCCCGGGTATCCTCTAGGGAATGATGGCTGGATTCCCCATGTGAATGATAACCCGGTCTCCTAATTTTCAATCAGCAACACAGCCCAGGGTCACGTGATATATGACCCCTTTATACGGTTAAGAAGATAGTTATTGAAATCTTCTTACCTACGAAAATTTATCTGGCAAATCCAGCGAAGCTAATAGGCTGTGCCGATTGTTGCACATGGGTCTGGTGGGCGTCTGGGCTGCCAACACCGGACCTACTAGAATCAATGTTTGCCTCTGCGAGTACAAACTTGAAGATAAAACTGTAGAAGGTTGACTCTGCATGTCAGCCAACAGCTTCTATAAGGTGACTGATTTGCGAATCCTCAGAGTACGCCGAGCGTATAACCCACTTCAGCCATGAAGCAAGGGCTTGAATGGTGATATCTCATGTCCCAGCTATCACCAGAAGAAAGAGGTGCTTGTATGTGACCTGACTCACCTCTATGCATTGAAATGGTGCTAGAGTGCACAAACAGGATCTTACATGGCTGTTGATCCTGACTTATCTATAAAGAAAGCGAGCTAATGACGATTCGTTGATCGCCAATGTATGGTAATCTATTTTGGACTACGAAGCCTGGCTGCGTCAAGAGGACCATCAAACCCTCTGATCGGAACGGAAGAGAGTTCGGGTCACTAGAAAGGACATGTAACTCGCTCACCCTGCATGCTGAAGCTAAGACTATCAAGAAACCCAATTTGTATGATAGTAGCTTTAACTAATCGTGGGTTAAAGACTCAATAATGTCTGAATTGAGTCATGTTAAAACCCAGGACAGATTCCATTTGGAAACAGGGTGAGGGATATAAGTCGATTGAATTTTTAAAGTGTCTAAAAGATCTGACAAATCTTTGTCATGGCTGATAGCACATGTACCAGAATGGCGGAATGTGTCTGATATCATGGAGCGGTAGCATTTGATAATAACTGGAGCCAGCTGTTTCTCCTCGAAAAGCCAGAGAAAAGTTGGCCAGTTGAGGGATTGTGACACTCAGAGGAACAATGTGAATGATATGGTACCAGTCCCTGAAAACATGCCACTTGCCCTCGTAAACCTTCAGAGTAGAGGGCCTTCTTGCTCTCGAGATTCTCTCCGCAATCAAAGATTTAAATTGTTTGTCTTGCAAGGCTGTCTGGACAAGAGCCAAGCTTGAACATAAAGACGGTCCGGACAGGGGTGGAACACCCCTGGCCGCGGTTGCTTGCGAATACTTGTGCTGACTGTAATCTTCCTGGGTAGATCTATCGCCTAGATTGAGTAGATCGGAGACCCAGGAGTTGTTCCATCTGAGAGGGGCAATCAGAACCATCTGACAGTTCTGACCCCTTAACTTCTGGATTAATTTCAGTACCAAGACCGTGGGAGGGTAGGAGAATGACCACAACCCTCCCCAGCTGATTGATCGAGCATCCACGACCCAAGCTTCTGGGTCTGGAACCTGTGAGATGAAAGGTGGACAACTTGCGATTCCACCTTGTTGCAAAAGATCAATCATCGGACGTCCCCAAAGTGTGTCAAATGGAATAAAGTCCGATTGATGGAGTGACCATTCTGTGTGAATGACTAGATAGAGTGTCAGCCAAGACATTGAGTCTGCCAAGAATGTGTCGGAATTGTACATTGAGGTGGAGATTGTCGAACCAATGTAGAAACTGCCAGCTCAGATTGCACAGGTCTGGTGATTGGTGTCCCCATGTTTTGAGGCAAGGCACCACCACAAAGTTGTCTGACATAATGAGGGCAGTTTGTAATAAGAGTTGATCCTGCTCGAAATGAAAGGCGTTGATGACAGCCGTTATTTCTGAAAGGTTGATGTGGAAAGGGCTTGCCCCTGGCACCCACGTGCCGCTGACAGTATCGAAGTCCGGCAACAGGTGGGCACCCCAACCGTAGGTACTAGTGGCGGAACATACCGTTATCCCCGCTTGGGGTATCTCCAGAGTAATCCCTGTGGACAGCCCACAGGGGTTGTGCCACTGACTCAAGAATGATCGTATCTCTGGCGTGAGCATGACTGTGGGATCGAAGGGACTTGAAAAGGGCGAAATTACGCTAGCAACGTCCATTGTAAAGGGCACATAAAAGGACGGCTGAGCAGAATCAAGTCTGCTGCCGCATTGAATAATCCGAGGATCTGCAACTCTCTTGCTAAATGCGCATCCTGTTGGAAACGGACTCTACGAGTGCAATTATCTGGATGATCGCAAACTCGAGGAAGCCTTACCAGATTCAGATCGGGAGAAACTCCACACCCAGATGGACCAAAAATCCGGATTGGACAGAGATCAGACTTTATCCAGTTCACGAGAAAGCCTATATGATGTAAAGTGATATAAGATCGTTTCTGCCTTTCAGCAGAGTAGAACTTGACAGATGTTTCTGGAGGATGTTGTCCAAATATACTGCCGACGCCATAGATGAAGTCGAGCGGAACAGGGTGACGACGTAATCCATAACCTTGGTACTAGCCCAAGGGCTTAAGTTGAGGCCAAAAGGTATGACCTGGAACTGATAAACCGAGTCCCGACAAGCACAACGGAGAAATGTCCGCTACTCGTGGGATAGGGACGTGAAATGTGCGTCGGTCATATCTAGACTGACAGCATACCCGTCGGATGGTTTGATCACGCCATCGCCACATTGACTTTCAGGGTGGTTGAGGCAGCTCAGGTCGATGAACGGCCTCTGGATAAGAAACAGCCATGAATAAAACCCCAGCTATTGCAGGTTTATTAAGATATAAATATATATATATATATATATATATATAAAGGCATCCTTCTCCCGGTCTGACGATACATCCATGAAGAGGGGAGAGGAGGACAGAGGAGGGAATGGATAAATGAAATCCCAAGTCCCTCCGAAATGACCTGAATCACCCAAATGTTTTAAGGTAATAAAGTGGTCCAGTGGTCCTGAAATTGCAGGTGGCGGCTGCCCACAGGTAGCATACATGCCAACCATTACGTTTTTGGCGTAATCATTACGCTTTTTGTCACTAAATTACGCATTACGCTTAAACGTATATGGATTACGCTTTTTCTATATATCCACCACCCAAAAAAAATTCAATTATTTGTTTTCTCGTTATTATTAAAATTCCATTAATCCCACAGACCGTATTTTAGAAAAGACGGCTTTTACGTTACTACAATATAAGAGTACGCTTAACCGTGGGCTTTCGTAACAGTATCATGTTCTATTTATAGCTAACCTGGTTCTAATGTTGACCTCGAATTCTATTTATAGAATGTGCATGCTTAGTAAGGAGAGAGCAGACTGGTTTTCCAACTTAATCTTTACTCGCAGATTCCATGTTCTAATTCATATTTCTTGCAGAACCAGTCTAAAAATATTTTAGCGCTTAAAAAGTATATTTTATTTTACTCTATGCATTTATGTGAGCAAAAATATCCCCTTTCAAAAATTTTCCAGATAAATTAGAAAAAGGCAACCGAAAACCCCCTGAATCAAAATATAACACAATCCTCTAAATATTAAGAAAAGAGTACAGCATCACATGACATCTATTTTCCGGCCGTGTCGAAAGAATTTTAAAATTTAGCGCTAAACGCCTTAAGATGATTTCTTGTCGATGTGTGTAAAGCTAAAAGTGCTACATATGAAAACTTGAAACAGTAAAGGATGTTAAAAGACGAGAAGGGCAAATAATCGTTGTTTATTGAAATTTTAGCATGTTATATGTGGATTACGCTTTTTCTGCCTAGATTCCGCTTTTTGACCACTTGGATTATGCCATTTCCTCGTCAGGGGTCGGCATGTATGAGGTAGGCAGTCCGCTGGCGGTGGGCAGGGTATGTCAACGTCTAGAGTTAGGAGGCGTGAAGGCGGAGAAACTTTGGTTCTTGCCGCCTCTGTATGGTTGCCGTCTAGCTTGATTAGACTGTTGACTCCCAGCATTGGGTTGGGATCTATATTACACATTTGATTATAAGGATCCCTTTTCCCCGGTCTGCCCATCATCCCTCCGCTGTGTCAGGGGATGATTGTTTCGAAACGCCTGCGAAAGTTGGGCGACGAGTTGGAGGGGCAGTTCCTGAGCTGCCTGCCTCCAAACTTTTTCAATTTTCCCCCAAAGTGTAAAGGTGTCCCAAACTGAGACATCCGTAAAATCCGAGTACGATGGGGCCTGCGCGACGTGGACCACCTACAGACGTCACGTCGTATCAGGTCGAAGTTGGCAGAAGCAGTCAACGCATTGGTCATAGAATGGTGAGCTGCCCTGTTAACAGCTCTAGCAATCCAGGCCTTCACTTCACAAGCGTGGTCATGGCTGGATTTGCCTAGGGAGTTGGAATAAAAAATGGCTAGTGAAGTCAATTCTAACAATGAAGATGTATCGACTACGTTACGGACTAGCTTTGATGACGTGGCATTTGAGATCAGTACTGAAGGCGTCTGATGGAGTTTTCGTACCAGCTACACTAAAACGTCGCTGGAAGTTAGCTTCCTGAATTTTTTTTTTTTTTTTTTTTTTTTTTTCCCCGACTGGCGAAGAAGCAGGAAGGACATCGTCTCTTCCTCATTCAAGATCTACAGGTGCCTGAATTGTGTAGTCTTGAGTGGCAGTAGGAGGTTTTGGGCATTCTGAAGTTCCCAACAACCTATAAATCTTTTATTCTGCGGCCGTGGCGCTAAGCTCAGTCCGGTCCATGACCTGATCTGTGGACGGCTGAAAGTGTTTCGTCACACTCACTGTGTGCTGAATCGTGTTCTGGTCAACTCAAGCATCCCTTCGCAGCGGAATTGTCATCATTTTTAATGTAAATCTCCATAATGCTTGTGTAGTACGGCCAGCACTGCGCGCCCATCTACCATTCGCTCAGAGGGAATGTTGGTTCTGGTACAGCTTGCATATCTGTACAGCATACCAGGTGACCTAGATGACACAATTCTGTCATAATTGACACTTTCACTAAATCTCCCTTGTGGAGAAGCCGTGAACATATGGACGGCCGGCACTAACGGCTGATTGAACTGGCGAATGGTCGGCCTGAAAGTCCTGTTCTGGTAAAGCTGCCATATCTGGGTAGCGCATACCAAGTGGCATAGATAACTCAATTCCGTCATCTCTGATAATGTCACTAATTCTCCTTTGTTTTAAAATCACACCGTCACGTATTTGACGTGACAGGAGGTGTACACCGGCAATACCGACTGATTTGTCTGGTATATGGTCGGCCGGAATGTCGGCGAAGGTCCGGCTATGACCGGCACCTGCCTCTCGAATGGTCTGATTGGACGGAGATTCATCTATAACATCTCTCTCATGGTAGTGATATGTAACCAGTAGTACAGATTGACTGACGGGTACATCACTATAATCTCCGTAAATCCGATGTACAGCTGGTGCAGGTTGATGCCGGCTGGAAGACCGGTGCCATTTGGGCTGAACGGTCGTTGCCGGATGGACGGCCGGTGCAGGTTGATGCCGGCTGGAAGGTTGGCTGGACGACCGGTGCCATTTGGGCTGAACGGTCGTTGCCGGATGGACGGCCGGTGCCGGTTGATGCCGGCTGGAAGGTCGGCTGGACGACCGGTGCCATTTGGGCTGAACGGTCGTTGCCGGATGGACGGCCGGTGCCTGTTGATGCAGGCTGGAAGGTTGGCTGGCCAGCCGGTGCTATTTGGGCTGAACGGCCGGTGCCTGTTGATGCAAGCTGGAAGGTCGGCTGGCCCTCCGGTGCCATTTGGGCTGGAAGGTCGGCTGGCCGTCCGGTGCCATTTAGACTGAACGGACGGTGCCGGATGTACGGCTAGTGCCGGTTGGTGCCTGCTGAAGTGCCGGCTGAACTGACGGTGTCGGCTGGACGGACGGCTGGATGGCTGGCGAAAGTGCATAATAAAATGGATCCAATTGATCCAGCATAGACTCCATGTGTCCGGACTTACAGGCCCGAAAGCCATGCACGGACCTGCGGTGAAATTTACACCCACTGGGCAGCCTAAACCATGTCAACATAATTTCCTCCATTTCCACATTGCCAACACCCATTTTGCCATTCATGCCTTCGTTGTCAACTTTGCTACTGAAACGACAAAAGAAGAGAACAAAGCACAAATTAAAAAAATTCAGCATATTATTAATTCGATAATACTATAACCGTTACTAACGGAGTAGTCAAATTATTCCGTGCCATGTTAACTCTTAATGACCACACTAGTTATCGCCGTGAGCGTGTTGCAATGGGTCGTTCAAGACGAAGTCTACTGAAACGAAAAAGATGATAAACAAAGCACATTTAGCAATTCAGCACGCTATTAAGTCGCTATACCATAACCGTAACTAACGGAGGAAGCGAAATGATTTAGTGTCGCGTGAACTCGTGACTACAACACGAATTCCGCCATTAAATAGTCGCAACTGGTCGTTCAGAGACGAAGTCTACTGAAATGGAAAAGAAGATAAACAAAGCACAAATTAACAATTCAGCACGCTATTAAGTCGCTATTCCATAACCGTAACTAACGGAGGAAGCGAAATGATTAAGTGTCGCGTGAACTCGTGACTACAACACGAAGTCCGCCATTAAATAGTCGCAACTTGGTCGTTCAAAGACTTTTTTGAAGTCTACTGAAACGTCAAAGAAGATAAATAAAGCACAAATTATCAATGCAGCATGTTATTAGTCGCTAATATCGTAAACGTTACATACGGAATAAGCGAAATTATTGAGTGCTACATGTATTACATGCTAGTACCGCCATAAGCGTTCTTTTTGACCACGTTGCAACCTGGTCCGAAGTCTAGAAAAGGTGACAAAGTCACTCAAATTGGAAAATATTGTAAAATAATGTATACAACCTGTAGAGGAATGATTATCCAACACAGTAATTCCAAATTTAACTTCGGATGGTCAGAATTTACACTAAGATGGCTTGGATTCATTGGAGGTCTAATCGTACAGCGAAGCTAAAAAACTAAAGAAGCGACACCTAGCGGGTAGCAAGGGGAGGTAAGGGGCAAGAGTTATTGCCCTTTGTCTATATAACATAGACAGGAAAGACGAATTTTCGTCTTTTGGTAGGGCTGGATTCGCGAGGTAGCAGGCTAATATCCTAAAGTAATGTGATCGGGGAACATATTCAAAGGAGAAATAGGTACATGCAGTTGTAAGGAGTTATCTGTAGAACAAACAACACATCCTTATCTGCTGGCACATTATATGCTAGCAGATCAGGGTCTGTGCGATTAGTGGTTACACTTGACTTGTGAGTATAAAAAGTATAATTTGAGGGTTACATCTGTGTTTTAGTGTAGTGCAAAATGTGATCTCCTGTCCTGCATGAAGATCTGACAATGACCACATAGGGGTCATGTTCTAGTGACCATTGAATCAACCAATAGTTAAGCTGCTTTCTGAAATTGGAAAAAGGATCAGATCATTTGGCACACATTGGTGCTATTCAGACATTCTGTTCAGTCTCTCAAATGAGAAGATATTAAAAACTTCAACTGATACAATTAGCAATTATGCAAATATCATAGGTCACAAGAACTTGAATACTATGCAGTCACCGTCAGATCTTCACTCAGTACAGTTTAGATCTAGTTGTTGTTGTTGTTGTTGTTGTTTTCAGGACAGTGTAGATCTGATTGTTGTTGTTGATTTAAGTAGTTTAGATCTGATTATTGGTGTTGTTTCAGGACAGTGTAGATCTGATTGTTGTTGATTTCAGGAAAGTGTAGATCAGATTGTTGTTGTTTTCAGGACATCATAGATCTGATTGTTGTTGTTGTTGATTTCAGTAAAGTTTAGATCTGATTGTTGGTGTTGTTTCAGGACAGTGTAGATCTGATTGTTGTTGTTGTTGATTTCAGGACAGTGTAGATCAGATTGTTGTTGTTGTTTTACTCAGGACAGCGGCCAGTATAAGGAGGAAGATCATGGGAAAACCCAGAATGAACCACCGACCCACAAGAAGCTACTGGCAAGCTTTCTCACATACCAACATTGGTTGAGTCCGAGACTTGAATAAACAGAGATGAGATGTCAGTGATCTGTATTGGTGAGTGCTTAAGACCACTCGGCCTCTCAGGGCCCCAGATCTGATTGTAATCAGATTGGAATGTAGTGATAAAGTTCAACTTTCCCAAGGTTTCAAAGAAAAAAAATCTTGACATGTCATTCTATGAGACTCAGTGTATATTTTTAGATCCTTTTTTCTTAATATTAACATTTATGGAGCATTATTTCCATGTTATAGCTTCATAGAACATATAACTGAGATAGAGAAGAAAACAAGTTCTTTCAAAAGCACATTGTCTTGCTGTGAAATACAGTTAAAAGCACTTCAGAAACATGATTGGCTCAGATGTTTTTTTAAGTTTGATTTGTCCTAACATATATGCTGATCCATTTACACTGGAAGGGGTGCAAGATTATGAGTAAAAATCCCCATGGCATCATAACTGGGGGGAAGGGGGGGTCCAGACGGTGAAACACAAGGTTTTGTACAAAATTGGGGGCCAAATTAAACACAAATGAGAGTAAATGGGAACATGGTCTTCTTCAATGTTGAATCCTAACTCCCTTAGTATTATGGAATTAACAAATCTTAAAATCAGGGAGACAGAATTTGCATCAGATCGTGACTACACAGTTGTTTTAAAACTCTGAAACTAATGATTGGAAAAAAAGATTATCAACATTTTATAAGGATTAAAAATTAAAAATGTGCCTGGTATATTTTGACTAAACAAAATGATGTCGTAGAAATCAACATGAATATACCTACAATATAACAGAAAAGTTGGAAATTTTCTCATAGTCATCAAATACCAGTCTTTTTTTTAAACCAAAACTATTAATTAAATTGCTGAATATGTGTACAAGCAAATCATTGTATTTTGTAAATTTACAGGTTTTCTTTGTGTGCCTGTCTTTTTATAACTGTGTAGGGTAATGTAATGAAATAATGGTAAGACTAATCAAGATCTCACACTTTCATGTTATTATTTTTTTTGGGGGGGGGGTGATGGGGAATATGAGAGGTTCATAACCAATTAGGCTCACCAATCAAAGCAAGAATATACTAAGGATGACCATTTCATTTGAAGGAGATAATTAGGATCATCATATGTTGCAAATATGTTTAGCATTTTCTCATCACTATAGTACAAATCACACGGGTCATATAGGCATTAAACACCAACTATAATTTCAATAATGGGTGTCATTTTTTTAGAATTTGTTTCTACATACCCTTTAGGGGCACTCTTCAAATGTTATGAACTTCTGAGAAAGTGGTTGGTGTAAGGTGAAGTTGTTTACATTTGTAACATGCACAATGGAGAGAGTGTTACCTCTATGTTACTTTCATGTACTATGGTTGAAATTTTATTGGATATTGTACTTGTGGAATTTGTTAATGACCTAAGCACACAGCTAACTAAAATGACTGCTCCCTTGTGCTAAAGAAAAATGAATCTGTATTAGTCTAAAGTACACTATCTTTAGCAGTTATTAAAATAGCGAAAATGAAGTTTGCCAGACTAGACAATAACATATTGTGAAAGTGTAGTGAATAAATTGCCAAATATATGAAAAATAAAATAAGTTATTGGCTCTCTTTTATACAATTTACCTCTGAAGTCCAGGAAGTGAAAATGACCAAGCAGAGCTAGCAGTTTTTTCAGAGGTGCACCTTTGAAGTAAGGCCAAGCTGTATACTCTATAACCCATATTACACCCATCAATCATATACCGAAATAAAGGGAATTAAAGGTTCTTTGAATAATACCAATGATATACAGGGTCATTTTTACATAGCCAGTATAACCGTGTGAGGACACCCAGGAAACTCTTTTTCTTTAAAATTCTCATCCCAATGCAAAGTACAAAATTGGTGAGCACCACCATTAAGTGGCAAGTATTAACTTCAGTTGGATTCATATACATCCATATTTCTTTTGAAGGTTTATATTTATATGCCTTAGAGGTGCATACAGCAAATCCATGTTAAAGTACATATACATTTTTTGACGAAATGAACCTAAAGGTATCATCCAGTTCAATCTGGATTGAATGTCATGTGCTGTGTTGTCACTATATATGAAATCTATGAATATTGATAAACAAATTAGTACTAACCTTGATGGTCATGATTCTATTTGACACAATCTTATTTTGTTGTTTTGGTGTTTAATGCCATTTTTTAGCACACGATAGGCTATACATGGCGGACAGTATTATTGGTGGAGGAAGAACCCAGTAAAAACCTGGAAAGAACCACCAACCCACGAGAAGCTACTGGCAAGCTTTCTCACATAACTGCATTAGCCGAATCTGAGACTTGAACCCACACAGACAGAGGTGAGATGGCAGTAATCCGTAACGGAAAGCGATTTAGACTACTCGGCCACTCGGGGCCCCACAATCTTACTTAGTACATGGCCACCAATGCAAAAGTTCATAGTGATAGATAATTTTCATCTGGTTTTTCTTGGTGACAGTTAAGGTGCAGAGCATTCAATAATCAGGATAGAATAGACTTTTACAAAAGAAAATTAGTGTTAAATTTTAAAAGAACAATTTATATTTTATTTAAAATTAGTAAAATGAGAATATATGACCCATGCGACTTGTATAATTAAAAAACAAACTGAAATATTTTTGTATAATTGTGAATCAAATATTTGGGTGCAAATGATGTTTACTGCTTCCTCTTGAAAATATAATGCACATTGTGTGTTATCATTGGACAGCCAGAATGACTACTGCAGTAGCCATTTTGAAGGTCTTATTGCTACTTCTGAATCGAAGGTCATATGAGCACATAGTTTTCACTGAAAATCGTTTTATGATGTCTGTTTGGTCCTAAATGAAAATGTTGCTGATCTGATGTCCAGTATGGCCACCACAGAAACCATCTTTTTTCATATCAGTGATGCAGTATCTACTACAATACTGTTGCATTGTGTTCCCTTTTCCGAAACTCAGTCCCTTGTCCAAGCTAAAAGAAATCTTTTCTCCCATTTGAACTAGAAGGTTATTGAACTGAAAATAACATTGTTCCATGTGACTCCAGTGACACAACCCGCATAATGGATGACATCCTTGTTTACTTTGACTTCATACATGTGTAAATTCCTCTATCAAAAATCTCTTTCTTTCATGGTAACTTTCAGTTGAGTGTTAGTTTCCCCAGTCCTTGCTATATTTTAGTGTTTTATTTGCCTTTTCTTTCAATTTTGTTATGCATAATGCTTTATAAGCAATGCTTTAGTTAATGGAAATCCCCCATTATTATTTCACTGCGAGGGTAGGTATTGCACACTCTTTTTCTAATTCTTGATTTTTTTAAAATATATTTCTTATTTAGAGTAAAAACAACTGTTGTAGTGTGCGGGAAATTGTTGGCATAAGATGGTCTGTTGGGACACTCACATCTGCTTAACATGCACTGGGTATTCATGTGTGTGTTTAATTTAGAATTTTAATGTAGCTAAACAATTTTTCAGTCATACAATGTCTGCAGTGTGGCAGTTTATAGTGATGTCTAGATCTAGCAGTCACATTATCCTGACTCCAGGCTGGCCAGTTCTAACCATAACCTCTTAGTGCTGAGTGCCTAGCGAAGCAGCTACTTGTACCATTTTTATGTCTTTTGTATGATTCAGTCAGGGTTCAAACCTGCAATCTCCCACATCTGATTCAGATGACCTAGCCACTAAGCCACTGGTTGTCAGATATGTTTTCTTTGGAGCAACAAAGTGTGGGACTTGGTTGATAGTTGTAATTATGGAATTGGAGGAAGAATTGATCATTACTGATCAGTCCAGGGACATGGATCATTACTGATCAGTCTAGGGACATGGATCATTACTAATTAGTCTAGAGACATGGATCATTACTGATTAGTCTGTCTAGGGACATGGATCATTACTGGTTGGTCTAGGGACATGGATCATTACTGATTAATCTGTGGACATGGATCATTATTGATTAGTCTATGGACATGGATCATTACTGATTGGTCTATTGACATGGATCATTATTGATTAGTCAGTCTAGGGACATGGATCATTACTGATTGGTCTTTGGACATGGATCATTACTGATTGGTCTAGGGACATGGATCATTACTGATCGGTTTATGGACATGGATCATTACTGATTGGTCTATAGACATGGATCATAACTGATTGGTCTAGGGACATGGATCAGGTTAATAAGCCCTGCTGTCCACATGGGGATAGTTTGTACTCACCCATCCTCTATGTTCACTTTTAGCTGCAGTGGGGCATAGGGACATCGCTTTTTAGCAAGCATGTTGTTCTTCTCCTTTTTGTGCCATGGGTGTTCTCCCTTGGCTTCAAGGTAAGGCAGATGTTACAGTGACCCCCTGTGGCCCCAATTGTTGTGGTTCAGCAAGGTACTTGTCAATGATCTATTGGCAGATGAACCCATGTGATTTTTATCATGAAGGAGAACCTGCTGTTCCATCACAAGAGGTTACAACTACACAACAGGTTGCACATTCTATCCCTTTATACTTCGCGTATCTTAAGTGACCAGGACCAATTTTCAAGCAGAGCTGCTTACTGAATTATCCAGACTATGAGGCAGTCTACTTCCAAAATCGACCATGCAAAGTAGAGAATCTTCTTGGATAGGTGCTGGAGAAAAACACATTACCCTAGCTGTTTTCTCCATGCACAGTGTAGCTGTTTTTCTTTTCTTTCTTTTCGTTTTTCTTTTCTTTTTTTTCAGAGAGAGAATGTTTGATGTCCACGATTAATTATATAGAACAGCAATTTCAAACACATCAAGTTCTCTAGAGGCTTCACCATTGGGTTGGACCCACATCTTTCTGATCTCATTCAGTATTTTGAGTTTCAGCGACCAGCATCTTGCTCACAAATGCCTCTATGGAATCTTTCATTTGTTCTTTGGACATTGTGCAAAGCCCCTCCATGATAAACTGACTTTGTACGAGAACCTTACTTTTAAAACTGGTTTCTTACTCATTTGTCTCACAGTTCTACTGTGAGGATGGAATTATCTAGCTTGGATGAAGGACTGTGAATCATAGAAAAGAAAAGCAATGTAGTAGTAGCAGGTAAGTATTACATTATTAAAAATCAACTACTCTCTCACCCACAAACAGAAAGAAAAAAATACACATTGCTGTTAGTCTTAATTGGAAAGTCATATATGAGTTTTTCACAGGATTTGCATTATGTCAAATTGGCATTGAGGCATTCAGCATGGGCACCATACTGGCATGTTGCAAATCTTATAATTACTACCTTATTTGCTGGTCAGTGTGTCAATGTGGAGTATAACTCGAGTCAACAAATTTGGCAAATTTTCCATCCTTCGTCCTTATATATGTTGATGCTGAGTATAAGATGGCCATATAAATACTTCGGAATATTTTTTCACTTTGTTCCTGACAATATCGCAGATTTTATCCTATCTGTAACTCAATAAACTTTCCAGTCTGGATAATTAAATGTAACTAAAAGTTCCTAATTTGTTGCACACAAAGTATTTTAAATGAATTATGTACTTTAGCCACATATAATGATGCTGACCTGAAAATTTACAAAGTTATAGAGAAGATAAAACTCACAGTGTTGTGTGAAATTAAATTATAA
The DNA here is from genome assembly GCA_030141615.1 of Unio pictorum. NCBI lineage: Eukaryota > Metazoa > Mollusca > Bivalvia > Unionida > Unionidae > Unio > Unio pictorum. The sequence continues at coordinate 9,228,347 of JARLTB010000156.1, read as the reverse complement.
TAACTTCCAGTTTCATAAATATTCAAGTATCATTGTATGCTATTTCATATAACAAGCAAAAGGGAAATGTCATTATTAATACTAAAATACTTTTCCCAGTTTGTTTGGGGTTGGAGGTTGGGGGGAGAGATGCAGAGTGAAGGATGCATACATATTCCATCACATTTTTCTTCTGGCACTCAGTGATCAAAATAAAATATGGTCTGATAAATGAGAGAGAATTCAGCTCTTCATGTTTTTTTATTTTTTTTATTTACCGTGTTGCTATAGCATTTGTCAAAGAGAAAAAATATTAATAAATGAAACAGTAAATGTAAGCTACCATACTCCTTCAGGGTTTAAATATTCACATTAGTTATATTCAGATATACTCCGTTAGGTTTTTTCACAAGAATGACCAATTTGCTGTCTAATTTTCTTTGAAAGTATTACAAACTCTCCGTTCCCAACAATTAAGATTTTGTTTAAAGTGCATGTACTCCTCCTGTTCTTAGGCACCAAGTGTTTGCGATCTAAATTTGCTCACGTTAGATGTACTTTAAATTACTGATGGTTTTGTCGGCAAGTTAAAAAAATGTCACTGGCTAAGAAATTTAGTTGAGTTACCACCTGGCTATTTCTTTCATTATATGGTGCAGTATTCATAAAATACCCAAGGGTGGCTTCATTTTCCATATTTAATTAGCCATTTTCCATATTTAATTAGCATGTAAATACCACTACAAAGCCATGGGATTCTTTAATATGGAAGTGGCAACAAAAAGCAGAAGGAATTGCTTACCTAGTGATATCAATTAATAAAGGAATATGGTACATGAGTAAGATCAGTCATAATGTAAGTGAACAATACAGATTTACAATCATGAAGACATCTGTCTGTCTGTCAATTCATCTGTCTTTCTGTTGCTTTTTCAATAGGTCATACATTTTATTTGATCATTGGGTGCTTAAAAAAAATTGTGATGGCATATGACTTTGTTATGGTTTTTCATCTTCTAACTTGCCAAATCTAATGCACATATATAAAATTTAAATAAGGTATATAATTACAAACAACATACATTACTGGTGGATGCTGTTTTATTAAAGTTACACCTGATGTATGTCAATTTTCAATACAGATGATCTTATAGTTGTTTAAAATGCTCATTGTGGGATCCTGTATTTTTTCATACACGATCTCTTCCCCAAAATGAAATATTTTTTACACATTATGTTTCTTACTCTTGGAGAATTATTTTGTTTACGAAAAATATGATAAAAGTGATTGACATAAATGGATGACAAATGTCCATATATAAGTTGATTCCGTATAAGATGATGCTAAGAATTTCTGGTCGAAAAGTATTGTCTTATTGGCCAGCAAATTTGTTATCTTAAAGATCTTTTGATTTCTTCTTCTCTTAAAGGAAAAGTTGTATTGACATGCATTTTCCATGCAGAGACTTTTTATGATGTCTCAGTATTACAAAATAAAAATGGCGTAAACATAACATCCAATATGGCTATCATTTCAGCCATCTTGAAGGTTTTGTTATTGCTATTCCTCCTCAGAATGGCTGTCCATATTTATATGTGGTTTTCACAGAATGACTTATGATACGCTACACCTAGCTGGTACAAAATAAAAATTGCATTGTTCTTATATTGAATATGGCCACAGTAGCAGGGAATTTGAAGATCTTGTTATTGCTGGAAATGTCTGTGATGGCTTCAGTACTCAACATTTAGATGGTCTTTTATTTTATTCCTGGAAATATGTTTTGGTCTCTAGATCATCAATCATCAATGATCTACTGCATTTTTTGTTTAAGATAAGAGAGGATATAACCTTGTTTGCTGTTGATAAATGTCCATATCAGGTATGTCATTGCATAACTGCTGTTAGTTATATGACTCAAATAGGAAAGAATTTTTCTTTGATTCTTCTGTCTTGGATAGTAACAGCCTATCTGTGTGTGTGTGTGTGTGTGTATGTTTAGTTAACTATGCAATCCTAACTTTCTATTTTCCTCAGGTCATCATTCTCGGAAGAACAGAAAGTCTAGATATAAGAAAAAAAATCGCTCAAGTATCTTAAAAGCTAAAATGCTTTTGAAGGATTTACAGCCGGTTCTCAAAGAAGTAAAGAGATTCCTATGGGGTGTACAAGAAGGACTTAAAACACTTAACCAGCTGCAATTTGAACTGAAAGAAATCCTTGAGAGCACCATACACCAAACAAAGAAATTGAAAAAAGATGTGCCAGACAAAACAGAACGTTTTGAGAGCTGGACCAAGAAATTGATGCAGTAAGTATATGATCAGCTCCCATTCCTGTATTCGATTCTTGTTGTTTCCACATTCTTCTGATCTAAATTTAGGTGGTTTCCATATATTCTGTAAATGGCATAGTAATCACCTAATCATCAGATAGCACCTTCACTACACATTGGACACATTCACAAGGTTCACATGGTCTTTGATGGTCTTTGATAGTTTGTAAAAAAAATGAGGTTACAGCATTTTAAAGGCTTTTAAAGTTTGGGAAAATCAAGCAGATGACCCTAAGATTTCTATAAGTCTTTAAAAATTGAAATGAACCCAAACAAATGAAACTGTCCAAGGTTGTTAGATTCAGATGTAGTCAAGTTTCCACAGATTCTTTCTTTTTATTAAGCGTTTCATTTCAAAATTAATCAATATTATACCGTATTACTTTGCAATTGTTGTTTTCTCAAATGACATAACTTATTTACAAAATGTTAGCAACAATTGGAAATCTATGTTTGTGGTCTTTGAAAGCTTGTGAAAAAGCTTTGAATTTATCATTCAGAATTTTGTATGAACCTTCTTCAGTGCATTTTCAGCATTTTGATGGACAATCTTGTGTGTGTGTATATATATATATATATATATATATATATATATATATATATATATATTGTTCAGTTTATAATGATAATTACTATTAGACTTAAAATATTGGTAACTTTTTTATTATGATTATTATTATTATTATTATTAATATTATTTATAATTGATTACCTGAATACGAAGTTACCAGAGAAAGACTTCAACACAATACAAATGTGTTCTTGTTTGTATCATCTATAAAGACATTTTCAGATTCAGCCAGTGTGGGTATGTGAAAAAGCTTGCCAGTAGGTTCTCATGGGTTGGTGGTTCTCTCTGGTTTTTTCCCCAGGTTTTTCCTCCACTCTACTGGTTGCCATGTATAGCCTATTGTGTGCCGAAAAATGGCGTTAAACCCTACAACAATAACAACAATAAAGACATTTATAAATAGCATACACAGCTTCAAATCTAAAAGTCAAGTCCTAGATTTGAGTATGATTTATACATTGATATTTGAAGAATAGAAACTGTTCATTCAATAACTTTTGTGTTCATGCAGTTTAATAGATGATACATATTGTGAAATATAAATGCTGCAATTTGTTGTAGCTTATCTAATGAATATGGGCAATAAATGGGGAGTCATACGGAATGAAGAAATTTGACAAGATGAAGACATTGTCTGTGAAGAGAATTCAGCTTGAAAAAATAATCCAATTATGTATACTCATTGGCATGTAAAGTGGATATGCTGCCATGAACAGTTGAACTAAAAGACATCCTCTATGGATCATCACTTGACTATATTTGGTAGAAAGACAAAAAAGGGAAATGGAAGTTGGAAAAATAATTCCTTTGATTGTATCCACTCAACAGTTCGTCAAATGCTGTTCATTGAGTGGACACTGATAGAAAGTCCAGAGTAACTGGTATCATTGTAGAGCTGTATCTATTCTGTAATACCACTCACTTTGGTGTATCATAAATGATTGTGATGCTTTAGAGCTCAAAAGTAGGAAGTAGGGTACAACCTCATGGCACATAAATGTGGCACTCCAGGTTAAAAGTTAACATGTTTCTTTCTTCTATAGCAACCGCTCTAGATATTGTTACAAGAGGTCTAAATACTAGATACATACATACACACACACACACACATATATATATATATATATATATATATATATATATATATATATATATATATATATATATATATATATATATAGATAGATAGATACATGCCTATAGGTCAGGTGCATCTGCAAACAACATAGACCCAGATCTGACATGACATAATGTGCTGGCAGACAAGGGTGTATGTTGCTTGTTCTCCTGAAAAACTGTGTAGATGCTGATATGCTTGTACATTATGTGATGGCAAATTTGGATCTATGTATTTTGCAGTTGGACCTACTTTATATGCAGGTATGATTCTTGTAATGAAATAAATGATTTCAGTTTACCAAATTTCAGTGTACAGGGCCCAGAGTGGCCAAGTGGTTTAAAGCGCTCTCCATTACAGATTACTGCCATATCACTGCTGTCTGCATGGATTTGAGTCTCAGATTTGGCCAATGTGGGTATGTGAGAAAGCTTGCCAGTAGCTTCTTATGGGTTGGTGGTTCTTTCGTTGGGGGGGGGGGGGGAGGTACCTAGGTTCTTTCTCCACCATTAATACTGGCTACCATTTATAGCCTATCATGTGCTGAAAAATGATGTGAAACACTACAACAACAAAAATAACCAAACCTCACTGTACAAAAAATGGTAAAGGGAAACAATTCATGCAATTCAAATGAGGTTATTATTCCATGCCCATGTGCGAGTGATTCATTTTATTCGTTGTAATAAATGGTCTGTATTATTTCAGGATGGAAGATATACAAGGTTGTGGTGACCACTTTGGAAATTTAATCGTATTCATATCAAATCAAAATAGCATTGCAAAAGAGCAAGAAGTGAAGCGGAAGATAGCCATGTGTCTCTCAGGATGCCCATATGATTATGATATTAAATTGACATCGAAACCAAGGCCATTTGCAAATTTAACACAAAGTGGATCTGGCAGTCAGATACAACATTCAAACCTCAGAGCTGGGGACAAAATACGTTGGGTTGATAAAATGGGAAATGTTAGTGATGGGACACTTGGCATCTTTGTTCTGGGAAAGAAAGAGCAGTCAGTTTATCTTGTTACTAATAGACATGTGGTTAATGGTGAAGGTAAATGCTACATTTGTGTCACTGACGACTCTTATGACGAGATAGGAACAGTAAAATGGGAGTCTTGGGATGGATACATAGACATTGCTGCTGTCAAAGTGAATAGCAACATGATTGGTAACTGCATATTTGATTATGAAAATTATTATGGAGAACGGCGCTCGTATGTTATAATGAAAACTAGTGAAGATACACTTGACAGTCTGGTTAGAAAGAAGATTTTCAAGAGAGGTGCAGAGACAGGACTGACAGTTGGCATTATTTCATCAAAATCGATACAGATGAAAGAAGAAGGAATGATAAAGACATACAATACATTAATAAGTCCACTCCCAGGGTCCAAGCCAGAGGAGGCTGAGTTTGCCAAAGAAGGAGACAGCGGGTCTGTTGTGTCCCTTTTCCAAGCTGATGATAGAACTACTGAGGTAATGTCGATGATAATAGGGGCATTTGAAGTAAAACAAACTCTGGAGGAGAAGGAGCTCAGCACGAGTGAGGAAAACCAAGCCTCCATGCAGAATGTAGAGAAATTTATCATTGCATTCTTCTTGATGGATGGACTCGACAAACTGAATAGAACACATGGACTTGACATGAAGATTGAAACGTAAATGTTTTGGGCCAAAATGTCCAACTGCACATACTTGAAGAACAGAAGAGTATATACTATATCCTGGTGGTGTTGTCATAATTAGCTTAGTTCAAGTTAGTTTTAAGTTTTGTTTTTTGCCATTACCTCTTACATTAGGATTGTTTTTATCTTTCTCCCATTGGATAGTAAAATGTTACTGTGACCTACTTTTTTAATGCTAATTAGTTTTTTTTAATAAGTTAACCCCAGTGTGGATAGTAAAATGTTACTGTGACCTACTTTTTAATGCTAATTAGTTTTTTAATATGTTAACCCCAGTGTGGATAGTAAAATGTTACTGTGACCTACTTTTTTAAGCTAATTAGTTCTTAAAAAAGTTAACACCAGTGTGGATAGTAAAATGTTACTGTGACCTACTTTTTAATGCTAATTAGTTTTTAAAAAAGTTAACACCAGTGTGGATAGTAAAATGTTACTGTGACCTTCTTTTTTAATGCTTATTAGGTTTTTTTTATAAGTTAACCCCAGTATTACATTTCCTTGCACAACGTCAGTTGTAGGCATGACATCTTCCTTTCAATTGGTCAGAATAATACTTCTCTTTATTTCACAGTGACCTATATTTCATACAATATTATGTTGTTTATAGAATAAGGTCATCATTCAAATTTTTTTTTGTTTTGTATTTATATCATGCACAAATAATTGGGTACTCCCTCTGGGCACATTAGGAAATATTGACCAACTGTTCCAAACATTACTTTTTGTGGAGTGGGCTGCTCCGATGGCCCAGTGGTAAGATAGATTGTCCGCATTGAATGTTGGCAATTTCCAGTTTGAACTCTGGCTGTGTCATACCAGAGACTTATAAAAATGAAACTAACAGCTGCCTCACTTGGCACTCAGCATTGAGAGGTTAGTATTAAATGGTTGACTTAGTGTCAAGATAATTTGACTGGATGTGACATCATGCTACATGTCTGAGGCATGATGCCCTAGTATTATACATCACTCAAAGCTGCCACAATGCAGACATCTTAGCGATATGACTGAGATTTTTTAAAGCTGCATTAAAAATCTAAATCACACACACACATTTTAATTGATTGATTAGAATATCCATGTACTTTTTATTGATTTATTAGAGTACAGTGGGACCCCGCTATAACCTGCCCCGCTATAACCCGAATTCGGATATAACCCGGTCGTGGCATGGCTCCCGAAATTTCGGGTAATTTATTACAGGTATTTTTCTCAAAGACCAAAAAAAAAAAAATCTAAGTATGAAAAAAAAATTAAGAGTTTAATTATCATTCTCATATTCGTCTAAACAGTGCGAAAAAGAACGTGTAGAAAATGTATTATCAAATTTCTTCTATTTTTGTGCCAAAATAAACGTCGGAAATACGAACCAATTGCTGGGCCTACTGAGAACTTTGATCTTTGTTTATTGTTGAAAAATTACAGCTCATAAGTGTCAATATTATAATTACTGATTCCTGAGTAATGAAGCCATCGTGTCTACTTTGTGTTTGTCTTGAATGCATTCCGAATACAATCATTGCTCAGATAATCTCCTATATATGTTCTCTTAATTTCATACACAACTAAGCAACAGCCAATGCGGCGGTAGATAAAAGATTCTCACGAGAATGTATAAATCAATTAATTTAAGTACATTGTTTATCATCAAAGTGAACTGCCGAGCTAAACAGTGACATAATTCAATGTTTAAAATACATACAGCCAGTTCTGTCTGCTGTATTTATTGGAGTACATCAAAAGAACATGACGCAATAACTGGGCGGCAAGTTCAAAGGACTTTGACTAGCAGCTTGGGTGGGAAAATGTGCTGAAATTTACAATGACTGAATTCAGAGACAGAAAGATCCTGAGATGTACATGTAGTTATTATAAGAATACACTTTAGCTTCCATTATTTAATCTATGGACATGTACTATTTCATCATTCATTATGTACACCCGTTACGTAATTTTTGTTTTCTTCTTTTCATTGAATTCAGTCATATAATGATCTGTGACAAAATTATTGAATATTTTACATCCGTGTGTGGATATTTTCGATGGAAATATTTGTATTATGGATTCAATGTATGTTACAAGATTCGCTGGTGAGTACACGGTGTTGATACTCTTTTCATGCAATAGATTATACATGTATACATAAATTAGACACGTGTATGTACCAATGCATGGTTCTCTAAATAAAGTAATATATTATATCTGCAATTTCTGTTACCACAGCAAATGTTTTTCTCATTTAATATATATTGATCAAAAATGGTAATTGTGCCATGCATTTTCGCACCCGTCTTTATGTACCCCCCCCCCCCCATAAATAAATCCAAAATTGTGTTGGTATCGTACATGGTTGCTTATAACACGGTTCGGTTCATAGCCCGGTCAGATTCTGTGGCTCCCAACTACCGTGTTATAGCGGGGTCCCACTGTATCTAGTCTTAAAGTTTTGTTTTCCTACCTTAATCTCTGTATTTGGCAGCATATAATCATGGAACTTAATCTGGGTGTTCATCGCATCATTCTGGACATATGGGTACTGGTAACATCAGCATAACTTATCGTTAATGGTGTTTTTAAAACATACATTTTAGCCAAACATAATATTTTCCTTGTAGAATTATAATCAAAAGCTTGATATATTCCAGTAGCTTGGTGAGAATATTACCATTGTTTTTTTCCCAAGCAAATCTCCAGATTTAGGCAGCATATATTCAGTGGAACTCGTCTTGCTCAAAGACTATTAATAGGGAACTTTAACAAGAAAAACCAAGTCCTGTTTTTCTCTTGTAATAAAAACTTCACTGTTAGCATCTTATTGTAACCCAGTATTGAAGTTGAACACAATACGGCATGAATACATAATCAATCTTCCATCTCTTAGAAATTAATCGAACTCTCTTTGTAGTGGTACAGACCTCCCCTGTTTATATCAACATCACTTATATCGACAAGCCGCCTATGTTGACAAAAAAGCAAAGTTCCAGTCCCTTGGTCTACTATTACATGTAGTTGTTCAGATGCTACTCTGCAAAATTTCAAAACAGCGATCAATTCTTTAAACATTTGTAGTTCTCTCTAGCTACTGCAAGTGAGGTGGGTTTTTTGGACTTAAGTTTTCAATGCATACTTCCACTGTTAAGTCAAGACACTAAATCTATAGTTAGACAGGATAACTCGTTAGATCCAGACCGCTTTCATTACAATAAAGCATGATTTTGATTTCCATATCGCTCATTTCTGAAATATTCTACCATGTTCAATTTAAAATCTGATTAATCTTACACCTGTTACTAGCGCAGGAATCAGCTGCATGTTGTGCATCATATTCATTAAGAATTTTGTTAATGTATAAAATATGATAACCTCTTTGGCCTGCTACATTGTTTTGTCATAACAGATGATAGTATTAGATGCAAGATATAAAATAATGTATATGAAACATGAAAGTTGGCTGGGTTAGCCAAGCAGAGAATGATAGATATCTAATACATATATTTCCACAAGTAGATGTCATGCACTGTAAGTATGTAGTACCCAGATTTTGCTCTTGTACTATTTGCTATTTTATATAATGTATCTGCAGGTTTCATAATATGATTAAAAAAGAGAAATGGCTTCTTCCTCCAGATTGTTTTTTTTAAAGGGAAATTAGAGTTTTTCGAGGAGAACTGGGATATAAGTAACTGACTATTTTTGTGTTTGTGTGTGTGTTTGTTTGTGTGTGTGAGGCAGATTTAAGATTTTATCAGGCCAACAGAATGAAATTATTTGCCTGGTCTGTAACATAATTATCATAACAGACACTGATCTTGAAACTAAAGAGGAAAATGACAATATAACAATCTGTGGAAGAAATTCCATTACAAGACTTTTGCAATGGATTCAGATAATCAAAGCAGTATCTATCCTACGAAGAAGTACACAGGAGTGTTTGAAGAAAGCATAATATCTTTGTACCAGTTGTTAGATTTTTTCCCTCATTTTTTTGTTTATATATTTAGTTCATTATATAATGTATAATATAATTTAATTCATTATTCACTTTTTCTGTTGTTACTTGATATATTTTTATGATGTTTTTGTTTTATTTATTTTAGACTTTTTACTGATTGTTGATTCCAGATAATTTATTATGTATTTAAAATATACATGTATTACATGTTACTCTGTGGATTCTGTTACACATGTATATCACTACATGGAGTGGTGTTTGATTATTGATCAATATGTGCCATAAATGTGACCAGATGAGTGCAGGTTCATATCCTGTGATTGGATCATCCTCATTTTGATTGGATCATCCTCATTTTGATTGGATCATCCTCATTCTGATTGGAACATCCTCCTTCAGATTGGATCATCCTCATTCTGTTCGGATCCTCCTCCTTCAGATTGGATCATCCTCATTCTGATTGGATAATCCTCCTTCAGATTGGGTCATCCTCATTTTTATTGGATCATCATTTTTATTGGATCATCCTCATTCTGATTGGATAATCCTCCTTCAGATTGGGTCATCCTCATTCTGATCGGATCATCCTCCTTAAGATTGGGTCATCCTCATTATATTGCTTGATGCTGTGGTTAATACTAAAATCTGTACTGGTTGTATATATATATATCTGTGTATAGGAATTAGCTGTAGTGGATAATAATGGTTTTTGTAATTGTAAATAACCAAGCCCAAATCAGATTCCTTTATATATATATATATATATATATATATATATATATATATATATATATATATATATACACACACGAATTAGCTGTAGTGGATAATAATGGTTTTTTAATTGTACATAACCAAGCTCAAATCAGATTCCTTTATATATATATATATTTATTTAGTTAGGGCCATATCTATTTTACTGCAAAATACAGTGCTAGTTTCTTAATTAGAAAATTAGTCGATACTCATCGCAACTTATTTTTATAATTTTTATTTATTGACAAATTATGTGACTATTCTTGGTTGTATATGTTTGCAGACTTTTTCAGGATGTAAAATACATTAGCATGGTGAATTATGTTGTTTCTTTTGTGAAGTTAATGTTTTTCAATTTGCTTGCTATTAAAACCAAAACAAACTAAATGAAACTGCAAATAATGTTAGTTTTCATTCATTTAATGTACATATGAAGTGTGATTATGTTGCTGTTACTTAACGCATAGCCTAATATTTTGCATATAATTATCATTTAATGTACATATAAAGTGTAATTACGTTGCTGTTACTTAACACATAGCCTAATATTTTGTATATAATTATCATTTAATGTACACATGAAGTGTGATTACATTGCTGTTACTTAACACATAGCCTAATATTTTGTATATAATTATCATTTAATGTACACATGAAGTGTGATTACAATGCTGTGACTTAACACATAGCCTAATATTTTGTATATAATTATCTATTAATGGCATACACATTGGATATGAAAGAAACCTGTCAGTTTCAGGGTAGAAAGGTCAAACGATCAAAGTCACTCTGACTGAAAGTTCATCACCGTCTAGAGTTACTGAACTTTATACATGGCTTGCACTTGGGGTAAGGAAATATCCTATTGATTTTGGGTCACAATGTCAAAAGTCACATAAATTGTAGTTTAAGAACATGTACCTTCACCAAAGTTTGTGGATGACTGAACAGAATGATGCCTATTAATTTATTGGACCAAAAGGTAAAAGGTCACTTAACAGAAAATAATCTATTTTTCAATAATATCTTTAGCTCTAGACCATCTACCTTGACTAGAGTGCACAGGTCTTGCATTTATGGTATTTTGGAATTCAAAGGTCATGGTCATTGTGGTTTTAAAAAAAAACGGACTATGAAACATAGGGTAGACTCATAACATTAAGGATGGTATTGTTGGTACATAAAATAGTGCATTTGCTGCAATAATTTCATTGTGCTGGTTTAGCTGATCAGAGTGGAAACATCTGCCATAGTTTCTATATGTAATGTAAATTAAAAATTTTAATGTATGTATTTATGTATATACAACTAATTTTGCACTTTTTTATAATAACCACTGATCTCATGGCCTGAGTGGTTAGAATGTCCACCTCGAAGGTAAGGAGGTGGCATGTTTGAACCCAGTCATTTCATATAGCTTTAAATTTATTGATTTTGAATGTACACATTTGTCAAATTAATTTCATTATGAAATATGTTTGAAAAATCAATTTTTTATATTTTGAGGGAATAACAATCCCACTTAGGAAGAACCTGAATCCACACTAGTTGTGGAGTCTTGGATGCTCACTGATTAATGTAATGTCATGGTTGGTTACTATAGTGTATCCATGGGCATGATATTTTTGTGGCCTTGGCATGATACATGTATATCCTTTCATGTGTTGATGAGCTGCTTAAAATAATCAACCAAACACAGAATGTGCCTTGCAGAGTTATGGCAGTAAAAAATTGTTTTAAATTAATATTTTATCCAATGTAGCTTACTGTTTTTACTCGCTTTTTTATTTGAGTCCAACTGCAAACTGTACAGACCCAGATTTGTTACTGCTTATGTGATGCACCACTATGGTGGCCTGAGTGGTTAGAGCATCTGCCTTGAATGTGGGAAGTCACAGGTTCAAACCCTGATAGAATCATACCATAGAGTTGTAAAGGAAAATGTACTAGCTGCTGCCTCACTTGGCACTCAGCAGTCAGAGGTTGGTGTTTGGACTGGCTGGCCTGGTGTCAGGATAAGGTGACTGACCATGGGACTTGATGCTACATGTCTGTGGCATGATGCTGAGTACTAGGCATCACTAGAAACTGCCACATTGTGGATCTCATAGCAATATGACTAAAATTGTAGAAAGCTACATTAAAATTCCAAATAGCACACACACACACATGCTAGCAGAGCTGTGCTGCATAGTTTGTTAGGAGTAATTAGTTAAGCAAACTACATAGACCTTGATATACTGGCACAGTATATGTGAGGGTTGATCAGGGTCTATGTTGATTGCTTTTGGATCATACTTTTAAGAGAGTAAATACATTAATTCATATTTTACTTTTAAAATAAAACAGCAAATGTAAAGAAACGATTGATGCAAGAACTTTACAAATTAAATGTACATAATGTTTCATTATATATATATATATATATATATATATATATATATATATATATATATATATATATATACATGTATAGAGAGAGAGAGAGATACATATATACATATATATATATATATATATATATATATATATATATATATATATATATATAAATAAAGTATTTGGAATGGAAATACCTGGAAGAGAAAATTTTAGCCTCGGAAATTTGTAAAAGTGATTCTGTTGACAAAGGCAATCTGTGAACCTCAATAAAAATTTTTCTCAAAGCTGCTGAAGAAAACAGGAGCAAATTTGACAGTTAACCATTTTCTGATCTTTGCATATAGCCAAGAAAACACAACATATTGATTTCTGAAAAAGCTGTTTTTCCGGTTTACTTTTTGGAGTAAGCCAATCAATGGATTGATGCTTAGTACTCATGAGGTGTAATAATAAACATTGACATTGAAATATTTTTCTGTAATGATATGCTATACCAATATCTGTGTTGCTTCTTGAATATCACAATACACATTGCATCATGAGCAGGACAATATATTGATTTTGAAACACTTAATGCATTATGAAATATATAATTAAAAAGCTTTATGTTTCTTCAATCAAAATATTAAAGATTTAAACATTATTTTTATTCGTATTGTTATTCATCTACTGGTCATCTGTTGTCAGACTTGTTCCTCTAATCAGCAACAGAAAACAACTCTCATTGATGAAACAGCAGAATTATTTTGGAGTCGGATACGTTTATGAGCAATTACGAATGGATATTGTTCATTAGGTTCAGTTTTATTACAAATTCAGGCATAAAACGATAATTTGTTCATTTAATGCCAATATGAAAATAAGTGGCGGGTGACAAAACGGCACTGCACATCTGGACCAACTCTATTTTCCAAATGTTAAAGGGAGATCACTCAGAAATTGTCTAAAGGTTCGGAGGGTTTTATAGAGCAGAAGGGTGATCTGTCCACTCTTCTATATTTCCATATCTGGTCTCAACCAAACACTACAAGGTCCATTGACCTCCGAAGCCCCTAACTTTGGATTTAGGTGCCGCCTAGGTAAGGATTTTGGCAGGGATCTAGGCATATCTCCCTGTCTTGGCTCTTGAGGTTATGTTGCAATAACAATTGATGCCAACATTCTACGGTTGCCTCCTTGCATCTATTGAGTGGGGACTATGTCTCTTGCTACGTTGCAGAGACTGTTAGAGGACATAATCAAGATCTCAAGACACATGCTCCAGATAAGACTTGCTCTCTCGTCATGTCTCTGTCACCTCTGAAGATATGCGGCATTGGAGACATCAAAGATCTTGCCGTATCACAGTGAAAGCCTTTCATTCGGAGGTCTCATCCCTACAGCTGATTCACAGAATTTATAGTATCGGCAACGCTGGACCCTGGTCACAGTACCCAGATCCGGCTAAACTCTCATCTCCTCATGAGATGCTGTACAAGACTGGTTAGCATCAGCAATGTGTTTGTATCTTTTTTCTTCTGCCATTCTAACTTTGGATGCATTCTGCATTTTGCCATTTAAATTTTCAGTGCAGATGTTTCAACACGTTCATGGAAAGATCTGTATTAAGTGGTTCTGTCAAATATTAAATGTGCAAGTACTTTCTTGAAGGGCCCCCGAGTGGCTAAATGGTGTAAAGCACTCTCTGTTATAGATCACTGCCATCTCACCTCTGTGTGGGTTCAAGTCTCAGAATCGACCAATGTGGGTATGTGAGAAAAATTGGCAGTTACTTCTCGAGGGTCAGTGGTTCTTTCCGGGGGGTTTCCCCGGGATGTTCCTCCACCATTAATACTGGCCGCCATGTATAGCCTATCATGTACTAAAAAATGGCATTAAACCATACAGAACAACTTTCTTGAAGCATTCATATCATTTTTGATCTTCTAAAACTGAACTACTTTCTGGCTACCGGTATACAATCTTTACTATATTTGTGCTTTGCACCATTTACTTGATTTTAAGTAGTATCACTGTTCCAGTAATTTTAGTAAGTACAAAAACTGATTTCCTGATGTAATATTGACACTTTGGGACAGAGAAAGAGTACACTGTTTTGCCAACCCTCAGGTTACTTAAAGGCGGGCTACATCCAGTTGTATTTACCACATAATTTTTATGACAGCTCAGTTACAATTGTACAATTGTACAAGGATAAATTTACTGGAAATCATCCATTAGGACTGGTTGGCCTGTTGTCATGATAATGTGACTTGAATATGATGCTACTTGTCTGTGACATGATGCTCTAGACATCACTATCAATTGCCACATTACAATTATCTTAGCAATATGACCAATTATTTTCAATACAGTCCTACCTGTTTATCTCGAAATCCTCGGGCCTGAGGAAATATGGTCGACATAGGCGGATGTCGAGATAAGTGGGAGGGGGGGGGCTGAAAAAAAATATTTAAAATTCGTCAGCAAAGGGAGACCCGTTGTCAGCGAATAGCATTTACACTTTGAGAAAGAAAAAAAAAAGGAAATTTTGAGTTCATGAAGACAGAATCAGTGTGAAATACACTTGTATATTGACAAATTACATTTTGGTTACCTTTGTGTAATAAAATCCAAATTAAAATATTGCATTGATCACATCCTGATACGAACAACATTACGATATTCAACGTCGGCATTAGCATGTGGTTGGGAAGTTATCAGTTGCATGCTTCATGTACATGTACTTAAATTGGCCTCAATTTTGGTCAGTCTGTACCCATCTTATTGAGGTTACCAAGGGGATGGGGCTATTCACAGGGAAGTGAAAAACTGTCAAAAGCACATGTATTCTCCACAAATACTTTTGTATCCGATGTTATGACGAACATTAAAGCGACTGAACCAACCACTTGTTGCAGCGAAGTTCTCCACACTAAGTTTTTTCGACAATGCTTCATTGAACCATTTTGATGCTTCTTCCACGTCATCAAATGTAGCAGTCTTGCTTCTTCCTTTGGAGAGTGCAGTTACCTTCAACTTAGTCTTTCTTTATAGACTCTGCAGCTTTCATCCTTCCTGGACATGTTATTTTTAAGTGAAAAAAATTCACAGACCTCTTTGCGAGATGTTCGTCCCTTAACTTCCTTAACAGCCAGATATTTAGTTTCCAAAGACTGTAAATTTAATTTGCGTTTTACCCTGCTGTCGGTAGCCATCGTAAATGTAAATAAAGTTACAAACGAAACTTTCACAGCAAAAAAAAAAAACTTGTTTTAATCACCGATCACTTTCAAAGGTCTCGGAAACGCGTAATCCATATTTTCACGCAATTTATATATATGAGATTCAGAAAATCACGTATACAGGAGTCCTCTGTACGCATCAATTTCCTGGATGGCTTGCTAGTCCTGCTTCGACCACCTGTTGATTGGGAAATTGTGTTAATCAATTGATCCTTTTAGCTGTGCTGATATTTACAATCAGAAAATTCAGTGGCTGAAAGACTGATAGATGTACATGTTGTCATTGTAAGAGTACATCTGAAGAACATGACCCACAAGCTAGGCGGCAAGTTCAAAGATTTAACTAGCTGCAGAGTGGTGAGAAAATGTGCTGCTATGTTTACCCGTGGAGGACCTCGTAGATAAATCCTTTCAAACGCAGAAGCCGCTTCAGTTGATGATTTTGTCTTTTGCGGCACTGTTTGTTTGTATCTATTTTTTTTATCCGACCGCGACATCAAAAGCCTGGCGGCAAGATCAACTAATTGTTGAACAAAGTATTGGTCTTAATTGGCAGCTTGTCGACATAAAACGTTTTGGAAACAAAGGATTTGTTCAAGCTGGGACCAAGGGCTTCTGTCGACATATACGTTTTTCTTTTATCTCGACGTCGATATAAGCATGACAATTTGATAGTAATAGTAGACCATGGGACTGGGACTTTGCTTTTTTGTCGACATAGGCGGCTTGTCGATATAAACGGGTAGGTAGGACTGTATAAAGCCATGTTGTAAATCTAAATTACACACATAGCATCTTTTTTTGTTTAAGTTTCTTTTTGTTTCCGATCAAAAATGCGAGTCCTGTTATAAGCCAAACTAAATGGAAATTATGTAAACTATTTTCATGGTTTTAAATTTCATACTAAAAAAAAAAGTCTTCCGAATATAATTATATATACTTCACCAGGTTTGAACCAATATTTCATGGCTTTTGTATACAGAAATTTAAAAGGACCATTTTGAGTTCTGCAAATTGTGCCAAGTTCCATAAAATCTGTTCACGAGTTTGTGAGGACTTCTTGATTCAAACTTTTTCTATACCAAATTATGCTAAAGTCTAAATGAAAAGTTGAAGTCTCGTCATCAAACTGATTGAAAGTCACATGGGAACAATGCTTGAAAGAAAATTTCTTAGGTCTTCACATGAGATTTCAGTGTATCCTGGTCCCTTAAAAAGCAGGTCTTGGATCCCCTGATGCTCAGTGGTCCTGCATTTTGTTGACCACATATAATTAGCCCTGGATCCGAAGTTTTCAGGAATTTTGCCTCTCTGGACTTTATATTTCTTTATGAGGTCGTAAGAAAGAGCACTAGTTTGTCAGGGTAATCAACAAACGATATGAATTGACAAAGGAACTGATTCTTTTGTTGACTTAAAAGAACTTGTAAGAATTCACTAGATTGGTTTTATTCTTTTTCACTGCTGAATATTAAAATCATCTCAGATATTTAAAAAAAACTCAAATATACCAAATTGGCAATGAAAATATGTTCTTTAATGTCTGAGTTAACAAATGAAAGTAAAAAGTCTTTATCATGGCCTTAACTTGTATCTGATACTTTTCATTGCCTTTTTTCATGACCCTAATATCAGATACCGTATTTTGGTGTGTATAACGCGCACCGATGTATAACGCGCACCCCGATTTTCGACCCAAATAAGTGGAAAAAACGTAGTTCTGCCATATAACGCGCATGTGATATAATGCATTTTAAAATTGTGACTACCGGTATTTCGCTCCGTGTGTGCGTCGCTGAATTGACAAATCGTTCCGTCGTAAAAATGCGTAAGCCCAGCTCACAGACCCCTTAAAGTCGTCTATTTTTTTTCTGTTTGGCAATCAATATTACCTGAAAGCGAATCTGTCGTAGATATCGCAATTCCCCGTTTTCTTCTATCCATGACCCATTCAAGGACTCCACTCTCCACTTCCGGATACTTTGCACTTGTACCTCTCTCTGCCTGTTTTGTTCGTGGCATTTTCTTGAGTCTTTCTTTCATTCTTCTCCACTCCCTAATAGAAGACTCTCCAACATTAAACTCCCTCCCAGCGGCACTGTTACCATGTGCTTCTGCATAGGCAATGATGATTAGCTTGTCTTTCGAAGTATACGAATTTCTTATATGACCCATGTTCGTTTAGATTCAAGATCGAATACAATATGATATGTGAAAGTTTAGGTCCAGTATTTATACTTATTTGGATTATCATGACACCTCTAAAATATAAACATATGTTCAGGCTAGAATTTACCAAGACAATGCATTGTAATTATGTATTGTAACAAAGAAGTATTGCATCAAATACTGTTATTTAAAATGAGAAATAAAACAAAGAAAGAGTTTAGCACATCAAAGCTTTAGTCGGTACCAAGTACCTTGAAAAGACCACGCCGAGTCAATGAAGCACTGATCACCTTTAAAAACACCGAGCTGAATCAATTAAAATACTGCTCACCGAGACAAAGCATTGTAACTATGTTGAGCGCATTAAAGTTTACCTGGCGCCGATTACCGTGAAAAGACCAAACCGAGTCAATGAAGCATTGAAGCCATTGATCACTGTATAATCGCAAAGATATCTCAAATACTATGATTTAAGATGAGAAATAAAACTAAGTAACAAGCTTATTTTCCAAAGAGGAAAAAAATGTTTTCCGACTTCATACATTATTTTGTTCCACAATGTATTAGTGTTCCCGTAAGAAAGAACCCGTAGTCGCAAAAAATATGTCCCCAACAGATGCTCTGATGAGAACATTAACACTAGTTGAATTCTACACATATTATATTTCAATTCAACCAATAATAAATGAAGAAAAATTCGATTAGATCAACAGTTATGGAATACGGTACTGAACATTTACGGAGCAAGTACGGTAATCCACACAGTGGTATTTGTTCCGCTCCAATGCGGCACTTTGCAAAGCTTTTGAACAAATGGCCAGTCGTTATGTACATGTATTTCCGGCCGTGGCACAGAAGAAAACTTGACACAGTGACGTGAAATGAAACCAGTTTATTAACATAAGCAATCAAAGAACAAGACTATTTGTAAGCATTATTTATTTCTTTAATACGGCTAGTACCGGTAAACATTTTAGTTACAATGCAATGTACAATGGATTTAATATTTCACAAGTAGTGAGTGCCTTCATCCTCTTCAGATCGACCTGGAAAAAATCTTTTTTTTTTTAGTTCTTGTATACAACGCGCACCCCCGACTTAAGATAAGAAAATTAGGTAAAAAAAGTGCGCGTTATACACAACAAAATACGGTACATCACTTAACTTTTCTCATACTTTGCCATGGCTTTTTGCCATTAACCAAATATCAGAAATCAATTAACTCGTCTATGATAAATTGCCATTGCCTTTTTTCATGATCCTATTGCCAGAGGTACATCACTTAACTTGTCTGATAGATTGTCATGGCATTTACCATTAACCAATATCTGAGTGATCAATTAACTTGTATATGATACATTGCCATGGCATTTTTTCATAACCCTAATATCAGAGATACATCACTTGTCTCTGATACATTGCCATGGCATTTTACCATTAACCTAATATCAGATAGAGATCAATTAACTCGTATATGATACATTGCCATGGCCTTTTTTCATGACCCTAAAATCGGAAATCACTTAAATCATTTCTGATACTTTGTAAATGGCATTTTACCACGAACCTATCAGAGATAGATCACTTAACTAGTCTCTGATACTTTGTCATGGCTTTTTACCATGAACCTAATATCAGAGATAGATCACTCATCTGTTATTTTGTCTTGGCATTTTACCAGGAATATCAGATAGAAATCACTTAATTTGTGTCAGATAATTTCAAGATGTATTCATATGATAAGTTCAGTCAAGTCCATAATCCATAAATTTTGAAACAAAATACTCCCAAAACTGTTGGAATAAATTATGAATAAAAGTAATGTTATGAAGTGCTTAGATGGTGTCAAAACATGACAGAATGAGTTAACATGTTTCATGATAGCAACAGTTATATCTTTTTTTAATCATCTTCTGAATTATTCATTTAAAGACAGCAAAAACTGAATAAATTTGGAATAGATATGATTATATACATTTATGACCAAATATGGTGTATATTTCAATTGAATAATTATTGCTACTGGAGACTGCTGACTACAACATGCTATGATGGGCCTTAAAGAGAAAAACTTGTGTTGAGAAATAAGGTTAGAAAATGTTCATTTAGTGGCCATAACTATTTGAATAATAATGTGGAATGCATAAGATACAACTCGGCATAAAGATGTAGATCACAGAATTTAAGTTTTAATATTTTTGGAAGTGGAGATCAAATGGACAAAAGGCCCTATCTCATGGATCTTTCAGACGAAATAGTGTCTGATTATCGGTTGCTTGCTCGTAATTACTATATTTGTTTTGACCTCTGTATGTGGGTGGCAAGTAAAATTACTTTCTTTTTACTTTGTAGAATTAAATCCTTTGGAACACTCATATTTTCTGTATTAATCCCTGCCAGAACAGACTATCTGTGTATTCATCATCTATTGGCCTTTTTTATATATAAAATTCTGACGCATGTGTGGTATGTTTTAGAATGTATGTACCCAGAAAAAAATTATGTTTGCCAAAACTTCAAAGAAAACTGATCACATTCGAAGCACTGATCAATGTGTATAAATACTAAACAAATAAAATAAAATTGGTCTCTAATCACTGTTCTACAATTATTCTGATGTTGCAGACACAATAAGAAATGGACATCTGTTTAGTTCTTCAAAGCTGTCCTTTAGCGGTAACTTGAATAACGTGCATATTTTATCGAAGAAAGTCGACTACAAACTTCAACAAAAACACAATCTTTCATTGAAGGAAATCACCAAGCTTAAATAAAAGCAAAATAGTGTTTTCCAAAGTGACTGGAACATGTTTATTGTGTCAGGAAAGTTTTATTTATGCAAGGAAAATATATGCTTACGTTTGCTACCATAAAATGCTAATTACATTTACGATCTTCTGAAACCATAGATATATAGCCGTCGAGTTAATTGAAGATGGGATATTTTGCAAATATATTTGTTAAACTTTTTAATTTGTTAAAGTTTTAATTTCTCTCTCGATAGCCTCATCCCCTGGGTAACCTTGTCAAGATGATACAGGCTCCAGCTGACCAAACTCTAGACCAATTTAAGTACATGTAACATGTAAACAGACAAAGCCTTGTGCTACTTCTGACAACTGTAGTGAATTAAGTGACAATTGTACATAAATCAAAACAAGGACTACTATTTTTATTCATAAATATGCTGTTTTCTAATCGGATCCGAGTCATATATGAAAGTTTAATGTATGCGATCTATACTCAAATTCATGGATTTATTATATCCCAGTACATAACAGATTATAATAGACTGTAATACACAATTGTTAATTGTCAATATACAAGTGTTTTTCAGACTAGTTTGTCTTCATTTAATGACAAGCACATATTGTTGCAACTGCTTTTTATTACCCCTCCCCCATGCCTGCCTAACTGTGAGAAATGTATAATTTTCTTCAACTAACTAACTTTGATATAACATGGTTAAGTCCATAATATAGTTGGGTTCTATGGACCCTAACTACTGTGACATAGCAGAGTCACACTGTATGTTGTGGAATGCTAGAAATGTCAATATAAAAGTGCATGCTAAATTTGATTTAAATTAAACAATCCTACGTTAAATAATGCTGCAGAATCCAAAGATTGGAGGGATGGATAACACCTGCAAATGACCTTGAAAAATAAAATAAACCTCATTCAAACTCTTGTCAATACATACAGGTCAAATTTGGTAAAAATAATTCTCCCCTCCTCAAATCTTGAGAAACCTGGCTGAAATAATACTCCCCTCCTCAAATCTTGAGAAACCTGGCTGAAATAATACTCCCCTCCTCAAATCTTGAGAAACCTGGCTGAAATAATACTCCCCTCCTCAAATCTTGAGAAACCTGGCTGAAATAATACTCCCCTCCTCAAATCTTGAGAAACCTGGCTGAAATAATACTCCCCTCCTCAAATCTTGAGAAACCTGGCTGAAATAATACTCCCCTCCTCAAATCTTGAGAAACACCGGAAATCAAACTCCTTTGAAGTCACATATACTAACAACAACAAAATAAGTTTAATTTAAATCCAAGAAACCTTAGTGTCCATAACTATGTGAATAATAATGTGGAATGCATAAGATACAAGTAATGATGCATAAAGCAAAGTCAGGAGAACAGGAAATCAGGGGCTATAACTCCTGTAAAATGACACTGAAAGCTGCATGTCTCAATTTGGTGTTCTGATCCTGTAAATGACACAAGCATTGCTAGAATTTGGTTAAAAATCTATAATTACCAGTAAAGGTATCTTGCACAAAACAAACTGTTTATGGATGGTCAGACTTAGATGGATGGTCAAACATAGATGGATGGCATGATAGAGACATGAACATTATGGGGATCAACAGACTGTCAAGTCTGGCTAAAATAAAAATCTGTTTAAAAGAAATAATGTCACCTTTCAATATTTATTTCAGATACCTTTTGTATAGTGCATTATTACACAATCACAATCATCTCATTTATGGTAGAAAACGAGGTTTTTCTGGAAAATAAGTTGGAAGATTAACTCTTTTTTTGAATATGGTTCATCCACATAATATCTCTTTCTCTTCCAAAACAATGTGGTCATCTTGTCTAAAAGCTTGCATTGAATTCGGTTACAAAAGACGTGCTGTCGTAGCTGCCTCTTTTTTCTGGGGTTTGTTTGTAAACTTTATGGTATACCCCTGCATGTGGTCGTATCCAGGGTCCCGTCTATTCTGAAAAATCTGTGTGTAACAGCCCTGACACTGGCAGACTTTCCTTTTCTTCTACTAAAACGAACTTTTTTTCTAATGCTATTGATGAAAGGGAGGCAACTCTGTAATAGGGATCTGTAAAAATGTAAGAAAAGCACAATGAACATAACTCCTTTAATACTCTTGCTTAAATATATTAAAATTGTGATTTACGATGTGGAAAACAATTTGGTAAGTATAATCTTGTTAATACAGTGTCAGAAACAAATTCAGAATTGAGTGTCTCATATTTCTGAAATCACAAGAAATTAGATCCATTTTAGATTTCAGCATCTTATTTTTGCCAACTTTTTTAAATTAGAGTTAAACAAATCTGTAATGTCAAATCTTTCTGTCAGCATACTCCTGAGATCATCTGCATCTTGTTTTATGAAAAGTCTGGCACTTTTACAAAATAACTTATGACATATATCAAGATACATAATGTGATATCAAATGGTAGGCGTTTTCTTTAAAAAATCAGAAAAATTATATTGTTCACTACAGGGATTATATAACAGTAATTATTGGACGCAATTACAATCTGAGAATTATTTAATTATGTGATGACTTAAAAATATCTAACCATACCTTTTGCTTAGTCTGCACAAATAATTAGGGAAAAAGTAGTTGCTAATGATGAGTGCAATGTTAAGTCATTGTTGTAGGGTTTAACACCATTTTTCTGCACACAATAGGCTATTCATGGTGGATGGTATTAATGGTGGCAGAAGAAAACATGAGAAGTTATTGGCAAGCTTTCTCACATATCCACATTCGCCAAATCTGATATTCGAACCTTCCGAGAGGTGAGATGGCAATGATCCGTAAAGGTTAGCACTTTTGACCACTCTGGACCCATGCAATGTTAAGTCCCTGCTATATTTAAGAGACCGTCTAGCCTAATGTACATGACAAACTGCAAAAGTATGAAAAAAAGGTAGTAAGCACATACATAACCATGCAAGATATCTAATGCCATAAAGGTTGCAATTACAATAAAGGAGGATAAAATGTCCTGAATAAAGCATTGTTATTTGTTTTGTTATGGTTTAACGCCATTTTGCAGCACAATATAGGCTATACATGGCGGCCAGTATTAATGGTGGAGGAAGAACCCGGACAACTCCCGGAAAGAACCACCGACCCACGAGAAGCTACTGGCAAGCTTTCTCACATAACTACATTTGCCGAATCTTAGACTCGAACACACGCAGACAGAGGTGAGATGGCAGTGGTCTGTAACGGAGAACGCTTTAGACCACTCGGCCACTCGGGGCCCCCCCTGAATAAAGCAAATGTCTTTTGTAGATTTTATAGATTTGTTTTTCCTTGTTTTATTATATGCCAAACATTCCACAAAAATGCAGTCTAATATTATGTATATATACATTTGGATGGTGTTCTGCATGTCAGCAGTTTGACTATCATTTCAAAATAATTATTATTATTCCTAATTTTACAATTATGATTTTAAAAAATTCAGCCGATAACTTTAAAATTATTTCTAATTTTGCAAGTTTCCATCATTTATTCTTTTGTTCAGTTTATTATTTGTATTATCACATATTCTGTTGCATATGTCAATTTCTATAATAACAAAAAAAAAATAATAATACTGTGACATTTGTCTTCTTAAGTGAAGTAATCAAGGCACTGACATTTTGCATACAGCTTAAAAATGAATACACAATATAAAAAGACACCTGTAAAGACTGTATTTTTGTGGAATGTTCAGCATACAATAAAAAAAAAAGGATTAAAATATCTATACTCAACTTACAGTGCAACTTCGTTTGTAAGATACTGTGCTATCATCTCTTTTTCATTGAAGCGGCAGTCATACTACATGGTACATGTATATACAATACATACATACCGCTTTTTTTCATCGTTTTCTAATTTTGCCTACACAAAGATTCATTTTACACTTCTGCAGCTCATTAACTACATTAGGCTGCTCCGTCTACTAAAAAATATTACGGATTTAACTTTGTACTGGCCTTATAGTTTTACCAAATTAAGATCATTTGCATCAACAGACCAAGGTATGGTTTTATACTTAAAGTTATGACGGGATTATGAAATTATCAGCGCCACTAAATTGTGCAAAAAAATTACTTATGGTTTTTATAGATTATGTATAATTCGTAATCAACCAAAAGCTGACTATTGATGCATACACAAGATATACTATTTGAAGATAGCAGGTTGAGCTACAATGTAAAAATGAAAATTTAAAAAATAAATTAAAAATATATTGGACTACCATATTTAATACCAATGTAAAAAAAAATTCTCATCTATGCACTAATTTAGTGATAGGTACTGCTTTTGCTTAGGCTCAGATGCTGCGTAATGTAACAGGAACCTGGTTTGCAATAAAGTATAATGTATACTGTAACAGGACCTGGAATAAATTAGTGCCTGCTGTGCAGAGACCTGTGTTACAAGGTGCCTGCTGTGTACTATAAGAGAGACCATCCTTACATTAGTGCCTGCTGAGTACTGTAACAAGGACCTGGCTAACAGTTGTGCCTCCTGTGTACTGTAATGAGGTCCTGGCTAACATTTGTGCCTGTTGAGTACTGTAACAAGGTCCTGGCTAACATTTGTGCCTGCTGTGTACTGTAACAAGGACATGGCTAACATTTGTGCCTGCTGTGTACTGTAACAAGGACCTGGCTTACATACTGTTCTGCAGATACAGCTTGGCCCCCAGTTTTTTCTAAGTGGTCTAAGAGCTCAACTTTAATGATCTTTGCCATCTCACCTCTGTCCACTTGGGTCCAGTCTCAGACTGTGCCAGTGTGGGTATGTGGGAAAGCTGACAACAGCTACCCATAGGTCAGGGGTTCTTATAGGATCTTTACAGGTTCTTCCTACATATTAGCCACATATATAGCCTATCACGTGCTGAAAAATGGCATTAAAACAACAACAGCAACAACAGATGCAGAATTTACTGTTCATTGTAAAACTTGATTAAATTTAGCACTGAAACTAAAAATAAATGGCCCAAGGACACCTCTTGCATTCAATACTAATCACTCTCTTTTGGTGATGATTGTTGATACAGATGTATTTTTTTTTTATTTTCTGACACAAACAACTTACAAAATACATTTTAGCTTGATCACTTGCATTTAGTCTTAGGAATAAAACTTTATGAAATTCAAGACGGCAACCAATCTTACAAACCCACTAAAATCAAACCAAACCAACTCTCTCTTTCAGGCTAGGCATGTTGAGTGATGATTGTTTGGTGGCTTGAAATATATAAATTCTGAAATAGCATTGTCTGACAACTTAATAAAATAAATTGATTTTCTTTCATGTGTATACACAGACTCTATGGAACACAGTGTCTGAACTGATTGAATATGCTTGTTGGCCACTACGACAAAACTTGAATTGTTGCCTCTGGGAAATCACTCTAAATGTTTTCACTTCTTTCTATGTTGCTGCTTATTCAAGCCTAAGCACGTAACATAGAAATTGGGAGCTATCGTCCGAGATTGAGATAAATTGGAATTTGGCTAAAATTTTTCTCAGAAAACTTTTGTTTTCAATTTGAATTCCCCATGTTTTTGAAAATTTTAAATCTTGAGTGAGACTGACAGGTTTGTATTAAAATTACATCTAAAGTAGAAATATTTCTTTCTAATCCTACCCAGGAGCAATTAAATCTTTTCAAAAAAGATGAGTTGATTCAACTTGCCAGAAAATATGATTTTTCTGAAGTCAAGGCTTCTTTTACAAAACAAGATATAAAAAAAATTGGTTCAATATTTGGTAGAAAAGGATGTTTTGGAACAAAGTGCTTTGATTTCGGTCAGTAAGTCTGCATCAGACTCTAACATTAAACTAAAGGAATTAGAATTAAAATTCAAGATGGAATTAGAGTTGAAGAAGCTGGAATTTCAGGAAAGGGAGAGCGAGAGACAGGAAAGGCAGAAAGAAAGTCAATATGATAAAGAGGAGAAAGAAAGGCAAATTGAATTACAAAAAGAGCAGATGCGGATTGATAGAGATAAAGAGGAGAAAGAAAGGCAAATTGAATTACAAAAAGAGCAGATGCGGATTGATAGAGAGAGAGAGAGAGAGGAGAAAGAAAGGCAAATTGAATTACAAAAAGAGCAGATGCGAATTGATAGAGAGAGAGAGAAGGAAGGGAATATCAAATTAAAATGAAATAAATAGAGCTGGCAAGTGAGAATCACCATCATACTTCAAACCAAATTTAAATTTTGATTAAGCAAGGAATATTAGATTAGTGCCCCTTTCAGAGAAAAAGAAGTAGACAAATACTTCATTCGTTCGCACACTGACCAGCTCTGGCTCCATTACCACCCATAGCGATTAGTTTTTCTATAAACGCAAAAAACAAACTTTTATAATAATAATCTGTACAAAAAAAACCCTTTTATCTTAACTTTAATCAAATAAAAGAATTTAATTTATTCTTGGAATAGTTTTTTAATGTACCTATTAATAATTATCACTTTACCAAATTTAATCATTGCTTTGTAGAATCAAAAAAATTCTGATCTTATTTAATCAAATTTACAGAATTTGTTGAACTTTTATAATGAATCATACTTTCAATGATGTTGTTCTTGAAGCCCTGCATAACATTCTCAAAGAGATCCAGAGACTTTGTCGAGTTTGGAGTGCTGATGTTCAGGAACCTTTCTTTAACAACACCTTTCATTGCAGTTCATATGTATATGGTCTCCTGTTCATCTCCTGAGATATCTGTACTTTCCATCCATCATA
The DNA here is from genome assembly GCA_030141615.1 of Unio pictorum. NCBI lineage: Eukaryota > Metazoa > Mollusca > Bivalvia > Unionida > Unionidae > Unio > Unio pictorum. The sequence continues at coordinate 9,200,637 of JARLTB010000156.1, read as the reverse complement.
AAGGCAAAACTTGGATTATACTCTACAAGATTGACAGTTGAAATCTACAGCTGCTTTGTCATTAATATATGTACTGCCCATGTCTAATTGTTTAGCTTTGTCAATTTCACACAGCCATGAATAATCTGATAGTGGACAATTATTTTTGGCTACTGCATGTGCATTTCTGAACAAATGCACTAATCTACTTCTTTAATTGCCTCAGTGCTTTGCCGGCTTCTGACCCTAGTTTTTCCTGAGCAGTTTTCTGTCTGCCTGAAACAAACTCTGATGCTTTTTTTTGGGACTTGGAAAGTTCATAATCATTTATTGTTGACATTCTAAAATTTGTACATCCGACGATAAACGCGTTTGTGTTGCGCAAATTTTCATCAGACCTCGCTTTCTCGCCGTAGAAACTGAGACACATGGCACACTACATAACTTGCTTTATTTCATCAAATATTAACCAGTCTCTGTTTTCTTTCCGTTTATCATTAAAGGTTCTTTCAACCTTATGTTTTTCATAATTCTTTTTCTTTTCTTTCAATTCTTCATAAGATAATTTTCTTTTTTTTCATTGGTTTCGCTCCGTCGTAATATTTCAACGATGCCAAGATGAGAGGTGAGCCGCATAACTGTTTATAACAGGCATAGCGATTGGATCGCTCAAAAGCTGTAACCAATGAAAATCTGTTTAACAAACTATATTCAAGAACGACTACTCGAGCGGTGCAGAGTGAGAAAACTGCCGGACAGTCGGTCCGGTCCGATGCCGACTAACAAACTGTCGGTCCGGGTATGCTACCAAGAGTATGAAATATACTTGAAAATTTGACTTTTCGTTTTGTTGTTAGTCGACATAGAAACATACTATTTAGCGCTAATATTTAGACAGAAACACCTCGACTCCCAAAACATAATTTTAAAAAAAATAAATACCAGGGTCGATTATATTAGTGTTACTTTGCTGGATTGGGCAAAACAGTAGCAGTAAAAAATATAAACATTTTGAAACAATGAATAAAAGCATATAAGGTTATAACTCAACATTTACTATGGCGATTTTAACAGTTTCAAGCAATATTATGAGAAAAAAGTAACATTTCACGTCAAGGGTACGAACCTTGACAGGTCAAAGTTAAGAGCTGAACTTTAAGTGCGTCAAAAACAAAGAGTTCAAATTCTTTCAGCATAGTTTTCCAACAAGGTTACAAATTGATTAAGGTCGTGTGATCGAAAAAGGCAATACTTAAAGATACAGACTACAAGTTACTGAGCACAAACGTGTGTTAGATTCAAATCCTTGCCCGTGCTAAAATGTTCGAAAACAAAAGCACTTCTCGAAATCTGGTGATCATTGATATCTTTGTGATCATTTGCTTTCATTTTAGATGAATAAATGCTTAAATAAATATACTGAAAATCAGGCTGAAATTTAACTGCAACAAGAAACTAAGGGAAGAAATAAATGATTGCATAAAATTACAAACCTTTCATACCATGACCACAGGAGTCTGACGTTTTATCAATAAAGTACGGCGAAATGTCTGACAAAATGAAATACCCTTAACAATAACATATATATAAACATATATATTATTGTTAAGGGTATTTCATTTTGTCAGACATTTCGCCGTACTTTATTGATAAAACGTCAGACTCCTGTGCCATGACTTACAGCCGCCATATTTGCTGTTTTAATGAATTGATAGAACCTTTTAGAAAGTGGCGTGCCAGCATTGTAGCTATCGGTATAGGTCATTTCGCCAAAAGTTTGAGCTCATTGATCTACATTGATTATATAAAACAAAGTGTTTTTTTATTAAAAAAATCAACAATGTTATGTTTTAATTTTCTGAAAAGCTGTTTCATTAATAATCAAATGATATTAATTAATCAACTGCAATTTCAAAGAAATAGAAAAAACAACTTTTTATTTTTTGTTTAAAGATAGTCTTGAGAGCTTAAAAATGAATATTTTTTTAAAACTTCTTTATTATATTAATGTATAGAAAACAATGCCTCACTCTCAAATGTACACTGGTACACTATTAATAATCTCGTTAAATAAATCAATACATACAAATGTACGAATATAATGGACTGAAAGTATTATTATCTAAAACAACAGCATAAATATCTCTTGTCCTCCACACTATGCTGCTTTGAAAATAATGGCCAGAACAATCCTCCTGAAGTAATCTTCAAGACAGCATACAAAACTCTACAAGATTTATTGAAATACAACATTGAGTGAGACTGCATCTACCAAAGAATTTAGAGCAATAGGTGTTTGTTATTTTCTCTCCACGTCTCGCTCGACCGCACATCAGGGATCATAACCCAAAATATGTTGCATACATTATATGTTTTCGGTTATCACTTCATATATAACGTTTTGTAAATAAAGAAAAAAGAGTATTACTATCAGTTTAATTCTTGCTCATTTTACCTCTTTTCACAAAATTGTACCCTCTTCTCAAGTGGAACATACGGGTAGTTTATGGATCATGCATTATTATTGTGTACAGACTTAGTTATTGTTAGGCCAACAAGTATATCTCCGTTTTTTTCTCTTAAATTACTGGTAATGTCAGGAAAACAAACGAAGATCTACTTGCTGGTCTAAGTTTTAGATTCGGCAAATTAATCGTATCAACGTTATATAATAAAATAGGCAACAATAAAACATTAGAAACTTTAAATAATGCTGATATAAATGCACTTAGAATAACATATAAAAGAAATGACTGGGTCAACTTATTTTTTTAAAATTGAACAGTGCTGAAGCAAACTCAGCCACTTTAACTTCAAATACATAAAACACCCCGCATTTCATTTATAAAAGAGTAACTTTGATACCAAACGATAAAACATGGATGAGCAGCAACATTTGACTAGGAACGTGGCAAAGAGACATACTGCATAAAAAGCAACAAATGAAGCTCAGTTTTACCGTGGAGAAATATGGATGAAAACAAAATCAAGTAATGAAAATAAATATTATACCAAATACAAAAAACCTGGATCAATACATGGCCAAAAAAAGCAAAAATAATATAAAAAAGAGAGCCTCAATTCCACAGTGGCAAAGATATAGATAAATATTTTATCAAGTATTAAATTCGTGAAGTCAAAATAGCATATAGAACGCTCCTAATAAACACAGATATTTAACAAAAGGCACATGGAAATTAAAAACAAAGATAAATATCATCCACCAGTAATATATAATGGACACAAATGTTGTATACCAAATTACCACCTTGTTAAGATTTCTAGTATTTTCCAAACTAGCTCCACATGTATAAATAATCAACGTATCTATTCTCCACTGAAATTACCCAACACGATATTTAAAATCAAATACAACTTTTGAATCCTCCCACTTCAAAGTTCATTTTAGTTAGTATCACATCAAACAGTTCTATGTGACGTAAACCTGGCAGAATTGCTTTCTGTTTTGTATTAAAGAAATATCGCATCAGATATAAAGCACATTGACATCCTGGATTTCTGAATATATTCAAATATTTACATGATTTGGATAGGTAATGCCTTAGATTCGTAGCTGATGGTTGCAACTGAACATTCATCAAAAAGTTTGTCGCTTCTTGTTCAAGAGAGATAATTTTCATGTATGATGTTTTTTTTAAAATAATAATTAGATATTTCGAAGTTTCGTACTTTCGTTTCTAAAGCTTATTTTCGTCTGAGTCTCAGTCCTCTCATTTCCCGGTTGTTTGTCTTTGAAACGTTTGCTGCCTGTTGTTATATATCAAACAATATGAGTTTATTTCTTGCATCTCAAAATAAATCCAGTTTCTCGTGCATTATCAACTAACCCTCTCAAATTTCAAATAAACTCGAATCAGATGGTGTTAAATTTGAAATTTTATTGATCGGCTTCCCCAATCCCGATTCTTTTCATCCGATAACTATTTCGATTTCTTTCTTGTTCACTGCTTTTATTTGATTTAACTTATACCAACAGTATTTTTCATTCAGGGCGGGTGCATTCAGGAATCTGTATAGGCAATATCTGCCGAAACGGTAGCCATATTTTCTTTGCTTGAAAATAAATGTGGGTCACATCACTATAAATAGTAATTACTTTTGATGAGGAGTTGGTTGAAATAATATAACTGAAATTGTTTACATTAATAGGCTATTTACAAATCGTTAAATGGAAACGTTATTTAATATTACATTATTCAATATTTTACCTTATTTAAATTTAGGGCCGTATCAAGGTTGGCGATAATGAATTCTTAAGCAGTTGAATTCAACAAGAGACTGCTGTTAATACGACTTAACCCAGACATGCACCTTGCAATCAGTCCAGATAGAAGGACAGATGGCAGAACTTTATACCCGGTATCAAGATACTCAGAAATAAGTTAGAATTACGTCATACATATACTCATCTTCATTTGCGCCTTTTAAATTTAAAATTCCTATAATAAACTCGGTCGAAGTGGAAATATATGCACAGGTACCCCGATGGAGCACGTTGCACAAAATGTTGCTGATTAAAAAAAAATACAATACGTCCTAGCAAGTTTTAATTGCCACATCTTGTATTTCTTGTGATATACGCACCGAAATCTTAAATGGCCTTCAGTAGCATTAATGATAACACGGATCTAAGTATCGTTGGAATTTACAAAAGCCCCCTTTCTGATCGAATGCATTTTAATAGTAGGCATCGGAGTTTCTAGGATTTTGGTTGTCTAAGACTTGTGTAATTGGGTGTCATCAGCGTACAATTGGTGATACACTGGGTGATGATCTATGATGCTTGAAAGCATCTCAGTGTATAGAACGAAGAGACAGATCCAAGAACAGACCAACGTGGAACAACAACATAGATCAACTGGGCTGGAGTATATTTCATTTGCAGATACAATTTGTGTCTTTTGGACTAAATAGGACTTGAACCACTGTAATAAGACTGTATTGTGAATGCCAAATACATGCTGGAAGACGGTGAAGTAATATATAATGGTCTATTGTGTCAAATGCTGCAGACAAACCAAGGAGGGTGAGGACTGTAATCTTTCCGCTATCCAAAGCTGAGAGAATGTCTTTAAATACTTTCAGAAGAGTAGTTTCAGTACTGTGGCAAGGCAAAGGCGATATGCAGACTGTACATTGCTAAACAATAGACTGTTTGAATTCAAATTAGATACAAGCTGGGTTAGAACAACACTTTCTAAGATATTTTTTTAAAATATAAACTTGAGATTAGAAACTTGATGGTAGTTCTTTAAATCGTTATGGCCGAGTGTCGGTTTCTTTAGCAGAGGCTTTACGATGGCAGTTTTGATAAACGATGGGATTGCCTGATGAGAGAGAGGTATTAATAACATCAGTTAGTGAAGGCAATATTGGGTCTAAACACTAAAGGAGCAGTGATGTTGGACTTGGATCAAGTTCGCAAGACTTTGGTGCACTTTGCGTACTTTGTCACGGAAGAAATTTGCAAATTGTTCCGGGAGGTCTAGTGGAGAGAAGGTAGTTGAAAGTGGTGTACATTTGTTCCTTGACATTAGGTTGTTAGTTATCTCGAAGAGCTCTTTGCAGCTGGAACTCTCCGTGATCTTAGAACTGTAGTGGGATAATTTAGCTAAATGGACTGTTTGTGACATTCTTCGTAGCAGCTTCATATATTTGTTTATGAATAATGAGTCTGGTGGAAAGCCAAAGCTTTTCTGCTTTACGGTGGTGTCTTTTAGCAGTGCGGCTCTGGTCCCTAATTCTACTATACCACAGAGAACACTTTTTAATTGAGACTCTGCACTTGGTGGCTGGGGTATGTTTTTGAAGCAGTGAACTCAGGCAGTTATTGACTTGTTCTGTTGTATGAGGTAAGCAAGTTGTTATTTTTATTCGGATGCTTTGCATTAGTTTGGTTCTATTTATCATACGGATAAAAGAAATGGTTGGAACTGACTCAAATAGAGTGGTTGTCTCCAATTTAAGAGCTTCCAGACAAATCATTACCTCATATGCAGACAAATGTCATCATCTGACAAAATGTTCAAATCTTTCTCTTTTATTTTTAGCAAGATCTTTGGATCTCAAAATGGCAGTTACTGCACACTGCACTTCAACAAACCTTGAAATCATGTCATAAGTACTGTTTCATCTAGTGGGCACATCAGCTATAAGCTTATGATCTGATAGACCCAGCAATTCAACCTGGCTTCTCAGTGTAGCTGTTACAGTTGTACTTAGGTGGAAGAACTTTTATATGAATCCTGCTGAGGAGAATTTCAATGCGTCTGATCTTGATACAATTATTTGTAGCTAAATTAATTGTATGTGCATAACAATTGATGTGAAAGTTGCATCCTAAAAGAGTCCCAGCCTTGTCCATGTTTAATACATTATCTGATACGATAGTTGGTATGGGGATATACTGTATTTCACATTATTTGTATGAGGATATACTGTATTTCTCATTATTTGAGGGCATCGTGAATCACAACATCTATATTCTCACCTGTGTGACCATCATACAATGGCCGTGTTTGAAGAACATAATTTATCAGCTTCCAATTTTTATCACTGTTTCTGCCATATATGATTCACTTGACCTCAACGTCTAACTATCTGTTGTCAATGCAACCTTCTCAGCATTCCGTAGGTCTTCGGTTACCAGTGCCTTGACTTGAGCATATTTTTGAGGAACGATCACCTCTGGAAACTGCTTTCTACCAGGAACATTACCAGGAACATTATATTGGGGTCAAGTGATGTTTTTTTTAAAAATGGTTTAACGCCATTTTGATACACAATATAGGCTATACATGGTGGCCAGTATTAATGGTGGAGGAAGAACCCGGAAAACCCCCGGAAAGAACCACCGACTCACGAGAAGCTACTGGCAAGCTTTTTCACATAACTACATTAGCCGAATCTTAGACTCGAACCCACGCAAACAGAGGTGAGATGGCAGTGATCCGTAACGGACAACGCTTTAGACCACTCGGCCACTCGGGGCCCCTCAAGTGTATGTAAAAGGTCTCTAAACTCTGGCTAATCTACTATTCGGTATGGATGCATGTCCTTTATTATAAATCTGTATGTAAAAGATCATTAAAAGATGGCAAATCCACTATTCGATATGGACATATGTACTTTATTATAAATCTGCACACCGTGTCAGTTATATAATAAAGCAAGAGAAGAATGAGAGGGATATTTCGCATCAATGAGTCCTAGTAAGTTTTTTTTTGTATTGACTGCGACGTTTTAGCTTTAGAAAGATCGGAAATATCTTCACATGATGAACTCGCATTAGCAAGGATTTCCTGGAATGGTGCTTGTTCATGTGATATGCTAGATTAGTGGTTCCGCCAGAAAACTTTTAACATGAGCGTCACATATTTGGCACACAGCAATTGCCTCATCAATTTTCCCATCCATTTCACCCTTAATTAAAGCAAAATGAGTCCATATGTCAAACCGAGCTTTTGCACCAGGTCTTACTCGGCCATGCTTGTAGCTCAAGGTCAATGTTAGTTAGTCATCGATGCTAGCATGATGCTTATTTGTTGACAAAGAGAAGTTAAAGCTTCAAAAAGATGAAGCTGTTAGTACCATTTTTTAAGTCTTTGGTATGACTCGGCCGAGGATCGAACACATGACCTCCCGCTTCCGCGACGGACGCTCTTACCACTAGGCTACTGGAGCGGTATTGCAAACTTGAAAGTTACAGTTAGATATCATTATTAGGATGCTGCTACAGTGTGAAGTGTATGTTTACTATTAGAATTAGTGGTTCTACAATCTGGACTGGTTAATCAGAATTTATCATTCACTCATTAATTTATTCTAAATTTTTAATTCCTTTTTATTTAGTTAAGGTTAATAATTGAAAGGAATTGTTTACTAACAACTGTGTTGTATGTATGTAGATCCATTTTTAAAATTGAATTTGATTTTTCATTATTTAACCTTGATGATTTAGTTTTAAATAATCTACAATCATAAATCGTTGGTAATCTCTTTCAAGATGCATATTGTATTAAAAACTTAGAGAATGGATAAAAAATCTCCCTTGGACACATGCACATAAAATATATGTTAAGGAATTTAATCGCTAAACAATACAAAATAACTTTGTAATTTAATGCAGCATTTCAGTAAAAAGATAAAGTTTAGATTTTTTCTCTTAAAAATACATTTGGTAATAGCACATTAATGTGTTATTCTCTTCTTTTACCTTTGTCTATTTTTCAAAGAGATTTCTGTAAAACATTAATTATTTTCAATATAGCAAAACTCTATTGCTTAATTATTTACCAAAAAATTGCCAGAAATTATATATTGATACAATACTTTATCGGGTGGGTTTAATTTTGAATGATCATTACAAAGGTCTCGCGACATAGTTACGAACATTGTGTAACATTGAATCATTTTCTTATTTCCTTGCGTCCAATAAAGTTCGTTTCAGAATCTTTTAAATGATCTGTATGGAGATGATAATGAAAGGAGGCTAAACGTGGAATGTTATATGACTGATATTCATTTGTAATAAGAGTTTCTTTTCCCATAAAGAAAGTTCTTTTCTGTATTACACACAGTTTATATTATTGTTAAGCCAGCCCATATATCATACATGTTGACTTAAGTCCATTCTTATGCGTTAATGATATCTCCCTTTAAGTCTGATTGACTGTAATTATATTATTGTAATTATTGTGTAAAAGATGGGATGTACGTCATCTCTAGGGCACTTGCACAAAATGTTGCTGATTAAAAAAAAATACAATACGTCCTAGCAAGTTTTAATTGCCACATCTTGTATTTCTTGTGATATACGCACCGAAATCTTAAATGGCCTTCAGTAGCATTAATGATAACACGGATCTAAGTATCGTTGGAATTTACAAAAGCCCCCTTTCTGATCGAATGCATTTTAATAGTAGGCATCGGAGTTTCTAGGATTTTGGTTGTCTAAGACTTGTGTAATTGGGTGTCATCAGCGTACAATTGGTGATACACTGGGTGATGATCTATGATGCTTGAAAGCATCTCAGTGTATAGAACGAAGAGACAGATCCAAGAACAGACCAACGTGGAACAACAACATAGATCAACTGGGCTGGAGTATATTTCATTTGCAGATACAATTTGTGTCTTTTGGACTAAATAGGACTTGAACCACTGTAATAAGACTGTATTGTGAATGCCAAATACATGCTGGAAGACGGTGAAGTAATATATAATGGTCTATTGTGTCAAATGCTGCAGACAAACCAAGGAGGGTGAGGACTGTAATCTTTCCGCTATCCAAAGCTGAGAGAATGTCTTTAAATACTTTCAGAAGAGTAGTTTCAGTACTGTGGCAAGGCAAAGGCGATATGCAGACTGTACATTGCTAAACAATAGACTGTTTGAATTCAAATTAGATACAAGCTGGGTTAGAACAACACTTTCTAAGATATTTTTTTAAAATATAAACTTGAGATTAGAAACTTGATGGTAGTTCTTTAAATCGTTATGGCCGAGTGTCGGTTTCTTTAGCAGAGGCTTTACGATGGCAGTTTTGATAAACGATGGGATTGCCTGATGAGAGAGAGGTATTAATAACATCAGTTAGTGAAGGCAATATTGGGTCTAAACACTAAAGGAGCAGTGATGTTGGACTTGGATCAAGTTCGCAAGACTTTGGTGCACTTTGCGTACTTTGTCACGGAAGAAATTTGCAAATTGTTCCGGGAGGTCTAGTGGAGAGAAGGTAGTTGAAAGTGGTGTACATTTGTTCCTTGACATTAGGTTGTTAGTTATCTCGAAGAGCTCTTTGCAGCTGGAACTCTCCGTAATCTTAGAACTGTAGTGGGATAATTTAGCTAAATGGACTGTTTGTGACATTCTTCGTAGCAGCTTCATATATTTGTTTATGAATAATGAGTCTGGTGGAAAGCCAAAGCTTTTCTGCTTTACGGTGGTGTCTTTTAGCAGTGCGGCTCTGGTCCCTAATTCTACTATACCACAGAGAACACTTTTTAATTGAGACTCTGCACTTGGTGGCTGGGGTATGTTTTTGAAGCAGTGAACTCAGGCAGTTATTGACTTGTTCTGTTGTATGAGGTAAGCAAGTTGTTATTTTTATTCGGATGCTTTGCATTAGTTTGGTTCTATTTATCATACGGATAAAAGAAATGGTTGGAACTGACTCAAATAGAGTGGTTGTCTCCAATTTAAGAGCTTCCAGACAAATCATTACCTCATATGCAGACAAATGTCATCATCTGACAAAATGTTCAAATCTTTCTCTTTTATTTTTAGCAAGATCTTTGGATCTCAAAATGGCAGTTACTGCACACTGCACTTCAACAAACCTTGAAATCATGTCATAAGTACTGTTTCATCTAGTGGGCACATCAGCTATAAGCTTATGATCTGATAGACCCAGCAATTCAACCTGGCTTCTCAGTGTAGCTGTTACAGTTGTACTTAGGTGGAAGAACTTTTATATGAATCCTGCTGAGGAGAATTTCAATGCGTCTGATCTTGATACAATTATTTGTAGCTAAATTAATTGTATGTGCATAACAATTGATGTGAAAGTTGCATCCTAAAAGAGTCCCAGCCTTGTCCATGTTTAATACATTATCTGATACGATAGTTGGTATGGGGATATACTGTATTTCACATTATTTGTATGAGGATATACTGTATTTCTCATTATTTGAGGGCATCGTGAATCACAACATCTATATTCTCACCTGTGTGACCATCATACAATGGCCGTGTTTGAAGAACATAATTTATCAGCTTCCAATTTTTATCACTGTTTCTGCCATATATGATTCACTTGACCTCAACGTCTAACTATCTGTTGTCAATGCAACCTTCTCAGCATTCCGTAGGTCTTCGGTTACCAGTGCCTTGACTTGAGCATATTTTTGAGGAACGATCACCTCTGGAAACTGCTTTCTACCAGGAACATTACCAGGAACATTATATTGGGGTCAAGTGATGTTTTTTTTAAAAATGGTTTAACGCCATTTTGATACACAATATAGGCTATACATGGTGGCCAGTATTAATGGTGGAGGAAGAACCCGGAAAACCCCCGGAAAGAACCACCGACTCACGAGAAGCTACTGGCAAGCTTTTTCACATAACTACATTAGCCGAATCTTAGACTCGAACCCACGCAAACAGAGGTGAGATGGCAGTGATCCGTAACGGACAACGCTTTAGACCACTCGGCCACTCGGGGCCCCTCAAGTGTATGTAAAAGGTCTCTAAACTCTGGCTAATCTACTATTCGGTATGGATGCATGTCCTTTATTATAAATCTGTATGTAAAAGATCATTAAAAGATGGCAAATCCACTATTCGATATGGACATATGTACTTTATTATAAATCTGCACACCGTGTCAGTTATATAATAAAGCAAGAGAAGAATGAGAGGGATATTTCGCATCAATGAGTCCTAGTAAGTTTTTTTTTGTATTGACTGCGACGTTTTAGCTTTAGAAAGATCGGAAATATCTTCACATGATGAACTCGCATTAGCAAGGATTTCCTGGAATGGTGCTTGTTCATGTGATATGCTAGATTAGTGGTTCCGCCAGAAAACTTTTAACATGAGCGTCACATATTTGGCACACAGCAATTGCCTCATCAATTTTCCCATCCATTTCACCCTTAATTAAAGCAAAATGAGTCCATATGTCAAACCGAGCTTTTGCACCAGGTCTTACTCGGCCATGCTTGTAGCTCAAGGTCAATGTTAGTTAGTCATCGATGCTAGCATGATGCTTATTTGTTGACAAAGAGAAGTTAAAGCTTCAAAAAGATGAAGCTGTTAGTACCATTTTTTAAGTCTTTGGTATGACTCGGCCGAGGATCGAACACATGACCTCCCGCTTCCGCGACGGACGCTCTTACCACTAGGCTACTGGAGCGGTATTGCAAACTTGAAAGTTACAGTTAGATATCATTATTAGGATGCTGCTACAGTGTGAAGTGTATGTTTACTATTAGAATTAGTGGTTCTACAATCTGGACTGGTTAATCAGAATTTATCATTCACTCATTAATTTATTCTAAATTTTTAATTCCTTTTTATTTAGTTAAGGTTAATAATTGAAAGGAATTGTTTACTAACAACTGTGTTGTATGTATGTAGATCCATTTTTAAAATTGAATTTGATTTTTCATTATTTAACCTTGATGATTTAGTTTTAAATAATCTACAATCATAAATCGTTGGTAATCTCTTTCAAGATGCATATTGTATTAAAAACTTAGAGAATGGATAAAAAATCTCCCTTGGACACATGCACATAAAATATATGTTAAGGAATTTAATCGCTAAACAATACAAAATAACTTTGTAATTTAATGCAGCATTTCAGTAAAAAGATAAAGTTTAGATTTTTTCTCTTAAAAATACATTTGGTAATAGCACATTAATGTGTTATTCTCTTCTTTTACCTTTGTCTATTTTTCAAAGAGATTTCTGTAAAACATTAATTATTTTCAATATAGCAAAACTCTATTGCTTAATTATTTACCAAAAAATTGCCAGAAATTATATATTGATACAATACTTTATCGGGTGGGTTTAATTTTGAATGATCATTACAAAGGTCTCGCGACATAGTTACGAACATTGTGTAACATTGAATCATTTTCTTATTTCCTTGCGTCCAATAAAGTTCGTTTCAGAATCTTTTAAATGATCTGTATGGAGATGATAATGAAAGGAGGCTAAACGTGGAATGTTATATGACTGATATTCATTTGTAATAAGAGTTTCTTTTCCCATAAAGAAAGTTCTTTTCTGTATTACACACAGTTTATATTATTGTTAAGCCAGCCCATATATCATACATGTTGACTTAAGTCCATTCTTATGCGTTAATGATATCTCCCTTTAAGTCTGATTGACTGTAATTATATTATTGTAATTATTGTGTAAAAGATGGGATGTACGTCATCTCTAGGGCACTCGCACCTACTATCACCATTAAAAGGGAAGGTCTCAAGTTACTTTCATATCTCGTCGTTCTTAAAATAAAGATTAGTTCAATTTTCTGTGATAATTTCACTTATTGTTTGGGTGTGTATTATAATAAAAATATATAATGGCCAAATAATTTTCAGTACAAATCAATTATCAGTTAAAGGCGAATTTAAATGAACCGGTTGCTCAATATTTTATTAACATACAATTATTGTTACTACTTGTACAAACGCTTTTAAAAAATGATGAAATTTGTAGGCTGATTGATTAACGACTCTTATCTATATGAATGATATTTGTTTTGTTTTTTTCACCTGTTTTACATTCAGTAATAAATAAACACTAAAGAAAAATTAAACACGTAAACCATATTTCGCAGAATAAAGAAAATGCTTACGAATAAAAGATAATATAAAGCTATCAGCTGAAAGAATCAGAAATGATTTTACATGACTGTATAATTTGTTTAATAATGTGATTCATTATAAAAGGATTTAAACGCAATTAAATCGTTTGAATTGCCGTACGATATATTTTGGAAATTTAATATTGGAAACATTTCGATTGAAATTTGAATATCTATTCAGTGGAGATCTTACTCTTCAAAATATCGAAGATTTATGAACATGAAATTTCCAGGAAGAATCTCATGAACTGCATTTAATTTGAAAGTATATAAGGTTACTAAATGATGGATGGGTATATTTACAAATTTTGCGTAGGTCTGATGGTTTAAATATATTGGGTAAACATAATGAAACATTTCATTGTTCTGTCAGTGTTCAATAAACAAGCTAAAATAGGTTTGCGTTACACTTCTGATAGATTTGTTTGGTCTAAAAAAAAGTGTAATAAATATAAGAAAACACAATGATGGAACTGTACCCTTCTTGCCATCTGATACAAAATTTTTCATATTAACACTCATGCCTGAAATAAGTAAGTAATTTTACTTTTCTTGCCAGGATAACACCACTTGTATAGTTATTCTACCATGGCAAAGCTTGTGATACTTTGAAAAATACATGTAACATTTCATAATAATGCTCAGTTATACATAGCGTAAATCCACGACTTCTCTATACATATGTTTATCCTTTAAAAACAAAGGACTTCTATAAAAGAGACAAGTAATGAAAAGCAAAGTATAACATGTTTTCCACAACTTTAATTGGTTTAGTTATTAATATTTTAAAAGCACCTTAATATTTATTTATTTATTTATTTATTTATTTATTTATTTATTTATTTATTTATTTATTTATTCGGATCTCATTTATTACTGTTTTACAGGTTTGTGTTTGCATAAGGATCTCCTATTAATCATGTTCTAAATTACATTGAAGTATTATCTGAAACCAAACGTTTAAAAAAATTAACATTGTATTTCAATATTATGCAAGGTAGATGAAATATCGAATAAAGTTGAATTGCTTGTATTTTTTAGCACACATATCATTACGAATGTAGTTTCAGGTTGTCCTAATTATAATGATCCAAGTTTACTTATCGTCATACTTTTTAGATGATATAAGATCAACCAGCTTTGAGGTGTTTTATTAAATGCTGACTTTTTGAATACCCACAGGCCAAAAACTTAACATTAGCATTCTTACTAATCCAGAATTTGTTTTCTTCTTCCAATTTCAGAATCGTTGCTACTAAGCGTCCTCTCAGTATACAGATTATGGCGGCTTCCTACACCATGGGTGATGGCGCTGATAATCAACTGCATCAGATAACTCACTTCAAATATGTACACTGTAACTGTAATTTTATGAAATAGATTAAAATTCGAATTTTCTTCCCGAGTTCGCGGGACAACATACTGTCCTTTTCTTTAGGTTTACCTTATTTTCGAGAATTGTGGAAACAGAAAATACCTGCAATAAATATGAATAGGAATTGACCGCATTCTTTTGATAAATCTGCTTAACTCTTCATTTGAAGCAAAGAAAAAGCGGGGTTTTATGATTATATAATAGCATTATCATATTAATGTTATAGTGAAGTCAAACACCAAAGTATTTTGCTAAATAGCTCCTGTACGGAAACAGAAAATTTAGAAAACTGTTTCATATCACACATTTGAGTTTCACTTCTACACACTGAAATCAATGCTGTAGAGTAAGAGCATTCAATTTTTCTATATTTTATTTCCGACAGTAATGTTTACTATTACGTACAGTCAACATAAATTTGAAGATGCTTAAATTTCTTTTTTGTTAAATGGGTTACACCGTATACTTTTGCACCTTGTAATACTTCAACCTTTATAACAATGACCCTGAAAATTGAGTTAAAAAAGACGTTACATAAAATAAATGTCATAAACCAGTTGCAAATAAACGCGAACGAATATTTTGTATTGGTTAATTACTGTTTGCACTAATTTGAGTGGAGGGTTTCAGGCTAAATATAGGAAGGTATATTTTAAGCAAAATTTGTAGGAGAGACGCTAAGTAATATTTGAAACCAGCCGATCATAGGAAGGCAACATATATGTCCAAGTTGATGAACCGTTCGTTTAAGTGCCCCAACCAGTATTTATTAATATTAAACAATAAAACAAGACCAATTTTCATGTTTAATGAACTGAAAAGGATGATTTAAGTCTAGTTGCACCTTATCATGTCTGGTGGAAGAATTCAAAATGTAGTGTGTGTATACAAAGCAATGGCAAGAAAGATTTTCTTTTTCTTGTTACAAAAAGATATTGCATTTAATACAATGAAATCTTGCAGGAATTTTGGTATCGTATTAGACTTCAGACCATTGTGCCTATACCGGTTAAAAGTGTCTTGTGTCACCAAAAAGTGTATTGTTGAATAAAAACAGTTTTGGTATAATTCTGACAATTTGTGATAATTTGTCATAAGCATGTCTTTTGTATTTATTGGAATGATCTATGAATGGATTAGAGTAAGTAAGCTACCCTGGAACAGCAACATTTGTGTAAGACAGCTCTTCTGTGATGCTTACTACTTCATAACTGACTGAATAATTATTTTATGTCAAACATATCATATTACCGCACATATATTTTTTTTCAAAAGCTTGCCCACATATCTGACAGAAAAACAAATATATTTCATTGCAATACTGTTGTTCCATATTTACTTTGGATGAAGGCTCATGGCTATAGGTCAAACACTAATTACAACGTTTATTTCTATTTCTGTTCTTATCATAACTTAAAATGCTAATGGGAAAATATAATAATCAATAAAAAGACAAATAAAGATTGACAGCCAGCAATCAAACCTTTATGTCGGGTTTCTCGGGTATATCCCAATTATTTTCTTAAACCCCAGAGAATTTGTAATTGTTTAAGCAAAAGGGGTCACCGAAACAATATCATTTAAATCACAATGATATAGACAGGAATTTGAGTACTAAATGTTATTCAAAGATTTGACACCTTTGGATTCATAGCCAATATGTTTGCGGCTTATAATAATAAAAACAATTATTAACAAATTTCAAACCTATCTTAAACACAAGCAAAGAAAACCTTTATATATGTTAAATATGAAACTCCAACTGTTAGGTCCATTTAAAAGCTACGTGGCATTATAACTTGAGTTTACTCTCCTGATACTGCTACAATTTGTTTCTCACTTCTTCGTTTAGCTAATAAGGTGTCGATGGTGTTATCCCTGCTCTATCGAAATCACATGATAAGTGTATAAACGTAATCAGAAGACAAAACAATAATTATTATCTATAATACAAGGTCATAACCTTCGTGATGAGTATGTTGCAATATTTAGACGTATTTTTATCAATTGTAACACTATAGAAACCCAATACAATTGAAAACACGTGGCATTTACGATTCCGTGTGTATTTATATTTCAGGATGAACAATCAGAAATGAACATTCATAAAATACGTTAAGGTTTCATTGGCCGAATATGAATGCACGCTATGCTAGAAAGAAGTTTCATGCAAGTTCGTGCCTCACATTTGTTTTCGCGGGCTTTAGAAAAGTGTTGAGATGCAAGAAACAAGAATATAACATTGAGAGGATCAGGTAACTTATTAATGTGTTTAAACTTTTAACGATCTTAAACAAATATTGCAAGATTATAACAAATCTGCAACTTTTTCTGTAAAATGTCCTCTGAAACTATGACAACACATACATTTGTACGTTACTGGTATCTGCATTAAAACATCAAGCTATTTTAATTTAGGTCACAGCGACTTGTCGCGAGTAAATAAGAGAAGAAGTAAGAAAAGTTTGTTTTAATATCTTCTTTGACAGGTTATTTATCATTTACACGTTAAGTCAACATTGTCGTTTTTCAGCTGTCTCCCAATACTAGAATATCTCACATGTTAGAATCAATTATTGGGAACAGAGTATGCTGGGAAAATACTACGAAACATTTAACTCTGACTTTAAGAGTGATATCAGAAGAATCGATGTTGCTCTTTTATGCAGAAATAGTATAGGAACAAACGATTGGTTATATGTGCGATCTGATACATGCAAAGTTGAGATTTCAAGCTGTGTGTTGATATGATTTAACTGGTAAATATTTGTATGACCTACCTTGGTTGGAAGTGTACGTTTTGGACAGATAAAAAACTCTAATGATGTTATTGACTTTCTACATGTACTACCATAACTTAATTGCAAATTAATAATCATTAAAATTATCAAACCTAATAATTGTAGTTTATAATTTTATGTTTCTATCTTTTACAGACTAGGGCAAGTCAGTACTTTATGCTAATATTTTTAATAAAACGGTAATATCATTATGTACTACGGTGCCATGTCGCGAAAAGAATAAAATGCAGCAGGTAAGGTCTTGCTTATTGCACATGGTGATCTGTTGATTGACTGTTTGAGAGAGAGAGAGAGAGAGAGAGAGAGAGAGAGAGAGAGAGAGAGAGAGAAAAAGAATAATTAAGTACTGTTATGTTTCTATCGATTATTACATATGGAAAGCATTCGTATTTGAAAATAGGTGTCTACATATTGATCCTACATAACTGTTTTATTTTAACTTAATATTGGTGAAAACTTTTAATCTCTTTTCACCAGTGTAATTTTTTTTAAAGCATCGCTATGTAAAGGATGTAACCACATAATGGAAAGGACCAATGTTCTATAAGTAGGTACAAGTAATGGAAATATCTATTTCATCATCATTGATTCAGCAAGCGGACTCCAAGGTGGACGGACCGGACCTCTACAGTCTACTGATATGATAGCCGGCAGTGAGAAAAGGCGCCACATAGACCTGTACATCAAATAATAATGCAGTCATACGAGCGACCTAGGTGTCTACCCAGTAAGGTGACGGGCAACCGAGCCGTGGCAGCGGGAAACCGAGCCGGGGTAGAATTACACCCCACTAGACCAGACTACAGCGGTGCTGATAGAGGGAAAACCCAAAATTCTGCAGAATACGGAAAGCATGCCACGTGGAATTCAAGATGGCGACCAGAGTGCACCACTACTATAACATCAACGGTGGGCACGGGTGTACTGGAAGCCAAAAGGAATGAAACAAGGCAATGTTCCAACCCAACTTCCACTGCACAGCCAAGGGAGAAAAGGAAAAACAGCCATGACGGAAAAGTACGAACTGGCTGACCTACTGCATCGATGAAAGACGCCCACGGAGAAGAGTTGACAGCAACAAACAGCTAGGTTTTCATTTGTCTGAATGATAATAGGAACTCATTTGGCTTAGAGTATCCCTTTTTGACTAACTATTTGGCCCTGAAAAAACTAATATGACATTTTTTGGCACTGCCTTCAACAAATTCATAACCAAATACCCCTACCATTGACTACACTACTATATGTCGCTTCGACATTTTAATTTTAATTAATAGGGACCTTGTATGTACGCTCATGGTACTGGATCCCTATATTTTGTTAGGATGTTAAATAAATATTTGTAACTCAGATATTTGGCTAATTGCACAGGTGGCTTACACATTATTGGTTGTTAGGCTGTCCATTAGTACAACTGGACTGAATTTGATGCATGAGCGCGTGCTTGGCTCTTCGCCTCCCTTGCTGCCTGCAGCAGTTAATTCACGTGCATGCACGCCCAATAACTATGCAGATACAGGCGATATGAGAAAACTATTTTTCTCTCGCTTTTCTTTACTGCTATTGCAGAGGTAGGCACATACAATGAATACTGAATGGGTGGGTGTGTGTGGGTTCTATTCCTACCCACCCCACGGCCCTACATTCACCCAGAGGCAGTTCAATAATTGCCCCGTGGTGACGGCCAAATTAAATAAGTGCTTCTATATAAGCACATAAACGCCTGCAGGGTGCGCGGCACCATTCCCACCCTCAGGATAAATTAAATAACTCCCCATTGGGAGATAAAACAGTGACAAGAGCCACATTGGACGAATCACTATAAACAAATCTTCATCATCAAATATCTATTTTTATACTTAAACGACCACCTACTTTCAGTGAATGTTATTAGTTACGGACGTGAAAGATTGTAGTTAGCTCGAAAATATGTTCACTTTGTATAAAGACCTATGAGATTTACTAATGGTCTTCTACGCTACTTGTGATAAACATATTGCATAGTAGTCATAAAATAAATGATAATATTGCATGATAACTGATATATTTAATCAGTAAGGTGAAAACGAAAATTTAGCATTGTTTCTCGTATTCATATCCACGAAGGCCATGTATATATCGCTTGTATATTACACAGTCTTACGCTTCGTATACGGTACCTATAAGATGAGAGGAATCAAGATTAAAGCATAATAAAATGTAACATATATCTCAAATTATTAAATAATACTATATATATATATATATATATATATATATATATATATATATATATATATATATATATATATATATATATATATATTCGCTTAAGTTTACAAGTATTATAATTACTAAAGTATTAGGTTGGCGTTGGTGGAAGGATATAAAAATGTCAGGGTTATTTAAGACAACTGGAGGGAAAACGAAGGCTTAATTTTTCATGTTTGACAAGACAGAGTGGAGAAGATATTTGTAGCAAACGCATAATATTATAAAATGGATGTTGAGAGACAAATTAATAAATACTGAATGAAGTTCTTGTTTGTAGTTTCTCGTCAAAAGGGGTATTAGAAGTAAAGTTAATGGACGAACTGATAAACGATCTGTGACTTGTAATAGTGTTACCTTAAAGCAGAGGTGGCGAACCTATGGCACGCGTGCCCAAAGTGGCACGTGAGATGATTGTGCGTGGCACGTTATTATGCTGATATGAAACAAATTATTCATCTTGCTAAATCACTGAAATCTCAATTTAGTATAATTGCTACTGTAAATATATTTTAGAAAGGCTTAACTGATATGGAAGAAATCCTATCGACATACCATATCCTATCCAATCTTATTTTTACAAATAATTTCCTGACTTACTGTTTTAGCTAGGGGGCGCGGGTGCACAATAAATTTTAAACAAGATACATTCGTATTTTGAACGAGATCTCGCTAGCTCTCGTCTGCCATGTTGTTGATTTTGAAAATTATTACAACTAATCTTTTAAATATAAGCCTAAAATGTCGTTCTCAAAGCCAAAGAAGACTAAGCTTGCCGAAGAAGGAAGTGGCAGAGATTTCCAAGAGTGGTGGATACAACGATATGGAATGATCAACAAACGGAATAGGGCTTTTTGTGTCATGTGTTCGGAAAGTGTTGTTTGTCGAACGTCTTCAGTTAAACGTCATTATGATAGCAATCACGGCTGGCTTCTTGGCAAAAGCGAAGATGAACAAAAAGAACATATATCGCGTGAGATAAAAAAAACCCTAAACTTACAAACCAGTTCTTTTGCCAAGTTTGTTAACAGTACATCTAATTTAGTGGCTGCGAGTTTTGAAGTTTCAAAAATCATAGCTAGGCATGGCAAGCCTTTCAGCGATGGTGATTATATAAAGGAATCGTGGTTAGAATGTGCATCTTATTTGTTTGAAGACTTTCAAAATGAAGACAAAATTATTCAGAGAATAAAGGATTTGCCAATTAGTCGAAATACGGTCAAAGAGAGAGTTCTTACATTGAATGCTAATATCGAAGAACAAGTAGAAAAGGATATTAATTCATGACACACCTACTCTATTTTCCTTGATGAAAGTACTGATGTGACATCGTCCGCTATGTTGGCCATCATTGCTAGATATCACAAAGATAACCAAATGCATGAAGAAACAATAAAATTATCAACTTTATCGACAACAACAACAGGTGCAGATTTATGTGAGACTGTTGTGACTTAACTTAGAAATGCAGGTGTAGATATAACCAAAATAGTTTCTGTAACAACTGATGGTGCTCCAAGCATGACTGGAAACGACACAGGTTTTGTTACATTATTTACAAGACATGTTGGGCACCCACTGTTAACCTTTCACTGCATTGTTCACCAGGAAGCCCTATGTGCAAAATCCGGCTTAAAGGAACTTGAAGTCATTATGAACAGTGTCACAAAAACTGTAAATTTCATTACTGCACGAGCTTTAAATAACAAAAAATTTGCACAGCTGTTAAATGAAGTTTAATCAGCTTACTCTGGTTTACTAATGTATAATAATGTACGTTGGCTTAGTAGAGGTCGGGTTTTGGAACGTTTTGTAGAAAGCCTTGAAATAACTGATGTTGACTGGCTCAGCAGGCCAATGTTCTTTACAGATTTTTCATTACATCTAAATGGATTTAATACTAAATTGCAAGGGTGCGGAAAAACTGTTGATGAGGCATTTGAGAATGTGAAAGCATTTGAAAAGAAGCTGAAGATTTACAAACGTGATCTAGAGAAAGAGGAGTTTCACTATTTTAAGAAACTTGAAAGATTTTATGCTGATCTAGAAATTCAAGAAATTGTTGTCAAAGATTCTCAGATGAGGCTGTTTTTCGAGATAATTGATGCAACTCTTGAACAATTTTCGTCGCGTTTTGAACAGTTCAAAAAATTCGAAGACACTGCAAAATTTATAAAATATCCAGATACAATCGATTTTGAAAATCTGGATCTGGCCATGTTTTCTTGGATGGAATTACACGATTTTGAAATGCAACTTGTTGAGTTAGCAGTCCAGTGCAATTTGGAAACAAAAGCTTGTTGACTTGCGAGTGCGACTAGAAATAACTGAACGTGAGCGGTTAAATGGATCATTAGAACCTCAGATATCGGCCGAAAATGAGGTTCTAAAAGTCTGGAATGACCTGCCTGCAACTTTCAACTCTCTGATAAAAGTAGCAAGGGCGATTTTGTCAATTTTCTCGTCTACTTACTCATGTGAATCGTTATTTTCAACAATGAATTACATAAAGTCGAATACCAGAAATTGCTTGACTGATGATTTGAGTGCAGCTTGTGTATCTTTGAAGAATACAAAATATACTCCAGATATCAAAATGTTATCGTCTACCACACAGCAGCAAAAGTCACATTGATTGACTTGTCTATGACTCCTATATCGTAAGCTAGGCTTAAGTCACGAAATAACAATAAACGCTTTATATTGTAATTATTATTTTAAGCTTTATTTTGTCATAATAAAACATTTTTAACAGCTACCGGTGTATGTAGTACCGGTTTAAAAAAACAGCATAGTATAATTATATTTATTTATGGTAATTTTATTATGGCATTATATATGTAATACCATTCAAAAATCACCCTACGTTTCGGCATAAAGTCAGCACATTTAGTTTTAGCTGGGGCTTTGCCCCACCCCCCGCCAGAATAGCTACGTCACTGGTAGGCCTCTTTGGCACGCAGCAATAATTATATTTTTGAAATTGAAAATATTGGCACGCGATCTAATAAAGGTTCGCCACCCCTGAGCCTTAAAGAGTACATGTGACTCAAATGCTGCCAGCCCTTTTTGATTTTTGTATTACAATGTATAGAGGATCGAAATTGGATAATGATTTAATAATGAATATACAAAGGCTCGCAAAAGCTGGACATTATTCAATGAATTTCATAAATTTAAAATTATATATCAGGTAGGAGGTGCTTGTGTGTATTGACCATAAAGTCTGCTGATTTTGTTAAAACCGGGATTTTAAGGTTGTTATAATTTATCGATTGCCGATACCAGAGAAAGAGAGGTGACACTTTATAATGCCGTAAGCTTTGAGGAAATTAACTTTGTCAGCTTAATTTGAAACTACTACCTGGCTAACATTTCCGCAATACTTTGCATCAATAAATAAAGTCTTATCATGAATATGTTATGAACCTTTCGATATCAAACACTTTTGTCAGAACGACAGCTGGCGATGATCTACATTGTAGGGTTCGAGGATATTTGAAAAAGTAAATCCAAGATTAAACGTTTTATTAAATCTTAAAGACGCTATGATAATTGCGGAAACTCGTATGAAATCAATGTTAAATTACGTGGACAGTTTTGGCAAAGTCAACATAAAGATGTGATCCAGTACAAATTGGATTTAACGTCGCGCGATCTGTTTTCACAATGAAAACCGCACGTGTTTAAAAAGATGCATACAAGCCTGTTACTTTATTATGAAACTCACAACCTGAAACTATCAACGAAAGGAATTAAATATGCACCTTTTACAAGCATGGATCCTACGACACATTGGCAAATGTTTAGTATTTTCTGGTGGCTTAGTTGGTTAGAGCTTCCGCACCGAATATGGGAGATCAGAGGTCCGAATCCCGGGCGAGCCATACTAAAGACAATAATGGCACTAGCTGCTGCCTCACTAGGCGCCCATTATTAAGATGTTATTGTTAGGACAACGGGAATTCGGATAACGGGAAAGGATGATACATGATGCTAAAAGTATGACTAAAATTTGTAAAGCTACGTTAAAAATCTAAATCACACTTACACAGTACTGCCTTTATTTAAAGTTGTTACTTATTCCAGTTTTGTCAAGTCTTAAATAAAATGCTTTTAGATTGAGATAATGGCTTCCCATAAAATATTATAAGAAACTTGAAACATTGCATAATAGAAGGAAAATTACAGTGACTCAGAAATATTTCCTGTATCTGTAACACAAGACAAAATTCGTTACTGTCGATGACGACTTTCCGTTACTATGCTCTTTTGGCTATTAAGTTAAATTTGCATTTACTTATAATAAAAATATTGTCTGCCAAAAGTTCCGTTCCTCTACCATTACCGGATTGGAGTGTGTTGACTTTGGTCAAATGGAATAGGTTCTGTTCCAAAATGCTCATAGCATAGGTGGTCTTTCCCGCTGAGTGGCGAGTTTGCTTTAGTGGGGATATTTCGGATCATCGTCCACAGCAATTTGGTAATTCGGATACATTGTGTGCGTGCTACTGGAAATTATATTTTAGGCAAACATTTATAAGGTCGGAGAGAACCATACTGTGAAAAACCTTGCATAATTAAAGGTTCACAATCAACCGTTTATCTATTTACCTTTCGCGACGAATAGTTTCGGTGAAACAGGTGCACTCTATATACCTTCCTGTATTTGTACACTCAATCATGTAAGTGATAGCCCTAGAAAGAAAGGTAAGTCAAACGATGTTATATGCAGATAACCATTTAGTGTAATTTAATCATACACTTAAACACACAATTTTATATTTTGAATGCAATACATATTTAGTGAGTTACTGCGGTACACTATT
Source organism: Unio pictorum (assembly GCA_030141615.1). NCBI lineage: Eukaryota > Metazoa > Mollusca > Bivalvia > Unionida > Unionidae > Unio > Unio pictorum. Next base: position 9,175,992 of record JARLTB010000156.1, on the reverse strand, counting down.
CTTTGTCTTCGGTTACCGATGTACACATTTAGAGTATTAAATGTGATATTACAAGATATGTGACATATTAAACCAGTTTATGAATATTTCATCAAAATTTAAGAGTTCCTTGCTGTTGAGTTTCATGCTATTGAAAGCAAATTTGTTTCTCTGTCTGTCTGTCTGTCTGTCTGTCTGTCTGTCTGTCTGTCTCTCTCTCTCTCTATATATATATATATATGTGTGTGTGTGTGTGTGTGTGTGTGTGTGTGTGTGAAGTAACATAACGCTCTACTCATGTACTCATGCTGGCAGAATCAACGTCCTTATATTTTTAATGAAAAATACGGCCGATAGATAGATAAGCGGTAACTAAGCGACTCAATATTCCTAAAAGAAACTAAGTGATTCTGTCAGATACCACATGTTATAAATTGATATATACGTCATTGTTCCATTTTGTCAAGATCGGGTGGTAAATCGTTCATATTTTAGGTACTTGGCTCTGCTTTACTATGAATCTCATGTATAACAAGTGATTTTGTAGCTTTTGATTTCGCTGTACAAGGGGAATAAATTAGCTGAAAACATACATCAGCTGCAATGAATGGTTTATTAGTTTATATTAACATTCAGTCATATGAGGATGGCTGCATGTATGCAGAACTACATCTTATTGAAGCATATCAAAGTGCGATAGCTAACAGTCTGAGTTTTCATGCATTCAATATATCTATAATAATAATAATAATAATGAGGACTTTGTATAGCGCCTAATCTTTAAAAGCGCTAAGCGCTTTACACCATCAATAATGATATGACTACACTACAGAAAAACAAATGACAAAAACAATGAAATTGGAAAACATAAAAACATGCTGAAAATATATAAGATACAAAACATGATTAGGTCGCTAAGTTTGTCCCTGAAGTCGAAACAGATGAGTCTTGAGAGCTCTCTTAAAAGAGACCACTGTGTCTTTGTGTCTAATTTCTATGGGCAATTCGTTCCACGTCGCCGGGCCGTGGTATGCAAACGAACGTTGTCCATATGACTTTGTTTTAACCTTGGGAACAATGAGTATACGATTATCAGAAGAAGAGCGTAAGGATCTAGCTGGTGTATACACATGGGTGAGGCTCGATAGGTATGTTGGGCTGGAGTCTGTCATTGAAATATAGCACAGAGAACAAATTTTGTGTTTGATTCTGTATCGAATTGATAGCCAGTGTAGGGTTCAGAGCAGTGGTGAGGTGTGCTCTGATCGAGGTACTCTAAAGATGATCCGTGCAGCTGTGTTTTGAACTTTTTGAAGTTTCTGGAGTCAATATTGTGATGAACCAGACAGAATTGAGTTACAATAGTCTAGTCTATACATTTTGTTTAGCCATTTTTGAAATCAGCAGCTTAGAAAGGTTCGGATATACACAGTTCTGAGAACCTGTTTGTCATTTCATCCATCTGAGAAGTCTCTTGTAATGCTTGCGAAATTCGCAAGACTATCTTTACAGGTTCGCCATCATCGGGGATGAAGGTCTCGTACAAGTTATTAGATGAATTCACCATCTCGATCGTCATGGTTACATTTCCCTGTCTGTTGGTTACTGTGAACATATTTGAGAAAGTTTCCTTATCAAGTTTGATGTGCAGATCGCTGTTTGGTACCATCAGACAGAGCATCTGTCATGAAAAATGAAATGTAAATAAATAAATAAATAAATAAATAACAAAATACATTAAACGAAATGCTAAATGGATGCAGGGACACATACCTGTTTGTAATGGATTTGTGAGTAAATGCAAATACGTTTTCCATTTGGTACAAAATTATATTTGATTCGCAAAAACAACGTTTTCTCTTTGGTAATCAAGTAGTACTTGATTCTCAAATGAAAAAATTGTTTCTATGTAAGTCAAAGATTATTAATTTTTGTTATGAAATGTTCAGTAAATGGCATTGCAATGAGTAGTACTTTAGTATTGGAGAGAGGGAGACTTTGTTAGGATGTGTTATATACATTTCAATGATTTTGAAAAAAAAAAACCTAAAGAAAAAAAAACCAATTCAAGTTTTGAGATTCGTAGTGACATAAAAGACAACCTAACCTCACCTTCATATCTCGAGTCTTGATTCCCTCAGTGAAGCATTTGGAAAAACAGGTGAGTAAACCAAAAAAGTTTTTGCAAAACGAAATTTTCTCAAATTGTTTCTTAAATTCAACGAGACATCAAAACTAACATTAATTTATGAAGCTACACCATTATGGGTTAATTTATATCAATTTAGGTAGGGGTTGTACAATAGCGGTAAGTAATGTACAATACAGGTAGTGGATTTACAATACAATACAATACAATACAATACAATACAATACAATACAATACAATACAATACAATACAATGCAATGCAGTGTAATGCAATACAATGCAATACAAAATAACACAATACGATGCATTACAATACGATACGATACAATACATTACGATACGATACAATAGGATACGATACATTACAATACCATATGATACAATATAATACGATAATATACGATACGATACAAAATATTACAATACAATACAAAATAATACGATACGATACAATACGATACGATATGATATGATACAATACGATACGATACAATACTATACAAAACATTACGATACAGCTACCAGAATAGACTCTCCTCAATGATTAGGCATATAATAAATCAATAAAAAAGGGTATACATAAATGAAGGAAGTTAAATAATGAGTGCACAATAAATTGAAACAAATTTTGATGATGGTTCAACAAGTCATTGGTTTTTATGTTTTTACAAAGCTCGAACCTATAAGAGTTAAGAAAGTAATGTGATGGTTCATTTATGGTCAAACAATTTAGAAAGGATTATCTTTATTGAGTAAATCCGTATCGATCTTCATTAAAATTATTACAAAAGGTACATACTTTAGCTAGCATGATAGTTAAGATAGTATTGCACTTTGCTTTGTTGATTGATTACCGTTATCTTAGTTAGGGTACTTATCGTAACCCATATGTAGGCCACGCGAATATTGACTTTACCGTTTAAATTATATATTGAAATACTTTGATGTTGCATGTTCATACACGTTTTCAATGCAATGTATACCTTATACTGTAAGCATTGAAAAGAATAAATCAATGGTTGCGGTCTGGGGTTACTTTACAAGTCGAATATTTTGTACTGCAAATGTCACCGGAGTGTGAGAATATAGAGATTGTTTTTTTTTTCTTTCTCGTAGGTCGGTTGAAATTTTCATATGTTTTGTTACATATAAATCGGTGTGCGTGTGATTTAGACTTTTAACAGTTTTAGTCTTATCGCTTTCGGGGTATGCAGTGTGACAGTTTATAGCGATGTCTAGCACTGGGGCGTCACGTCTTAGACATGTAGCATTATGTCCCACCAGTCACATTATCCTGACATCACGCAGACCAGTCACAAAATTAACCTTTCAATACTGAGCGCAATGTGATGTAATTGTTATGTCTTTGGAATGACTCGGCCGGGGTTCGAACCCTAGAAATCCCGCATCTAAGGCGATCTCTTTTAAATAGTAGGAAGAACATCTGCATTACAAACTTCATTTTTGAAAATAAGAAATGAAATTGTTCAAAGAAGTAGAATATATTGTTGCAATAGAAATTTGCAAAGAACATTTATATAATCCTTCTTAAACTAGAGACTTCATTCGCTGTGATGTTAAAAGTCTGGATAGGATCGTAATAAGCGATTAGGGTATTAAATCTGGGTTTATTTGCATATTCGATTCGACGATGTGTCACATGCCTTGTATTATGTTGTTTTGTTATGACGTGTATTCATTATCTGATATTTTTACTCACATGCAGCATTGGAAAGAGATAGCCGTTACAATTAGAGAAAAGTCGCATGGTCAAAGAGTTCATGAAATTGTAGGAAGAGGTTTTTAAATGATGACAGAAGCTCGCCTTTAAAGTGTAATATCACTGATCATGGGTATGTGCTCTTTTTACCCTGGTAAACTTCAGTTTCACTGATCATGGCTTTAAATATCTATTAGAAAGCTTGCCTTAATACGTCTTGGTTTGTAAAATGGTTTTCCTCCTGTCGTCAGTAACATTGTGTTTCTTAACATTGTCATTGCCAATCAAAACAAGCAAAATAATATACACTGAAAAGACTTAACAATAATTAACATCTACGAAAACCGAGAATAATTGCATTGTTTGGCTAAATAAGATTAGAGATAGATATAATCTTCTATATTTTTAGTAGCTTGAAATATTTATGAAAATGATTTCACGCGTCATACGTGTTTACGCTTTACAAACATTTTAGATCTCAATAGTGACATGTGAGGGTAGATTAGCTTGTGACAAGAACAAGTGTGTACATGTTCATGCATGTTTTCATTTGTGGCGCATATCTACGTAGATTTATATATCTCTATATATATATACATATATAACACATGATTCATTCTCTCTGTGTGTTACTAAGGTCGGTAATCTGTCCCGTGAATATCACAATAACTATGCAGACACTGGGAAATTCATTACAAAGGTAGGTTGAATTTTTAATTTATTAGATTTACAACTGCCCCAACGACTGAAATATAATTTTGAGAATAATAAATACAGTAATTGTTTGGAATAGGGTTACCCGTTTCAACTTAAGTTAATGAAGTGTATGAGTAAGAACTATCAAAAACATTTCAGACTAAAGTCACCATTTCATCTGATATGAAGTTTGGAGTTCTAATAGACTATCTCGCGAAAGCTTATGCGTTTTATCTTTGGTCCTGTATGTACGTTCGTATGTGTACAGAAGACATGTCACTGGTCTATTACTTCATTTATTGTAGTATTGGGTAGATAACATGAAACAAGCATTTGCCGTGTTATTGTTCTTAAGTTTTTTAGGACCCCAACCATTGTTTAGGACTTCTTTTTCTTGATTTCTTATCATTATTTCTTTCCCAATTAGAATGAACACGATGAATAAGTATGTCAATATTTTTTAAATATTCTTTTGCATGTCGAATCACGCATAATTGCACCTTTACTACTATTCTAAGAATAGAGTGCGACCTTCACCCCAGCCTCGATGTGACGAGTAGCCGCGAAATCCGCCATATTTTTAGCCAGTAAAGAGGCGCATGTATAATGAAAGTATAATTCTTCTTCTTCTTCATCAGTTAAATATGAATTTGTAAGCATTTGCAATATTAATAATAAATATGGAATTAAAGTAAAATACTTAATAATGAAAATGTTTTTACATGAATCTCAAATACAAAATGATCACACTGATATATATATTCGTGCGTAGGTTAACGTGTAGAGTACTTAGTACTTAACTTTTTATCACGAGGCAAATTGTTGCACATTGTCTAATTGTTGTTCACCCATCCAATGTCACTAGATTATTTTTTAAAATACTATTTTACAGCTGTCATGTCGACACATTATATAAACCTAAAAGAACAAATATTGTGTTGATCCATCGTAGATTTGTATTTCTTTTCCGGCAGCCATGAGATGGATTTATTTGATTTTATACCCTCATTTTAAGCTAATATCCATGCATTAACCTTTGAATTTTGTTACCATGATACTGTGTAAACATCATGAAGAAAATGTGGTCATAGAAAATAAACTTACCTTTGGATATTTAAGAATAAGACTATTTGTTAGCTTGTGTATTGTCTAAATCTTCACGCATGCGCTAGTTTGGAAATGAATAAAACCAATGCTTTGTTCCGACCTGGCCAGTTCCTTTCAGTGAGATCAATTTTGGAATTGGAGTATTGTTTGCATAAAAATAGTTTCCTTATTGTTTATGATGTATTATTATGAATATTAAATAAAGACAGAAAGCTTTAACAAAGCTTTGATAATGATTTTGATTTTAGATTATTAAAGTTCAAAGCATAAGCTAAACGTTTACCTTTACAGGAGATATACTTGTGAAGGTGTGTGTGTGTGTGTGTGTGTGTGTGTGTGTTTTGGCTGACTGTGCAATATAAAATCAATACAGGGTATTAGGTGTCAACATAATTTATGTTTAAATACTACTTGCACAAACTTTATAAAAATGGCTGCATCTTTATTTAAGTACGCTGTTTCTTTACTTGGGATACTAAATTTTATTTTGCAGATTGAAAAAGAATTGCAGGACAGTTGCTTCTTATTTCTGCACTATTTCTTTGAGTAAACAGTACATCAAAGGAATAATATGCTTTTATATTAAGCACATGTCATTAACAACAATTCTGATCTGGATCATGGAATCATCTGATCAAGCAGAATGTTACATACAGGTAATTTGTTGTTTTTGCTGTGTTAAAGGTCTTATATTTCATACAAGCTGTGGTCAACTCTATCTAGGATTATATATACATGTTAATGGGCTAAAAAGGCTTCATTCCGTTGAGAAATTAGGAATGCTGATTTATGATTAAAGCGCAAAACATTTGAAGATCCTAAAACATCATTCATAATATGTGGTTGAGAGTGTTAATCTGTAGTCCAAGATACAGTAGTCCAAGTCCAAGATAGTATTTCCTTTTGAAGACACACAGCTAAAATAATGTAGGATAAAACATGTGTTTTGCAGATCCAACGAGGACTTAACGGACATTTTTAAAATGACACAGCTAGTATTCTTTATTTCAATGCTTCATTTGGAGAAAAAGTACACCAATTTGATCCTGTAGATTAGGCTCAAATGTTCCTTAGCATCCAATGTTTGATAACGAATTGTAGGTTCCAAACTTTTCGTCTGTAGACTTTCCATTTATGTTACCTTCAGCAGATTCTGCTCATGTGTCTGATTCAGGCAGAAATGTCATTAACATAGTTCATTCTAACATTCTTGAAGATTGGACACAAATGTTATACTATGCATTAAATGTTATACTATGCATTTTACAATGGATGAAGATCAACTCATTTCTACATAATCAGATATTTCAAACGTCCTGCAGGTATAGTTCCGAAGCTGCATCGGATATTATTGGTTTTAATATTTCAATTGTACAACTGGTCTAAATATTTTATATCAGCAGATTTGGCTACCATGTTACATCCTTTAAATGTAGCTCATGTTTTATTCTGTTTTTCTGTCGATATTATTGCAGCAATGAAGAAAATTGTATATCCTGGTTTGTTGGTTAATGTATATAATTTTGAAAATAACGCTTAACTTGAACTACTTGCATGTTTCATACTTGAGCTATTTCAAATGTTTTAAACTGAAAACGCGCTCATACGTTCATATTCTTGCATAACACAGAAAACGTGTACCCTGATTTATTGGTTAAAATGCATCAGTTTTGAAAACAAAGATGAACTGTCATTACTCGCGTGTTTTTCCTTCAAATATTGTACATGCCTCATTCTGATAACTTGTTTATCTGGTCATCTTCTTGCAGACATTAAGACATTTCTGTACCTCAATTTATTGGTTAAAGTACGCGATTTTGAAACAGAAGCTGAACTGTTTCGATTTTGTTTCTTGAAGACATGACCCACATGTTAACACTACCAGATTTACTTCAAAAGTCTCATACGCAAGTCTTATCTACAATGATCTGATATTGGTTTATATTTTTCATCTTGCAAACTTGGATGAAACGCTTCACTCTTCACTCTATACATACATGTGGTAATCTATTGCAAATATAGATCAATATCTCATGGATTGTTAGATAAATTCCATAATTTGGAGATATTCTAAATACTTCCGCTTTATCATCCAGCACTCGTAGCCCACAAACTTGCATCCCCAGATATTAGATAAATGTATTATGCCAAAAACATGGTTGAAGTGTTTGAATTTGCAGACAACATGCTTTACATGTTTCAGTCTGCAGACTAGGCAAAACTAGGGTTATTTAAATGACTCCATTGGTTCCTGAATGTAGTCCCTTTTAAGTCACCTTCCCTGACCGCTGTAAGTTTCTTTTCCACATGAGTTTCCTCAAAAAATGATTTATAGCCAAAGAAACATGTAGGGACATTACAGAATTTAGAGGCATTCATGATGATTCATCTCAAACGACAAGAGCTTCTTCTCTCGTCTCAATCGTTGGATGATGATCAACTGCAAAATGTTTACGCTTTTAAGTGATGCACGATGTATAAATCCAAAGACTTCTTGACAGCCTGGTTATTATGAAGGACTGTCTAAATTATCCACAATGATATACCGAATTTGTTAAATAACACATAAAACTCGACTGTTCTCACGTAAATAAGGCCAAAAATTTTCAATGATCCCTTTAATGACAATTGTCTAATATTTTGTTTAGTGTAACATTTCTAAGATATCTCGCGGAACATGAACAAGTTAAAGTTTAAGATCTTTAGGTCAAGGATATCTCTGAATTCATTGAATTCCCTATTAGTAAAAAGTGACTGGTGCTATTTCTGGATATGACTTGATAATATGGGAATTTCTTTCTTCTCCATTTCGTCCATAATAGTTGAACCACTGGTATATATATATATATATATATATATATATATATATATATATATATATATATATATATATATATATATATATATATATATATATAAAAGCACGTTTTATCTCCACAGGTAATGCTGTTTATATGCTGCATTTATAGTGCAATGTTCAGACATATATCGATACATAGTAACAGTGGTACATTGTCCATGTCATGGTCATACGAGAGTGGAAGGCGCATTAAAATCATGTATATTATTTCCTCAATGGTATTGATGTTTAGAGGTAGGATTACATCTGTATCTACATAGATATTCAATTTACTGATATCATTGAGACATTATTGTAAATGTAAAAGAATACAAATCTGGAAAATATGATTTTGCACAGCAAAGTTAATTGATCACATTATATGTTCTCACAATTAAGCCTCTATAGCGGCCGCCGTGTTGTGATATTGAAAGTAAAAGGTTTAACATGCTCTGAAAATGATATATTTGGATTAAGATTGAATTGCATGTAGCAATCAACATGCTACGTTTAAATTCTTACATTCATTTGTTCGTTGCTGTTTTTATCTTCTTTTCACATCAAGAAACGATTTAGAGGCAATGTGATTATAGGGAAGTAACCACTTATTTTGGCTTGACCCACAATTTGGCTCCATTTTAATTTTTGCAAATACTACATATATGTATAATTCAGCAGATATTGCTAAAATCTTTATTCAGTAAAATCTACTCATGTGCTTAATTGTGTAGGAAAGAGATTGTTTATTAAAAGTTAATTTTCCTGAGAACATTTTTATTTTGCAGATTCTGTTCATGACCTTGACGGTATTTGTGATAATTTTCAATATGCCAACTTGGCTCAAAAGGCTGAATCCTCTTGATTTATTCCAATGAATTTCTCAAGATCACATTTTTAAACTGAGGTAAATAATTAGGTGAGAATTATTTTGTTTTGAACATGTTATTTACCTTTTCTCAATATTATCTACTTTATAATTTTAAAATCATAAGCATGATATTTTTATTTCGTCTCTTTACAATACGTATGTTCATTTGACTATACATTACCTATCATATAAACAAGGATACGTATAAACAAACATATGATTCAATATTTGCACTGAGAATAATGCACTGTATATTTCTTTCTCCATTCAGAAATGATATTGGGATCGGTATAAATGTCACTGACATTGATCAGCCTGAACCTTCCTATATAAATATTTTCTTAAATTAATTCACACCAAGATTTCAGATAGATTATGCACAATTATATTAATTTTTTTAATTAAATCAGGACAAAAATAAAGAGATAGAGACATAGAGATGCACGTACAAACTTAGAGAATAAAAAGATTTAGTTTGCTTATATCAAACATTTAATTCGAAATTGAATATGAATTTAAAATTGAACAACATCTACCATATCTAAACGTTAGACGATACCAACTCAAGCGCATTATGCAAGTTTCTTTTTCAAAAATCTATGGACATGTTCTAGTCATATATAAGGATTTCATATTATACTTTTTATCAATATTATGAACAAGCTGACAATATCAGAATCACACTTTGATCAACCTTTTCTGCATGATTGTTTGGCTTCGGTGTGCCTGATATACCTGAAGATCAGAGCCACACAGATATTCCATGCAGAAAAGTTATGTACAGAGTGAAAATGAAATAACTGTGCATTATTTGGAGTTGTCCAATAAGGTTGGTATTTATCCAGTATTCATTAACGTCAAACATTATAAATACAATGTTACTGTGCATCTAGATCCACAAATATTTGAGTTTGTTAAACAGATATTGGATTCAGAACGTTGCATGACTCCATGCAGTTTAAGTGTTCAAATGATAATATCCACAGAACACAAGAGAAAAACACTATGACAGCTACATTGTATAAAACAACACATGTCCTATGCATACAGGAGCTGAACTATTCCACTCTGTAAGAGAATATTATCTGTAAATGTAGACATGACGAGAATAACCATGCTAAAGGCAGTTATATACTGACATCTACACTAGCAACTAGATGTAGAACTAAAAATGAAACAGCTCCTAAAGTCCTAGACCTAGATATCTCAGGCAATACAATTAACACCCCTCAAGAGTGTCAGGCAATTACACACTCCATAAATCATGACTATTATAATGATGGCTTATACCATAATAACTTCATCATGTGTGTACATAAAAAGGATTTAGGAACTGGAGACCCACATTGAAGAATTAAAACAACAGTTACCTGCTATTAAGTCAGCACAGTGAAGAAGTTATGAGCAAATAACCTTATGTGAAACATCAATTCAGACAGAATACCAAATAGAAACGATGTCAGATGATCAGACACCGACAATCCCAATATCAGTCAAAAGAAAATATTAAATGAACATGCAAGTAACTACTGATACACAAAGTAATACTGCATTATAAACAACGATACACCCCCTCTCAGTCATGTGTCACACAACAGCAATAGGTGTACACACATAGCTCTCAGCTCAGACAAGTATGTTGCCTGCACCAACAAGTGTATTTCCCAGTGATCAGATAAATGTGTCAACATCAGCTCGATTAACTCATACAACTGATACACCAATTTCAGCATACCTTCATGCAAGAGATGTGTATGAAATACAAACAAGTCCAACACATGAAATCAGAATTTTCTTGTTATTATTATTATTATTATTATTGTTATTATTATTATTATTGTTATTATTATTATTATTATTATTATTATTATTATTATTATTATTGTTATTATTATTATTATTATTATTATTATTATTATTATTATTATTATTGTTATTATTATTATTATTGTTATTATTATTATTATTGTTATTATTATTATTATTATTATTATTATTATTATTGTTATTATTATTATTATTGTTATTATTATTATTATTATTGTTATTATTATTATTGTTATTATTATTATTATTATTGTTATTATTATTATTATTATTATTATTGTTATTATTATTATTATTATTATTATTATTGTTATTATTATTATTATTATTATTATTATTATTGTTATTATTATTATTATTGTTATTATTATTATTGTTGTTATTATTATTATTGTTATTATTATTATTATTGTTATTATTATTATTATTATTATTATTATTATTATTGTTATTATTATTATTATTGTTATTATTATTATTATTATTATTATTATTATTATTATTGGCTCCTTAATATTGAAAAGTGTAATCTAAGGAGACTTCTAAAACAGATATTCATACCCTTAGAACCCACGATTTTCCGCATCCGAGGCAGATACTCTCCCACTAGGCTGCCGGTGACGAATGACATTTCTCTCTTTATTGTAACTATGATACGATGTTTCAATTATTCATTTATTCCTTGGAATAGTTCCATACACACATTTCCATTTCCAATCAAAAGAGGCCCATTATATCATTTAGAGTTATACTCGATATTTTTAATAAAAATACGTATTTCTGCATTTATTGAAATGCAAATGCTATACATTTTTATAAACAAGCTTCTTACATATATTTAAATCATAGGTACTTACCCGTCTCTATTTATTTGATCTGAAAGAAATAAAAACAGTATTCATATGAAAAAAGTAAGAGCAGTCATAAACTTCGATCTGACGTACACATCTGCATCAGTTTGGTTATACATGTATTCATGTATGTACAGTCCTTGTGTATGTCTGTGTGTGTGTGTGTGTGTGTGTGTTGGCATCCATTATCAAATAGCATATACCTTAAATTAAAATGTAATGAGTAATATAGATTTTACGAAATCTTGTACATAATGTTTTGTGAGACAATATGACCAAAAATACTAATTATCAATGGATATGAGAGTGAATTTCGCGTTTAAAGTTTGAAGGTAATTAAATTTTTATTTCACTTAAATTATGTGAAAGGTTCAATATATGTGTATTAGGCTTAAATGCAATCAAATTGGGAAGATAATTTGTACAACCTATTGAAGTCACATCGCTTCAAATAATATATTTTCTTACTCATGAAATAAGCATTTCTTTCAGATAGTTGAAGTTGTTCAAGTTTGTTATTAAACACTTCGTACAAGTTTATAAATCTACCTTTATGGTATTGGATATAATAGAAATGGCATATGTGTCGAGTTTTATGTTTATCTTTAACGTAACTATATCACATGTTTCACTGAACTAAACCACATGTATTTCATAGACTGTTTTAAAAAGAAGCAATTTTCATCTCCACAGGTAATGCTGTTTATATGCTGCATTTATAGTGCAATGTTCAGACATATATCGATACATAGTAACAGTGGTACATTGTCCATGTCATGGTCATACGAGAATGAAAGGCGCATTAAAATCACGGATATTATTTGCTCAAAGGTATTGATGTTTAGAGGTAGGATTACGTCTGTATCTACATAGATATTCAATTTACTGATATCATTGAGACATTATTGTAAATGTAAAATAATACAAATCTGGAAAATATGATTTTGCACAACAAAGTTAATTGATCACATTATATGTTCTCACAATTAAGCCTCTATAGCGGCCGCCGTGTTGTGATATTGAAAGTGAAAGGTTTAACATGCTCTGAAAATGATATATTTGGATTAAGATTGGATTGCATGTAGCAACCAGCATGCTACGTTTAAATTCTTACATTCATTTGTTCGTTGCTGTTTTTATCTTCTTTCACATCAAGAAACGATTTAGAAGCAATGCGATTAAAGGGAAGCAACCACTTTTTTCTGGCTTGACCCACAATTTGGATCCATTGTCATTTTTGCAAATACATCACATATGTATGATTCAGCAGATATTGCTAAAATCTTTATTCTTTAAAATCTACTCATGTCCCTAATTGTGGAGGAAAGAGGTTGTTTCTTAAAAGGTAATTTTCAAAACAGAGAACATTTTTATTTTGCAGATTCTGTTCATGACATTGACGGCACAAACCTGGATTATTTGTGCCACTATTTTGAATATGGCAACTTGGCTCAAAAGGATCTATCCTCTTGATTTTATTCCAATGAATTTCTCAAGATCACATTTTAAATTGAGGTAAATAATTAGGTGAGAATTATTTTGTTTCGAACATGTTATTTACCTTTTCTCAATATTATCTACTTTATAATATTAAAATCATAAGCATGATATTTTTATTTCGTCTCTTTACAATACGTATGTTCATTTGACTATACATTACCTATCATATAAACAAGGATACGTATAAACAAACATATGATTCAATATTTGCACTGAGAATAATGCACTGTATATTTCTTTCTCCATTCAGAAATGATATTGGGATCGGTATAAATGTTGCTGATATTAAAAATTTAATTCGAATTTGAATATGAATTTAAAATTGAACTACATCTACCATATCTGAACGTTAGACGATACCAACGCAGGCACATTATGCAAGTTTCTTTTTCAAAAGTCTATGGACATGTGCTAGTCATATATAAGGATTTCATATCATTCTTTTTATCACTATTATGAACAAGCTCATAATATTAGAATCACACTTTGATCAACCTTTTCTGCATGATTGTCTGGCTTGGTACACCTGATATACCTGAAGATCAGAGCCACACAGATATTCCATGCAGGAAAGTTATGTACAGAGTGAAAATGAAATAACTGTGCATTATTTGGAGTTGTCCCATAAGGCTGGTATTTATCCAGTATTCCTGAAGGTCAAACATTATAAATACAATGTTACTGTGCATCTAGATCCACAAATATTTGAGTTTGTTAAACAGATATTGGATTCAGAACGTTGCATGACTCCATGCAGTTTAAGTGTTCAAATGATAATATCCACAGAACACAAGAGAAAAACACTATGACATCTACATTGTATAAAACAACACATGTCCTATGCATACAGGAGCTGAACTATTCCACTCTGTAAGAGAATATTATCTGTAAATGTAGACATGACAAGAATAACCATGCTAAAGGCAGTTATATACTGACATCTACACTAGCAACTAGATGTAGAACTAAAATTGAAACAGCTCCTAAAGTCCTAGACCTAGATGTCTCAGGCAATACAATTAACACCCCTCAAGAGTGTCAGGCAATTACACACTCCATAAATCATGACTATTACAGTGACTGCTTATACCATAATAACTTCATCATGTGTGTACATAAAAAGCATTTAGGAACTGGAGGACCACATTGAAGAATTAAAACAACAGTTACCTGCTAATAAGTCAGCACAGTGAAGAAGTAATGAGCAAATAACGTCAAGTGAAACAGCAATTCAGACAGAATACCAAATAGAAACAATGTCAGATGCTCAGACACCGACAATCCCAATATCAGCCAAAAAAAAAATGTAAAGTGACCATGGAAGTAACAACTGATACCCAAAGTAATACTGCATTACAAACAACGGTACATCCCCTCTCAGTCATGTGTCACACAACAGCAATAGGTGTACACACGTAGCTCTCAGCTCAGACAAATCTCTTGCCTGCTCCAACAAGTGTATTTCCCAGTGATCAGATAAATGTGTCAACATCAGCTCGATTAACTCATACAACTGATACACCAATTTCAGCAAACCTTCGTGCAAGAGATGTGTATGAAATACAAGCCAGTCCAACGCATGAGATCAGAAGCCATTATTATTATTATTATTTATTATTATTTATTATTATTATTATTATTATTATTATTATTATTATTATTATTATTATTATTATTGGCTCCTTAATATTGAAAAGTGTAATCTAAGGAGACTTCTAAAACAGATATTCATACTCTTAGAACCCACGATTTTCCGCATCCGAGGCAGACGCTCTCCCACTAGGCCGCCGGTGACGAATGACATTTTTCTCTTCATTGGAACTATGATACGATGTTTCAATTATTCATTTATTCCTTGGAATAGTTCCATACACACATTTCCATTTCCAGTCAACATAGGCTCATTAATCATTCAGAGTTATACTCGATATTTTTAACAAAAATACGTACTAGTGTATTTATTGAAATGCAAATGCTATACATTCTTATAAACAATCTTCATACATATATTGAAATCATAGGTATTTACTAGTATCTATTTATTTGATTTGAAAGAAATAAAAACAATATTCATATGAAAAAAAGGAAAAGCACTCATAAACGTCGATGTGACGTACACATCTGCATCAGCTTAGTTATACATGTATTCATATATGTACAGTCCGTGTATGTTTGTGTGTTGCCATCCATTATCAAATAGCATATACCTTAAATTAAAACTGTAATGAGTAATATAGATTTTATGAAATCTTGTACATAATGTTTTGTGAGACAATATGACCAAAAATACTAATTATCGATCGATATGTAAGGCAATTTCGCGTTTAAGGTTCGAAGTTAATTAAATTTTTATTTCACTTAAATGATGCGAAAGGTTCAATATATGTGTATTATGAATAAATACAATCAAATTGGGAAGATAATTTGTACAACCTACTGAAGTCACATCGCTTCAAATAATTTATTTTCTTACTCATTAAATAAGCATTTCATTCAGATAGTTGAAGTTGATCCAGTTTGTTATAAAACACTTCGTATAAATTTATAAATATGCCTTTATGGTATTGCCTATAATAAAAATGGCATATGTGTCTAGCTTTTATGTTTATCTTTAACGTAACTATATCACATGTTTCACTGAACTAAACTACATGTATTTCATAGACTATTTTAAAAAGACGCAAGTTTTATCTCCACAGGTAATGCTGTTTATATGCTCCATTTCTATTGCAATGGTCAGTCATATATCGATACATAATAACAGTGGTACATTGTCCATGTCATGGTCATACGAGAATGAAAGGCGCATCAAAATCACGGATATTATTTGCTCAAAGGTAATGATGTTTAGAGGTAGGCTTACATCTGTATCTACATAGATATTCAATTTACTGATATCATTGAGACATTATTGTAAATGTAAAAGAATACAAATTTGGAAAATATGATTTTGCACAACAAAGTTAATTGATCACATTATATGTTCTAACAATTAAGCCTCTATAGCGGCCGCCGTGTTGTGATATTGAAAGTAAAAGGTTTAACATGCTCTGAAAATGATATATTTGGATTAAGATTGGAATGCATGTAGCAACTAACATGCTACGTTTAAATTCTTACATTCATTTGTTCGTTGCTGTTTTTATTTTATTTTCACATCAAGAAACGATTTAGAAGCAATGCGATTAAAGGGAAGCAACCACTTATTTTTTGGCTTGACTTCATGCAGTTTTAGCTCACACAACTGATACACCAACTTCAGCATACCTTCATGCAAGAGAAGTTTCTGAAATACAAACCAGAGTCCAACTGATGAAATTAGAAGCAATTATAATACTAAGGAGACTTTTCTAAAACAGATGTTCCGACTCTTAGAGCTTAGAAAATCAACATCATCATCAATATAATAATGAATACATTGTGAGACTCTTGACTCTAACTTTCAAGGGACACTATTGTAAATGCAAACGTTAACGGATTGTCAGAGTCTGTATGTGACTTTGAAAATGCTAATATATGCGATCATTTAAATATGGAAATAGGATGTCAGAATGATGAAAGTAGTATAGAAACAATCTGAGTGAGTACCCCATTGCATGATGACATACATACAATTGACACGAAACTAAATTCAAAAGGTTTTAACTTTGGTTACTTAAATGAACAAGGTATAGTGGGGAAAATGACCAAATTAAGTTAATGTCTTGCAAGGCAAACAATATACATGTTTTAGGACTCACTGAAACCAAATTAAATTCTAACCACAATGATAATCTATTTCACTCTCAAGGTTACAATAAACCATTACGCAGGGACATATAAGGCAGGAGGAAGTCATGTTGTATACAATAGTGAAGCAGTAAATGCAGAAAGGCGACTTGACGTTTGTATTTACATGGAAATTGAGAAAAAAATATCTGGGTTTAAATTTTCCAAAAAATACAAATCAATTCATAGTTGATTTCATTTATAGGCTACCTTCCTCTAAAGCAAATAGGGATGAAAATATTTTGAAGCAAAGGAAAATGTTCTTGCACAGGAGAAAGAAACACATATACTTAGAGATATATATTTGGTCAAATTAGTCGATGCTAAAAAAATCAACAACTGGTTGGAATACATTTAATCATTATGGCTACTCTAGCTGGTAAATGAGCCACAAGGGTACAGAAAAATCAAGCACTCTTATTGATCACATTTATACCAACATACCAGACAATCTGGCTTGTATTAATGTACCAAAGATTGGTCAAAGTGACCACTATCCTATTTTTTTGAATGATGGTCTTTGTGACCAGTATGCTCCTTTTTAACAAGAAAAGGTTAAATGCAAGATAAATAAGACAAATACAGACAAACCTATCAATTTCCCAACGACCTGTATAGAGCGCCATAGAATATTATCCAAACGTTTGGGTGACATAGATAAAGCTCTGAGGGTGTGGACTGACTTATTTATGTATGCAGTCTCTAGGCATGCAACACTGAAAGTACATCGAGTAAAAATGGACTCAAAACGAATCTGCCTACTACTGAGATTCTAGACTACAAAGAAAACATGAAACTAATTCAAAGCTAAGGGAAACCATGCACAATTTGTTGTATGGAGAAGAAGAAAAACAAATATGATTATAAAAGCTGAAGATAAACTTATTATCAATCATTACTTGGAAACAAAAAGAGAAAAATAAACGCCATTTGGAAAGTCAACAATGAACTCATTGGAGGAACACACACACAGATCAAATACAATTCACTCGCTTCTGGTAAATGACACCATAGTAATTGATGACACTGACATTGCAGATGTTTTCAGTGATTTGTTTCACCAACATTATCACAAAGTTAAAAGAACCAGTGATAAAACAACTTTAATGAACTGAAAAGGTATGCAGCAGCAAACACTCTAAGGAGTTATGTTTCTATATCTCACCAGTATAAAAAACTTTGTTAAAAATGGCATTAAATCTTCTGCCGCAGATACTTACCTTTTAAACTTTATTCACCACAAAGGAATTGTCGTTTGACCTTAAAATAGAATGGATATCTTCAAACAAGACATAATATAAACTACAAAAACTAAGATGATAGCTTCATTTAGCATACATACTTGCTTAAATGTTCAGACCAACTGCAACCAACATATACCCTGACATGCCGTCACACAATGCTCTGTCAGATCTGATTTAATTCATCAATATATTTTATTTTATTTTTTTTAACCTAAAAACATAATATTTCAAACAGTCTAGATGTCTTCAGATATGTTCGCTGGTCAGAAGGACCTGCTCTAAAGCAAGTGTTTTTTTTTAAAAAAAAAGAAATCAAATAGAGTGCTTCGTCTGGAATAAAATACAAATTAATCTTTAAAAGAATTGTTGAAGCCGCATACCTAGAATGATTACCTGCAGATGCATGTACGTATTTAAGACTCATTAAAATTGCAGCGTTAGCTCGCAAATTTTGGTGCTTTCTATGCGAGTAATTAATTTGTGTTATATAACAAAATCATACACAGATAACCAAAACATTTGTCAGATGATTTAGCTCTTTAATTTGTAAGACCCGAAACACTGCAAAAGGTTACTCGTATTTGACAAAAGGTGCACATATTATATTCAAAGTCATTATATTTTCGATTCCTATCTTTGGTGGGGTTGATTGATTTGATGTGGTTTTACAGCGCATCAGCCAATGTTTCGTGAGGTGGTGGGTAGAATGGGTGTGCAAAAGACTTTTCCACGTTAAGATGATTAAATTTACAGCCATGTGGGCGAAAATTAGTTTCCAAACTGTAGCATTCATGCACGGTTCATAAGGCACATAATTATACACCTGGATAAACTATTATATTTGTTCATTTTTATGTGATATAGAGACATACATACAGAAAGACAAATATATTAAAAGATGGCGCATCTTTTTACCTGACAAAATGATAATCGGACCATGATATTGTCTTATATTTTTTTTTACAATTACATCTTCTATAATGAAAATGGTTCAAATGCAATATCGGACGCATGTATAAGGGGCAAGCGATTCAAACATCCTAGTTGGAAAAAACACTATACCTCATTACACAATAAGGTTCAATTAGGAAGGAAAATAATTAGTTATTTTAAAAACATCCATATAGAGATGTGACAAGTTGATAAAATGATTCCAAAATTATGTCTACCAATTATATTGTAAGCGACGTAAAGCGATGTTCGGTAAGTTATATATTTTTTTTAAAAAAGGCGTATTAATATCTAGATTTTCTATCGTGTATTCCATGAAAAAAATGTTGTCAGCTAGAGATTTGCAGGATGGTGAATTGGAATAAGAGTTGAGCATTAAAGAAAAGCAGAATACCTCGAACAAAAGAATTTAGAAAGCCAAACAATCACGAATCTGTTATATTAACCTTGAGTTGTGCTCCCCAGTGATATTGCATGTCTGGTTTTAAAACCAATTTTATAAATTGAAATAATACATAAAATATAAAAAGCATTGCCTTTTTAATTAAAAAAAAATTATACTTTCTATATATGTTGTTCCTTGTGTTACAAAGATACATGGACTCAAAAAGCCATTTTAGTTAGCACTCACAGGACGAAATAACCTCCATGCTCTGGTACAATATATTCCGTAAGGAATATTCGTTTCTGGAACCTAAAAACTAAACAAAGACAATCGAATGTATCATGAAAACGTCTATCATATGTTTTGCAAACACCGATTCATATGGAAATTTATTATTATTTCATATTCATCAATGTAAACTGAGTATACGCTACTATTATGTCATTGCTTCTATATCTCTACGCACGCTTTTTTACGCTAAAATTGATTAAAAACATAACGTTTGTAAAAAAAATCAATATAACTATGATTGATTGAACTGACCTTTTTAATTATTATTACTATTATTATTATTATAATTATTATTATTATTATTATTATTATTATTATTAGTAATAGTAGTAGTAGTAGTAGTATCGATGATGTTGTTTTTAAAATTATTATAATTTATTTATTTATTTATTATTATTATTGTTGTTGTTATTTATTATTATTATAATTATTATTTTAGTAGTATTATTATCGATGTTGTTGTTTTATTATTATTATTATCGCTGTTATTTCTTATTTATTATTATTATTATTATTGTTATTATTATTATTATTATTATTATTATTATTATTATTATTATAAAAATACAGTCCCTAACAACTGCAAAAGGAAAGTATGATTTATTATTTTTATATCTATTTGACAGTCTTGTAATAACATCTAAAATACTAAAGTATCCATACTGTTTAAAACTTATTTGTTTTATACAGATAAAATGTTGCATGTAGGTTTTAAATTATACAAATAAGCGTTTCCGGTTAAGTTCATGCTAAGCTCCTTCTCCTCCAGAGTTTGTTTTACTTCAAATGCCCCTATTATCATCGACATTACCACATACTTCTATCATCAGCTTGGAAAAGGGACACAACAGACCCGCTGTCTCCTTCTTTGGCAAACTCAGCCTCCTCTGGCTTGGACCCTGGGAGTGGACTTATTAATGTAATGCATGTCTTTATCATTCCTTCTTCTTTCATCTGTATAAGAGCCGTCAGTGGCACAAATGTAGCATTTACCTTCACCATTAACCACATGTCTATTAGTAACTGACTGCTCTTTCTTTCCCAGAACAAAGATGTCAAGTGTCCCATCACTAACATTTCCCATTTTATCAACCCAACGTATTTTGTCCCCAGCTCTGAAATTTGAATTTTGTATCTGACTGCCAGATCCACTTTGTGTTAAATTTGCAAATGTCCTTGGTTTCGATGTAAATTTAATATCATAATCATAATGCCATCCTGAGAGACACGTGGCTATCTTCTGCTTCACTTCTTGCTCTTTTGCAATGCTATTTTGATTTGATATGAATATGATTAAATTCCCGAATGAGTCACCACAACCTTGCACATCATCCATCCTGAAATAAAACAGACCATTTATTGCACCGAATAAAATGAATTACTTGTACTTGGGCATGGAATCATAAGCTCATCTGAATTGCATGAATTGTTTCCCTTTACCATTTTTTTAATACACTGAATGTTGGTTGTTTTTGTTGTAGTGTTTAATTCCATTTTTCAGCACATGATAGGCTATAAATGGCAGCCAGTATTATTGGTGAAGAAAGAACCCGGAAACCCCCCCCCCCCCCCCCCCGAAAGAACCACCGACCCACAAGAAGATCCTGGCAAGCTTTCTCACATACCCACATACATACATTTGCTATGAGTTTGAAACTATTTTGTAATTCATATTATACAGACCAGTCATCAGATAAATTGGATAGTAAATCATCAATGGTAGATGCACTTTCTAAGCAGCAATTACACTTTCTAGGCGTATCAGCAAGTTTAAGGTCTATTCTAAGAGTCATAATTCGCAAGAATGACGATAACTGCTGTTCAGATCCCCTCGACTATTTACGAAATACGTCTTGACCGTAACGTTGCGAAAACATGGAACTTTCTGTTTTACATTCGGTTCTGTTTTTGCCATGAATTTCCCACGAAGAAAATTTATGATTTTTCGATATATTATATCGCTGACACATTCCAGGCAAAGCATCTTGATGAAATAGTAGAGGTTGTTCGACCGTTTATTGCATTTATGAGATGGTAGTGATACTGAACACATTAATATAAATTTATATTATTGATGCCAGATGCTTAACTAAAGACCGATACGAGAGCAGCATAAATCTTGATATCATAACTGTTTCAAAAAAATTTGACATATACTATTATATTGTAGATATTAAATATTTCGAACTGAATTGTATTGGATGTGCGTAATTCCATGTGGTAGCTGACCAATCCTTTAGAACTGTTGCTACATCGTACCAGAAACAACTAAGACCTATGTTACAAATGTATCTGATAGTATCTGATAGTACTTATCCCTTAACGGTATTCATATCTGCAAAAATTGGTCACGGTGACGAACTTGTCAATGTCAAATGAGTAAATACACAGTTGTAAATATAGACATTCAACTTGTTGTGTGTGACTATTTTTTAAATCAACACCGGTAGAAACATTTTCTCTTGCCAAGGGCCATCGAGCCATGTTCGTTTGTCATCAAAACAGATGTGGAATGAAACTGATCGACAACCTAGGCTCGCTAAGATGAGTCAGATGGTATCTGAACCTAGAAGTGGTGTTTGTAATCTGTTCATGTACGACTGATTCTTATCGTTATTTGCATGTAAATGTAGCCCAGTCTCCTTAGTCAATAAAACTGTTGCGTGTATGGGCATACCAATTTATGTTCTGATTGAGCTGTATTGATTATGTTATCACACATAACATGTAAGTCATGGCTGCAGTGACCTACTTCAATACATTAGAAATGTTAACATTTTTGGATTCATATCAGTAGAGGCAGAAAATTCAAAATAATTTTATGTTGGTTCATACAAAGTGTTAAAAAACAAAAGTGAAAGAAGAAAAAATTCTTGTGGTTTGGATTGATTTCATACAACAGGAAAAACTATGCTTCATGTAATATTTTACTTGAGTCCGCTGTTGGTACTTTTTAATGCGCGAGTTTTATTATTGTGCATTGTTGTTTTTTCTCTGCATTTCAATCTGTCATAATAGATATATGTTATATGGGCTTTTGTATCAATGCGTGAAGTTGATGTACTGAGTTTAGACATTCTAAAACAGCATGAGCTGTGAAGAGCGTCATAAGAGTGAGGCCGGGAGAAGGGGGTGGGGTGGGGTGGGGTGGTGTGTGTTGGGATGGGTTGTAATTAGAAACATACACACTTTTAATTTTAAAATGTATGCTCTAAAAGGAACTGAACAATAATCCTTCTTAAGTCAGACATATAATTACAGTATCTACGTAAACAGTACGGTCACTTTATAGGCTTAACTCAAAGCATGTTTGTGTAAATGTTAATTATTAATATAACAGGCAAGGAAACTTTGAGTGGGATGCCGTATATCGGACAATATTTATCAGTGAAGGCCATTACACATAGAACCCACTGACTCAACAAACCAGACAATATTTATTGGGCTTGAGAAATTAAGTAAAATTATGTCAGAAAAATTCTGCTCTCCTGGACGCCTTAATTTGATTCTTAACATATTAACATACGATAATAAACAACCAAACAATTACATTTACTTTTGTGTTTTAAAAACAACAACAACTAAATCATGTTTCCAAAAAGGATTTGAACATAATATGTTTCATAAAACAAGTCTGACCATCACGTTGGCATATATGACACGTGTCAAAGATGAGAATACAGCGTCATGACTATAATCAGATTTGCAATACATGTATTTAAATTAATTTGTTGCAAATACAACTGTTTGTGTCAAACGAAAATAATAGTTTGCTAAATTATTTTACTTGTGTAAAATGAAAACATACTGTTCACATTATTAAATTCGTAACAGAATTACTCGGGAATTTCCAAACATTCCTTACTGAGACAAATTTCCGAAGTACCGGTACAGTGAAAATGTACTGAGATATGTACCACACGAAAACAAAAAATCCGCGGTAAATGACTTTATAAAAACGCACACCAGCATTGACCGGGATAATATGGTCACGCGATGCCAGAAAGCGTTATCCATACATCGTCTATGCTCACTTTTATTTAGGCATTAATAACCTGTGGAATACATACAAGATTTACTTACCGCTGAAGCTGAAAGTTTGACACTGTTGGCACCTCCGAAACTAAAATAAACTCGAGAATACTCCAGTGATCGAGGGATATTTTTTTGTTTAGTACGATGACCTAATAATACATTTGTAGAAGAAATTAACTTAGTTAAAATTTCAATCAAGACAAGAACTGACAAGACAAAGAAAGTAAAGGGTCCAAGTGGAATTCAACATCGCAATGCCATTTCCAACGGTCCACTAGTTCACATTCTAGAGGGTCGCGAAGTTGTGTAATGGCCTTAATTATTGGCCATGCTAATAAAGAAAGAAAAGCAGATGAATTCCGCCTTGATAATAAAACAGATTTAAAAAAAACGGATATAAAATCTCAAACTGTACACAGTTTAATTATTTTCGCTATTCATTAAACTTTTTTCTTTCCCGTTGAACATTAAGATTTTCTATAATTGGACGTTCTTGACTTTTTTTTAAGTGGGATATATATATATATATATATATATATATATATATATATATATATATATATATATATATATATATATATATATATATATATATATATATATATATATATATATATATATATGTGTGTGTGTGTGTGTGTGTGTTGTTTTTGTTTTCTTGATCCACATAAGGTCAACGTTTTCATAGTAAAAAGTTTCGTCCCAGCCTAGCTTTTGACCAAAAGAAACTAAGTCAGGATAAGTAAAGTATAGTAAATTTATTTTATACAAACATTGGAATCACACAGTACAGACAATCAATAGTCAGTCTCTCTCTCTCTCTCTCTCTCTCTCTCTCTCTCTCTCTCTCTCTCTCTCTCTATATATATATATATATATATATATATATATATATATATATGTGTGTGTGTGTGTGTGTGTGTGTGTGTGTGTGTGTGTGTGTGTTTAGGCTCTAATAAACAGTAAACACAAAGTGAGTGAAAAATAGGAAAATTTAACAAATAATTTAGTTCCATGGAAAAACAATGGACCAATGGAAGAAGAAAAAATGAATTTACAGTTTTAAGAATCAAATCCCCCAAAAATGCAAGAATAATCCACGAATTAAATTTTAAAAGTGCTAGTAATAAAATTCAAGTTTATGAGGGTCGCGTGATCATGTTTAAATCTTAAAAAAATATCACATAGGCAGATAGCCTCGGTTTCAGTCCATGAAACCCGCATTGATGACGAAATAAAAACAAAGTTTACATCTTAAATCACGTAGTCCCATCATGACCTTGACAACAACCAATCATTATACTTTAAGAATAAAATAAAAAAGAACCTGTTTTCCGAAATGTTACTAATTTGGAATTAAGGTCAGAAACTAGGTCAGCATCATGTGTTTAAAACTCAGTCAGGTCAAATAAATTTATGAAAATTGCCAAGTCCCTAGTAAACAAAATTACATTATTTCGACAGATGATTAAATTAAAAATAAAAAGATTTTAAAACTTGCCTCTAGAGGGAGGTATGTATTTTCGTGACTTTATTAGGAAATGTAGACATATGACTAAACATTTGTTACAATATCTATCTATCTATGTATCTATCTATCTATCTATGTATCTATCTATGTATCTATCTATCTATGTATCTATCTATCTATCTATCTATCTATCTATCTATCTATCTATCTATCTATCTATCTATCTATCTATCTATCTATCTATCTATGAATTAATAAGTTTTAAAATGTGAGAAGGGGTACTCCGTTGAGAATGATTTCCCATAACGTGTACGCGAGGGGTTAAACGCTCAATCACTGTTTTAATCCTACAATGTAAGGCGTAATGCTTGATATTCATTATGGGTCTATCATGGTCTGTGTCTTACATTAAATGACAAGTATACCATGGTCTGTGTCTTACATTGAATGACAAGTATACCATGGTATGTGTCTAACATTGAATGACAAGTATACCATGGTATGTGTCTAACATTGAATGACAAGTATAACATAGTATGTGTCTTACATTGAATGGCAAGTATATCATGGTATGTGTCGTACATTGAATGACAAGTATACCATGGTATGTGTCTTACATTGAATGACAAGTATTATGCATGAAGATAGTCAATAAATAGACGTCACTAAAGCAAGGTGCCGGCTAGATCTGGGGGATGTTGATTATACCCTGACTGCTTCTTTCAATTAGGTAACCGATCTTCTTTTGGCCTCTTATCCTAATAACTAGTCTTTTTTCCTTCAAAGTGCTGACAACCCGTGATGTAATCTTGAAGAAGACAGATTTCTGCTATTAAAACTCTTTTTTCTTCTTAAAATACCTTTTCAAAGCTTCTTGAAAATTTACTTTTTGCACTTAAAAAGTGACATCAGAAATTGATGATATATGTTTTTTGTGTGTGCTAAAATAACATTGAAAGCAGTTACTTTTCATAATGTCACCTTTATCACACGTGTCATAGAAAGTTTTCGCGAAAAACATGCTTGATAAAAAGTGTAAACGACATTATAAAAATTCTGAAACAATAACATTTTCACGAAGATTATCCTTTTCCTTGTCCATGAAATTCATTTTTATAAACGTTTTACTTTTTTTTGTAAAAATTGTCCATTTGAAATAGGAAAATATTACATGAAAAAAGGAAACAACCATCATGAAGATTGTAATTTTGTCTTTTGAACAAGCTGAACGCTGCATAATGTTTTTTAAATATTTGGCTAGGGTCCGGTCGACCACACTTTCCATTTTTAAAAAAAAACCCGCCATCACTTTTTTCATGAAGATGTTGACAATATTGGTTAAACAAATCTTCATGAAAAGCGCAATTTATTAACTAGAAAACATTCTGCTGAAAATAACACTTTCGTGAAATTGGTCATCGGTTCCGAAAGTCTTTCTATGTGAAAAATCATTACGTTAATGATATGAACTAGCAAAGATAGTGAAAATATGCCAGCTTTTAGAATCTGATACAATTGTTGTGAAATATACATGTATATCATTGTCTTTGTACAGACAAGTGCAATGATAATTTATCGACTATTTTTAAAACAATTATGAAATAGCCTTTATTTATTAGTATCAAGAAAATTGCATTAACACCATGTATAATAAATCATCTTTATTTATTAGTATCAAGGAAATTGCATTAACACCACAGATAATAAATTATCTTTATTCATTAGTATCGAGGAAATTGCATTAACACCTTATATAATAAATTTTTTTTTTTTTTAGTATCAAGGAAATTGCATTCACACAATAGATAATACATTATCTTTATTTATTAGTATCAAAGAAATTGCATTAACACCATGTATAATAAATTATCTTTATTTATTAGTATCAAGAAAATTGCATTAACATAATATATAATAACTTATCTTTATTTATTAGTATCAAGGAAATATGATTCTCTGTTAAACGAATGTTGCATTAGTCCGAATTTCGCTCCATTTTGCTTTACTCCAACTTTCATTCCTCTTAGAGTGCTACTGCACAAAGCAATTTGAACTTAACCCCACGAGATATTCAATATGCACGAGACAGGAAAACGTCAACGTTTATTTAAAGTTGGTTGGGTTTATACAATAGCAAACATTAGCTAACTAGAACTATTTAACCGACTATAATATTTAAAAAAATTAAACTTTAACATGCCTGCATACATACATAGATACATACATAGATACATACATACATACATACATACATACATACATACATACATACATACATACATACATACATACATACATACATACATACATACATACAAACATACATACACGTTTAAATTAATGTCCTTGGACTCCATCTTCTAGCCGGAAGTGGGTTTTGTCTTTATAGGAGGTTACGTTGTCCGGTCAATATGTTAATAAAAACAAACATCTTTTGTGACTGTACTAACAAGCAAATTGATCCGGTGGATTAGTGGTTAGAGTCCCCGACTCAATTATACCAAAGACTTTTAAAATGGTACAAACAGCGTCCTCGCTTGGCGTTCAGCATTTGGAGGTTAGCGTTCGGCCTGATTTCAGGATTATGCGATATGACTGAAAATTGTCACAACTACGTTAAAAATCCAAATCACATCACATCACAACAAGTAAATTTGATATAGTCCTGTAATTTAACTTCGTAGCGTAACAGAATGTATTGCATGCAGATCGATAATCTCATGAAAGGGCAGCAATTTTATGTAATATGCCTTTGAATACGTATTAAGTTTGGAGCCAAAATATTTCAATGTAACATGTATTAATCTAAATTACATTTAGGTTAAGGATCTAATTATTTGTGCATGAATGACATGGCGAATTCAAAGTGAACTTTTCAATCAACATGATACCAATGGGTAACGTTTTTTCTCTGATATTCTTCTATTGAAATGTTTCCCAGCTTGTTCAAGCTATTCAGTTCCGTCTTTCTTATCATTTATGGAGTTATCTGTAATAGCATGACAACCATTCAGTTCGATCGATCAATAGATGTTCACAGTTCTTTTATATAATTTTATTAGGGTTAATCTAGGATAGTATTTACTTGTCAAAACACTCTAATTATTTTACGAGGTGATAAATAAGCTAGCGTAAATTATTCGTCCTCCTTTATATTCAATAATTGAATTCTGCGCTCAAATACGGGTTCACATTGTCCAATAAAAATATGCTAACAAACATAAACACTTTTATATGATTATTCTTAAATAGTAATGGTGTACTGTATACTTTTTTTCTAAACCCTTTCACGTTCTTTATAAAAAGATAAGATGAAACATGTTTTTATGGATTTAGAGGTGTTTTACGTACTCGATAAAGTATAACATAAATATACGTTTTATTCTCAGTGTGGAGATGAAGTGACAATAGCTGTACCTTATGGGTATTGACACGACAGGTATTCTGTATAGTAATTAATGCCAAGGTGTGTCTTTGGGAAATGTACATTGCCTCAATCGACTCGGCTTGATATAGCCAATAGTCTTTAACTAATTCAGTTAAAACCAGCATGGCTCCCCCATCTACTATAATATTACATTCAGAGTAAAACAAAATAGAAGAGATTACTTTGGAGGTAGCTTTATTTGGTTACATTTATTCATTTAAAAATAGAGTCCTCCATTTTGTAGAGCTCTGCAAAGAAATCAGATAGTTCTACAATTGAATTAGAGAGTGCAAAATATTAAAGACCCAAATATATCAGTTATACTTTCATATTTATTTATTGCGCATACTATTTATTTCAGATTTGTAGACCTCTATACCTGAATTGCTCATCTTGGTAATAAAATTATAGACCACTCAAACAGAACTGTCTATGCTCTTTCTTGGGGTACTAATTAAACAAACCCCTAATAAATAAGGATTTCTCCCTCCCAACTTCAGAGCACTTTATGACGTTTGCGCAAAGCGTTTCGCTTAGGTTCACTTAAATTTACATGGGGAGTTACCCAATAACAAATTATAGAAGAAAATATTGGAAATATATAAATAAACACATACTTGTAAATAAAATAAATTATCAGTTAAAAAATTAAATAAGATTAAATCACTGGATGGAAACAAGTCGTATCGACCACTAGCAATCCACTAGGTTGGTCTCAGCAAATATGCAAAACAAATTAGGTTAGCAATTCCTTCAAGACAGATGGTCACGATGGATAGATAACACACTTGCGGATATTATTCTACAAATATATATTTAAGAACACTGACGGAAATGACCACAGACATTGACACACACTGAATTGTTCAGATTGAGGCAACGGCCGTTTACTATAAATATTTATTTTAAACATTGGCTATTGTACAGCAAACCAAACACCAACAATATATCGTTGTCTTTCATGAACTAGATTCATTCAACTGTATAATTTTGGTATCAAGGTATACTCTATGAAAATAAAAAAAAAAAAAACTATTTACCACACCTCTAACTTCAACATTTAACACTCTCTTAAATTTTGCCTTTACCATTTTACTTGGATTGTTCTTGCCTAAGCAATATACTTCAGATATACAGGGCAGAAGGACTCTAAGATGAGCTCAACGATCACGTTCCCTGGATTATGGCGTGTCACATTATCTTCGTGGACAACGGCTGTGGTCATCCAGTATGAAGAGGGATGCGCTCCGCAATACTGGATCATGCCTTTGACACATCACATTAAGACAACTAGCAATCTTTCCATAATGGACGGTCGCAACCAGGGTCAACAAAGACAGCACCTTCCGCTGCACACCAGGACAGAGATGCCACGTATGCCCCAACTACTAAGATCTATTGGAGAGACAACATCATCATAATAAGTATATGGAACGTTAAAACACTTAGGGCTATGTTGAAAGAGTTATATCAGGAGTTGGAGAGGTACAGCTGGAACATTCTTGGTCTCTGTGAAGTTCGCTGATATGATGAAGGGCTTTCGTTCTACTTCAGTGGAAGAGGGGACACACACAATTATGGAATTGGATTTCTTGTTTACAAAGTCATCTTCAACTGCACCATGGGTTGTCATCAGTTTCTAGCAGGCTTATTACCATCCGCCTGGGGTGATTCCATTCAAAATTACAATCATACTTGTGTGACTGTTATGGTTGGGATGTGGCCATCTGAATATTTTATATAAACCACTGTAGAAGTCCCATCCAGGATCGATTTCGTTGGAAGTTAAATTTAGTGAAAGATAGATGTGAAGCTACGTACCCCCCATCAGCAATGCCGACGGTTAGATGGCAAGATATACAAAAAGGGTTGAAAAACAATTTAATAACTGTTCAATAATCAAATATTCAAATTTACATTTACACTCCTTCCGCTCGAGCCATTAATAGCTTATTGCATCACTTGCTTAGCAGTGTGAGATTGATTTACACCTGTCTTTGTATTATATTCATCTGTGGTATTATAGTAGTATATGGGGGCACCGTAGCGACAATGGAAAATCCAGTCAAAAAGGGCTTGGGCGATTATAGCGACAAGATTTATAGCGACAAGGGAAAATCCAGTCAAAAACAGCTTGGGGCACTATAGCGACAAAACAGTTTGGGGTACTATAGCGACAAGGGAAATTGAACATGAGGGACCTATATAGCGTCAAGGGAAATGGAACATAGTGGGTCTATATAGCGTCAAGGGGAATTTAACATAGTGGGCCTGTATAGCGTCAAGGGAAATGGAACAGGGTGGGTCTATATAGGGACAAGGGAAAAAAAGGGTGGCAATGAAAGCTACTATCTTTTCGAGACCTATGAGTGGCCCTGAAAAGGGCTTTTGGATACTTCTTCTTTTATTTTCTGCTGTTGTTCCACCACCTTTTAATTTTACCAATGATTCCCGTTTTCTTCTTCTTTTCTTCTTCGGGAATCCAATTGGGATGTCCCATAGCTCTAAACTTTTCCTGAACTCTCATCCATCTTAGATTGAGTAGATCAAAGTCCTCTTTCTTCTTTTTGTTCTTTTGTTCCTTTCTCTCCTTAGACCAGTTTTCTTTAATCTGGATCACCTGTTCTTCCATCACCATTCTCATCATTGCTTCTGCTTTCTTTAGCCTGTCTAGACCCCACTGCACATATTCCCACTCTATCAGATGTAATGTTTCTTCTAGAAAACACCTGACTTTGATGACATGATCAAGTGCCTGCTTCAAGTCCCCTATTCTTATATATTTTCTTTTAATACGTCTTCTTAATTTCTGGTCTTCCTCCTCTATCATACCTTCTAATAGATCTCTTGCTAATTTCAGTTGGCTTACAAAGCCATGGTTACTCTGAAATTCTTCCTCAAGTCTTTCCACTTCATACTCTGCATCAAGGATCCCAAACCAGCTGTCTCGGAGTTGGATAAACAAGTCGAAATTCATCTTGTTGTGTTCAACATTGAATGGCTCCAAGGACTGACTGACCTGGATGTTTTATAGCTGCAACCGTCTACTAGAGACATATGTGCAGCTTTTATAGACACCATATCGGTGTCCATTTAGTTCCTTCAGGGAGGGGAAGTATGCACTCCCTCCCCTTAGGGTTCGAGTGCTTAATTGCACCATATTTTAGTCATTGACAGGCGTTCCCCTGAATTACTAAAAAGTAACTATCAAGGGAAATGGTAGCCTATAGGGTGGGTAGGAATGGCACTACACACACCCACCCCTACTCTAAATACCAATCAAAGCAGCAGCAATGGTAGCAAAGGAGAGTTTTCTCACTTCGCTAGTAATGTACATGTCCGGAAGAGGCAAAGGCGGAAAGGTCCAGGTTAGGAAGCTCCAAGGCACTGCAATCGTCGTCCAACACGAAGAGGAGGCGAACGCACATCCGGACCCAATACGAAGAAACCCGAGGCACACCCTAGGTGCTTGGCTAATTTACAACCTCATAGGACATGTACCAGAGTGTATGTGCTATATATGTTGTGTTATGCATTGTTTTGGTGTTATTTATTACGTTACATTTATTTGCAACATTGTGTTGCGGGAACCTGATAGCCCTGGATTAAGACTACCTTATATTAGCTAATAAGGCATCATCATCATGATTGTTTTAGAGTTGTCACCGCCCACTAGGGGCATATGGACAACTTTTATAGCCACCATATCGGTGGCCATTTAAGGTCCCTTGGGGTGACTGACTGACTATGGGTGTTTTAGAGTTGCCACCGCCCTCTAGGGGCATATGGGCAACTTTTATAGCCACCATATAGGTGGCCATTTAAGGTCCCTTGGGGAGGGTCGCTACTCCCCCCCTCAGGATTTATAGTGCTTAAATGCACTATATTTTAAATAGGGCGTTCTCCCGAATTACTAAAAAGTAACTATCGGGAGAAATGAAAGCCCATGGGGTGGGTAGGAATAGTACCTACACACACCCACCCCTAACAAACCAATCGGAAGTAAACGTTGGTAGCGAGGGAAAATGCTTTCTCATTTCGCTAGTAATTTGGTGAGTCGGAAACGGCAAAGGCGGAAAGGGCCCAGGTCCAGGAGGGCGTCGACACAGCAGCACACACCAGAGCACGCAAACAGCAAGACAGCACAGCAAAGGACGCAGTCCACACCTGAAACGACAAGGTCATACTAAAGGTCAAATTCAGTCCAGTTGTACTAATGGACAAATTAATATCCAATAATGTGTTAGCCACCTGTGCAATTATTCAAATATTTAAGTTGAAGAATTATTATTTAGAGTCCTATCATTCAAATAAAACTAGTACATAAGCGTACATATAATAAGTCCCTACCAAATTTAGAAAATTAAAAATGTCTAAGCGACATATAATAGTGTAGTCAATGGTAGGTAATTTTGGTCTTGAATTTTGTTGGAGGCGGTACCAATAAGGTCAAATTAACTTTTTAGGGCCACAGAAAGTTGTTCAAAGAGGGGTACTCGTAACCAAATGAGTCCCCTATTATCCAAGCGAACGAACAAGGCAAAGGCGAAAATTATCACATCTCTGCTATACAGGCATTTCATCAGGTGCAGATATTATTACATCTTCAGCTTGCTGGTATTTTCCGGTGTCCGGTTCTTATACCACAGGCTCCATGATTTTTTAACCATGCCTTGGGAGAGTTCTCGACCTCGTGCTTGGACGCCATCTTGGATTGCCTCGTGGCAGCCGCCATGTTCCCTTGTTCAGCATACTGGAGAATCTACAGCTTCTGTCCTATGTGACTGAGTTCCAACGGTGGTATTACTACGTCATTATCGACGAGCGCTAATTAAAGCGAAACCTTGTTACTCCTCTGGGTGTCTTCTTCTTTTTTTATTGGCACTCCTAATGGTTAACATTTATCCGCTGTACTCTCATGTTCACGGTGGTCAGCGCTGCCCCGGTCCTGCCTGCTCGATGTTCGCCGCTTGAATCGTCCCTTGGGATCTGACTGACTGAATTGGATGATTTATAGTTGCCACCGCCCTCTAGGGGCATATGGGCAACTTTTATAGCCACCATATCGGTGGCCATTTAAGGTCCTTTGGGGAGGGTCGCTACTCCCCCCCCCCTCAGGATTTACAGTGCTTAAATGCACTATATTTTAAATAGGGCGTTCTCCCGAATTACTAAAAAGTAACTATCGAGAGAAATGAAAGCCCATGGGGTGGGTAGGAATAGTACCTACACACACCCACCCCTAACAACCAATCGGAGCAAACAGTGGTAGCGAGGGAAAATGTTTTCTCATTTCGCTAGTAATTTGGTGAGTCGGACAAGGCAAAGGTGGAAAAGGCCCAGGTCCAGGAGGGCGTCGACACAGCAGCACACACCAGAGCACGCAAACAGCAAGACAGCACAGCAAAGGACGCAGTCCACACCTGAAACGGGAAGGTCATACTAAAGGTCAAATTCAGTCCAGTTGTACTAATGGACAAATTAACATCCAATAATGTGTTAGCCACCTGTGCAATTATTCAAATATATAAGTTGAAGAATTATTATTTAGAGTCCTATCATTCAAATAAAACTAGTACATAAGCGTACATATAATAAGTCCCTAACAAATTTAGAAAATTAAAAATGTCTAAGCGACATATAATAGTGTAGTCAATGGTAGGTAATTTTGGTCTTGAATTTTGTTGGAGGCGGTACCAATAAGGTCAAATTAGCTTTTTAGGGCCACGGAAAGTTGTTCAAAGAGGGGTACTCGTAACCAAATGAGTCCCCTATTATTCAGGCAATGAAAAGATAAATGGCAATATCTTTTCGTTGAAAACTGCTTCATCCGAGTAGTCCGATGCTGGCGACACATCAGAAGACCGCTGTAATTGCATCAAAAAGCTGGCTATCTAAGGTAGTATTTCGCTGACTTGGTGATATCATCCTACGGCAGCCTGCGGGTTACTCAATACTTTGATATCACCAGTCAGCGCGCCTCAGGTCCGCCACATTGCTTAGTTTTCCATGGCTGGTTACAATGTGGTTCCAGTAGTTCGATGTAGGAGCAAGTCCACTTCAGTGCCCGCCATTTTTCTTCACCACGTGGTTATAGTGGGCCACTCAGTTTCCATATATCTTTGACTTCTGCCGCTTGTTAAAGGGACTTATAAACTCGCCGAAATATTTCCTCTGTATAGTCCACCGCCCCACATCATGATTTTTCTCTTCGTAGTGGTAGTGAGTTGATAACGTGTTGAACCGTCCTTAACTGTTAAGCCCGGGAAAATGTGCTTTCGCACCCGTCGTGACGTCATCAGGTCGCCAGCTCCAGAAAAGCCGTCCTACTCGATCTGCAGTCTTTGCCTGAATGATGAATGATGTAAGGTCCCTTGACTGACTGACTTTGGGTGTTTTATAGATGTAACCGCCCACTAGGGGCATTTGTACATCTTTTATAGGTACCATGTCGGTACCCATTTAGGTGGGAGGGGTGTTACTCCCTCCCTTAAAGTGCTTAAATGCACTATAGATTAAGGCGTTCCCCTGAATTACTAAAAAGTAACTATCAGGGGAAATGAAGGCCTATATTGGGGGGGGGGGGTAGGAATAGTACCCACACACACCCACCCCTATCATCCAATCGAGCAGTTGTAAGGTAGCGAGGGGAAATGTTTCCTCATTTCGCTAGTAATTTTGTGAGCAGGAACGGCAAAGGTGGAAAAGGTCCAGGTCCAGGAGGGCGTTGACACAGCAGCACACACCAGAGCACGCAGACAGCAAGACAGCACAGCGAAGGACGCAGCCCACACCTGAAACAACAAGGTCATACTAAGGTCAAATTCAGTCCAGTTATATTAATGGACAAATTAACAGCCAATAATGTGTTAGCCACCTGTGCAATTATTCTAATATGTAAGTTGAAGAATTATTATTTACAATCCTATCGTTCGAATAATACTAGTACTTAAGCGTACATAAAATAAATCCCTAACAAATTTAGAAAATTAAAAATGTCTGAGCGACATATAATAGTGTAGTCAATGTTAGGTATTTTTGGTCTTAAATTTGCTGGAGGCGATACCAATAAGGTCAAATTAGCTTTTTAGGGCCACGGAAAGTTATTCAAAGAGGGGTACTCGTAACCAAATGAGTCCCCTATTATTCAGGCGAATGAAAAGATAAATGGCATATATCTTTTCGTTGTACTGCTTTATCCGAGTAGTCCGATGGTGACGACTTTTCCGTAGACAGCTGTATTTCCATCAATTTGTTGGCTATCTAAGGTAGAGTTTCGCTGACTTGATAATATCATCCTACGGCAACCTGCGGGTTACTCGATATTTTGGCATCACCAGTCAGCGCGCCTCAGGTCCGCCATATTACTTAAATTCCCATGGCTGGTTGTAATATGGTTCCAGCAACTTGATGCAGGAGCAATCCAACTTCAAAGTCCGCCATTTTTCTTCTTCACGTAGTTTAAGTAGGCGATTCAGTTTCTGCATATCTTCAATCTCTGCCACTTGTTAAAGGGACTTATAAAATATCCAAAATGTTTCCACTGCATCGTCCACCGCTGTACATGTTGATGTTTCTCTCTGTAGTAGTGATGTGATAACGCTTCAGTTCGTCCTTAGCTGTGAAGCCCGGGAAACATGCTCTCGCAATCCGCCGTGACGTCATCAGATCGCCTGCTCCAGAAAAGCCGTCCTACTCGGTCTGCAGTCTTCGCCTGAGATGAATGTAAGGTCCCTTGAATGAATGAATGAATAACCGCCGATTTTTCGATTAATTGATTTTTATAGTTATAACCGTCCACTAGGGACATTTGTATAACTTTTATATCCAGTATGTCACTGAACATTTGTAGTTCCCCTCTTTTGAGAGGGGAGTTAAAAGTATCGAAGTCTTGATAGGGCGTTACATTGAATTACTAAAGTAACTATCAATGTAGATGAAGGCCCAGAAGAGGTAGGCAAGGTCAATCCACACCTCTATTTTGTAGCATGTCCGGAAGAGGCAAAGGAGGCAAGGGCAAGGCAAAGAACATCCAAGGTACCGCAATCCGCCGTCCCACAAGCAGAGGAGGAGAACGCACCACCGGACCCAAACCCGAAGAAACCCAAGGAGTACAAAAGTCCCACACCCATTTTATTATTGTAACCTCACAAGTGCTATATTGTTGTGATATGTATTGTTTTGTTGTTATTTTAGTAATTGTTGCAGCCTTGTGCTGCAGGGGACTGATAGTCCTGGGGTAAGACTACCTTATATATTCTAGTAGGGACTTCTGTGTGTACGTATTATGTGTGTCTGTGAGGTTACCAGTTTTATTTTTTTAATCATTCCAGTTATATTAATGGAGGCCCTATACCAATTGAGTGTAAGCCACCTGTGCAATTGAGTCCAGATAATAATTAGTTACGAATTTCCTAACACTTATACTGATATCACTTAAGTAAGTACAGAGTGTACTGTAAGATTACCACCATCCTACAATTCAGTGAAAAGCCCTTGAAGAGGGTAATTCACCCTAGTACTATTTTGCACTAAGTAGTCTAAGTGACTAAAAAAGTTGTAATCTCGGTAGGTTATAGTAAGTTATGAATTTTGTTGGGTGTGGATCCAAAAAGATCATATCTGAGTTGGAGCGAGAAGTTGTTCAAATGGAATTCTCTAATACCAATCTAGTGTGAGAATTCTCTGTTCTGAATACATATAACGATACAAGACTCAGATTTGAGAAGTAGAGTGAGATAAGGTTCAATATCAGCTTCCCAGCGAGTCAGATTGGATTAAGGATAGAGGTATACCTAATTGTATACTTGTCCGTAGCACAGAGCTAGACCGGGCTGTCTATATGTGCGTACACCAACCCAGGCGATTTCTAGACAGAAAAGAGCCTGTGTCTCAGCTGTTTCACTGACCTTCACCTATTCTCAAGAATCACAAAAAAGGAGGGTAATAGCAAACATGGAAGACAATACAAGACTACATAAAGTAACATGATTATTGTTATTGTAGTTTTTGAACATTGCATAGTATGAATTAACATGAACATTAAACTATAATAATTATGGTTAATATTAATTATTAGTATTAGCAGGAACATTAAACAAGAAAATTTAATAGCAATAGTTAGTATGAACATATAAGTAACATAAGTGATTGTTAGTAGAGAGTTATGAATATTAAAAAGCATGAGTTAACCTGAACATGAAACTAACTATGAAAATTATGGTTAATAGAAATTATTAGTATTAACATGAATATTAAACAATTTATAGCAATAGTTAGTATAAACATTCAATATGAAAAAGATCATAGCCCTGAAAAGGACTGTTTTTTGTAGACTGGTTCCCCACTTTTCCTCTGTCGTCAATGATAGCAGCAATTTTCCATTTCTCTATTGTCCAAGAGTTTACACTTCCACTGAATGTCCACATATTGTGTAATTTGGAATGCCAACTGCCATTAACTTTTATTCTGTTTAGGTTTGTAATGGGGCTATCTCAGTCTAAAATTATAGTGTAGGTGCCAGTATAGCGGTGAGCTCTATGAGTATGTAACTATGAGGGAACGTAGCCCGTGTGGTACGTTAAAGTTCATTAAGAACTCCTTTACTACATCCCATCATAGGACCACTTACACAGAGACACAGGCTAATTATTTATTTAATCTATGTTAATAATAAAATTTATATTAAAGCGGTGAACTCTATCAGTATGTAACTATGAGTGAATGTAGCCCGTGTGTTACGCTGAAGTTCATTAAGAACTCCTTACTACATCCCATCATAGGACCACTTAAACAGAGACACAGGCTAATTATTTATTTTTAGTCTGAGTTAATAATAAATTATTTATTTAATCTAAGTTAATAATAGAGTTTATATTAAAGCGGTGAACTCTATCAGTATGTAACTATGAGTGAATGTAGCCCGTGTGTTACGCTGAAGTTCATTAGAACTCCTTACTACATCCCATCATAGGACCACTTAAACAGAGACACAGGCTAATTGTTTATTTATTCTAAGTTAATAATATAATTTATATTAAGTACATAGTATGCTATGTAATTATTTATTTTATACTATATGTGTATTTAGAAATGATGCTAATTATTAATTAAAGTTTTTGTTTGTATTTTATATTATTTATATTTTATCAATTAAGTTAGTGTTAATAAGAAAGTCAATAATGTTTTTAGCCATTCCCTTGGAGACTACCCCTGCTTTAAATGGTTCAAGCGCGGACGTGATGGAAAACACCCCTCTGCGGTTTAGGGTTTTGAAACGTTGGGATAGTTTGATGTGAGGGATAGAAAGAAAAGTCAAAGAGCATTTATATGAATACAAATGTAAAACAAACGACAGACTATTTGGTTTTCAAAACACAACATTTTTATTCAAATAACAAAACACAATTTTTTTCAAATAACAAACATTTTTTCTTCCATAACACTAATACATTATCTTTGACATGGTTGACAACGTTGTGAATTAAATTGAGATTTCCACTGTTGGAAGTCATTGGGCGATTGATGTACACTACGTTTCCTAGCTAAAGACAACAGATAGCCATAATGGTCACAAAACCATCGATCTACTTTGTCATCGTTTCGAGACGAATGACGATCAAAATAAGTCACTAAATGTTCTAAAGAATATCCAAGACTGCGATGATGCAGATAATAGATACAATATTGTCCACACACCATAGAATCTGTGCCTTGTAATTTCACATTATTGAATCGTGTCGTCTGGGCATTTCTTCTCATAAAGTCAATGATATCATCTTCGAAAGGGGGTAATCCATACGAATCAAAATACTCCGCACAACCCTCTTGAGGAAAGTAGACTGCTACCCAGTGAGTTCCTGGAAGATGACTGTCATCTGTGTTGATGACATAAGCTTGATTCTCTTGAGGTTTGCGATGAGGTAGTTCATCTTTAGCACACACGACAGGATTCCAAGAAGCAGTGTACGAACTACGGTTCAAAAGATAATAAAGTTCCCAGGTATCCATTTTTTGTTGTGTAGCCTTGTTTTTTTTTCTCTCCTTTCTTCACAGGTGATGATAAGTCATCAATTCAATCCAGACTTTTTGTTTGAAACGGTCTGACAAGTAACTGATGGTTTGCTTCGTCTCTTTACTTTTGGCCAAGAGAGCTTCGATGCGATCGATTTCTCGAGCAAACAATGGAGGAGAGGAATGATCACGTAAGCCTTTATACCACTGAAATAACACGTCTTCTTCGGAGATGAGACTCCAAGCTTCGTTCAGATAATCATCCAATTTTTCTTCTTGACTCATCATCATACATTTATCGTGTTGAATTTGACTGGGATGATCGATTTGACATCCATAACAATCTTTTTTAATCATGTCCCTCATTTTATCTTCCAAGCGTTGTGCAAAACAAGCCACTAACTGTTGTTCCTGTTCTGGCCATCTGGATTGCATGATCACTACTTCTTCTTTTTGGTCTTGAGGGTTTGCTTTCTCTGTAACCTCCCATTCCATGGATTTTCCACTATTCAAAGAAGGACAAGGGTCTTCCATAATGTCTAATAGTCTAGAATGACTTCTCTCAAACTGTTGATTTCTATGGTATTATCGAATTCAGCATACAGAATGATATTCACCGTTTCTTCAAGAGGCCTTGCAAACTGAAGTTCCACACGCAGTTGCCCAGATTTTATAGGGTGGAAATGTCCCTCGTCGCTGCCTTGGTCTGGAGTGAAATCAAAAGCCCACAACGTGTAACCTCTTGCATAGTCGTCGTAGGAAATACCGTGACTGGTGTTGG
The DNA here is from genome assembly GCA_030141615.1 of Unio pictorum. Lineage (NCBI taxonomy): Eukaryota > Metazoa > Mollusca > Bivalvia > Unionida > Unionidae > Unio > Unio pictorum. The sequence goes on along the minus strand of JARLTB010000156.1, from coordinate 9,135,089 downwards.
TTCCTAACTGTCATGTGGCTTCGTACAGTGACAAGTACGACCTCAAGTAATTTTTCTGTTCGCCAAAGTCGGGTTCGAAGGGTCGGGTACACAAAGTTTTGCCATCGCGACTGACTTCAATTTTGGATACATTGTAGTGATGAAACTGGAAAGGATTTTCATCGTGGGCACCATTGAGGGCTGCATTGCTGACGATACCAATGAATAAACGTTTGGGTAACTGTCCTTGGAACAGATGATCTTCGATCTTAGATCGGAGTCCAGCGGCAATGGTGAAAGTTTTGACTTCCACGCGTCGTATCGGATACTTGGCTGTCGTTCTGCTCAAAGTGTGACTGATATCATTTCCCACTTTAGGTAACACTTCCACGCGACGTATGTATAACCTGGCTTCTTGGATAATGGTTTTGAATTCGTTGGCATGAGCCATCAAATGGAAAGCAGTACTACTTCGATTCAGTCTCAAGCGAATATCTACTCCGTTCAGCAAATACTTCTCTTGAAACCACATGTCCAAATGCAAACGATCGAACAGTTCTAAACTACGTCCCTGCAAAATTTTCTTTCGACGGTCGTTAAAACCCACATTGTGAGGATCTGCAGGATTGGCACCCTCAGCTGCTACGGGCAAGGCTGTGTCGTCAAACTTATCTGCGGTGTCAGGTTTTCATACCACGCAAGCATCTAGATGAGTGTTCTTGGCTTCTTTTCCGTACGTCAAGAGATTTTCGAGGTACGCTCGGTAAGGGTAAGTATCCATGCTACTGCTGATCAGTTTGTTATTCATGTACAAATCCACATCGCTGAACAAGGAATGCATGAAATTGTTGACAGGAGCTACTCTATCATTGGCTCCTGGATTGGTGTTGTCCGTTTTGGTTACTTTCACTTTCAAATACAAGTAACTGTTGTTGAGATCGATGTAATCTTCGGGTTGTCCTTTGATTTCAAACTCGATGGGAGCTGAATCCGTCAAAGAGGAGACGGGATGAAATTCGACCCATTGGGCTTCTTGCATGGTCATCATCGTGGGTGGCATGGCAAAGAGATCCAGTTCCGACTTGGAACAGGCACAAGATTCTTGGTGCATCATTTTTTCTTTTCAGTCTCTATGTTTTACTTTTAATAATCAAAAATGTCTAAGTCTCGAGCGGTTCTTTTTTTCTTTGTCTTTCGAACTTTAGAGGTACGGAGACTTTTGAAAGGGTGTCTTCGTCGACGCTTTCTACCTTGTCCTTGCTGTGTCGTCAGGGAAGTAGGAATGTCAGACTCGGTACCGTTCAGAGCATTTATAGGAATTTCTCGTCGACCCAAAATCTCTTTACCCGTTTGAAGCAAGACATTTTTGCCTGCTCTCAAAAAAGCTTCTTTAGGGTTTTGTTTGTCAATGAGAACATTTTGAAGAAAATCTTTGCCGTGAGTCAATGCGGCATCTTTTAAGGCATGCAATCCTCGTGTCACCATCGGTTTTAAAACAGGGACCACGGAACGAAAGGCTGATTTAAACATATCTCCTAAACCATGTCCTCGTTGTCGAGTGACTCCTTGGTACACAGGATACATCACTTTTTCAGTTGTTGGAGAATCGTTTTTGAAAATGGAGTTTCACTGTGACTTTCCCTTTGGTAAATTGAATATTTTGACCTAGTTCTCTTTTTATAGTAATGTTGACACTGTCGAAATACGACTTACTGACGGGTAAATAATGAGGATGCACAAATTCGCGGTGAACGTGATAGGTATTTCCACCTTCCTCGTCAGCGGTAGTGACATCTACTTTGAAAGGAATGACACGTAGTAACGGTACAGAGGTGTGTCCTACCACGTTGTACTCCACCACATCGGAGTACACAAACATCAAATTGAGTCCTTGGTTCATTTCTACAGGGAATCGAAAATATTTGGTAAAATCCAAGTTACTGGATATGCCTGGTATTTCTTTTTTGTTCGGGAGCATCTTGAGGTCTCCACCTAAAATATTATACAATTCAGGACAAAAGGTAATGGCTATTATTTTCTTCTCTGAAAATTTGATCATGAGGCGACGAGCCACTTTAATGTACTCAAAGGTAACACTTTCTTTGATTTTGTCCAGGGGTTTACCAAACACAACATTGAACCTGCTTGCAATCGTAGTCACTAAATGTTGACCGCTAAAATAGTAGCCTGCAGGAATGGTCAACACATGAGTGGACAGTTGTTTAGTTGTGGGTCCATCTGATTTCTTGGTGTCAATGCCAGTGATGACTCGTTCATCTAAGGCTTGTTGCAATTGCTTGTCATACACTTCAACTGTGAAAAAGTTTTGATTTTCGACGATGTTTTTGATTTGTGTCGGGTGTATTATTTCCACTAAAGCTGCTTCCCAATGATCATCTTGATCCAAATGCATGGCTTGAGGTAATTTAGACGTGTAACAACACAATGTGTTGTTAGGAAACACCTCCTTGGAACTGTCACTGGGTAACGTTAAGTAAAATTGGTTAATAGTGTTGTTCATATTTCCAATGTTCTTCTGTCCGAGGAGTCACTCGAGGTTAAAGGAGTGTCTAAAAGAGGATTGTGATTGGAAGGGTGACTGTCAGGAGAAGGACTAACGTTGGCCGCAAGACTCCCAATATTGTTACTGTTGTTCCCGTTGTAAGAGTATTTCAGGGAAGGATTGGGAAGAAGATACCCGATGCAACTGCTGAGTAAAATGGTCCACAATTGTTTGTCTCCTTGTTGCAAACTCAAATTAGCAATGGCTGCACCAATGACACAATATACCACAAAGATTTGACAGAAAAAAACGATTTGCGTTTTAGGGACACGTTCTCCACACCACACCCACAAGGGTTGCTTTTGTAAATCTTGCAGAGATGACGTGGGTGAAGGAGTAGTCACTGTGGTCGCTGAAACTGTATTGAAGGGCATGATGGTCACTTCTTTTTATAGTCGATGACTTGGGCAGCGTCAATCCAAGAATCAAAACTAGGAGGATATCCTTTCCAACGTACTTTGACTTCTTTGACACGACGTTTTCCTACTTTACGGGTTCTTCGTTCGAGAATGCTTTCAATGTCGTACACGTCGTCTTCTTTTTTGGTAACACGTTGTAACTCAGGCAAGTAAAATGTTCCTTTTAATACTTCTCCGTTCATGTCTTCCAATTTATAGACGGTAGGATGACGATCGCGCACTCGTCCAGTAACACGAAACAATTCGGTGGTCCAGTTGGGTAAGTAACCTTTGTCGAAAGTGCGTTTGGTTTTGCCAATGCGTACCCAATCTCCCGGGGTTAACACTTCTCTACCTTTCTTGGGGACAGCCCTCGTCCGGGACGTACCAAACAGACGCTCAAAAACAGTTACTTCGTTGTCAGGTGTCACCTCTTGTGGGGAACGTCCAATGCTTCTATGGTAAGATTGATTGTAGGCTTGGACTAAGTGTGGTAAGACGTCGATGTACTTGAGAGTGTGTTGATGCGTAAAATATTTCCACATGCGTTCTTTCAAGGTACGTTGAAAACGTTCCACGATACTGGCTTTGGTTTCAGGATTTTCGGTGGTGAAAAAATGAATGTCACGTTTTTTTAATTCTCGTTGGAAAGCTTGGTTCAGAAATTCGGTACCTTTGTCGGTTTGCCATCGAAGAGGGTGACGACCGCTTTGTTTCAACACCAGTTGCAAAGCTCGTACTAACTGTCCGCTCGATTTGGATGTCAATGGTACGACCCAGGCAAATTTAGAAAAGACGTCGATGACACAAAACAAATATTTGTAGCCACGATTGTAGGTGGCTAAATGAGAGACATCAGCTAAATCGGCTTGCCATTGATGATCGATGCCTTCCACTTGAGTGCGACTTCTGTGAAATTTTCGTCGAATGGGTTTGTGTAAAGTGTACGTCGCTTGTTCTTGTAACCATCGTTGTACTGCTGGTAAACGGAGCTTTTTCAGGCGAGTTTTGGCAGCACGATACAATTTCTGAATGCCTCCGTAACCTGCAGGGTGAGCTGGATCGTAGTAAATGCTGGCTAATACCTTCTCCATGGTTTTTGTTAATAAGGTACCCACTCTTCGATGATATTGCTTTGGGTGGGACGAAATGCGGATTGTTTGGAAACGGTTTTACGTGTCCGATGTGCCACAGGAGTTGACGTCGAGGGTAATGGTGGTGGCGGAGGTAATGGGATAGCTTCTTTGGCCTTCTTTTCTTTTCTCACTTCTGGTTTCCTTTCTTTCTTTTTCACATCTGTCGAAGAAGGAGTAGCCATCATCTTTTTAACCCAAGTTTTGAGTTCTTCTCGTGGGGGAGTGGGGGAAGGGGTTAACAAGGAAGCGGCAATCTTACTCGGAATGGGAGTAGTAGTAGTAGTAGTAGGTGTTTGAAAGAGATCATGGGGTTCTTCTTCCTTGGGTAATGGTGGGGTAACGTCTGTTTAAAACGCTGTAGAGGGTGAGGGTGACGGGTTATTCATTAGAGCCTTAAAATCGGACAAAGTGGGTTGAGCTGTTTGTTCCACAGCTTTCTGATGAAAGAGTTGTAGCCGTTTCAAGAGTTGACCGTACTTTTGTGATTTTTCGGTTTCGGATAAATCGTGGCGATGGATCAAGGATTGCAATTCGTGTTGTAATTGCGACATCTCAGCCAAATTGGGATTGGGTGGTAAATGGGGGGTTCGTTGTTCTTGCCAATGATGGTATTCCATCCATCGTTTGTAAGGAACCAAAGTTAGTTTTCGTCCTTCCATGGGCTTTCAAAGGTTATGTCTGAGATTGTGGTGCTCCATAGGGTCCTTTTATCTTCTACCCATCCCTTGAGTCATCCCTTGTATCAAACCTGGCAACACACCGGTTAGCACATTTTGCGCTAATCCTCCCAACAAAGGAGCAAGAATGGGTAAAAATCCTCCGCGTTGCACCAACATCTTTTTCTTTTGACGGACGGATATTTTCTTTTGGACCATTTGACGAAGAACGTGTCGATGTTTGGCGAAGCATTTTTTCTGGTGTGGAGACAAAGGTATCGTGCCTTTCAAAACATTCAAACAACATTCACACACGGTATCGATGACATCTTTGGAGGCCGTTTTAATGATTTGTTTTCGCATGGGCGGAGAGGCTTTGGACAGGACGGACAACATGTCTCCGTGTTTGGCTAAACGAGGAGGTAGTCCTTTCCTTTTCTTTCCTTTGTGGAGTGAATAAGAATGTTTTTTGCGAGGTGACATCTTTGCTTGTTCGTTCCAGAAATACACTGACGTCAAAGACTTGGTACACACCCTCTTTTATCTTCTTTTTCTATTGGCTTCTCAAAAAGGCAGCGGCATGCCTCGCTAAATCCTCAAAAGCAGGGCTAAAGATGCCAGTTCGGTTATTAGCTGAATTGATAAATTTTGTTATTAAAGATCCTCCCCTTTGGTGACTTCTCTTTTTCTTTTGACGTTTGGGTATTTTCTTTTGTGTCCTTTGACGAAGAACGTGTCGATGTTTGGCTAAACGTCCTTTCCTTTTCTTTCCTTTGTGGAGTGTAGAAAAATGTTTTCTGCGAGGTGCCATCTTTGCTTGTTCGTTTCACAATACCACTAGTGTCAATGACTTGGTATACACTCTCTTTTATTTACTTTTTTGGGAACTATCGCTTCGTCAAAAAGGTAACAATGTGTTTCCCAAAATTGTCAAAGGATCCTCCTTTTTGGTGTCTCTTCTTTTTCTTTAAAGGTCTACGCCTTTGGAGGGAAGGACGTTGATGTTTGGTTTTAAAGCTTTTGGTGAGATGACGAAATTGTCTTGTTCCTTTTCCTTTTTGGACAGCAGAACGACAAGGGTAGTGGTGGTGGTGTGCATGTTTTTGAGGAAGCATCCTTGAGTGTTCAGCATCAGCACAGAAAAAATACTGATTGACGTCGTGGTCCTCAAGTCATATTTTTATACTGGAATGCGACGCCACTGATTATCTTTCCGTCGTATCAACTTCATGGCAGGTAACACACGTCGTGAAGGAGTTCGCAATGGACTCAATCGGGACAGTTCTTGTTTGGACAAATCTAGTAAACTCTTTAACATGCCAGATCTTTCTTGGACTTTGACTTTAGGGGCAGGTACTTTGTGAGCAGCTGCTACTGCCGCTAATGTGGACGAGGGTGTCCCCGGTGGAGGAGACGTTTTGGGAGACGCAGATTTCCAATGTTTCATCAAATTAGGAAAAACGGGTGTCAAATTGGGTTTGGCTGGCATCACCCGCAACGGAGAAGTGGCAGCCCCTGAGGCTACTGGCAACGTAGTCCCTGCCAAACGTCCTTGTAGATCTTTTCTTACAGGTCGTGGTTGACGAAGATAAGGTTGCGTCCTGGCCGAAGTGCCTCTTTTGCGGGTGACCGCTTTTTTCTGTGGACTTTTCTTTTTCTGTGTTTTTGTCTTGTCACCCTTATTCTTTTTCTTAGGGGTTCGTTTGACTTTTTTTGTTTTGTTGGGGTGAACTTTGGGAGTATTGGGATCCCATTTTAAAAGAGAACGAATGATGACACCTCCTAGAGAACCACTACCTCCAGGTTTCAATATGATTTGCTTTTTGGTGTGAGAGTCAATGCGAGGATTGGCCAGTTGCGTCAAGGCTACTTTGTTTCTGTCAAAAAAGCGTTTGGTTTGATGTGGAATGTGAATGATGCCTTGCAGTATTTGACGTGCTGTCACCGTAAACCATCGTAAGACTTCTTTGAGACTGGCTTCTAAGACGTGAGCACGTATTTGTGGATTTTTTTCGCGACTGATGCCGTACAAGGCACGAATCAATTTGATGGGAAGATGAGACTGAAGGGACGTCATGTTGACGATGTATGAGACAAGGTCAAAGTAACCCAAGGTTTTTATAGATTTTTTTAGTGCTTCATAGTGTTATGTCGACGACGAGGACGTGTACACGACAGGTCCTCCGTCTTGACACCAGTCGTGAAACAAATCGGTACGAAATCGCAAATAATCAGGGGTGGTGGGTTTTAAATCCACGAGTAAATAGGCGTGTGGCGTTTGAGTGGCATCATCGTACGCATGAGTTAGCCAAGGTGTTCCTAACTGTTTGGCTAAAACTTGCACTTGTGATTTATCTCGAGGACTTTTAAACAAGACCACGTAATGAGCATTGAGACTAATGGTACGATGGGCTTTACTTTGTTGAAATAAATTTTGTGTAATGTAAATGACACTGGCATTACGATGATGCCCTTTACGTGTAAACCACAGTTTAATTTCTTCTTCGTCTTCTCCTAACATGTCGTCAAAAATGACCCAATGAGTTTGACTAGGGTCAGACACGATCCCCTCGTCTTCTTTAGGAATGCCTGCTACAAACACAATGGAATCACCTTGACTTTCTTGCAAAAGGCTGTATGCCGATTGCCACTCTTTGTAACACCACACGATGCGTTGAGGTGGACGATCGATCAAATGATGTTTATGTTCAATCAAACGTTTGACAAATTCGGTTTTGCCTGAACCGCTCGGTCCAGCAATTAACATGTTAAAAGGATGACGAAGATACAAGGCTTTCCAACTAGCAGAATCTAAGTGTTCGTCAATGACTTTGAATGTGGAGGAGGAAGGAGTAGTAGAAAGAGCAGAGTGAGACATAGTCGTGTAGTAGTATGACACGATTGACACAAAAACAGACAAGACAAGAGGTTTTTATACTTTTTTCAAGACACGTTTATTTGAATGCATGTTTTAAATTCGAACAACACAAAAGACAAATATACATAAAAGCCAAAGGGATAAATACAGGAATAAACTACATAGGGAAACGATCAAAGTGGCATATAAACAAGTCACTGTACAACATGGTTTGGGTAACGAAGGTGTCCTAGAGGTAGTGTGTAATGTTCTTATAGTCTCTACAGGGGGTATAGTCACATACGTATCCTCTCGAAAGGGTCTTTGTGGGGGAATGTCTATGACAGTTCTGTCTTGAACAGAGGGATTGTCTTCGGTGACAGATTCTTTTTCTTCTTCTTCTTCTTCTTCTGGTACTGTCACTAACACAGGATTAAAAGTGACTTTTTTCACTCGACGATGAATTTTAGGAACACAACGCTTGGGCATAATGGGATGCTTCGTTTGTCCAAGCCTCAAAATCCCAACTTTTCCAGTGACGTACATCTGTCCAATGAGGGTGTAAATCACAAGCTACACACACATCTTCGTACACTGCTTGCGTACGTAAAAGTTGACGAATCTTTTTTTCTTGGAGAGGTCGAGACGTATCCAGATGAAAGCGTAAGGCTTTGAACAGAATAAGTCTCTCGTGGACATTTAAAGGAGTCACCATACTGTCTTATTTTTTTGATAGGTAGTGATCGTAAAGTGTCCACAAAGAATCGACAGGTAAACGAAATCCTAGAAAGCAAGTCACTAAAACACACACTACACGTCGACCCCAATTCATAGGGTATAGTTCTTGCAATAAGTGTTCGTAATCTTTCACCGTGTGAATCTTTTCATTGATATCCTTCCACGGAATCTGTTGGATCACCAATGATAAAGGTTGTGGCATGGCCGTTCTCTTTTATACTTCTTTAGGTCGAAGACTATGAGTGTATATTCAACACAGAATTAAACACAGAATTAAATTTGCTCAAAAAGCGAAAGTGATTAATATAACGTGTAATTTCGTCCCACTGCCATTCAGGGTAACGGTCAAGAAGGATCAAAACATCTTCAGATGTAAACGTACTAAATTGGAAACAGTGGAAAAAGATACCCTTGATCCAGAGAAATCTAATACGTTGGTTAATTTTCGTCACTTGCCTCTTGTGAATTTCACGACACAAAAGTTCTACAGTCACCCATTGAGATTTTTCTTTAGCAAGACCCTGCCAAACGTCCTTGTAGATCTTCTCTTGCAATTCGTGTGGTAATCCTTGAATATTATGTTTTAGAGAGGGTTTATATACTGGTCTAGGTGTGTTACACGACATGGAGCAGTAGGGTCACTTCCAATCACTAGGTCCTACTAAAGGTAGGTATTGACAATTCGGAGACCATCGAGCATGTTCCAAGTAAGCGGAATCTTTCTGTTCCCACTCGTAAATGGATACACCACAACTGAAACACTTGACTTTATCCCCTTCGCCCAAGTAGAAAAATCCGGCTCTGGCTAATTCTTCAGGAGTTGGTCCAGGCAGGTATTTTGGCCATTTATCTTTGAAGGTTTGAAATCGACTTTTAAAGTGGCAGTATTCAGGTAAACTCGTCGGGAACGAATATTCGACTCTCCTCACTTCTGTTCGATGTAGGTACGGTGAAATTCCTAGGAGTCCACGATAACGTGTGGCACCGCTTTCGCATCCCTCAGGTTTGACACGCACAGCATCACTTTCCAGGGTAGATATAGGGGTAGTAGTCATAGCAACGTTCCCACGATATCCAGCTGAATCGCTAACGTCACAGCGCCTGGCATCACTACAATCGTACGGTTCACCATCGCACTATGTAACGCAATTACAGTGCATACCGCAAGGACACTTACAGTTTCCTTCCGGACAACTTCCGTTGCAATGCATGGGTCTTATCCATCCAGTACTTTTCACACTCGGGGAAGGTACATTTGTTTTACAATCCCCAAACTTGAATGATGTCTGTTTAAATGGATTCATCTTCTTTTCGCTGTGCCGTTGTAGTGACAAATGAACTATTGATCGTGGACGATGTCCCTTTTTATATGCTGCCCAATTTCGACGTGACCGTACGGGAGAGTAAAGTGATTGGGAAGTCGTACTCTTTTTTGGTACACGATTTGATAGACTTTTTCCAAAGGTCGGCTAACAATTTGATGTGTGGGTAAACGGACAATCTTGTGCGGTTCGTGGGTAGTCACTTGAAACGTTTCATCCTGTCCCGACTGTAAGGTTTCTTGAAGCACGTCAAAGTTCACCACTCGACTGGTGCGATAATTGAGAGTCAATCCTTTTACTTTACATTCGGTGTGTATTTCTCCTTGGGGGTCTCGGTATTCGTAGCCGTAATTTTTAGGACCACCACTTGCAAAACTTAGAATCTTGTCGTCGGGATGTTCATCGGTCCAGGCTCCTAATAGGTCTCCTTCGATGGTAGGGTAACACTGGTCCGGTCGGTGAATGTAGATGCAACTGTCCGTGTAAAAATACAACACACGATCTCCTAACAGTTCTAACACTTCGTACAATTTTAAGCGAGCGTGGGCTGTCACGTAAGCCGCAATGATAACATTTCCAAATTTGTCGGCTTCTATAAAGTCTAGTTCTTCTTCGTACTTGACTAAGATCAAGTCCTCACGAATGACGTCCACGTGTTTCCTGACTTTGGTTTGGTCGTGAATCATCTGGAAGTAGCGAGATGGTTCGGACAAATACTCCGTCTTGGGTAAAGACGGTCGTTGTGCCATTTTACCCCACAAGCAATTGAGCATCACTTTGGCAAACGACCGCCTTCCTTCGTTTTTCTCGATGTGATCTAAAGTGATACCTTCCTGCTCCCAATATTTTTCTTTGAATATCTTTTGGTCTTCGGGAGTGTGACACCAGGAAGGATAGCCACTAGCTTCTTGTTTTAGTTTTAAAAAGGCATCCACGTAGTCTGCAAAAATACCTTTCTGTCTCTCGTCACCCTTGCGGTATTGTTGTGTTTTGGGAAAGTGGTAAATTTCGTACACTTCTAACAGTTGATATTCCAGGTCCAGAGCTTTAAACAATTCCACGCTCACCCACGTTCCTGTCAAGGCGCGTTCTTCCTGAGTGTGATGACAAGGTTGGTCTTGGTTGCACGTTTCGGCACATGTGCGACACAAAGGAAACATCAGTTTTCCTTGGCAATGGTGAGGTAAAACGGGATGGTACAAGTCTGTGGGTGGTAAGACTTTACACTTGATCAATCCTTCGTACTGTCGAATGTGGTCCAAGTCAATGTGTTCTGTCATCAATTCTGGATGCCCTACGGGAAAGTGACAATATTTGCACACGTAAGGATACAGTGAACACACGTCCAAGTATTTGATTTCTTCTCCTTTCTCCTCGTCCGCTTGGTACAGCAAACAAGTGGCATTCGTTCGTCCTCCGTACAAACTATCCCGGGGGTTCAATGGGTCCACCAACTTGTAACTTTCTACGATGCGTTTAAACTCGGGATCGGTTTTCAAACGCTGATCGTACTCGTGTTCCCACATTTCCACCACCTGGTATCCTTGCTGTTCTAACTTCAAACGTCGCTGACACGTGGTCTGGTACAAGTCTTCCATGGTTCGTTGTAAAAACTGATTTTTGATGTCACGCTGAGGGTAGCACATAGGACATCCGTGAAATAAGCATCCGTTAAACTCGTACACAATCTGAGGATTTTCTAAGTCCCAGCCATCCACCGAATACGTTCCAATGGTCTTTTCGCCTCCTCCGTTGCGAGCGTGTTGGATCCATTTGTCTTCCTTGTCGCACAAGTAATGGAGCCAGCGTAGGGCTTTGACCGAGTATTGACGTTTGACAAAGTTCGTCGTTTGAGGACTGATGACCGCTAGAGTATTTTCAGGCATAAAGCGTTTTCGGTACACTAAAGAACACGCTTTGGCGATGGTACAAGCTTCTTTCAAAGGATCGATCCCTCCGTACTCCATGAACAATTCTCGAAATTTTCCACAACAACGTCGTAAAATGTCCACGTCAGATCGACAATACTTTAACATTTCTTCTTGAAAATCAAAGGGGTCCGAGGCGTGAGTCTGGTACCAAGCGAAGAAAGCTTCTCGTTGTTCGGTGCGCATGTTGTCGGGGTCGTAGTCGTCAGCCTCAGGCAAATGGGGTAGAACGGTATGTTGATTGGCTTCGGTATTAAAAAAGTGTGGAAAATAACCTTTAGCCAATTCTGTCATTCCAAACGTTTTAGGCATACGACTCAAAGGCATGGCCAAGTAACACATTGAATCTTTAAACTGTACTTGTCCTACTTGCATAGAAATGATTTTGGCTCCGTTTAAAGTCACTTGAGGTCGTTCGGTACTTTGTTCCGCATAGTATCTGAGCAGAAATTGCCCATCGTATCCCGAGAAATTGTGAGCCATGACCGTGGCATGGCGATGACAATTGCCGTAACGTTCAATGTCTTCTGGACTCCACGTTTCGTCAATGGGGTTAAGGATCCATTGGGCAAACTTGGCTAACGTGTTTGACCCTTGAAAGATTTTTTCACGTCCTCCAGGAATCTTGCTGCAGTGAGGGCAATGACTAAAGATAGGTTCTTGGATACACTTCTCGCACGCACGGTGAGCTACGCAGAAATTGGGAATGTGAATACCAGTTTCTTGCATGCATTCGAAATCAAAAAAGATAAAATTCTCTTTCTTCTGGGTATCTTCTGATTGGGGTTGATATTTTTGAATGAAGCATTCGTGTTCCAAGTCCACGATTTGGTGACAAATGTGACATCGTTTCTTCCCTCGACAAATGTGAAACTTGGCACTATTGGTACGTATGCCTTGTCCACAAGTAGGGCACAATCTCAGCAGTTGACAAGCACTTTTCTGCTGTGAACCTTGCATCTTCAAATGTTGTTGGTAACAGGTAGGACTGACAAAAGTGCGCTGACACACAGGGCAATGCACTCTTTCTTGTCCTTGGTCCAGACAAGGTTGTGAGGCCAAACATCCCTCACATTTTGATCCACAATGCTTGTGTTGTTCTCGATTGTTATAACCATAGTCACATTTTTTACAGTAGTAACTGTATCCCTGGAATGCACTGATACTGGTAATGGTATCAAAATGACCATCGTGATGATAGACGTGAATGTATTTTCCGTCTTTGAAATCGTGGCCTCGAAACAAAAGTGGACCACGCACTTCTTGATGGTGTACTTTCAAAGTGTAATGTGGTGTCAACACGTCTTGCAACTTTTGCATTTCTGGAATGCCACAAGGAGTGTCTTTGGATATCCCCGCTTGCTGTAACAGGAGTTCTGCTTCACTTCTTTGTTTGGCTCGGTCCGATCGTTGAATAGTTTTCCAGGCTCTTTTCCATTCTACCGTGTCGTTCTTGTTGGCATACGTTCGTCCCACGACGACAGCACGGGCTAAACACATCTGGTCTTGAGGATTGTTAATTCGGACGAGGCTTCGCTTCATGCTGCGAAGGCTGTCCACCAATAACACTTTTTTGCATCGTCCGGTCCCCTGGGGAAGACACACGTGGGTCATAAACAGTGTGGCTTTTCCATCGTCAATGTGAAACTTGTCGTTGGATTGTTGCACATGTTGAATTTTGTCGATGACTTTGGAAGGTGTCAATTCTGATGGACTAGTAAACTCGATCCAAACGGGAGACTTCAAATTATCGTGATGAATAGAAAGTCTCAAGCGATCGTCTTCTTTGGTTTGACATTGCTGTTTCAGTGTAGTTAACACAGAATCCCACACCTCAGTAATGAACCCGTCTGTATTCTCCAAAGGTACATTGGACTTGAAATCTTTAAACTTTACGGCATACGTGTAAGCCGTTGTTCTAAATTTTCGAGAGGAACGCTTTTCCGTCTCTCGAATGTGATAGTAATTTTCAGGGTTTACTAAGGGTGGTGCACTTTGCTTGGACGTCGATTGTCTGGGTGTAAATTCGGGCTCACTCATGTCATCTTCAAAATCACTGGCATGAATTTGAGCCAAGACTTCAGCTACTGTACTAGGCGATACATTACGTTTCTGTCTCTTACTGTCTTTTCCTTTCTCCACAGCATGATGTGGTATTTTCATCTTGTCTGCAAAAAGTCAAATGACTACCTTTTAAAGACCATAACCCCTATATATTCATGTCCGATCTGTGCATATATATATAAAGGGTTAGTGTCTAACCTTTCAGTATTCATTTTCACTCTCACATTGACCAGAACGATGGAAGAACCTACACAAGTGGAACTTCTCATCAGAGCTTTACGTGGGGTCATACGAAAGTTTTCGTCAGACCAGCCGACGGACTACTCTCCCTCCTATCGAGATAAAAGTCAAGATACTTGCTATATCTGTAAGAAGAAAGGACATTGGGCTACAGAATGTTCAGATCGTGACAAAAACAGAAAAGGCTACAATAGAGACAAAAGTCAAGATACCTGTTATTATTGTAAAGAGAAAGGACATTGGTCTCCAAACTGCCCTAAGAAACAACAGGAGCAGGAGGAGGAGGAGGGGGAAAGAAATTCTGAACAGGAGGAAGAGGAGGAAGAGGTTCCCTCCCCCAAGGAAGAACCCCGACACATTCACAAAGACAAGGAAAGAAGACGAAACGAAAGTGAAGAGGAAGAAAAAAAGCTGTGACAGTAAAGAAAATGAAAAAACAGAAAGAGTGAAACAGAAGAAAACCTATGAACTTTTTTAAAGTGGTATTGTGTTATGTTATGTTGTGATATTGAATTGTACCATTTGTAATAGAATACAACAGAGAGAAAAAAGTAAGTGTCTCTTGGTTTTGATTTGATAGAATAATTACCTACACTCACACATTCATTCACTCACACGTACATCATGGGTTTTTAAAAATATAATAAAAAGAACTTTTGAGTTTTCATTGAAATAGGCAATTGAAATAGTATTTCTTTTCGAAATAATTGGAGTGGTCCTGAAAAGGACCGTTGGTGTTTTGTGTGTTTAAAACAAAACAAACTCAGAAACAGGATGAAATCCTCTTGAGCTGTCTTAAGCCTTTGCCACGGCCAAGGCCTACTTCGGGACTGGTGGTTCCTGTCAATGATTTGGTAGAAATCACTAACGGTGGTAAGGTAGACGTAGTCACAGAGAGATTGGGTTGTTTCGCTCGAGAAGGTCTTTTTCTCTTCGGTCGTGATAAAGAAGTCTGATACATTTGTTTCAGACTCCTTAACTCTGCTAAAATATCTAAAAGTACCGTCGTGACCGTTTGATTTTCACTATTTTCTTTCTGTCCTTGGTCTTCATTCTTCTCCGTTGCTGCAGCTGATGCTACTGTTTCTTCCTGGTGTTTCCTTCTTGCTTCTTCTTCCTGCTGTTGAATAAGAAAAGCTTGTTCTTCTACTTTCTGTTGTTGTAAAAATTGCTCCAATTCTTCTTTTTGTCTTTGTTTAAAATCATTGACGTGTCCATAAGAAGAAGCAGAAGGCAACGAAGGTTCCGGAATAAATTCTTGCGATGTTAAAAAATCCACAATATGCCAGTTAAAATCAACTTCTTCTGGATGTAGATTTGTCATGACTTTAGTAGTCACTGTTGGTCCATGACTTGCTGTCTCTACTCCTGTCTCACTCCAATTCATCGTCTTCTTACTGTCCGCCATGATTGACAACTCTGTCTCATCGATTGACTGTGCACAGGCGCTAGTACCTCTATATAGAAAAGGTGACGTCACAGACTGCTCTCTTCCGATTGGATGGCTGTGACTGACTTTTGTAACGCACGTTTGGATTGGTCGATACACTCAATCCGTTTCGATCCACTCTTCCCCTATAAATAACCGCAGTACACGGCATTCGCTTCACCTGTTCTCATCAGAAGATGTGGACTAACGTTGAATCGTCAACCCTTGTGTCTAGCATGCTGTTTAGGACTGACATACCCATGTATGTCAGATCAGCATGGAGTGTCATTCATATGACGGAGACAGCCTGTTGGAAGAGAAGGGTCTATGTAGAAAGACAAGGTTGCTTAAAGAGAGTTCTCTTCTATGGACCCACAGTAAGGAGAAGTTTAAGGAAGAGAAGAAGATCTGTGAGATGTCCTCTGTGTTAACAAGACAACGTTAACAATACACATAACGGTCCTTTTCAGGGCCACTCATAGGTCTCGAAAAGATAGTAGCTTTCATTGCCACCTTTTTTTCCCTTGTCCCTATATAGACCCACCCTGTTCCATTTCCCTTGACGCTATACAGGCCCACTATGTTAAATTCCCCTTGACGCTATATAGACCCACTATGTTCCATTTCCCTTGACGCTATATAGGTCCCCCATGTTCAATTTCCCTTGTCGCTATAGTACCCCAAGCTGTTTTGTCGATATAGTGCCCCAAGCTGTTTTTGACTGGATTTTCCCTTGTCGCTATAAATCTTGTCGCTATAATCGCCCAAGCCCTTTTTGACTGGATTTTCCATTGTCGCTACGGTGCCCCCATATACTACTTATTATTCTCTCTCTCTCTCTCCTATTTCTCCTAATTCCTTCTCTTCGTCCTCTCCAACTTTCTCCAAATTACTTATCCTCCTCCTCCTCGACTTCTCTACACATCTTCTCCTCCTCCTACTCCTCTACTTTCTTCTCCTGGACCCTTCTGTAATTCAAATGCCAGAGAACTTATGCCGCCAACGACATTGCGCTAGCTAATGCATTTGGCTCCCACTGAACATCAAGAAGATCGACAAAACAACGTCCAGATGGAACACATCAAAATCAGATTGACTACATCTTGGTGAAAAGAGGATTAAACACAGGACTGAACAAATCTTCTATTCCAGACTCGTTTGCAAGAAATATCTTTAACATTAGCCAAACCTCTACCACGTCTTCACATACTTCAAGAAGGCCGTTGACAAGGTATGTCATGCAGCATTATGGGCAACTATGAGAAAGTAAAAGATCAGCTCAAACCTGATGCTGGTTATGTTACGTCTATATGATAAAACCAGCAGTGCAATAGCACCATAGGAGACTGGTTCCAACCAAACGTTGGAGTCACGCAGGGATATCTACTATCACTTACGCTCTTCAAAATTTTACTCAAAATGAATATGGAAGATTCCTTGGGAGACCATGACGGCACGTCAGCATCGGAAGAAGAACAATCACCTACCTTCGCTTCGCAGGTAATATTGATGGTATTGCAGGGGACGAAGAAGAACTGACTGACTTGGTTGAGCTTCTCGACACAAGCTCCACAGTATTTTGTATGAAGAATAACATTGCAAAAAGCAAACTAATGACATAAAACACCAATGGCATCGCTGCAGAGATAAAGGTCCGTGGACAGAAGCTGGGAGCAATCACAAGCTTCAAATAGCTGCGATAATTTATCACAGATGAGGACTCCAAGTCAGAACTACTTTCCAGGATTACTCAGGCAACAGCTGCAGGAAGAAGGCTGAGACCAATACGGAAGGACAGCAAAATTGCTCTTGGTTCCAAATTAAAACTCTATTGTCATATTCATTTTTCCGTATTTTCTAAACATATGCTATCATATCAGATCTACAAGGCAGATTCAAACCTTCGAAAAGAATTGTTACCGCCAGATCTTGGGCATATTATTCATTGACCACGTAACCAATAAAGATTTCCACAATAGTAACAAACGGACAATCAGGCTCTGCGAATAACTCTTGATCACTATAAAAAGAAAAAACAACAAACGCAAACTGAAATGGTACGGTCACGTCTCGCAATCGTATGAAACATTATCTTGAGAGGGTGCAGAAGAAGAAGAAAACAAAAAAGGAGGTCGGAAGACACCATTAAAGTGTGGGCAGGTATGGGGTTTAGAGATTTGAAAAGGACATTGGAGAACATATCAAGCTGCAGAGAGTTGATGGTTAAATCATATTTGTTGCCGCAACGACCTCTTGGGTTACAGGATTGATGATAATTATGATGCATCATAGCTATGCAAGCTTGTGTCAATGCATATCATTATTGTGCATAGTGATGATGATTTAGCCCACTAAGATATTCTATGTCTGCGAAAGTCCAGTGTTAAGTCCTTGAAAAGAACTAATTTTCTAGGTGGTCCTCACTGGTTATCCTTGCTATTTAAGATAAAGACATTGTATATATTATGTATTGTTAAAATAACTCGTATTTTCCCTTATTGTTTGCTGTCTGGTGGGCGTGTATAATTTGAGTTATAGAGCTTGGCCTTACTTCAGATGACCACCGATCAAAATACTTCAAGGTCCGCTTGGTCATTTTCGATTCCTGAACTGGGAATTTTTAAAACATATATTTTATAATTATTTCACTACACTTTCAGAAGGTGTTATTGCCTCGTGTTGTTGCAAAATTCGTTTTCCATATTGCAATAACTGCTGTAGTTTGGACTAATTCTTGCTGAAGTTTCGAGAACATGGGAGCAGCCAGTTTGGTTAGTCCTTTACTTAGAGCATTACAGTTTCCACAAGTACAATAAGCAAAGACATTGTAGCCACATTACGTGAAAGTCTCATAGAAGAATGACTCTAACCATTGTGCATGATGCAAGCAGCTTCACCTTACAAGTGTCACTGTCAAAAATACGTAATATCTGTATAGCGCCTTCTACAGGAGCACTTCATGGCCTCATCGTCGTTAGTTAAATACTAACTGGAGAAAGAAAACATAAAACAAAAAAAAAAAAAAAAAAAAAAAAAAAAAAACAACAACAAAAAAAAAAAAACAACAAAGAACCCTAAGGCTTTTATAACTGCATCATATTCAACAAGACTGTATTTGCGGCGTTCATTTTTCTTCAAAGGTTTCAGTGCGAATTAAGACGATTTTGCCCAATACGTAGGAGTAAAAAGTAACGAATCCTATACTTTCATTGGTGAAGCACAAGGGAGAAAATGTTAAAACGTCGCACTTGGCAGGCTTCATAAAATACTGATGACATCATAGCAAAGAGCCTCTCAGACGCTAAGCACAGTCTACTTCTTTATAAGGCGCTAGAATATCTTCTTTGACACTCATTTAAAATTTATTTTGCTACATTGGGAATTAATTAGGTTATAAAATAGTACGTCTTTGTTGAAATGTCTGGCTCAGGTTAGTACAAGAATGTTTAACTATAATAAAGGGTTGTGTACTAAGAAATCTCGATGTACGTAGTGTAGTGTTACCGACAAAGTGGCGTCCTTCGGGTTGGTGTCACCCAGTGCGGTAACTCGTGGTGTCACCCACATGGACCTTCCTTCCTGCACAAAAACTCCGAACTTTATGGACAGTCATGTGCTGTAACTATTGGTGTCACCCCATAGACTTCCTGCACAATTTTTTTTTTTATAGACAGTCATTTTGGTGTCAGCCACTGTGATGGTGCCACCCTGTGCGGTCCGCAATCCCTCCTAGTGACGCCCTTGTTCCGAAAACATTGAAGTGTCCTTCCAAACCTAAAGCAACGAGTCATGGGGTCTGGTATACAAGTTTATAGCGACGTAAAGAATACAGTGTACACCACAAGAATATATTTTTTTATTGATGATATCATGCCTACTTCTGCTTCCTGTGCATGTATTGCTAAAGGTTAGGTGGGTGGATGCCAATGAACGAAATCAAACCATAAAGCACTTTTTAATCAACAAAATGGGTGATCAAAGATAACAAAAATAACTTGCGTCATGTATATTGATCCATAATGCTCAATGGACATTATGTCAGACATGAATTTTATAGTCTGGGCGCAAATACGTCGGTGACTTTATAGCAAACTAAGTTCCGGTATTTTTAAAATCGATCACTTCTGTGTAGGCGGCGCTCTACAGTTTCGCATTTTGCATAGGAGGTTAGATTCTTAAAGAAAACGAATTTTCCCCAGTTTTCCTCACTTATCGTATTGGCCACTTAACAAATGACATGTGTGTATTTTAGGTACCACTAAAATAACTTTTAATTCCTTTATTTTTAGTATATAAATGGTGTGTGTAATATGGATTATAAAGTACAGAACTTGGCTGTATTTTAGAGGTGAACCTTTAAAAAATGCTATCTTCGCTTGGTCATTTTCATTTCATGGAATTTAAGTTATTGTATAAAAAATGAGCCGACAAATTTTATTTTACTTTTTATATGATTCATTCCACGTTCTGAAGACGGTCTTGTCTAGTTGGGCAAAATTTGTAAACTCTATTTTAATAACTGCTAAGGATAAAATACTTTAAACTAATTCAGGCTTTGTTTTGAGCACATGGGATCAGAAATTTTGATTAGCTGAGTGCTTAGATTATGTAGATTGTCCACAAGTACATTATGCAAAGAATTTCAGCCACAGTATTTGATAGTGACATAGAATATACCAACAGTTTCTCCAATGTCCATGTTGCAAATAGAAACAACTTCAACTTAATACATGTCGCTGTCTTAACAGTTTATCATATCTGCAGAGCGCCCCTTTGACGCATTCTGGGACTGAATGCTACACAGTCTAGCTCCCTGATACGCATGCTCCCTGCGTTGCACTCCGTACATCAATGCAGGGAGCATACGAATCAGAGAATCAGACTAGGGACTACAGCCAAGAGTTACTTACCTCCGGATCGAAGAGCTAGACAACATGAGAACCTGAGCATATCTGAAATAAAAGATTTAACAATGGCAGTACTTTAATGAGTATGAACAATTTTACGTTTTGTAAAAACCTGTCACCACATTTTGTACGAAAACTTTCAAACTTTGTGAATTAAAATCAAGACATATAATAGATTGATCGCATAAGGTCATGAACGTTAATAAAGAAAGCGATGAAGCTATGAGTTTGGAACTATTTTGTAATTCATATTATAGAGACCAGTTATCAGATGAATTGGATAGTAAATCATCAATGGTAGATGCACTTTCTTAGCATCAATTACACTTTCTAGGCGTATCTGCAAGTTTAAGGTCATAATTCGCAAGTATGACGATAGCTGATGTTCAGACCACCTCGGTTATTTAGGAAATACGACTTGACCGTAACGCTGCGAAAACATGAAACTTTCTTTTTACATTCGGTTCTATTTTTACCA
The DNA here is from genome assembly GCA_030141615.1 of Unio pictorum. Classification (NCBI taxonomy): domain Eukaryota; kingdom Metazoa; phylum Mollusca; class Bivalvia; order Unionida; family Unionidae; genus Unio; species Unio pictorum. Next base: position 9,114,394 of record JARLTB010000156.1, on the reverse strand, counting down.
TGAATTTTCGTCGAAGAAAATTTATGATTTTTCGATATATTATATCGCTGATACACATTCCAGGCATAGCAACTTGATGAAATAGTAGAGGTTGTTCGACTGTTTATTGCTTTTATGAGGTGGTAGTGGTAGTGAACTCAAAACAAATTAATAGAAATTTATATTATTGATGCCAGCAGCTTAAATAAAGACCGATACGAGAGCAGCATAAGTCTTGACATCATAACTGCTTCGACTAAATTTGACATACACTGTTAGGCATGTAGATATTAAATATTTCGAACTGAATTGTATTGGATGTGCGTAATTCCATATGGTAGCTGACCCATCCTATATAGCTGTCGCTATATCGTACCAGAAACAACTAAGACCTATGTTACAAATGTATATGATAGTACTTATCCCTTAACGGTATTAATATCTACAAAAGTAGGTCACGGTGACGAACTTGTCAATGTCAAATGAGTAAATATACAGTTTGTAAATATAGACATTCAATTTGTTATGTGTGAATATTTTTTAAATCCACACAAGGTATAAACATTTTCTCTTGCCAAGGCCCATCGAGCCATGTTCTTTTGTCATCAAAACAGATGTGGAATGAAGCTGATCGACAACCTAGGCTCGCTAAGATGAGTCAGATGGTACCTGAACCTAGAAGTGATGTTTGTAATCTGTTCATGCACGACTGATTCTTATCGTTATTTGCATGTACATGTAGCTCAGACTGATTCTTATCGTTATTTGCTTGTACATGTAGCTCAGACTGATTCTTATCGTTATTTGCATGTACATGTAGCTCAGTCTGATTCTTATCGTTATTTGCATGTACATGTAGCTCAGTCTGATTCTTAGCGTTATTTGCATGTAAATGTAGCTCAGTCTGATTCTTATCGTTATTTGCATGTACATGTATCTCAGTCTGATTCTTATCGTTATTTGTATGTACATGTAGCTCAGTTTGATTCTTATCGTTATTTGCATGTACATGTAGCTCAGACTGATTCTTATCGTTATTTGCATGTACATGTAGCTCAGTCTGATTCTTATCGTCATTTGCATGTACATGTAGCTCATACTGATTCTTATCGTCATTTGCATGTACATGTAGCTCAGACTGATTCTTATCGTTATTTGCATGTACATGTAGCTCAGTCTGATTCTTATCGTTATTTGCATGTACATGTAGCTCAGTCTGATTCTTATCGTTATTTGCATGTACATGTAGCTCAGACTGATTCTTATCCTTCTTAAATCAGACATATAATTAGAGTATCTACGTAAACAGTACGGTCAGTTTATAGGCTTAACTCAAAGCATGTTTGTGTAAATGTTAATTATTGATATAAAAGGCAAGGAAACTTTGAGTGCGATGCCGTATATCGGACACCATTTATGAGTGAAGGCCATTACACATAGAACGCACTGACTCAACAAACCAGACAATATATATTGGGCTTGAGAAATTACGTAAAATTCAGTCAGAAAAATTCTGCTCTCCTGGACGTCTTAATTTGATTCTTAACATATAAACATGCGATAATAAACAACCAAAAAAGTACATTTACTTTTGTGTTTTAAAAAAAACAACAACTAAATCATGTTTTCAAAAAGGATTTGAACATAACATCTTTCATAAAACAAGTCTGACCATCACGTTGGCATATATGACACGTGTCAAAGATGAGAATAAAGCATCATGACTATAATCATATTTGCAATACATGTATTTAAATTAATTTGTTGCAAATACAACTGTTTGTGCCAAACAAAAGTAATAGTTTGCTAAACTATTTTTCTTGTGTAAAACGAAAACATACTGTTCACATTATTAAATTCGTAACAGAATTACTCGGGAATTTCCAAACATTCCTTACTGAGGCAAATTTCCGATTTACCGGTACATTGAAAATGTACTGAGATATGTACCACACGAAAACAAAAAATCTGCAGTAAATGAGTTTATAAAAACGCACACCAGCATTGACCGGGGTACTATGGTCACGAGATGCCAGAAAGCGTTATCCATACTTCGTCTATGCTCACTTTTATTTAGGCATTAATAACCTGTGGAATACATACAAGATTTACTTACCGCTGAAGCTGAAAGTTTGACACCGTTGGCACCTCCGAAACTAAAATAACATCGAGAATACTCCAGTGATCAAGGGAAGTTTTTTTGTTTAGCACCTGATAATACATTTGTAGAAGAAATTAACTTAGTTAAAATTTCAATCAAGACAAGAACTGACAAGACAAAGAAAGGAAAGGGTCCAAGTGGAATTGAACATCGCAATGCCATTTCCAAATGTTTGTAAAAAAAAAATTAGACTCTGAAAGTACGTAAATGTCCGCCAGTTTGGTTGGTACAGGGATAAGTTCGAAACCGGATACTAAGTTCGAAACCGGATACTAAGTTCGAAACCGGATACTAAATCGCCAATAGGAGAGACGTTTACTCGGCACAAATAGCATGTAGATTTTGAAGTAGTGTATTTATAGTTTGACCTTTATTTCTATAGTAATAAAAGACTACTTGTTGTTGTTGCCGATGGGATGAAAAAGTTTTAGGGCACACTGAAGTATCCGATTATGCGTATATCAGTACTGATTCGATATATTAGGGCACACTAAAGTATCCGATTATGCGTATATCAGTACTGATTCGATACATTAGGACAATACATAAAGCAAGTCATTTGTTGTGTGGAGAGATATTTCAACGAGTACACCTCCTCCTCCCACCCCCGCCTCGTAGTTAGATATACTTGCATTCACTTCAACATTAAGAAACAATGTCAGGCACTCAGAATCGCTTTCAGCTTAGCTTCCTATACATTGTTGCCTGTATGTTCATGCATTCACGATCATCACCACATACATTGAAACAAACAAAAAGCCAATTATAATTGTGACAACATAATTTTATTGCTAAATGTGTTACAATGAAGCAGGTGAGAACTACATTGATTTCTGTTGGTTCATTCTTAACACATACTTTCACATTTTGATCGAATTAAAGAGTGATAAAGAGAAGAGTATGCCAGCTGGATTGATTTAACAAATGGAAATGAATAGTACAGATTTTCATGCAATATTTTACTCGCATCATCTGATATACATTTCCAAAGGACCGATTATTATTCTTGAATATGTACTATGTACAGGTAAATTTTTGTAACATTACGAGCACCTGTGGAAGAGATTGACTATTTGGCCAGCCAAAAGGTCCATACACTGAAAACATTGTATGTCCTCGAATCACGAATGCGCGTTTACGAAGATCAGATGGGCGACTTGAAATCTAGAATAAGCATTAGTAAGACAAGTCGTTTGAATCTCATTTTCACGTGATCGAGTCAATATGATTTCCCTCCTGATCGAGTATTTCAGAAAGCTAGTCCACATTCTAGAGGGTCGCGAAGTTGTGTAATGGCCTTAATTGTTGGCCATGCTAATTAAGAAAGAAAAGCAGATGAATTCCACCATGATAATAAAACAGATGATCAATAAACGGATATAAAATCTAAAACTGAACACAGTTTTATTATTTTCGCTATTCATTAAACTTCTTTCTTTCCCGTTGAACATAAAAATTTCCTATAATTGGACGTTCGTGACTTTTTTAAAGTGGGTCATATATATATATATATATATATATATATATATATATATATATGTGTGTGCGTGTGTGTGTGTGTGTGTGTGTGTGTGTGTGTGTGTTGTTTTCTTGATCCACATAAGGTCAACGTTTTCATAGTAATAAGTTTCTTCTCAGCCTAGCACTTGACCAAAAGAAACTAAGTCAGGATAAGTAAAGTATAGTAAATTTATTTTATATAAACATTGGAATCACACAGTACAGACAATCAATAGTCTCTCTCTCTCTCTCTCTCTCTCTCTCTCTCTCTCTCTCTATATATATATATATATATATATATATATATATATGTGTGTGTGTGTGTGTGTGTGTGTGTGTGTTTAGGCTCTAATAAACAGTAACACAACATGAGTGAAAATTGGAATATTTGAAAAATTAGTTCCCTGGAAAAACAATGAACAAATGGAAGAAGAAAAAATGAATTTACAGTTTGAAGAATCAAATCTCCCAAAAATGCAAGAATAATCCACGAATTAAATTCAAGTTTATGAGGGTCGCGTGATCATGTTTAAATCTTAAAAAATATCACGTAGGCAGATAGCCTCGGTTTCAGTCCATGAAACCCGCATTGATGACGAAATAAAAACAAAGTTTACATCTTAAATCACGTAGTCCTATCATGACTTTGACAACAACCAATCATTCTACTTTAATAATAAAATGAAAAAAGAACCTGTTTTCCGAAATGTTACTAATTTTGAATTAAGGTCAGAAACTAGGTCAGAATTAGGTGTTTAAAACTCAGTCAGGTCAAATAAATTTATGAAAATTGTCAAATCCCTAGTAAGCAAAATTACATTATTTTGACATATAATTAAATTAAAAATAAAAAGATTTTAAAACTTCCCTACAGAGGGAGGTATGTATTTTCGTGACTTTATTTATGACTAAACATTTTTTACAATATCTATCTATCTATCTATCTATCTATCTATCTATCTATCTATCTATCTATCTATCTATCTATCTATCTATCTATCTATCTACCTACCTGTATGTATGTATGTATGTATGTATGTATGTATGTATGTATGTATGTGTGTGTGTGTGTGTGTGTGTGTGTGTGTGTGTGTGTGTGTGTGTGTGTGTGTGTGATTTAATAAGTTTTAAAATGTGAGAAGGGGTACTCCGTTGAGACTGATGTCCCATAACGTGTACGCGAAGGGTTAAACGCTGAAACACTGTTTTAATCCTAGAATGTAAGACGTAATGCTTGATATTCATTATGGGTCGGGGTCTGGGTCTATCATGGTCTGTGTCTTACATTGAATGACAAGTATAACATGGTACGTGTCTTACACTGAATGACAAGTATAACATAGTATGTGTCTTACATTGAATGACAAGCATACCATGGTATGTGTCTTACATTGAATGACAAGTATACCATGGTATGTGTCTAACATTGAATGACAAGTATACCATGGTATGTGTCTTACACTGAATGACAAGTATACCATGGTATGTGTCTTACACTGAATGACAAGTATACCATGTTATGTGTCTTACATTTAATGACAAGTATACCATGGTATGTGTCTTACATTGAAACACTGTTTTATTCCTACAATGTAAGGCGTAATGCTTGATATGCATTATGGGTCGGGTTCGGAGTCTATTATGGTCTGAATCTTACATTGAATGACAAGTATACTATGGTATGTGTCTTACATTGAATGACAAGTATGCCATGGTATGTGTCTTACAATGAATGACAAGTATGCCATGGTATGTGTCTTACATTGAATGACAAGTATGCCATGGTACGTGTCTTACATTGAATGACAAGGATAACATGGTACGTGTCTTACATTGAATGACAAGTATACCATGGTATGTGTCTTACATTGAATGACAAGTATTATACATGAAGATAGTCAATAAATAGACGTCACTAAAGCAAGATGACGGCTAGATCTGGGGGATGTTAATTATATCCCTGACTGCTTGTTTCAATTAGGTAACCGATCTTCTTTTGACCTCTTATCCTAATAACCAGTCTTGCTTCCTTCAAAGTGCTGACAGCCCGTGATGTTATCTTGAAGAAAACAGATTTCTTCTATGAAAACTCTTTTTTTCTTCTTAAAATACCTTTTCAAAGCTTCTTGAAAATTTACTTTTTGCACTGAAAAGTGACATCATCAAAAATTGATATATGTTTTATGTGTGTGCTAAAATAACAATGAAATCAGTTACTTTTCATAATGTCACCTTTTTCACACAAAACGTGTCATAGAAAGTTTTCACGAAAACATGCTTGATAAAAGTGTAAACGACATTATAAAAATTCTGAAACAATAACATTTTCACGAAGAATATCCTTTTCCTTGTCCATGAAATTAATTTTTATTAACGTTTTACTTTTTTTTAAACATTGTGCATTTGAAATAGGAAAATATTATATGAAAAAAGGAAATAACCCTCATGAAGATTGTAATTTTGTCTTTTGAACAAGCTGAACGCTGCATAATGTTTATTAAATATTTGATTAGGGTCCGGTGGACCACACTTTCTATTTTTAAAGAAAACCCACCATCACTTTTTTCATGAAGATGTTGACAATATTGGTTAAACAAATCTTCATGAAAAGCGCAATTTATTAACTAGAAAACATTCTCCTGAAAATAACACTTTCGTGAAATTGGTCATCGGTTCAGAAAGTCTTTCTATGTGAAAAATCATTACGTTAATGATATGAACTAGCAAAGATAGTCAAAATATGCAAGCTTTTAGAATCTGATACAATTGTTGTGAAATATACATGTATATCATTGTCTTTGTACAGACAAGTGCAATGATAATTTATCGACGATTTTTAAAACAATTATGAAATAGCCTAGCATGACGGGTAAAATTTTCTTGAATAATAATTTCACGCAGTATTTATGATAAATGCGGGTGGCCATCGCTCTAAGAAAGATGAATATTTCATAAACTCTGTACTTTCCATATAAATTATTTATCATGATTCACCAAGTTATTTAAATGAACTGTTTCCCCCATTTCTTTGTATAAACGAAGAGACCCAATTTTCGTAATCAACAAGACTTATCTATATTAAATTCCAGACTTGAAATTTAAAAATCTTTCCTTAACCTTTCTATTCTCATATGGAATACCCTGGCTGAAAATAACAAATTCTAAAAAGCGATTTCTTATTATTCAAAAATTATATTACACAGATGAAGAATAACTTTTCTTATTATCTTTCTGGTGATCGCAACTACTCTATTATTCATTTTAAGATATCCAATCACTCTTGTGACATAAAAAAGAGGTTAATACGACAATCATGTGATAAACAATCCATTATTCAACTGTGGTTTCGAAGTAGAAAGTTCATATCATATTTTCATATGTACTTAATTCCTGTTAAAAAAGCACAAGGTGCAAATATGCTTATTCTTCACGAAATCACGTAATGCCCGTCCTCATTTCTAAAACACTCTTGTTGTTGTTGGGGGTTGGGGGGCGGGGGGGGGGGGGCGAGGGGTACACCAGAACTTGCATCTGCTTAATATCTTTAAGTTATTGCAAAAGTATATTAATGATACGGAGCGTTTTCACTAATGTTTCTTCGTTTGATTTTAAATATATTTTAGGCTATTATTAATATTATTCTTTTTCAGACTATGTACTGATTAATTTAGAGTGATGCATGTGTATTATATACTAAATGTAATCTCCTTCCCAAGTTTGGTAACATCATTGTTTACTTTTCTTGGATATCTTTCCTCTATTTTCCTTTTTTGGAAGATAAATCATTTAACTATAAGAACACCCGATTTGTTTTTGTTTATTATTTCTTCTGCCGCTTGTCATGCTTGAAGGGATGGGCTTATCTAATGTTGTGAGAATTTGCAGTCCGACCCATTCAGCATAATTTAGCAGATACTAAAATATGTTGAAATTAAAAAAAGGATACTTTCAGCAAGTCAACATGGGAAAAAGTTCAAATCTGAAGTAAGTGTTGTGAAATATATTTGTTTTACTCACGTCTATAAATAAAAGCTATTTTATTCAGCTCAAATGCTATGTACCTCATGCAAGTGTTGTGAAAGATATTTTAGTCATGTCTATACACAGTCTTTACTGGCGAGCGCAGTGGTAGTTTATTGACTAAAATAATCACGCATGCGGAGTAAAGCTTTATTTAGCAGTACGCATTTTTAAGTTAATAAGTTATAGTTAATTTTTCGTGGATACTTTTTAGGATGAGGAATTTGCTATAAAATTTAAGAACTGTACTGTTCATTTATATTTGCGGTGAGAATTATTATTTTTTTTTTTCTTTTTTTTTTTTTATGCGGTAAGAACTATTTTTTTTTTTTTTTTTTTTGAAAGCTTCCTTTTGACTTTGAGCCAACCGGAAGTAAACAGAAAATGTATTGCACAACGATGTTAACGACCGGTCAACAACTTGAACAAGAATTGCTATATAAGAACGGTACTGTACGGCATAGATGTTGGACAGGTGATTGTAAAGCGTAATATTGAAACGCAAATTTAGATACCTAGCACAATTTTGCTAGGCCACAATATTGCAGTTTATTAAGTAGGCCTAATTTTTAATATCGTCTGCTTATTCAAAGTAGAGATGAACAAGTAGTTTAATTTTAAAGTATCGTACAGTCTAATTATAAGTTGTACTATACCAGTAACGTTTAGACATGTGCTCACAAAAACTATTATTTGCATAGTTTAAGCACTTTGAAACTACTGTTATCGTCATTGCTAATATATAGAACTGAATTTTATTGCTGGTATAGCATGATTGTTTATAATATATATTGAATCCATATTGATTTATATTGCAAACAGGTCATAGAAATGAGAGGAAGAGGGCGAGGGAGAAGAGGTGGTAGGGGCAGAGGAAGGAGTGCATCAGGTGGACGTGGGAGGTCTGCAGGAAGAGCTGGGAGAGGAGGAAGGGGAGGCAGGAGAGGTGGAGCACATTCGGCACCTCCAAGCGGAACAGATTCAGATGCCAAAGACATCGCAGAGACAGAGCCAAAGGAATTGGATGTGGAGAAAAATGTCAAGGATTTCTTCGTTGGCAATGTTTCTATAGAGCAGCATTACAAGGGCCAGGAACAAAACAGAGACAGATATGCAGCTTGCATGGCAGTTCTTGAGAATAGTGGAGTGGAAATTGCACAGAGTAAGTAATGCCACACGATCATCAGAAGTATCAGATTTCTTAAAAGGTCTTTAAATGTTATTCATCAATTTCAGTTACATAAAACACCTAAATCTATTCAAATCGACCCAAATCCATTTAGATCTATCCCAAATTCACCCAAATATGTATGTTCTTTAAGTATCATATATTACACGAAAATATCAGAAGAGTATACGCATTGTAGTAGATGGCAAGAGAATGTCTGTTCTTTTAAGTTATACAATATAGTTCATTATACTTTCTAGCTGAAATCAATGAAAGATAGATATGTCATCTTCTTTAGATCTGTTTTTTTTTTTTTATTAAAAAAAATATTATCGTTTACACTAGCAAAAACTGTAATTAATATCTTTGAAAAACATTTTGAACTATTCATAAATCAGGCAAGTATGGCCGACTATAAAACAGTAATGTAAATAAAAACTTACCCAAAACTTGTATTTATTTTTATTGCAACTCCTGTTTTCTTTAATATGTGGTAGCTAACGTGTATTTGGGTAATCTAAGTATAAATCAACTTTTCTGATATTTTCATCAAATAAATGATACCTGAAGAACATACACCTGTATATAATGCAATTTTAGTGTAATTAGAGTATATACCTATACCTTTATTACCTATGATATGCAAGGTACTTGTTTTTTGGGTATTGCACTATGGTAAAAAATAGTAGAAATTCAAAATATTGAAAACTGTAATGTCAGTAAACACAGTTGAAATAAATTGAAAAATGAATTTTTGTATACATTTAAATTATACACAAGAGTGTGTTAAAAAAAGAAAAAAAAACAATATGCTATGCAGTGCAAAAGAAATTTTACCCATCTACTGTAATTTATCTACTTTTCTGCTACAGTGGAACCGCGGGTCATGAACTTAATTCGTTCTAGAACTCGGTTCGTGAACCGAAATGTACGTGAACCGAAACATTGAAATCAATGTAAATGCAAACAATCTGGTCCAGGACCCAAGAGGATGGTGTAGATCATTGATTTCGCCATGCTGTACTCATTAGCGATGTTGGACACACAAATGCCATTCTCATGTTTCTCAATTATTTCTTTCTTCACGTTCACTGTGATATGTTTCGGCTTCCTACCAGCACTATCACCGTCACTTTTTGCTTTCTTGGGGTACACATCTAAAAACAGTGAAATACCTTGAAAATTGCGCCTCTGCTAAGGAACGTTGAACGGTAACTGCATATCAATGACAAAGCGAGGCTGTGCGCATGTGCAAGACTAGTTTACGTACTGCATGGCTTTGCTTCGTGACTCGAGGCACTGTTCATGAACCGAGACAAAAAATGTTCAAAATCGTTGTTCGTGACCCGAATTGTTCATACTCCGAGGCGTTCGTAACCCGTGGTTCCACTGTATTTCATGTAATACATGATACATAAAGAGCTTATACTTTGTATAGTACTTGTATCAGTGGTAGATTTAGGTGAAATTGGTGGTGGATTTAGGTGGATTTGCACGTAACACATCAATTTAGATTTATTTTCATTTAAATTATTAGATAAACTTTATAGTTGCTGATCTGATTTCACAAGGACTACAATATACTTTGATGGTTAAGTAAGTCATATTCACACAGGCATTTAACAGAATTGGATTATGAGAAATGAACACTTACAATGTTGACTATAACATGAAAACAAAACTGTTTTAGTTCATGTATCATTACTTTAGGCATGGTTTATATTATACCCCTGCACTTAAAACAAATATGCATGTAATTAGTAACAACCTACAATGTTAAGATCTACTCAGAGGTCTGACTACAATTTTAAAAACTAGGAGTTCAGGACTCTTACTTTGGGAAAAACAGGAGTCCCACCAGCAAAAGTTGCAGTCCCTTACCAGAAGCAAATTGGGCATATCTGAAATGGCTACATTTCCAGAGGTGTGGAAACAGTAGTTGCCTTAGAGTTTAATTACCAAACTTCTTTACAGCACTGACATGTAGCCCTTGTTTGTCCATTAGAGTGAGAGTGAATTATGTCAGGCCAAGGAAAAGTCTTATTCTAAGCACTAAGTTAGGCATCACACATAGTTCATGCGAAATGTAAGTTCTAGCAACTTCTAGCACACTGTTGAATTTCATTCCAGTCTTCATCAATTTGCCATTTAACCCCAAAATATTTAACCAAATCTGCAAACAGCATTTTGTCTAACTCAACTTGTCTTGATTTTGTGGTCACATGCACTACTTATTTGGCTACACATGGAAATGAAAATAGAAGGCTAAAGTAACTGTTGTTCATTTGATACACAAGTATGTCAATGTGCTGCCTCTGAAATCATGTAAATATCAGCACATTTTTTCACCACTATGTAGCTAGTCCTGTCTTTTAACTTCTAGCCACCCAGCTTTTGCATTATGTTCTTCAGTTGTACTCTTACAATGACAACATGTACAGCCACTGAATTTTCTGATTGTTAATATCAGCACAGCTAAAATGATCAATTGATCAACATATTTTCCTTGGGACTCAACAAGTGATTGAAGCAAGACTAGCATGCTCTTGAATTTGCTGTTCAGCAAATTGGTGCATATGGATGACTTGTATAAGGGATTTTCTTTGTCCCAGATAAAAAATATGTTCATCTTAATACATGTGATTAAGCATTTCCGAGACCTTTGATACTACATCAAAGAATAGACAGTCGACTATAAATGAAAGATAACATTCTGTTATAAAAGTTATATCACAGCTAAATCACCTATATATATATATATATATATATATATATATATATATATATATATATATATATATATATATATATATATATATATCGCTTTATCACAGCTACAACAGCTGAAAATTCAATAAGCCTGAGATGAGATATAACTCTAAATTTGGAAAGTGGGATTAAGTTATTTTCACAATAAATAAAATTGGCCAGACCCAGCATGTGACTATCCATTATTACTTAATGTAGGCAAATATAATATTTCATTGTTTTTTTGTCTTTTAGTTCTCTAATATATTTATGAAAGACAAGCCAATTATTTACCATTAACTTCAGCTTAATGACTCTTTCATAGCTATTCAATGCATTTCTTATAAGCTTTAATACACTGTATATGAACTATGGATGTAAAATGTGAATACTTTCAGGTCACGAAATGCTAATGTTGACATAACATTGAAAAAGCTCAATTTGGGAGTTGTGTGAAACATTGGGATATAGTGATGTCGACATGTAATTTGTAAATTCTGCTTTGTTTACTGATAAATTTTAAACTAGGAAGACGATTCTACAGTATGTGTCATCCTTAAAAAGTTCATGAATCATTACATTTAAATATTGAATTTCCTTCATTATGACAGATGCTCGAGTAAGAGGTCTTGCAGCAGCTTGGGCCAGGCATGACCATGACCTTGCTGGGGCATTATTAAAGAACCGAAAAAGTTTTGGAATGGTGGAGGTATTGAAAGCTTTGAACCTCCTTGATGCAGGAAGGCAGATTCGTGTTCTGGAAAAAAAACTGAAGCGACTTCAGTTGTCCAGCGGGAAAGTTCTTCCACATACACTTGGGAAACTGAAATCAAAAATAGACAACTTGAATGCCATTAAACCACCTGTAAGTCCATCAGAGTTGTAAATAATTGAAAATTTTCTGTCATTAAATTTATAGATCAGTATTTATTCACAAACTCAAAGAACTTTACAGATGTATTTACCAAGTGGTCTAAAGCGCTCACCATTATGGATCATTGTCATTGCACCTCGGTCTGTGTGGGTTTGAGACTCGGGTTCAGCTAGTATTTGTATGTGAGAAAGCTTGCCGGTAGCTTCTCTTGGATTTGTGTTTTTTTTTCTGGGGTTTTCCCAGTTTTTTTTTCTCCATTATTTATGCTGGCTGCCATTTATAGCCTATTTTGTGCTGTAAAATGGCATTAAACCCTACAACAACAACAATAACAACAACAACAATTGTATTTGATTAGCTAATAATACAAGCATAAATTCTAAAGGCACAAGATAATGTTAACATTATGCTGCATAGTTAGCAGACTTATATCCTATGCATTACCCAGGACATTATGACACTCTACTGACATTTTCTCCTGCACCAAGGAAGATACAAACTTAAAAATTTGATTTTAGGTGCATGGGTCATCTTAGGCTTCACATTTATGAGTGGTCACTTTTTGTCATCTTTGGGTCAAGGAAAAAATGCTAACATATAGCTGTGGTTGACTTTAGGCTGAATCAAGTGCATTGTAAGATTACTGTGTGCAGATACATACACAGTAACATTTATAACTGTTTGACTGATCAAATGATGTGGGTTCACCCGACATTTGACTGGGGCTGCTAGATTTTAAGTTAGTAGGATTTTTGTGCCTTTTAACTTTTTTTTTATTCCACCTCCTTTATTTGATTCAAAAGACATAATTAATGTGATAAAATAAATTAGCATGATAACATGATAATACAAATGAACACAGCTTTTAATTCAATGCAATAATACAAGAAATACAACAGATACTTTTGCAAGTCAGTTATCAAAACATGATTGGCACTTAATTAGGTTCTCAAAGAAATGCTCCCTTACTTAGCTGTTATGGTAGATTGACTCATTTTATATTTAATTACAAGAACTGAGAACACATTGCATTTATGATGATTACGCTTAAAAGAAACTAAAAGATTAAAACTAGAGCACAAATTTCAATTGATAAAAAATTTATTTAATTTCTATTTATTTATTAAAGTACTGCCTCCATTTGGTGTAAGTGACATTTTCATTAATCAAAATTTCCTTACATATCGTTAATTGCAGTTTACTTGGAATGTCATTTAGAAAGAAAATGTAAAACTTTGTATGACCTATTTCTAAATTTGATATTTCATAATGTTGATTAAAATGTCCAGGTCCTATCTACCATTTTAATGATAAAATGAGCGATATATGAAAGTTTAAGTTACAAATTTTGATTGTGATTTTCTTCAAGTTCAGCAAATAAGGATACATTTTTTGGAGTATTTTGTGGTTTAAAAAATGGGATCCACACCTGATCCTGCATTGTAAATGGGTTTGTGAGCTATCTGGGTGTGAGTTATAGAGGGAGTAATGTATATTAAATTCTTTAAAGAAAACAAACAAGTTATTTTCTTATATTCAGATCTAAATCTCCTGTCATTTTATATGGGTCAAATATAAAAATTTAGTCTTTTGGTTAAATTAATCATTTTGATTGTGATTTTCTTCAAGTTCAACAAATAGGGATACATTTTTTGGAGTATTTTCTGGTTTAAAAAATGGGATCCACAACTGATCCTGCATTGTAAATGGGTTTATGAGCTATCTGGGTGTGAGTTATAGAGGGAGTAATGTATATTAAATTCTTTAAAGAAAATAAACAAGTTATTTTCTTATATTCAGATCTAAATCTCCTGTCATTTTATATGGGTCAAATATAAAAATTTAGTCTTTGGGTCATATGCACTGACCCCACTTGGAACATCAAAGCAGATGTTTTAGTCTCTAGAAAGCTCCCATCATTGTGTGGGAACATTCCATGTATGATGAAGAGCCTGACAACATATCAGTAATCACAGGTAATTGATTGACTAAAACTACTGCATTCTGAACAGTGAATGAACATGGTTGATTTTGCTAAATAAAATGTCGTCAAAAAACTATGACCTTAAAAGTGGACACGATTATTTTACCAGACAAGGAAATTGTAGAATGGACATGGTTGATTTTACTAAAAAAAATGTAGTCAAATAACTATGACCTTAAAAGTGGACACGATTATTTTACCAGACAAGGAAATTGTAGAAATTATTGCTGTAGTCTGTTTGCAGAATTGTCCCCTAGGTCAGGTCATCCACCAAATGGTATTGTTTGGAAGCGTGGGGATAATGCAATGACCTGTGAAGTACATAAGTAAATAAAGTTTCACCTTTCGTTTCAGTTTCAGTATTTTATGTACAAGTAATTTTTCTTATGTTCTAGTTTGGTTCTGCTAGCGGGGCTGTCTGTAAGCATGTCCGAAACTGGGTACGAACACTCACTAAAGAAGAACTGGAATTCTACGCCCTGCATTTCCCAACAGGAGGATGGAAGAAGCTAGCTGACATATGCCACATTAATCCTAAGAAAGTAAGAGCTTTTCCTGAATTGATATAAATAAGTAATTATCTTTAGTTCACCAGGCTGTAAGGCCTAGTGTTCTTGATGATAATGACCCTGTGTCTGTCATCTTTCTAATTCAGCAGTTACATGCTACCATTCTGGAGGTCATGAATTTGATCTAAGTTGATCAGATGTGGAATATAGGTTTATGTTTGAGGTATCTCAGATGAGCTTGAATGTGAGCATGATCCAGATATATTAATGAGGCTATCTGATTGACTGAGCTTGTTACCACTATGGAGTTTGCAGAGTAATTGGGAGATTTGGTGGCAGAAGGTAGGTAATGTATGTAATTCTGATTGAGGAAGCAAAAGGCCTAAGAGATTGTGTGGGATTCATGAAATGGATCATAGAACTGAACATTTCCCATTAGCTGCAAATTGAGAAAACTCTGTGATTTGATTAGTTGTGTGAAAGAAACATTAATTAGTAATTAATAGAACACCAAAATTGCAAAGCTCAACATGTCTCAAAGGATATTTTGATCCTAAACCGGCAGTAGAGTTAATATTTTTTAAGAAAAAATGGGACTGTAATAGTCTGTATTACACAAAGATGAAACATAAACAAATTCATGAAATGTTGTCATTTGTTTCTTCTTCAGGTGTCTTTGGAAATTTATTTATTGAAATAGAACTATTTAAGATAAAGAAATAACTGTCAAAAGAATCATTGATGTCTTTTTAAATTCCATCTAGATATACATAAAATTATGCATGACATGGTATAAAGCCATTGAAATTTGTTATTTGGTTGTGATTTATTACTGTTCTCAGTTAGATTTTCATCCATTTGTTGTAATGTCAAATATTTTAAAATGAAAAATCATTGTCAATCTGGTATTTATATTGGTGACAAAACAATATTCACATATTGCCATGAATTTTTGTAATGAACAATGGGTCTTGTAATTGGGACTCCAAACTTTAGGGCTGGGAACTCCCAACTTTTTTAGATGAAGGAGTCCTGAACTATAACTTTCAAAGCACTATGGAGGACCCTGCGTTGCAATATCTGGAACTTTATACTGTGAAGGTTAATTAATAAGTTAAAAAAATGTCATTAAACAAATTGTTAGTATGCAGAGTGGCAGTCTAAAGTTTAAATGATGCAATTTAGAATGTTGACCTTTGTAATATTAAAAATATGCATGTCAAACCATACACATAGAATCTGAAGATATGGAATATCTAACAAATAAAGAAAGAAGTATTGGCAGAAGTAAAGATGCAACTCAGACTGTACATGTTAAGTACAAAGAAAACATAAACATATAATAATGAATTTATATTATACATTATATTATAATATGAAACAATTTACAGAGAATTAAGGCAGTCTTTCTCCACCATGTATGTGCTCAAAACTATTTTCTCTCTCTCTCTCTTGTTTCAATATCTGTGTCAATTTGAATTCAGAAGCTAATATATGTAAACAATGTCAGGCCCGGTTGTGTCTGTTGCTTTTCTCTAATTAGACCACTATACAGAACATCAAATCACCATTTTTTAAAATTGGAAAAATCTCATGAACATATTATTTTTCAGGATTTTCCAAATCTAGAGTGGTTTCTTCCATTCTGCTATGGAGAATCAGCCCCTGAAGATCATTTGGTCAGCCGATGTCGCACGTTAACACAAGAAAACATTAACGATCTCATCAAGGAGTTTCCAATTCCATATGCCCATGCAAAAGACCATAAAGCACATTTGACTGAAGAGTCCAAAGCCTTTATTGCATCCTATGAGAAAACACTGGACACTGTTCTATGGTAATTCTTGATATAATTATGGTTAAGTCATAGTTAGAAAGTTTATATTAATTTTCTTATATGAATGATACAAAAGCTTTAAACTCTTTTGTAAGTTCTTTATGATGTCTCATTTACCATCACAGGAGTGCATCTATATTTAAATGTTTCCTTCATTTAATTATGAAATTGTCTTTCAGTAGAACCTGTCTTGAAAGACCACCTCTTCTGCCAAAAAATAATTGGTCTCTCAATACAGGTGGTCTCTCATAACAGGTTGTAACACTTTACATGTATAATCAATAAGTCTGTGAATGGAAATTATATTCTCTCAAGATAGGTGGTCTCTCATAGCAGTGGTCTCTCAAGACAGGTTTTACTGTACTAACAAACCATCCAGTGATATACTAAGGTTATATGTTTCAAGATATATAACATTAAAAATACACTGAAACACAAACACATGCACCACTGGACATTATGGTATGGTCCATAATAGATTTCCCAGGGTATTATTGGTGGAAGCTGATAATTGACCATTACTAGAAGATAAATTACAAATATATATGTGTATTTTAATTTTTTAAATTCAAGTATTTAAGTTTTTTTATATATTTACCTGTAGAAATGTTATGCTCTAATTGCTATGATATTTAATGCAAAACAGTCGGCCCATGTTCCATTCCTATCTACACTAGTAGAGACCCAGTTTCAATATACTTAATGATTCACATCACATGAATATTTGCAGTGATCATTGGTTAATTTTGTTCTATGTATCTGAGGCAGGTAAACATAAAAGAAATCTTTTTTATTGATTGGCATAAAAAAGATTTTAGTGAGAAGCTGTCTTCCAGTTCACCTGGCTATAAAGACTGAGTGTTTGGTTATGGCCCTACATCTTTAGTTTGACATTTATCATGCATTGTCTGTCCATCAACAATTGCTTGATTCCTCTTTGTATTCCTTATTTTTAATCTGATTTCAATCAGACATGGAATATGGGTTTATATTGTAAAATTTAAGAGGACTTTAATAATGTGCAAGATCCATGCATATTGTTGAGATAATCAAGCAACTAACTGAGATAAGCGAGCAGCCAATTGGCTGAGATAATCGAGCAACTAATTGACTCAGATAATTAAGCAACTAATTGAGATATGCAAGCAACCAATTGGCTGAGATAATTGAGATACAACTTGGTTGGGATAATCATGCAACTGGTTCGTTGGCCTTGTTATTACTCTGAAGGCCATAATTCTGATCCAACTCCAAAATAAAACATGTATTTATGTCCTTAAGATCTTGGACCTGCTTGATAATAAGTGAGATCAGTATTATTTAAATTATGTTGCATTTGATTGGCTGAGGTTTTAACCCCTTGCGAAACCATGTCTGATTTGATTTTGAGGTAATCTTGGTCCACTTTCTTACAACTGTGGAGGGAAAAATAACAGTTTGTGCATTAAAGCAATGAAAGCATTCTATAATTAGGTATATTGAGAATGACAAGTTTGGTTGTGAACAGGGCTCTCCCTGTATGGAACATTCAGAACTTCAGATATAATTGTATAATAGAGGATTCATGAATTTCAATACAAAAACTCAATTAAAGTAGCAAAATAATACACCTTATTGATTAAATTGAATATACCATAATTGAAAGCTGAAATGAATATATGAAAAAGCTGAAAGCCAGAAATCTTTATGCACAGTAACTCCAATGCTCCACCATCTTCAGTTACCAAAACCTTTTTGGATGGTGTGTATTTGGGTGGGAAAAAAAACTGATGAATTTGGAGTTAAAAGTTCAGATGTCAAGGTTACTGAAAGAAGAATAATTGTTTGCTCACAATACATATTTTGGTGTCTGGTGATTTGTGCAGGCGTTATATGATTCAAAACAATAACAGCGATTGAAAGCCCTTTCTATGCAATTTTCTTAGGATTGTTTTGATATATGGTAGTGTTTTCTTAATATCACATAAAGATGTGCACATCTTTCCATTGTGAGACTCAGATGGTTTTTGTGAGGATCGTATCATACGACTGAATTGTCAAAACATGATATTTTGCTACAGCGTTTTTGGTGATTTTTCAGGTACCAAAATTTGCTTGTCAGTTGATTAAAAGATGTTAGCTCTGTATTATCAAGTTTAAATATTTAGTGACATGACTTTGAAGACAGTTTCTATTTGTAATTTAGTACATGTATCTATCATAAAGAAATGCAAATTTTCATGAGTAACGCATTCAAAATGCCAGTACAGAACACTAATCACACTTTTTAAAATGTCAAACTTAAGATGATTCAGTCAAGAAACAGTATCATATCTTGGGAAGAGAAAGTTGTCTTGAAGAAATTCTGCAACTAATACCATGAGGATATTCCACCTGCAAAAATTCTCTCCTCTGCTTCAGGTACTATGAGGATTTAATGTGTGAGGCTGCCAATAAGGTAATAATGGAAAGAATCTGTAAAGGTGAGGAAATCATGCTTCCATGTGGCAAGTTTCTGGATAGACTTTTGCTGATGAAAGTACGCAGAGAAAACATAAATGACAGACATAGTAACCATTATGGAGAGGTACAAGATGTTTTGACACAACGACCAGTGGATGAGAGTAAAGCTCCATTCTACAAAGATTTGCTGCCCATGGCCCAGAAAAGAATCAATGAAATCAGGTATAATGGTAGTTAAATTAACGATTCCATAGAAGTGATGATATTAATTACATGTTAGTCTGTTATAGGCAATGGAATGTATGACCATCTTGAACCCCATTCTCCCTGAGACAAAGACAAAAGTATAGAAGAGTTCAGTTTTGTCATAAACCTAGTTATTATTTCATTAACCTAACTCTTTTGACCTAATTTCATATGTAGTGAATCATTGCTATTACTGCTTGCAATTCAGATGATTGTTAAAGAGATATCTCCATTGCACAAAATATCTTGCTGAACAACAAATAAATCAGCATTGTTTAATTATAAACTTGCCATCTTTGAGGGGTTTGTTTGCAGTGATAATAAAACACACAATAATTAAATCCTAAATAGTTCAAATAGTACTGTCATCAATCGTAACAAACGAAGTTCTAATATAATTTTAGTTATGTTCAGAATAAGATCCCACAATAAATGTGTTGATGTTCCTGTAGTGGCTTGGAATGAAGAGATGTACCAGCAGTCTTTTTGCTGAATGAGAACAATGCAATACAAGATATCCTTGTATGAATTTACTATAATTCCAAATTAATGTTCCATTCCTAGAATATTATAGATGAGCACTTTTTATTTCCAGTGAATAGTAATTTGATTAAACAATTCCATCCAAAATGAAATACTAAACACTACACTAAGACTTAATTTTGCTTCAGATGTTAAATGCAAGTATAAGTAATTTCTGAAGTAAACAAGATTATAAACCATCTACTTGAACTAGCTTGCACTTACCATTTTCTGAATTTTCCATTCAAGAACATTCTAAGATGTCAACAAGACTATGTCTATTACTAAAATTATTTTAAAAAATAACAAGTGAAACATCAGGTGGACAAGTTATTTCCATGGGGTGTGGGATGGATATTCCATTATTCTAGACTTGTTTAAGAGAAACATGTTTACATTAATAATGATCCCAATATTTAATCCATACTCATGGAAAAATATTAATCTGTATTATTGTTTACAAAATGAAAAGAACATAGTAAACTTGATTTTGGACAAAGTCAAGTACTAAATACAAATGCACGTAAAAATATAATAATGGAGAAGAAAAAGACCCTAACAAAATCAAATTAAATATATGTTAAAATTTGCATATTGTACATTACTATGAAAATAAATGCTGCAGTGTTTCCAATGAAGATTTCATCTTTACATTTTCTATCAGTGATCATGGAATATGTGTTCTAGGTGTTCAAGTTGACAAAAACTCTGTAACACATTTCTGTCAGCCAGTGAAATTGGTTGCCTTATGCTGCTTGGCAATGAGCACACTCGATTCAGTGAACTTGGGATGCACTCATTTCAGTATAACATGAGTCATAACTTTAACTTATCTTTATTTTCTTTACTCTTTTTTTAAGCCCATTATGAGTGCCATGGAGTGAACATTCTTGTACTCAAGATGAACAATTATGGTCATAAACTTAATGGTGTAGATTGGAATGAATCATGTATTTTGCACCATAATAATTCAGGGTTTGGTGAATTATTTCACTTTCATATTAAAAAAGCAATTGACATTAAAAATCTACCAAAGAAAAGGAACACAAAAACAGAGAACCACATGTTTAGATCAGTGCTTCCATAATATTTGTACATGAGTAGGAAATAAGGAATTCAAAGTTAATATGTAGCATGCTGTAATTAATGTTTATTTTATTTCAATAAGTACAGGTGACACTTGCTTATATGCCAATTTGATGTATGTGTTTTCAGTTTATCAAGAAATAATATAGAATTCGCTTCACTGTGCTCATATTTTTGCCATCACTGGTGCCATGCATTTGCAACTCATCACACAAAGAGAGAGCACTCTCAGTTACTTTCAATTTAAGTCAGTTTTGATTCATACCATTACCTCAGGAACACATCTAAGATATAAATTGAGTGGCACCTGTATTTTGAGTAATTATTTAATTAATTGATCAATCAAGAAACAAATAATAGTTTTCCAACAAAATAAATGTTGATAATAAATTTACTTAATTCTAGTTTTTATTGAAGTAAATAGATTCTAAAGAGTCATTATTCTTAATTTGATAAAGTAAATGGAAGGCTTTTTTCCATGAGTACTGTAATTATAATGATAATTTATTTCCGAAGCATTCTAAACTAATTCTCAGTTGTTTTGGTCTAGCTTACAAATAATAGTATGTAACTGTGTAATGTTAATATTATATGGCTAAAAACTATTTTGTTATAGAGATTGAATTTAATATACTCAGAATATTGTCTTTCAAGATTAACCCATGCAAGAAGGCTTGTCAGTAGCTTATCTTGTGGTGGTGGCTTTTACAGGGATTTACCAAGGTTATTTCTCTACCAGTTCTACTGACCACCATATATAGCCTATTATGTGCTGAAAAATATTGCTAAATCCACGACAACAATAGTGTTTTCCCCCCAAATACTCAAAAACTCTCCATTATTTTATTTTTAAGAAGAAGATTCACGAGTTTAAATAACCATGCTAAATCATTGTGTTATTTTTCAAGAAAAGAATCAAGATTTTAAAACAAAACATGCTAATTAAGTAGGTATTCACCCCTTTGATGAGGAATTTATTTGAATTTGAAACCTTATCTATATTTCAACTCATGCTTTTGCAGTCTTACTCTGGAGTCTCCGATAGTTATTATGGGGGATGCCTCTGGCTCCATGGAGATAGCCATCAAAACCAGTACCATAATAGCTGGAATCCTGACAGCAATTACATCAGCTGAACTTGTTTTCTTCAACACCATGACCCGCAGTGCTCTTTTCCTGCCCAAAACTGTAGAAGAGGTAAGGGTGGCTTGATTCCTACAGTTCTAGAGATTTCTTGCACTAATTTGGAACTGAAAGTTAGAATGGGACATAAAATTCATATTACATCTTAGAAAAGTTGTCCAAAAAATTGTAACTTGCAGATGTTACTTTATTTTGAAATGGAAGATAAGGTCTTTTTTAAATCTTTATTTTTGCACTTAGCTTGTTTAGTCTTGAACCAGAAGAGCTTTTGCAATAGTCTTTTAGCTGTAGTCCTTTTTTAGACATCCGTTGTCAATCATCAGTAAACACGAGTTTGTTCTAGCTACTACTCCGAAATTTTGGGAAGTATTGCGACCAGACTTTACAGATATCTTCTCATAAAGTCTCTTTGGTCCAAAATTAAATTGGTACCCCATGGATTCCATATATGACCACCATGGCAGCTTTTTTAAAAATACTTTTAATACTATTGCCGCTAAAAAGATCATATAAACAAGTGATTTTTAGTGAAAGATTTCTTACAATACTGTGCTGGTCCAAAATGAAATAGTACCAATTAGATATCTAATGTGGTTGCCATGGTAAGCATTTTGAAAATTGTATTCCTACTCATCCAAGTTAATGGATGCTCATATCAACATGGTTTCTTTTTTACGAAAGATTTATAATAATTATTAGACTCTAAAAATGAAAATAGTGCTGATCTCGCATCCAGTTTTGCAACCATGGTGACCATGTCGAAAATCTTTTCTCTCTGCTATTAATGAACTGATGGTTGTATTGATATGCAGTTTTCACTTAGAGTCTAATTATAATGTTTAGTTGATCCTAATTGAAAATGGCACCACTCTGTAAACCAGTATGGCTGCCATCATGAAAAATCTTGTTCATGCTATTTCAGCTAAACAGAATTTCATCTTGACACGAGGTTTTCAGCTGAAAACTTTTGGATAGTGTGTAGTTGGTGGCCACTTGGCAGCCATCATGAAAATCTTATTATTGCTACCATGGTATGTCACTTAATTCTCATTTGTGTGGTATGATATACTTATTTGTTAAAATTGACTTTGAAAACAATACAAAAAAACTATACATCTTGAATGGAAGGAAATGTTTTCTCTGAAAGACTTCTTAGGATATTTGGTTGCTCCTGAATGGAAATGGTGCTAATCTTGCATTCAGTATGACTACCATGATAGCCCTATTGAAAATCTTGTTATTGCTACTTATTCTGAATAAATCGTGTCAAAAACAGGTTTTCAACAAAACACGTATTTGGATGACTCTTTATTGGCTTACCATATTTTCGCACATATAACATGCCTACATGTATAACGTTCACATGCAGATAACACGTGGAAATTCCGTCTTTGTGTAATAAAAAAATATCTTGGATTACGCACCAATGCATGTACCATGCGGTAACCAACACAGGAGTGCCAGAGGTGCCTCATCTGATACGCGTTATGAGGCTGTTTATCGTCTCTCGCTCACCATCCAGCGATTTATCGCTGGCTCCTTTATCCCTTTCTGCTTGTAATAAATACCGGTAATACTAGTACAGTCGTAAATGCCATGTCGTAATATTTTTCGGGTAAAGAGAGGCAAAATAGCACTGCTATAAAACTATGTGTATTTACTGGTTTCCGCTAATTTCTGGCTGCAATGCATGCATGCCGGTATAGAGATGTTAATATCTTATTTTTTCTTCAAAACCTTTTATTCTTATAATGTAAGTTAGTGTATGCCTCGTGCGAATAAAAGATATTCATTACATACTATAACGTACAGAAGCGTGACACAACACAGTGTCAACTTTGAATTGTTTATTTTCTACTTAAATATTTGAATAAACCTCATTTATACTGTATGTGTATGAAAGAAACCTTTTATTAATTGTCACCGGTTTATTAGGGTGGTTGCTTGAAATTCATCAATGCGCTTTGGGCTGTAAAAAATACTGGGATAACGCGCTTATGCATATACAAGGGGGTTGGGCTGATTGTAAAAACGCATATAACGCGTGCTTTATATGCATGAAAATATGATAATAATCTAAATATAGGAAATTCAAATTTTTCGGTTCATTTTTAAATCCTTGATGAGGAATATTCTTTTGCAATAGCTATCAAAGTACTTTCTGTCTTGTTGCATCACTAATCTGATAGAGCTGGGTCATTTTCAACCATTTTGTATCATTCTTGAAGACAACTCCATAGCATTCACGTTTTATTTTAATAGAAGAAAAATGGCATGTTAAATCTATTTCTTATATATCTTTGTGGGTTACATGTTATATTCCATGAATATGTTGTTACTCAGTTTGATTCCAAATGATAACTCTCTTTTTGTATTCTTGAATTACTTTTATGAAATCATCCTTAATTGAATATTAAACAGGTGTCTTTTATACTTTAGATCTAAAATCAAACAATGGACACAGAGGTACTGGTTATCCATGTAAATTGAAATCATTGACCAATCCACACACACATATGCACACACACACACACATACACACATTCACAAATATTATTTTCATCTTTACTTATCAAAACTTTAATACAGAAACAGTTGTTTACACAGATGTAAAGTTTGGCAAGAAAGCAGACATACATTCTTTTCATTTAACAATCAACAAAATATTTTGCCTTGGTTGATATCAGGCTTTCATGAATGGGCAGAGTTGAGATGTTATAAAATAAACACTTTATAATGTAAATGATTCTGTTAGTGTTTACTTTTTAAAACTTGTATCATCAGTTTGGTCTACAAATCTACTTTCCTTCCAAAGTCAAGCAACATTTGAGAACTTGTGAGATTGGCATAAAATTGATCTAATATTGGAACATAACACTTATGATATGTATATTTGTGTGTCCTAAGCAGTTTGAACAATTATTTGACAATTTATTATGTATGTCATTCTTAAGATATCTTCATGGTTTCCAATGTGTGAAGCTGTTCTTTGTCAGAAGTTCGAATGCCAGTGGTAACTGGTTTTTTAATGATAAATAAACTCTTACCATTTGAACTAGAATTACACAGTAATTGGAGTCTAAACTGTTTCTGAACTGATTCCTAACTTGCACTTGGTATTCAAATGCAGCTCCTGAGATCAAAGGGACAGCTGAATGTCTATTTTGTGGGTCTATTTATATCAATCTTTATTATCTATAGAAATGATTTCAGTAGTTGAAATTTGGCATTTTGATAGGCAAGTTATATTTCATTCTTATTACCAAAAAAATTCACTTTCAATTGCATCTGATTCAGTAGAAAAATAGATCCCATCTGTACATCTTAGCACAGATGGTCATAGACCAGTGGAACTTATGCAGTGCTGTCATGTCTCCAATTAACAGTTTTGTAATTGCTTACTTCTAAAGTATTTGTAAACATTATCATGTAAATATTGGCACCATTAGGATTTCTAATATAGCAGCAGAGGGGGCGAATCAGACAACATTTTTAAACAAGTTTTCAATGAAATCAGGCTTCTACGGCCAAGATGTGGTGAATCGGATAGCGTTTTTAAACAAGTTTTCATGGATTAGGATCAAATTAAAAATTCAATGAAATCAATGAAATCAGTCCAAAAAAAAAATCAATGAAATCAGGCAAAAAATTATGAAAAAATCAATGAAATCCTGAAATGAGTAAAAACTTTTCAACCGAATATTTTATCAAGTCCGATACGATATCGTGTCCTAGGGTCATGTAAATTTATTGTTATAAATCCGTGTGGGGTAGACTGAGCATGACTAAAGAAATTTCTAAATTGATTGAAGTCCATATCAGAACACCATGTCTGCCAAATATTTCGTAGCGTATGTGTATCAACGCCGTTGAATACAGCAAGAATATTACAGTTATCTCTGATCACTTTTGGAATCTGAGTGTATCGTTGAGTGACATATATCACATCAGTGTTTTTGTGCCTGCCTCGGGAAAATATTCTAGCTGGGTTTTTTTGTTTATCTAACATTACATCGTCGTATACAACTAAATTGTTGATACTTCCATCGAGGTCTTCTACTGATGGTGCCTCGTCAATATCGGTTATAAATTCAATAATATCCTCGCCGGCAATCTCTGAAGCGTTTTCATTAAAATCTTTTAGCACTTCATAGCATCGTTGATCATCTACGCTAGGGGCAATTAAATACAACTTATCCCACTTCATCCATCTCATTATTAAATTGAGCAACAATTGCGTCTTGCCGGATCCAGATGGCCCGATTATAATTGCGCGGATAGAGTTTGGTAGCACTGCATGATGCTTAACTGGTTCTCTTGTTTTAGTTGCTGAAAAATCAATTATATTCATATCTCTATACATAAATTATGGATC
Source organism: Unio pictorum (assembly GCA_030141615.1). Lineage (NCBI taxonomy): Eukaryota > Metazoa > Mollusca > Bivalvia > Unionida > Unionidae > Unio > Unio pictorum. The sequence continues at coordinate 9,087,800 of JARLTB010000156.1, read as the reverse complement.
TATATTGTGTGAAGTGTAAGGCGCGTACTGGCACAGATGACTTGATGACGATTACAACAAAAAATAACCGATCAGCGCTTTCTGGTAAATGCATACAGTGTAGTACAAAGAAATTTAGATTTGTTTCTAAACCCAAGGAACCTTTAAAAAAAACGAGGAGGTGATATCGCTGCCAAATTAGCAAAATTCCCTGGAACCCCATGGGCAAAATACCCTGGAGAAAAACACCTTCCAGGATATAGCTACTGTGGACCAGGAACACGATTAGATATCAGACTCAATAATCATAACCAACCCAACCCCGGTGAGGAACCAATAAACGCTATTGATAATGCCTGTCACCTTCATGATGTTGCTTATAAAAGCAGCAATTTGCAACACAGGCATCTAGCAGATGTGAAATTAATTCATGCGTTGAATGCTATTCCTGATAAATCCTTCAAAGAAAAGTTAGCTTCATTTTTGATAAAATCGGCTATGAAAAGCAAATTGATGTTAGGTGCTGGTAATTAATAACAACATGGAATCTATTTATTATTCCCCAAGAGGATACTGGAAGGGTAAATCAGCAATCCATAAACTCGCTAGCGCTGCAAAAGTGAAAAAGGCTACTGCGGCTCATTGGTTATCCAAACAGGCACTATGGCAAATTTACCTACCACCGCCTAAACAAATTAATGTCTCGCATTTTGATGTAACCGGACCCAATGAAGTTCATCAGGCTGATCTATTATTTCTGCCACATGACCACGGTTACAAATACGCATTAACCGTAGTTGATATTGCAAGTTGATACAAAGAAGCAGAACCGTTAAAAACAAAATCAGCCACTGAAGTGGCTTCTGCATTTGAAAGGATTTATCGACGAGGTCCTCTGCACTGGCCAAATCTATTACAAATTGATCCTGGCAAGGAATTTCAGGGTGCAGTGTTATCAATAATGAAATATCACAATGTCACTATCAGACCGGGGCATACTGCACTGCATCGTGATCAGGCAATTGTAGAACGGTTTAATAAAACCCTTGCTGAGAGGTTATTTGGATATCAATACGCAAAAGAATTCATCCAAGAAAAAAGATCCCGTGAATGGGTTAAAAGGTTACCAGCTGTGATTACTGCACTGAATAACGAGATTACTAGAACAATCAACATGAAACCTATCAATGCGATTAAAAAGAAGTCAATACCTGAAAAACCACAAAAAGATTTCAAAGAACCAATTCTTGGTAGTAATGTCATTGTGAGGTATTTATATGAACCAGGAGAGCTTGAGGGTGGCAGAAAAAGAGCTACTGATCCTATTTGGAGTGTTACTGCACACAAGATATCTAGTATAACACGATCTACGGGTAGACCTCCAGTCTATAAACTGGATTCAACTGCCCCTCAGCGGGTTTTTACTAGACAACAATTACAAATAATACCCGAGGATACTCAATTGCCACCCCATGGTCTTAACTAGCACCGTTGCGTCTATTGCACTCTAGACAAGTCAACATCACATTATTTCTGACATGACCGAGATTGTTATTTTTTCTGTCAACGGTAAATTGGCGAGGATCCTTATCCGAATACTGCCAATGCATTATACAATTGCAACTTGCGCAGTGATTATTCTGTTGTTTCTTCAAAGTGATTATTAATCCAGCATCAATATCAAATTCTCGTTTTTTTTTGTCCTGTTGTTTGTAACCGGAGAGTTTTTTATCAATAATTTTAATATCAATATCATCTATTGTGGTGTCATTATCATCGAAAACAATTCTTCGAAGTTGATCTATTCTTCGTACTCTGGATACTGCGAGATAAACTAAATTCGACCACTCAATGCGATTATCTACTATCCAAATAATTGTATCCGATATAGTCAATCCCTGTGAAGAATGTATTGTTGCTGCATAACCTAACGTCCATGGGGATTTATCAGCACGCAATGCATCTTCAACGACGCTGATATCAACCAGCACAATATCATTTAATACTAAATTCTGTTTTTCACTTTGTCCTGGAATATCAACTTCAATGTTCTGTTTTCGTGTATCCGAGGGCCTATAACAAAGAGGCACTGGAAGTGTTGCAAATTTTTGTTTATGCAATTCAAATAACTTCATCTGAAGTGTATCCCTGACTATTTTTCTACTTGCAATGATCAAATCGTTTGGTCTCCACATTTCCCAGAAATCATTCATGGGAGTTTCTGAAATTATTTCACGCATTTTTTCACATTGGATTCTATCCGGTTGTAATCTGATTAGTTGTTTAAACTCACGTAATATTTCATCTAATGATCTAATGTCATCATTCATCTCTTCGTAATAATCAACGTATGATTTTAACCATTCATGAGGAGGTTCACCGACAAATGGTGGTGGTTGGCCTTGATCGCGCACATGATAATTTTTGTATTTTTCGTTGACAACCATTCAAGAAATGTTTTTAATACTTGTAACGGTACCGTGCATATTTCATCCCATAATATCACCGGTGGAATAAATTTCTGTCCCATTCTTTCAGGGGTCCATTTATCACCGCTCCATCGGAAAAAGCTGTGATAAGTACCAGAATTTTTTACATCTCGTTGTTTTATGTCTCTGGCAAGTTTGTGAGTTGGTGTTAACGCATTCATGTTGATTTTATCCTTGAATAAATTGATTACTCGTGTTGTCTTTCCTGATCCTCCACAACCGTTTAAATAAACTGTTTTATACCGGCATATTGGATCAGAAATCGGTGGTGCATTAGAAAATTCTGAACACTGATTGCTTTTTAAATAATTATTTTCAATTGTAACATCTGCTGATGGAATATAATCATGAAGCATTTCTTTCTTAATTCTCCATGATCTCCATGATCCCATGATTCTCGTTGCCAGTAGCCTTAAAATCAGCCATATTGCTATTTATGTAAAATGAATCAGTGGCAACTCTAACTGCGGTGTCAGGAAATTTATTAATCATTGAAAACAGATTAATAGAAGCATAACCAAGCATAGAAGCTCTCAAATGTGTGTACTGCGGATTGTATCCATCATTGTAAGTAACAATTGTACCCAATTTGGTTCCATCGGACATAAATGCGTCCTTACGATTTACATATAGGCCCCTATTCGTTAAATCCGCGATTACAAAATCGTATTCAGCATTGTCTATAATTAACCGTGAAGAATATCTTGTATTGTCATATTTGCCACCCTGGGTAAATTTATCGATTATTCTTCTACTGAGATCTTTTGCTTCGTTGTTTCTGATTTCAAATAACTGTTTGGACCAATTCATGATTTGTTGTTCATTAAAATCAGGAAACAGTTTTCGCTGTTCGCTAATTATTTTTTCTAGATCAGGTTGTGGTAACCAGACTGATTTCTGTGCTCGATAGGATATAATTGCTTCACTGACAATTAATGATTTTAACATCTTACAATCAAGCATATACCGTAATAACACTATTGGCATCCAGTGTTTTTCAGACATGTGTTTACCAATCCAAAGATAACTACACGGATGAAGTCCTTCAGCCATTTCAAATGATACCACACAAGCGAATCCGGTTAAATCGAAATCAGGCAGTGGTCCATTAATAGTAACACGGGTCATTTCGTGTGTGGGGTGTCCAAATCGTTTGAAATATTTCTCGCATTCTCCATACCCGAGAAAACTTCCTGGATAACATGCAATCATATCAATGGAAATAACGGTTTCAGGGTCGTATTTTGTATTCCATAATCCTCCATGGCTCTATTCAAGACAGGACAATCTGACATCTGATAAAAACTCACTTCTTGTTGGTTTCCACGCGTTTTTCTTTCTAGCAAAATGTGCTGCAATTGATGGTACTGTAAAACAGTTTGCTAATAATTGATCGTTGTCTTCCCCCTCCCCAGAAAACTCACTAGCTAGTTGTTTCATTTGATTATGTAGTTCTTCAGTACGGTACAATTCTCCGTTGGGCCTTACAAACTGATCAAATCTACATTCTTCGTCTGAAGTACTATGAAATAGCCACATTGACACAGGATCGTTTTTACTCAAATTGTAAATAGCATCAAATAATTTCTGCTCTGAAAAAAACTCTTAGGTTTGGGATAGATATTTTACGGTTCTATCCCGTGGGAATATTGTTACTGCAGATGACCACGCGTGTTCGTTATGACCAATAATTTCAATTGGGGCTCCCTGTGATTTATATTTCGATTCGTATAATACTTCTCCGGTAATTGTCCTTACTGATATTGGAAATCTTAATGATTTTTCTAATTTGGTTATATCTTGAATTGTTGCCCCATGCTCTCTTACCGTTAATTCCCACTCGGTTATTTTTTTTTCGTCTTAGATCAGTTAGTTTATTTCCCCGGGACGCATTTGTGAAGTGTTCTATTATTCGTTCTGCTACACAATTGAGCCTTGTTGAATATTTCATGGGTGCTAGTTTTGCAATATCAGGTTTTTCATTGAGCGGATAGATCCCGTAAACAACTGCTGTTACAGGATAAGATCTTTCGTAGTAGGGTTTATCAATTCCGGTCAAAATTCCTGGTTTTGAATCCTGATTCACGGTGATAGTTTTTTTGCCCTTGAGAATGGGTTCAAATTTATCCCTAATGATCCATTTTCCACCATCACGGATAATGAATTTGATTCGGAAAAAATGACTTTCTTCCCCAAGACGTGAAATGATCACTGCTGCCTTTTCATCATTCATGGTAGCGTCAACAACACCATCAATTCGAAATGTTGACCAACAATAAGATGCTCCATCACGCTTGAATTCATTAAAACAGTCTCTGATGGGTTTATCAAGAATTTTATTCTTGGGTGTATTAGAAACTATATCAAGATTGAATTGAGCATCTTTCCATGGTGATCTCTTGTTACGTTTTTTTGGGTCTATCGCGATTAAATCTAGGATTGATTTTCAACAATCTCTTAAACTCCTTCATGTTTCTGTCTACTACACGTTTTTTGGGTCTATCGCGATTAAATCTAGGATTAATTTTCAATAATCTCTTAAACTCTTTCATGTTTCCGTCTATTGGACGTTTTTTGGGTTTTTTGGGTCTATCGATATTAAATTTAGGATTAATTTTCAATAATCTCTTAAACTCTTTCATGTTTCCGTCTCTTGGACGTTTGTTTCCGTCTCTTGGACGTTTGGGTCTATCGCGATTAAATCTAGGATTAATTTTCAATAATCTCTTAAACTCCTTATCAGTATTGAATTTAGCATATTTCGAAGTCAATCTCTTGAACTCCCTCATGCTATAATTAAAACAAGCATTTAAATGAAAGATTTATGTATAATGAATCACTGCAAATGGCTTTTGATTGGATCAGTAATCCCGTGTAACAAATCATGCAGAAATGAGTTCTGTGGGTATCATATGCAAAGCTTTCGTCGTGGAAGCCTTGGTCCGTTACCCTGTATTCGATGTGGGGTTGGGGTCAGGGGGAAATCGCAGTTATGTCTGAATTGCGGTGGTAAGCGATACAGGGAATTGAAGCGTTATTATGATAAAAGAATAAAAAATGGACAATCAATCAGAAATTTTGACCCTGAAAAAGTCTCTGACCCTGACAACGTCCTTGACAAAATCATAAGAACCCCTCAAGACTACATTGAAAGATTCATTATTGAACCAAACAATGAATTAGACAAACAATAGTATTATGTATACGAATGAACCAAGAATTCAGACAGCATCCCTTGATTACAAATTATGAAGCATCCAGTGGTGGTACTGTCAGAAACCGTAGACTGAAGGAACCAGTTGGTTCTGTGAATAATCAAGGGTATTTGAAGTTTCGCGCTGGAAAGAAATTTTATCTCAATCATCGTTTCGTGTATGAATGTTTTAATGGATTGATCGAGGATGATTTTGTTATTGATCATATCGATTATAATCCGAAGAACAATTCTTTATCAAATCTGCAAGCTATCACACAAAGTGAGAATATCAAACGAGGGAGGACTGGCACTTGTTCAAAAAAAGCGAGACCTGTGAAATCTTTGAATACGATAACTAACGAAGAAAAAATATTTTCATCTATGAATAGCGCCGGTAGGCATTTCGATATTTGTCGATCTTCAGTACGATTCGTTGCAGAGGGGATTTATCGATCGGCTATGTCAAAAAGGACTGGACAGAAAGTTCAATTTAGTTATGTCTAATACTTCATATTTTTCAATTAGAGATATGTCATTGTTATAGAATAATGAATTCTGAAAACATGAATAGCATCATAGTTGAAATAGCAAAATTGAAAAATCAGGATATCAAACTATCAGATGGATTAAATCCTGATCAAATTGTGTCTGATTTTCAGGATATAGAATACGGAGTAAACAACAATAAATATATGCTACCAAAGAAATATGCACTCATCAAAAGAATTCAGAATTCTATTAGAGACTCTCTTTCATTTTCCAGTGACATCAGTGTGTTCGTTCCGTTGTATACTATCGTAGAACGAATACGAAAAGAATTAGGTAACGAATACGAATTGAAAAAAGAAGTCAACTCTAAAATTAGAAACTTACGGGCGTTAATTCAATTTTGTCAGGAATAAACTGCAACAACGACAGAGTTTACAAACTGATTTTGCTTTGGGGTCTAAAGCGTTGTTTAAACCAGTAACCACAGCAACGAAAGGGGTAGAGCGTGCTATACTGGGAGATGATCCCGAGACGGGGAAATCTGTTATTGGTGAACTTGAAAAAATAGCAGCGAAAACTGAACAAACAAAACAAATGGAATCAAAAAGAAGAGTAGATGATTTACGCGTGAGATTTAACGAGGAAGGGTTAGCAGAAATTGATGAGACTGGTCCAACAGAAATTCCTGCGCTTGTTGTTACGTCTTATGAAAACAGAAAAAAATGGTTGAAACCAGAACATCATAATTTTGTTAAGAATTTCACTCATTGGGCTGATATATTTTATAAAATCAAAACTAAAAAAAGTCAAATAAAGACAGATAGTGCATCATACATCGAATATATCAAGATGGTGGATAACGTGTATAATCAATATGAAGAACTAAAACAACAACAAAAAACGCCAAGATTGCAAAGAAAACGACAGCAGCCTGCAAAGAAAATATCTTTCTCTCCTAAAAAACTACCACCTGATGAGGATACTCTTGATTATTTACAAACCACGGATTTAGAAGAACTGGATGAAGCAACTGGTTATAGCGGAAGTGGATTAGGGACATATCACGATTAGATGTTTTAATCGGAGGATTCCGAGCTGGAAATAATTCACCGGAAATAATTAATGAAGCAGCTGATATCTGTAGACGGTTATTTCAAGGTGGTATCATGGATATCAAAACATATCGAGATTTCATTGACGAGTTAGCAAATGGGTATCACAGTGATTAGCGTTTCCAATTGACAAATTGTTTTACAATTGAAAAATTGTTTCTGATTTCAAATAATGATCATACACTACAATCATGATAAACCAATCCCCGTCTATGTAGTTAATTCACGGTTGCCAGTTTATAGAGCATACTATGGAGATGGTTTAGGCAATACCATTTTAGGATTCTTTTCAAGAATGGCCCCAAAAGTGATGCCGTTAGCTAAACAATTATCAATGAAAGCCATTGATGTTATTCGTGATAAGGGTACTGGTGCTGTTGGAGATCTTGCCGGAAAGGCATTTTCTGCAGCAAAAAATAAAATAACATCATTAGTAAAATCACGAAAAAAGAAACCGTTACCGTCTACAGCAGAAATGCCTGCAAGTGTTAGTAAAATAATAAATAACGCAGTACATGAAAAATTAGCGTCGATGGCTTTAACCCCCGACCCAAATATGATAGCGGGAAGTGGCTTTAAAAAACTACGTCGATGAAATCCTACGGATTTTCACGCTAGCGTTTTTCACGATGAAAATGGAAAATCACGATTTAGACTCTGATAAATAGAATAAAATGTTCAAAAAGTCACCTGATCCAGCGTTTGATATAGACGCCCCAGTCCCCAAGAATGATTCTGTACGCGATTATCAATATTACGCCTATCATGCAATAGACCCAAATAGTCGAGCAAGAATTGATCTTCAAGTCCATGATACCAGTAAATACTTTTTGCCCTGTGAAGCGTTTATCGAAATCGAAGGAGAAATTGTAACAACTGCTGATACTACTGCTGTACCAGCACCGTATCCAGCTGGTACTCAAGTCGGTTTTGTCAATAATGGTATTATGGCGTTATTTGAGAGTGCAAAATATCTCATTGATGGAAAAGAAATTGAGTCGATAGATCGTGATGTTGATGTGGCTACAACAATAATCGGGCTAGCAAGATATTCTGATGATTATACAAGATCAGCAGGACCTTCTATGATGTTTGCAAAAGATGTTACAAATACCGCTGGTGGAAATCAATTTGTTGTAAGACGACCAAAAAAACGTGATAATAGTGATGCTGATGTCGAGGATATGATTATAAACAAAGATGATAATTTCAATCTAGGAGCTGCAACACGTATTTCAATGTTGGGGAGGGGGCGTAAATCATTTTCATGCGCGATTCCACTGCATCACATATTTGGATTCTGTAGAAATGTTAGAAAAGTTATTTATGGAGCGAAGCATACAGTATCGCTTGTACGAAAGAGTGATGATAATGACGCAATTTGGAGGATTCCAGCAGACAATGCAAATCCCAATACTGATGCTGGTAAAGTCAATTTAACAAAAATATCATTGTGGATGCCAGTGTTGACTCCAGCAATCACCGCAGAAGAACGATTACTATCATTTATGGACCAAGGAGGAAAGTCGTTGTTGAGTTGGTTATCAGTGAGTACAGATGTGAAGCAATCAAATATCAACGGGTTATTCACGTGGAATCTAGCATCAAAACAAGGTGTTGCTGCGCCACGTCATATATTTATTGCATTACAGGATAACACACGAGTTGGCAATCAACTCTCCAGCCATATGATATTTGATCAATTAGGTGTGAAAGACGTCTCACTGAGAATAAACGGCCAGCAGGAACCATCTGAAGATATACAACTTAATTACACAGAAAATCATATTGCACGCGTGTATCATAGATTGTTGTCATTTATGGCACGTGATCAAAATGTTGTTACCGGTCTACAAATATCACAATATGATTTTAAAAATCTGTATCCAATCTATTACTTTTCATTGGAACATCTTGATTTGATGAGACAATCTGTTGTTGATATACATTTTAGAGCTAATGTGAGCCGTGGTGGTATTGCTAATTATAGAGCGGTTGCTGTCATTCTTAGTGATAAATCAATGCTACTTGAAGGTGTTGGAGGAAGAATGAGAGTGGTAGATGCCCCAGTAGAAAATCTTGGAACGATTTTCTCGATTTTTCATTGAAATTGTAAACGATTTAGAATCAATCTATTATGTATAACATGTCATATAGTGTTATTAGTGTTGCGTTAACTCCTGGTCAAATCAAAAAATTGCAATCAGAATCGGCTAAAAAATGTGGAACCACAATCACGTTGAAACCTAATCAAATGACTGGTGGTGCAAATAAATTATCGCTGACAACTCGTCAAATAAAACATTTCAATGATGCACTTGTAGCAAAAAAAGGTGTCCAGATTACTCTTTCTGCGGCTGCTATCAAAAATATGATTAAAACAGGCGGTATATTTCCATTGTTAGCTGCAATACCAGCATTGATTGCAGCAGCAGCCCCAGCGGTGGCTAAAGCGGCAGCGTTAGGAGCCGTTGGTACTGCAGCAGGAATGGCACTAAAGAAGGCAACTGGACAAGGATATAAAAAAAAGGGAAAGGGTCTAAGACTACCAGGAACCCCGTATTCATGGTACAGCGGAAAAGGTCTAAGACTACCAGGAACGGTTTACTAGTTGAAGAGGAACCGATGGTTCCAATGTCCAATTTTGATTTAATGGATGCTGTTAAAAAACTAGCGATTAAAAATTTCAGAGGTGTTTTTATGAAAGATCAGTTACCACATCAACCAAACAACACTGAAACAGGTATCATTAATCTCGATAACAGCACAGGACCGGGAACTCACTGGGTTGCATACGCTATTGATCCACGGGCAATCGTCTATTTTGATTCATATGGATTAGCACCGCCAAAAGAGTTTATGCGTTATATAAAAAAATTTTCAATGAAGACTTGGTATTCTACGCTACCAACACAACAAATGAATGATCCACCAATATGTGGCAGCGAAGTATTAAATGTCCTTAATGCTATTTCAGCATCTAGAAAACCACCACACATTGTCGTAAATGAATACACTAGTAGTCGAAGTCGTCAAAAACGATTTTAGAGAAAGATGTATAAAATATCATGATTGATATTTGGGGGAGATCTTTGAAACCCAAACCCGATGACACTGCAACCCCTGATTCTATCAAGGATATAAAAAAAATAATCGAAGATGAAATCGCTGAGACGTTGAACTTAACAAATGTTGATCCTAATGAAATAGTTGTATTTCAGGACAAACAGGGTAAATTGAAAACCAGTGATGTGTCGTTGGATGATATATTGGTTAAACAACGAAACGCAATCGAGAATACTATCGCGTTATTTTCGGATCAGGGTAAACTCAAACCAGGTGTACTTATTTCGACGATTACAGATCGATTAAAAACTCTCAACGATGAATTAAAAAATTCTGTGTTGGAACTAACAACACTTCAATCTAAAAGTGAAGAACACGGAAAACAATTAACATCATTTCGTAGAAATATCATTGATAAATTTATTGGAACCCCGTTAGATAAAATTGAAATAAAACTCCCTGATATTAAAAAATCCATCGATGAGACGAAAATCTTCACCGAGGCCATCAAAAATGATTTTTCGAGGATGATAACAGTCATTGAAAAAACAAAAATCCCTCATGACAGAACCAATAACATAGTATACACGATCCAACACGGATCATTTGCGTGGACACCTACAAACAACAAATTAGATATCACTGCAACCGTCAAGGGTATTTATCGATTAACACTAGTAACACCATTGACTCAATTTAATATTTCATCGTCCAGTTCATCCGGGGTCAATAATACGATTTCAACGATCATCAACAAGAATACAACTGAAAAGTTCACAATAACATCTACTGATAAAAATTTGCTTAGGGTCTCAACAACATGGTATGTGGAATTCGTAGCGGATTTAAGTTGAAAATTGCTTTGCAATTTCACTAACGGTTTCAATTGAAATCGTAATTGAAAACGCTAGCGTTTTTAAAATAAAAATGATTTCATCATCGCAATATCGTTATGATCAGGTCAGAGAATATCAAAATAGACTCAAAACCCTCACTGAAGAGTATGCAATGAAAATTAAAAAATATCGCAGGAGAATTGCCACAATTGATGTTACCGTGTACGCTGTGAGTGGTGTAATCACCGGAGCTGGTATTATACTGTCTTCAGTAACAATGATGGCCCCGATAGCTGTTCCAATTTGCATTTCTGCGGCAACAACAATCGCTGGAATTATTTCAATAATCACAAAAAAAATATCATCATGCAGCCAACGAAAACTACAAGACTACATAATTCAATTTCATGTTGTGTCCACTGCATACTCGCAATTATCCTCATTAATATCGTCATCTCTCGATGATACAATTATATCAGAGAGTGAGTTTTCAGCGATGGTAGATATATATGATTCTGCGATGTCAAAATTAGAAATACAACAACATGAGTATAATAACAATGACAACACCGATGGAATTGGAGAACACAAACCCGAAAAACAGAATGATCTCAATAACCTCAACGATATCAGATAGTGAGTTCTCAGTGATGGTACGTGTCTATGATTCCGCAATATCAAAATTAGAAATACATCATGAGTATAATAACAATGACAACACAGATGGAATTACTTCAACAAATAGTGGAGAACACAAACCCAGTACAAACCAGCATGATATCAATAACCTCAACGAATCCAGAATTCAGTGTGAATTTCCCCTCTCCGGTCCCAGTGAAGGAGATAGCGCTAGCAAAATTACGAGTGTATCACAGTTGGCCTAATATCAGATCAAAATCATTTGGTGGTCAACAACCCAATAATTCACTGGTATTTGCAAATAAGAATAAAGACGACGGTACCCCAGACTGGAACGTTGTTTCCATACCAACCGGATCATACCAAATTGAACAAATCAATAATGAATTAGCGCGTAGAATAAAATCGATTACTGGAAAAGAATCAAAAATAGCTATAACGGTTCATGAGCCGACACTGTCATCTGCCATTGAAATAAGCACAGAAGGATACGTCGTAGATATTTATCAAAGCTCAATAAGGACCGTACTAGGATGGCCTGAATTAGCACCCCGGGGAGAAACCGTTGATTTACCAGAACCACAAAAATCTGATTATGTCACAGACAGGATAAAATCTGATAATCCAGTAAAAAGCTATATAGATCACACAGATGTTATAAAATTTCATGGTTTATTTGATTCCAAATTCAAAGAAACTAGGGAGTGGGAGGGAGGGAGGGAAATAGTTACAATAGAGCAATATCGTGTTGTTAAGGGACCTAAAATCACTGAAAATTTCACAGCAATGAATAATGATTTTTCACTGTTGTTAATACCTCTTAAATCCGGCTCTCTTACCCGAGATGAATTTATCAGTGTCGTAGAAACATGTAACAAAATTATCGACGATATGGAAAAATTTAATTCACAAATTATTCAAGAGATAATAGATGAGGAAAGACTCCTACCGAGAACAGAGTTTGCAATACAATTTAATATCCGCATAGAAGATATTCCAGCATTCAAACTACCAGGATATAACGTACCAGAACTACAAAAACTTCTCAGTGATGCCATCGATGTTGGTTTTAAAATAATTCATGATGCATGGAAAAAAACATCATCACCGGAAATAAAAATCCTCAAACATAATAACGACCCAGATGGTGGCGGTAGGCATATCGCTCCGTTCAACGTGAATATTTCATCGGTGATTGTGCTCAATTTAGTATGCGATGTTATTGAGGGAAGTTATCAAATAAATCTCGAACGATCAAATCAAGCTCAGCAGGGGTATATTTTGTATTCATTTGCACCAACAGCCCCTCCAGGATTTTTAATAATTGAGTCCCCGGTGAATCCAGTCTATATGCGTTGTCATAATAATTCATTAACCAGAATTAATTTCAAACTCACTGACCAGTCCAATAATCTGATTGATTTACAAGATGAAGTTTTACAAATTAGTCTGTTTGTAAAGTCCTAAGGACTTTCATCGTAACCACACGGATTTATAACAATAAATTTACATGACCCTAGGACACGATATCGTATCGGACTTGATAAAATATTCGGTTGAAAAGTTTTTACTCATTTCAGGATTTCATTGATTTTTTCATAATTTTTTGCCTGATTTCATTGATTTTTTTTTGTGACTGATTTCATTGATTTCATTGAATTTTTGATTTGATCCTAATCCATGAAAACTTGTTTAAAAACGCTATCCGATTCACCACATCTTGGCCGTAGAAGCCTGATTTCATTGAAAACTTGTTTAAAAATGTTGTCTGATTCGCCCCCTCTGCTGCTAATATAGATGCCATCTTGAAAATATTACCACGTCTTCTCCTGTATCATGTTTTCTTCTTACCAGTGGAGCAAGAACTGATATTGAAAATCGCATTCTGTATCTTAATAGTCCACTTTATGCTCATGCTGATATAAAAATGGAATGTGAGTTTTGAATATCTATAACTATCTACAAACATTGTAACTGAAATTTCCAGGTCCTTCAGCTGGCAGTAGATACAAGAGCAGGAGGAGGGACAACTCCAGCAGCCAGTCTGTATCCATACTTTAAAGACAAGAAAATCATTAAAACATTCATTGTTGTGACAGATGAGGAAGAAAATGGAACTATACACCATGAGGAGATGGAGAGTGGAGAAACAGCTACATATAACTTCAAGTACGTCATAAATATGAGTCTCTGGCATGACATTTACAAATTACAATTTCTACACACTCAAAGCTCAATTCTGAGCACTCTTGTTGCATGATAAATTGATTGTTTTACATGTACAGAGTTTCAAGATTTTCCAGACTAGGGTAACATAGGAAGGCACTTACTTTGCAGATGATGAATGTATTGATTGAAGGCTACTGGGCTCTTTTTACAAAACTCAGTCCTATTACTATTGAAAAAACTACACCACCCAGCAAAATGTTCACTGTATTAAAATAAGATTTCGTAAATGTGTTCTATATATTAAAAATAAAATGTCAGAAATGTTAACTGTATTAAAATGAGATTTCTTAAATGTGTTCTATATTTTAAAAATAACATAAATCATAAATGTGCACCATAATCAAAATGAGACATCTGGAATATCATAACAGTTACTGTGCTTTTATAAATGAGATAATCATTCATTTCTCTTCTGAAGATGATCATAGAACCACAACAAAGTCACAAGTTTATGAAAATAAATTGATAAGAATAATGAATTAGCATTGTTATGCAACTCCCTCTAAACCGTCTGAATTAAAGATTGAATTTAGGGTTTGGTTTGGGGTGATTTTAGAATATTTATTCTTACTTTGGATGTAAACCTAAAGGAGCTTAAACAACTAGTGTAATATATTCACTTATAACACTGGACCAGCTGCAAATATATACCCTGATCTGCCATGGCATAAAGTTTTGGCAGATCATGGTAAATGTTGTTTGTTCTACTGATTACTTCTTACAAATTGCATAACCCCATATTTGGGTCTGTGCAGTTTGCAGTTGGATTTCAAGTTGTAAAAGATTATATATTTGATATATTTATGTATAATAGTAGGGATAGTGATAATTGAGAACATTGTAGGGATCATTTTGCTTTGCTTCACACTTCTAGATTTTTATCCCTTTAGTTTTAGTAGAATCTTATTGAATCTTGCATCTTTGATATAATTCTAAAATGTTTGACATGCAAATTTGTCTTATTGTCAGTGTCTTTTAATATTAATACTTATTTATTCCTTGTTAGCTTCTGCCAGTTGTACAAGAGGTACCATGATGAGGTCTACCCGGCAAAACTAGTATTTGTGTCCTTCCTTAGAAATCAACATGACGAGGGCACCATGGTGATGTCATTGAAGAATGAGGGGTTTAAGCCACTCCAGTTTAAGTTTGAAGGAAATCGTCCTGACTTGACCAAGCTGGATAAGCTGTTTGGGCTTCTCTCTGCAGAGCACACATCTTTTGAGGAAGAGCTAAAACAAATGGAGGCAGAGATAAAACTCAAGGGACTGGCCCAAAAATTTGAAGAAATTGCTAATCTGAGGAAGGACTAAGTTTATAACATTAATGGACCTACTCTGCATAAAGTATATAACATCCATGGGTATGGCAATGTTAAATTCATGTGTTCTTTCTTTGTGGGAATGATGGTTATGTTTTTTATAGCTATCCTTCATAGTGAATTGATACATTAGATGTGTCCACATTTTGCATAGTAACTTAGATCATTCTAGTTTACAAAGTTTGACACAATTTGATGCATGCAACTCAAGAGCTATGGAGCTTATACATTTTGGCCTCACTAATCTGAAGGTTATTGTCAATAATAAAAATATATTTTTCCAATGCATTTCATTCATGCATAATAATTTAAATTTTACTATGCAGATTTGATTGAACATGGTGTGTGTGATTTGTTTAACATAAAACCCATTGATAATGGGGTCAGTGCAAGATGATCAAGGTAACTTCACCAAAAGTGTGCTATTTTGCTTCATTCACAAACAGTACAATATAAACTTAAATACCAATAGACAGATTTAAGTTAAATTTGTAAAATGAATTACTCTTAACAATACAAAAATCATAGCCCCATACTATTGAGGTCACGGTTGCAAAGTGCTTACAAATTAAGTTTGCCAATACATTTAATTTTTGCACACTTTCAGGAACTTGTAGACAGATTTAAATTAAATTTAGTCTGTTTTAAATCCTTTCCATTAGTGAAATGGCAGCCATACTGATTGTTGTAACCTCCCAAAACACATTTATCCATAACAGTGCATATAGAACAAAATCACAGGGATGAAGTGTTATTGTGTAAAGCCTTATCAAACATGTATCTCATATAGAACAAAATCACAGAGAGGAAGTGGTATAATTGTTAAAGCATTATCAGATATGTGTATCTCTAACAGGGTGAGCAGAGTGAATACTCTACTTGTCCACTGGCACTGGAACACATTCTTGTTGTGTCGACTTTCACACCATGAGACAAATTTTTTCTCTCATGTAAACTGAATGAAAAACAATTATAATAATGTACCACTTTAGAAAATCTTGGACTTTTTGAGTGAATGAAGTATTATATTTTAAGGATGTGATATAGTTTTTTATATCATATTTTTAATATACACTACAAAACATTTTTAACATTTGTAGCTTTTAAAAGTTTAATGAAGTACCTTATGTTTATGCAATATTGGAAGGCTTTATCTTCCTGGTTTATTTGCAATTCTTTATGTTAAACATTTTTTAGAACATTACTTTTAATTTGCATCATATAGCCAGCATTGTGTTGATTTGGTGTTAAACCCTATACAACTACTACTAATACTACTACAATTACTACCGCTACTAATACTACTAATACTTTTTCCATTAGCTTCAGTTAGGAAGGGTGGGAAATTAGTCAAAAATATAGATTTATACATTCTGCCATGAAATCATTGTTTTAATATTTAGTTTTTTATTTTGTGGAATTTATGACTTAAAAATATTTCTGCTGTAATAAAATGCAAAATATAAAAGTTGAAACCTAAATCATCTCAAATACAGATTAGACACTGAGGTTTCGGTTACTTTACACTGCAGGGACATTATTTGAAAAGTTCTGTTGTATAAGGTGGTGCTCTTAAATGGGGATGTATTCAAATGCACTTGATGGGAGTGGACCTAATTAACAAAAGAAAAACCTTTTTAATAAAACAGCAACAATTCCTTAGGAATTGAAGCAAACAGGTTAATTTCACCACAATCTATATTTTATAAAAAGCAGTACAAACAAAAGTATCCTCTGAATCAACACAATTTATGATTACTTACAACTGTGATTTATTACTCTCATGCCTATTACTGTGGCATTTGAATATTTTTCATGAACTGCTGTCATTATGCATCTGATCTGAATGACCCATATGTAAACATACACTTGAGAAGTTTACATAGTCATCAAGTTTAACATTGGAAGAAATACTGTATTCATGGTTAAAGAACTTAGTTTTTTCTTTCATGTGCACGATTTAGTGATCAAATACCATTAATACCATATCCAGATTAAATCCGTTTTGCACTTTTTATTCAAAAATTGTGTCTGAGCACATTATCAACAAAATGTTTGCTTCACGATTAAGCATTATTTAAGTAGAATTGGCAATATGACTTTAGGTGTTCAAGAATTTTTAAAACTATCTTTTGGGGATCCACTAAGAGTGTGTTGTCAGACTAAAGTGAGTTTTGATTCATTCTGGAATTCTCAGATAAGTTGTATAAAGACAAGTAAACTAACTCATTCATAAAAGTTGTTTTTGTGACTTAGGTTTTAGAATTAAAGTTTATGGGGATGACTACAAAATAGGCAATGTAATGTATCAAATGAATAATTTAAATCATAGCTGTTGAATGGGTCTATTACAACATGGACTTTTACAAAGATCTAAATTAAATTTGTGTTTAATTTGTGAATTTTTAAAATTAAATGTGTTGCCTTTACATAGTATTTCATTTTGCATTGACAGCATATTGTATTTTGCAATTGCCATAGTAATAAAGCACCTCCAGTTAGAGGCAACCTATGGAATACTGAGCACTTTGGACTTCACCGTGATCAATGCCTCACACATTTGTTGCTGATGCATTAGGATAAAAATGAAAATGTTAGTTTACATTAACTTTTTAGATACATTTTCTTTGTAGTAAAGCTGTGATAGGACATACTGGCATACCACATACATTGAAAATTAACTTTAAAACATACAGACAAAAAAAAATCACAGAAAATATCACAGTGGCACACAATGACATGTGCATATCTGTTATTGCAGAATTTTTGTACAAGATTTTATAGGAATGTTCTAATGGCATTTCAGCAAAAATACATCAAAGGAGAGATAAAACTCAGAACAAACACCTGCAATAAATGGATAATATAAATGAAATACTATTGGTATGTTTAAAATCATGAAATTATACAAAATCATGGAACAAGACATAAATTTAAAGTAATTTGTGACTTGCATTTTAATTAGTATGATTTCATCCCAACATGGGTTTTGTCTTTGCTTATTGATCATATCTTTTACATTGCTACATGCCAAGTTATGAATAAAGACATGACAGTATATCTGAGAAATTGTGTCATGGCTATCAGAGTTTTAGTGTGACAGCTTTCAGCATATACTTTCCATTAGAGTTCAATGTTTCTTGTTGATACAGATATGTGGATCACAAACACACACACACATGCAAATATGTACATGCACAGGGAAAGAAAAACTTGATAATAAATGCACAGTACATTAAACGTTTAAAATCATGAAACTCTCATTCAGCAAGTCTTTTGCCTCTACCTTCCCTGATTAATTTACCCATTTGTCATGAAGGTCTTTGATATAATAGGAATGGTATCAGCAAAAAATTTAACTAATTATCATATTATAACAAATGTTAGAATAATTGAAATTATGCCTACTTATAAGAAAGTTGAGATAGTGAATGACTCAAATATATAAATAATAGTGTACTAAATAAATGCATGAATTCAGAGTCAGCTAGTTTGTTGCATATAAATTCATTTTGAAACGAAAGATAAAATTAGTTGATAAGAAATGACATGAAAAACAAAGAACATATGTGTAGACATATCAGTTATTTTATATAGATGTGATTTAATTAAAATCAGTGTTCTTGATATATATAAATAGTTTGAATGATCATCAAATCATATACTCATTTTGGGAGAAAGGAATTGATGATAATGAGGTAATATAGTTGATTGAAATGTGCTTTTTACTGTTAAAGGAGAAGGTTCAAGCAATTTATTTGCAAGTTAGTGGAAAAAGTAGTTGTGTAGTCAAAACAAAGTCAGGTGAATATAGATCCAAGGGATTATTAGGTATAAGTGAAACATTATCATTTATATTAAGAACTTCATTAATCCAGAGTGTAAGATATGTGTAATTGTTAATTGTTTTTTTTAAAGACTTAATTAAAGCGTCCTTATGAAAAACTTGATCTGCAAGTAGAAATACAAAGTCCATCACATATTATAAGGGTCAGGGTCATTCAGGGTATAATACATTACATTTCAAGTTTATCACAAAATATTGCATCACAAAGCAATATTTCAGTTTTATTGTGTAAGAGTGGATATATCAGGCATTATTTTGAGGTGGATGTCTCATATGTTGCTAACATTAACCCCAAGAAGCTTCTTTTCATTTTCCATGGACCAAAGGTTTGTCAAAGAAAGCCAACTGTCTTTTGATATTTGTGAATTTGAGCAACTGCTTATCATTGTGTAAAAACCAGTTTCTATGCTTAATTGCACCAGATGGCCTAAAACTGTGGTCCTGTGTATTTTAGTCATAGGTAAGATGTCAGTTAGTAACAAAATTAGTTTTCGGTGCTTGATATCTCCATATTCATTTGTTAGGGCATTAGTTTTTAATATTGAAATCTTGGTGTAACCAGTTCTATTTAAGCACCATTTCTCATGATATTGAGATTAGACTGTTTGCATGTGTAAGAGAGAGAAAGAGAGACAGTTGTATTAATGAGTGCATTTATACACTTGTATTAAGTTTTATTGATTTGATAGAGGTATATTTAAATTTATAGACTGGTTTTAGTAGACATTGTTGTCACAGTCACTGATTTAAAGTATATGATATATTAAAGTGTAGATACAGTAATCATGTGTGGAACTTTTATTTTATTATTTTTTGCTGAGTAGTGCTGAACTAAATATCTTATTAATCTACTACAGTGTTACTAACAATGCTAACATTATTGGATGCATACTATTTGTCATGGACAAAGTATGAAACATTTAGTACTGTCTTAAGTTGAGAGTTTCAGTGCTCCTCAAGGTTGATGGTACAAATCAACTAGAAGAAAACACCATTGACAATTATACGCAAGACTCCAAACGACAATCCAGGTCACATTTAAGTTGTCTGGTATAAACGAGACTTAAACCCTCTCAAACAGGTGAGATGGCAGTGATCCTGTACATTGAGCGCTTTCGACCACTTGGCTATTCGCCGACCCCCATACATGAAGTATTACCATGCTTTGAACACCTTAATAACAAACCATCTTACTCATTAAACTGGAGCAAATAAAGTTGTTATAAAGCACTAGTCTGGTTGAGTTTTTTAAGTTTTATAGTGGGAGAAAAGTGCATACCAAGATGTGAGTATGGGCACTCTATGGACAATAGGACTTGTATGTTAAAAAAATAGTCCAGGCACTCTACCAACAAGGGGAATTTAACACTTGAAATTTTAACATTGGGAATATATAGCGACAATGTATTGGGCATGTCTATGGATAAGGGAATTTAATATGGGTGGGCTATTCTACGGACAAGGGAAGTTTCACATAGGGAATGTAGTGTGACAATGGATTGGGGTTGTCTACGGACAATATGATATAAACAGAGGTGACGTCACGATACTGGACACTGGGGAAACAATGGCAACATTGTTGCAAGTGGCTGACTTCAATCGGGAGAGCAGAGAGGAACAGTGTTGCAAGTGGCTAACCTGAATATGCGCTACTCTAGAGACATGGGACAAGCATAATAGAGATGTGGTAAGAAACAGGGCTAGAGACAAATCTATCACGAACAAAATCGACTAAAATATTTTAGGCAAGAAACAATAGACATCTTTTCTAGACCATTGAAGGTCTCTGAAAAGGGCCTTATTTTTTGGGTTAACACTATTCAGTTAACACAGAGGGCTTCCCAAGTATCTTCTTCTCATCCTGAAACTTCACCTGGCCTCTGGAAAGTAGATAATGACTTTCTTAAGACAGCCTTGTTTCTCCACATAGATGCTTCGTTTCCAAAGGGCCATCTCTGGAATCTGGGTAATATAACATGATGATTTGACATATGGTGTAGTCCGTGTTGAACAGCAGCGATGATAGGAGTGTAAACAACTCAACGTTAGTTCACATATTGTGACGAGAACAAGTGAATGGAATGAAGTGAACCTTGGTTATTTATAGTGGAAGAGCGAATCGAAAACGGATAGAGTTATTTCACCTCTCCTAACATGCATTATAAAAAAATATAAAAAATTAAACACTCCGGTCACCTAGTGGTTAGAGCGTCCGCAGCGAAAGCGGAAGGTCGTGGGTTCGATCCCCGGCCGAGTCATACCAAAGACTTACAAAAATGGGACTAACAGCTGCTTCGCTTGACGCTCAACATTAAGAGGTTAGTGCTAGGACTGGTCGGCCTGGTGTCAGGATAATGTGACTAGGTGGGACATCATGCAACATGTCTGCGGCATGATGCCCCAGTGCCAGACATCGCTATAAACTGCCTCACTGCAGACATCGTAGTGATATGACCGAAAAATTGTTGTTAAAGCTACGTTAAAAACCCTAATCAAACAAACAAACAAGCAAACAGACATTACAAAATTCAGTCACAGTGCGGAGTCTGTCTTCCAATCCGAAGAGAGATACGAAGCCTTTCTCATTCAACAGCAAGAAGAAGATGAGGCAATAATAAAACGACTAGAAGACGATGCAGAGAAGAAACAAGATTAGGAGAGAAGGAGGACAGTGAAAGTCTAACGGTGACTGTTCTCTTATACATTTTGGCAGAGTCACAAGACTGAAACAAATGTATCAGACTTTTTTAATACCTCCCAAGAAAAAAAAAAGACTCCAATCCCGTCCACACTTCCAACACTAGTGACTGCTACCAAAATCATCGACAGTAGCAGGTCCAAAGGTAGGTATTGGCAGTGGCAAAGGGACAAGGGTTTTCAATCTCATTCTTTCCCGTTCCTGAGTTGTTTTTTTAAAATTAAAAATACAACAAAAAGCAACACACAATGGTCATTTTCAGGGCCACTCATCTCTCTCGAAAAGAGACTACTTAATGTTTGCCAAAATCAAATAAAACTCAAATCCCCTTTTTCCGCTGATGTACACTTGTGAGTGCTTATCCTTATAACGATTATGACAATCAAAACCAAGATACACTTACGTTTTTGGCCCTGTTATATTCTCTCTAAATATGTACAATCAAATCTCACAACATATAACTTTAAAAAATTCATAGACTTCTTTGTCTCTTCACTATCTCCTTTTGAATTTCTTCACTGTCACAGGTTTTTCCTCTTCTTCCTCACTTTATCGTCTTCTTTTCTTCGATTTCTGAACGTGTCTGGTTTCTTCCTCTTCAGAGTATATCTCTTTTTTCTGTTCCGAACCCCTCTATTCATCATAGGCCTGTCTTAGGGCAGTCTGAATACTAATGTCCTTTCTCTTGACAATGATAACATGTATTTGAACTTTGTCTATTTCGTCATTGTCTTACTTTTACGTTGTGTGGACATTCAGAAGACCAATAACCTTTAGTCTGACATATATAGCCTGCGTCTTAACTTTTTTCTCGATATGAGGTGGAGTTGTTTGTCGGTTTCTGTGAAGAAAACCTTCGTATAATACCTCGCAAAGCTCTGATCCGAAGTTAGATCTGTGTTGACTTGTCCATCGTTCTGATAGTATTGGAAGTGAAATTAATACTTTGAGGGACGACGATGCCTCTACATATAGGGAAGACACCGACCTTACATTGATATATAGGGGACCATGTCATTTAAAATGTAGTTATTTAGCCTTTTGCAATCAAGATGAAACGATTGCATCATTTCTCGAAAAAAAAGACCAGAGAAAAGAGGAAGAAACCTAACATATCGCCTCACACAGTAGCTGCAGCCTTTGTGCAAATCCATGCCAGCGATTTTGAAGATGACAAGAGTGAGCCAGAATCCAGACCCAGTGTGTTAAAGTCGAACCAAAGTCCACCACAAGTAACCCCTGAAAACTACTAACACATACGAGAGACGGATAA
This sequence comes from Unio pictorum, assembly GCA_030141615.1. Taxonomy (NCBI): domain Eukaryota; kingdom Metazoa; phylum Mollusca; class Bivalvia; order Unionida; family Unionidae; genus Unio; species Unio pictorum. The sequence continues at coordinate 9,064,626 of JARLTB010000156.1, read as the reverse complement.
ACGCTCCTCAAGTATATATAGAACCACGGCTTACACGTACATGGCGAAGTTTAAAGATTTCAAGTCAGCTGTACCGCTGGAGATAGCAGAGGTTCATCGTCGATTTGTAGGATTTTTTGTTAACCACACTTAAACGGCAATGTCGAACCAACAAAGTCCCCCGTTGGGATCGAGTATAGCAGGCCACCAGAACAGACACGTTCCAAAAGCATTGAAAAGATTCCAAACATTCAGAAGTCGTGGATGTAAACCCCATTTCGTATTTTGTGGATTTTGTACCCATCTGGTAAAATAATCTATAAAAATCATGATCATTCTCTCGCATTTCAAATGGGATCCCAACGCCCCAAAAGTCATCCTCAATATAAAAAAACACTTCTCGACCCAAACGTACCCAGAGGAAAACGTAAAGTGGTGTCAGTACCAGGTCACAGCCCAAAAAACAAAAAGTCCTTAGAAAAAGTAAAGCCCTAAGAAAATGCTACAGAATGCATCTCCTATCCGCAAGAGAGACACTGCGGTACGGATGCAACCTTACATCCCAAAACCACGACCCCCAGAGATCGCGTCTCAAGTATCCTCAGGTTCTTGTATTTCTCCGTTGCTGGTGATGCCAGTCAAACCCAATTAGACATGTATCAATCCTAATTAGATTCAATGCATGGAATCCCGTCTTTCCAGGAATAGCTCACCAGCGGTGACACCCTCCACCTATTATCTGTTACCGCAAGCTGCTAGCAAAGTACCTGTCCCCAAAAATCAAAGTTCAAGAGAGATCGGGCATGTTACAGAGTTCATTGGATTTACCCAAGCAAGTGATGCTTATCATGAAAATAATACCGCGGACTTGCAATCAAAGGCGACACATTCCACTATAAAAATACCTGGTGTGAACGATGGGCATCAGTGTTATTTGGCGATATATAAACAAAGGTCGTCAAATCTTTGGCGAAGCGATTGTCAAAGAGTTAGTCAAAAAGACTGGTTAGAAACCCTTCGACCTATCTAAAAAATAAAGATTAAAGGGCGTGTGCCAAGTCATTGAAGTCAGTATTTTCTGTGTGCTCTGGAGCAAACACAGATGTCACCACAGAAGCCAAACCTCTTCTACCACCAACGGAAAGAAAAGGAAAAAACTGCCTCCTTGTTTAGCCACACATTAGGACGTGTTGTCCTTCCTGTCCAAAGCCCCTCCACCCATACGAAAACAACGCATTCAAACTGCTTCTAAAGATGTTGTAGATACCGTGTGCGAAGGTTGTCTGAATGTCGTGAAAGGAACGATACCTTTGTCTCAACATCAGAAAGAATGCTTAGTTATGCCCATCTATCAGAAGAAAAATATGTTGTTACAACGTGGAGGATTTGTGCACCTGTTGTTAACACCCTTGCTGAAAGGAACCTTGAAAACAATGATTACGTGACAGGAGATGCTTCACAATTTATGGGTCAAAGATACAAAAGGATCAATAAGATAAAAGGTGTCTCTGGGGTCATAAGATCTCAGATGTGACCTTTGGGATGTGATGAAAGTACGCAAAATGACTTTAATGCATTACAAACGATGGCTGAAATTCCATTGTAGGCAAGAACAACGGCCCCAGCATTAGTAGAAACAAGTGTTGAAACAACGTTTTCACCAGAAAACATTAGATGAAACAGCTCGACATACTCTGAATGGTTTTACGTCCCTGATGAAATGTTCATCACCACTACCCCACGCTCATATGCCCGAGGAAGACATGAGATGTCTTTCAAACACCGTCATCAGCTCCCATCTCTAGTAAGAATACTGCGTCCCTGTTAACCCCATCTCTCATTTTGTAACGATAAGCACTCAAAGTTTCGGTAAGCGAGATGACGTCCACTCCTCATTTGACAGAAGTGAAAAAAAATGAAAGGAAACCAGAAGTGAAAAAGAAAGCAAGACAAAATCCACCCCATTGCCAACACTACCACCACTACCCTCGAATTCTACACCAGTGGCACGTCGGAAACGTAAAGCCATTTCCAAACCAACACCTCACCCCATCAAAAGTAGCATCAGTGAAGAGTGGATGACCTTTTAAAGAGAAAGTCCTGATGGAGAATTTGTTAGCTAGGTTTTACTACGATCGATCCCATTCTGTTGGATATTGTTCAGAAATTGTATCGTGCTTCCAAAATCCGACGCACAAGTGTCCGTTTACATAAAGTAGAACGATTGTTACAAGAACAAGCCACGTAACCTTACACAAACCCATTCGACGAAACCTTTCGAGAAATAGCACATGAGTTAAGGGCATCGATCATCGATGTCAAGCCGATTTAGCCTCATCCGATCGTGGCAACAAATATTAGTTTTGTGTCATCGACCTTTTTTCCAAATTTTCCCGGGCGTTCCATTGACTTACAAATCGAGCATTGAGTTAGTGCGAGCCGTAAAACCGGTGTTGAAACTAAGCGGTCGTCACCCTCTTCAATGTCAAACCGACAAAGACAGCGAATTTATTAACCAAACTTATTAAATTTTTTGAAGAAACAAGACATTCGTTTTGCACCACCAATAGTCCCGAAACCAATGCCAGCATCGTGGAACGTTTTCAATGCTCCTTGAGAAAACGCTTGTGGAAATATTGTATGCATCCAGACACTCGCAAGTACATCGACGTCGTACAGCACCTGGTCAAAACGTATAACAAATCTTACCATCGGAGCATCGGATGTGCCCTCCAAGAATTCACTCTCGACAACGACGTGACCGTCTTTGAGAGCCTGTTTGGTATGTCCCCGACTGTAGCTGTCCCTAAGAAAGGTGATGTATTGACGACAGGAGATTGGGTGCGCATTGGAAAACCAAACACTTTCGACAAAGGTTACTTACCCAGTTGGATAACCAAATTGTTTCATGTCACTGGACGAGTGCGTGGCCGCCATCATACAGTCTATAAATTGGACTACATGAACGGGAAAGTGTTAATATGAACGTTTTACTTGCTAGAGTTACAACACGTGACCAGAAAAGAAGACGAATAGTACGACATCGAAATCATTCTCCATCGAAGAAACCGAAAATTGGGAAAACGTCGTGTCAAAGAAGTTAAAGTACATTGGAAGTTTTGAATCTTGGATAGACGCTTCCCAAGTCATCAACTATAAAACGGAGTGACCACCATGCTCTTCAACACAGCTTCATCCCCCACAGTAACCACTCATTCACCGAGTTCTTATCTGCAAGATATACAAAGCAAACCTTGTGGGTGTGGTGTGCAGAACGTGTACCTAAAACGCAAATCGTCCTTTTCTGAGAAATCCTTGCGGTGTATTGTGTCATCAGTTCTGCCATTGCCAATTTGAGTTTGCAACAAGGAGACAAACAATGGGGAACATTTTACTGAGCAGTTGCATCGGTTACCTTCTCTCCAAGGATTCCCTGAAATGCTCTAAGGGTAAGAACGGGAGTCTTGCGACCAACGTCAGTCACCCTCCCAACAGTCACAACAACCATCCTCTTTTAGACACTCCTCTGACCTACAGTGACACCTCGGACAACAAAGTCTGAATTATGAATAACCAATGTTTCTTAACCCAGTGACAGTTCCATATATATATATATATATATATATATATATATATATATATATATATATATATATATATATATATATATATATATATATATATATATATATATTATTTATTTCCCCACAATACTTTGTACTGTTCCACGGCCAAATTACATCAGGCCATCCAATTGGCTCACGAAGCCTTGTGGGAAGTGGCTTTGGTCAAAATGATTTATTCTACACTAATTGAAAACATCACTGAAAATCAAAACACATTTGAGTTCGAAGTTCTGAACGACCATTTACAACAATACCGAAATGAAAACGAAACTGTAGATGCCTCTATGAAACGACCAGTCCCCCGACACTCTTCGGTACATCTGTATGTTTAAAAGTTCCACAGGCACGTGCACACGGCTGCTTCCAAATTCAATACACAGTTTGGGAAAGCCTTGGACAAAACCAAACAAGTTTCACCATTGACTACCTTTAAAAAAAAAGAAATTTTCGGATGCCAAAGTGTTGTCCTTTACATTTTGTCCTCACTTGTTTGACATTTTTCTTGGAGACTTCAAGATGGTCAAAAGAATGTTTAGAAATGGAATGGAATGATATCGTGGAAGCAGACCCACCCACCAAAAAAATGATAAAGACAAAGTGGTGATGGTAAAGTTCAGATGGCTTGAACATGAGCACCATTTAGTCTCCTGTTTTGCCAATCACTTGGCAGAAAAATTAAACGGTGACCCATCAATATGTATATGGATGTCAGTAGGATCATTCCAGTGAAATCCAGCACAATAAACGCATTATGATGAGCGAAGAGTACAAATTGAACGAGTATCTGGACGACGCTTGAGGTCTCATATCAGAATAAGCAGTGTTGAATTAATGTTATATAGACATGCGTGATCATTTCTCCCCTCCATTGACTACTCTGGAGAGCCGTCGCATCGATCTCTCTTGGTTCATACTAGGAAGACGAAGCGACGAGATGTTTAAATGACAGAGATTTTCAAGAAAAAAAACCCGGATTTAATTGAATTGATGACGTATCATCACCTGTTAAACAAGAAAAAAAATGGATACCTGCGAACTTTATTACCTTTTGAAAACAGTTGGTACACCACTTCTTGGAATCCTGTCGTGTGCGCTAAAGATGAACTTACTCATCGCAAACCTAACGACCATCAAGATGTTGGCATCAATTTGGACGACAGTCGTCTCCCGGCAATCCACTGCGAAACTCTTTACCTTCCCAACAATGCCTGTGTGTGGAGTATTTTGATTCTAATGGATCACTACTTTTGAATGACGACACCATGGACTGCGTGAGAAGAAATGCTCAGAAGACACAATTAAATAATGTGAAATTACAAGGCACAAATTACATGATGTGTGGACATATTGTGTATATTTTCTTCATCAACGCAGTCATGGATGTCCCTTGAAATATTTAGTGACTTAATTTGATCGTGACTCTTCTAGAAACAATGAAAAGTATATCAATGGTTTTGTAACCATTATGGCTATTTCTTGTCTTTAACTAGGACATGTAGTGTACAGCTATGGCCAAATGACATCCATCAGTGGAAGTCTAACTAGACTTCAAAACGTTGTCAAAAATGTGCCATTTGAAAAAAACTGTTTTGATATTATATAATTTGTTGGTTGTTTGCTGGTTGAATAAATAAAAATGTTATCAAAAATTACTTTGGTGTAATATTTATAATTTTGTTTTATCACTATCTAGGCTCTCTCTTTGACTTCTTTCTATCCCTCACAATAAGATGAGCTATAGCGTTCCTACCAAAAATAATCGCAAGTATATTTTATAATGCGTCTGTGCTTGAGACATATAAAACGAGACGATCTCTGGTATTGCCATCCATTGTTGACTCAACTCGTAAAAATGTCTTCTAAGCTGGTAAAGCTAATCGAAACACACATCAATTTGCATCGTGTCAGGCAAAATATGGTGACAAAGCCTGATGAGAGTGAAAATGTCAGGAGGCTGAAAGTGGCACAATACCTGATAGAAGAGTTCAGGACTAACCATATCTCTAGAAATTAAACCAATCAAGTAGCCAATAAAACAAGTTGTAGTTGGAGCTTACGGAGCACTATGAACCACCGATTCATCAAATTCATCATATATTCCAGCCCGCTTTGCAGATTACAGCCCGCCAAGCAGTTAAGCTATTCGACCACAACTGAGTTATAACAACCCGCCCAGCAGCCGTCGAGCTTGAGACTGAATACTCTATCGCCTCTTCAAGTCAAAGTCATTTAGGAATATAAATTTACAAGGTACTATTAGTCATCTAGGCATTAGTCATCAAGGCATTAAACCTTCTGCTAATTATTTGTGCGGTTGGAAACAAAACTTCCATTATATCTCATTCTTTCTCTTACCATGAAAAACCAGTACCATAACCATTGGTAATATGCATTCTGATTACAGACACATCAAATAGCATCAAGTAAATATTAAGCACAATATTCATCATTAGTAGCAGTTAAAAATTAGAACTTGAAACCTCAGACCTACTTATCTTTTTCAAATTTTCAAACTGTCACGAATAACTAGATACCAAGTCAAGATGAACCCAATTATGTACAATGTCAGGAAAACAAAACAACATTCTAACTGTGGCAAATGAATGTAACAATTCTCCAATCAATTCCTCTTCAAACTCTCCTTCCACACACCACCTAATTGAGAGCAATGACGATATGTAAAACGCCCTCCCAAATACCAACACCAATAATCACCTTCCCTTGCATTCCAAAAAGGAGCATTTTACATCTAGCTACACTGCTTGTGTACTCGTTCAACTTCCATTAGATGTGGTTTCCAAATTACCACTGGGCGATCCATTTGTTGCAACGACTAACCATCTTTTACAAAGGACTCTGGGAATAACAAACATCATAAGTGAATCAATAACTACCACATCGCAAACTTCCATGATCACCCCAAACATATCACACACACTGAACGTATCCCCTATCATGGTAAACCGCATTCAAAGTGTTTTGTCTAGCAATGCAATATCATCCATAGTAGGATTAGTCCAGAAAACAGTTCCATATCCGCATTAGATTAAACTATCTGAACCACAAGTTTAGCCACATTGAATCAATGGGAAGGTGATCGAGAAACCGCATTAGAAAGCGACCAATTTCCTATATACATTACCATCAATCTTACCCACCAAACCGCTAACTCCTCTAAAGTTGCCAATGGAGACTCGATAATGCCGACTTGTACATACCCAACTCCCTACTTGCCGACGCAACCAAAGACCAATGATATCGACCAATTCAATCAAAACGTTCAAGACCCAATAAATGCGTCCCAAAAGCAGGAACTCGACTGAAAAACCGTCGATTCCATTATGGAATGATGATTGCAAAACTATAATTAAAGAGAAGAAAGAAAGCTCTGAACAAATTTCGACACACCGGCAAATCAATAGATTACCGAGAATACAAATCTAAGGAAAAACAAACTAAGCTTGTTATACGCAAAGCAAAGGAAACGTCATGGCATGAATACTGTTCCATCGTTGACCTTAAAAAAAGCAATTCCAAGCAGGTCTGGATTCAGATAAAAGCCATGAGAGGCAACAACGTTAACATCATGCTCAATATCGAAGGAATGACAATCAATAAAGCAAATGCTATCCATCTACCAAACCCTTTTGCAAGAATGAGCAGAAATAACAATCATTATGTTCAATTCCATACACACCGAAGAATTGTAGAGCATAAATACTCCATTTCTTCACAGACCTGGATACTAAATATACCCCGCTTAATGTTTTTTCCCTCCCATTAATGAATGGAAAATAGCTATTAGAGACCAAAAATCAACCTCACCAGGAGAGGGTAAGTTAGGATATGAAATATACAAAACATCCCTCAAAATATTAAAGGCATCTTGCTTAAATATGATAAATCATTTATGGAATACAGGACAGATCCCGGCAAAATGGAAACAAGATATAGCTATCCCAATCCCAGAAGCCGAAAAAGACCCCACATAAATATCATTATACAGACAATCTCACGCACCGACACTTGTATGTAATGCGATGGAGATTCTGCTCAACAACAGACTAAAACATCATCTTGAGTGAAAAAACCTGGTCTCCAAATATCAAAGTGAGTTTCGTAACAAAGGATCCACATTTGACCAACTAGTGAGGTGTGAATCTCTCATTAAACCACCATTTAATGCTAAACAAAAATGCGATCGACATCTCGCCGATTTTTCTTGACCTAGAAAAAGCCTATGATCTAGTTTGGACGGACGGATTTATCGCCTAGACCATTACGGGTCTAATGGCCGTATGTACAAACGGATCATTAATTTCCTAAAAGCAAGACAGACCAGAACCAGAATAGGGGTACAATACTCAAAAACTGACGAACACGAAAACGCCCCCCCCCCCCCCCAGGTAAGTGTTTTAAGACCAACTCTTTTCAACATTATGATCAACAACCTCGAACATGCTGTCATCTTTGCAAAACTGACTTATCGCAGTTTCCTGACGACAATGGCAATTGGAATGTGAATAATCCATCCAGTCAACAACCCATCGTTGATTAACAAAACCAAGTTACCAAAAATTGGTAAATGGGCAGATAGATTGGAATTTAAACTATCAAAAGAGAAAACAACACGAGTCTTAGTCTCCCCCAAACCCAAGTACATTATAGACCCCCAACATATACATACAAGGTGAACATTAGATTTGAGAAAGTAGCCACATTCTTGATTATAGACTTTAATCAACACCTTACATGGAACCATCTCAGTACAGATTTAGTCCGGAAATGTGGTGGCTACCTTAAGCTTCTTAAAAGTATTAGAGGTGTGAAATGGGGAGCTGAACAGGTCACACTTGAAATGATCTACAGTTGCATAATTAGGTCGAAACTGGACTACGGGTGCCGGATCTGCGCCGAAGCCAAATAAAACTTGAAACAATTCGACATAATCCAATCCAAGCCGTTACATATACGCATCTAAATATGAATTGCATAACCTCACAGGTGAAACACCACTTGCACTGAGAAGAGAATACTTGATATTAAAATATGTATCAAGAATCTCAGTACATTATCCCTCACATCCAAACGAGAGATTTCATCAAGATGGAATGAGACGTTTAGCAAGAAATTTGTTCCGAACCCACCCTTGGAAAGTTAGATATATAAGCAAAGTAATGAACTAAATATTGATTTTCCAGCAAAAACCTTTAGCTCCAAACTAGACCGCTCGCTAGAGATAAGATCCAAAATCTTAACAATAATTGACAACTCTTACAAAGATTATATCAACATTTTACACCGATGGATCAAAAACAAACAAACCAGACAAAACTGGTGCTGCCCTCACCATATTGGAAACAAACGAAGAACTTGGATCAGGACTCCCTGATAATTGCTTTATTTACACATCAAAAATTAGGACTATATTAAAGCAATCAAACTGGCAGATAATCATAAGTTCCCGAAAACGCTCATAATTAGCGATTCGCTTAGCGTTTTATTTCGCCGGAAACCGTAAACACAACTGGACGAGAACATTTCTTCACAGAAACATAATTGTTTCTAAAACACCCGCTGAATCAAGTCCAAATTGGAAAATTCATGGGTACTATCCCATAATAACATACCAAGAAATGACACAGCTGACTTGGCAGAAAAATTACAACTTAATGATCCAAACTTCATCCATATTTACTTCATCATTACAGAGATACACAGCATGATATCCAAAAACAACATCGTATCAAAATGGAATGGATGAAATTAATTTCCCCAGGGTCATACACTGTATTAAAATAAACGCAACATCAAAGCTCTACCAGCTCTATATAAACATAAAAAACGAGTTATAAACATGATCAAAACCAGTCGAACTTTGCTAGCAGGCAATATGGAGAAATACGTCAAACTCCCTTATTGTCACACCATTTAGGATCTGCAATATGTGTTCAATATCTGCTCAAATACTTAAAAGCAAGGGTGAAGCTATTCACTTCCATTAAAACCATTGGCATCAGATCAATCCAAACCCAAACCAAACAAACGAATATTCTACTCTTCCTTAAATAAAGTTGGAATATATATCACTCCAACACTGACCAAAATTACTTGAGACATCCCCTTCCACACATTCGAATCATGTAATTGGTGCCACTATCATTCAGGTTTCTATGAATAGAAATAGACGCCATTTATGAATACGTGACAAGAGGGGCCGTGGGTTCGGTGGTGGCATGCGATTGATAGCCCACATAGGTGTGGTACTTGCCTGTGCGCGGGCCGATGCTACACTTGCGCCTTCTTCCCGTTGCAGCACAGCAGGCGGCATTATCAATGTGATTAGTTGAGCAATGCGACATAAGTACAGGTATCACAAAGGTGTTGGCAGCAAATTACCCCCATGTTTATTGCTCCAAATACAACCTTGCTAACAACATCTTACTTTCTTCATTCTGTATCTAAAGATATAGTGGATCATTTTTAAAAAAAATAAGCTAACAAACTGGCCCATTAAACCTAGATTTTATAAAGTGGCATAAATCCAAGTTGTCATGACCGGCTACACAATTTAGCTAATATTCGATTATATAACTTAATATACATAGCATAAGACCAAATTTGGCTCTTATAAGGTGGCTCAAAAATCAAAAGCCATCAGGTCCAGCCGCACAATGTGGCGCCTTAATTACTAATATAAGATTTAGGATACAAATTTAGATATATAAGGTAGCGTGCCATCGGCTCTCTGTCACAATGCAGAAACCATTAGATTTAAATATAGATATTTATAAGAAAAAAAGAAAGAAAGAAATCTTAGGCTGGTCCACTGTATCAATACTATCTCTACCAGCAGCACACATACAATTATCAAAATTTGTAATTACGTCATGACAACAACTTTTAACTTTCAGAAACATAGGAGACTACACTAAAAGAACCCGGATGTACAGCGCCTTCCTCGCGTCCACCCACCCTACCTTGCTACGACCGGACATTTCGAACTAGCTGTGTGAGTGCGGTTGGGTATATTCCCAACTCACCAAATGTCTCTTGGGAAAAAACGTCCCGAAAAGAGACCAAATCTATCAGCACACTATATGTGCATTACAGAATTGGGGTACGTGGCTCTTCCGTATCCCTTGAAGAAAGCAATCAGTCTCCCTCCCCCGCCGTGGGAGTATTAACCAGTCGAAAATGCCCTAGTGGGCGAATGCGACCTTAATCCAACTAACGTAACGTAACGTAACGTAACATTCGCATCATTATACAATTAAGAAGTGTGACACTGCACACATACATGCGTGGTTCTAGTGGCATGATACATAGAGCCTCGACCAGTTACAAATCACAAACTATACGTGACTAAGCAGATTGAAAATGTCCAAATGGCGCAAGGGACTCTAATAATAGATTAGATTAGATTCGCGCCATTCAAGTCTGAATAACAAAGATTGCCAGCAATATATTGGAGAAACGGAACAAGTTAAAGGAAGTCTTAAACGATTTGGGAATGGTAGGGGAAATGTTGGTGAGAGTTTAGCATGGATGTTATAACCTCATCGTGTAAGGATAGAAATCTGCAATTAAAGAAGAACCAAAGAAAGACTAAAAGCATTGATCAAAAAGACAAAAAAGAAGAGAAAGATCTAGAGGGAAAAGAGCAAATCAGCTTGCAATGATAAACTTAAAAACAAGAAGAAAATGAAAATAAGGAGAAAAAAGACGAGAATGGATGAACAGGATGAGAGAAAAAAAAGAAGAAGAAGAATGCAGTGGAGAATATAAGGTGCTGGTAGCAAATAAAAAGACAAGACATAAATTAGAAGAAAAAGAAGAATCCAAAAGCCCTTTCTACAGCCTCTATATTGTCTTTAACATAGGTCTTTTTTTTTCTTGCCTAAACAAATTTAGTCGATCTTTTGTGTGAAAAAACTATGATAGATCTATGTATGTTTATGTCTCTACTTATGTATATAACCCTGTCTCTAACCACTTCTCTATGCTTATGTCTCGATTGTGCTTATCCATTGTCCCTAGAGTAGCTCATATTCAGGTCAGCCACTTGCAACACTGTTCCTCACTGCATTGTTGCCATTGTTTTCCTCAGTGTCAAGTACCGAGACTTCACACCTGTTCAATTCGTACTGTCGGTAGATAGGCGCAATCCACTTTCACTCAGCATTTCCTATGTCAAATTTCCCAGGTCCGATGAGTAGTCCACTGATGTTAAAGTCGCCTTCAACGTAGACATGCCCAATACATTGTCGCTATACATTCCCTATGTTAAACTCCTCTTGTTTTAACATGGAAGTCCCATTGTCCGTAGAGAGTCCCCACTAACTAATTTCATGCCTTTGCTCGGGGCTCACGATATAGTGATGGTATGGTTATCTCTGATGTTAGGATGCTTACATCTAAACAGGCTTTCTTAACGCTCTGCTTTCATGGACATTTATGGCTGAGGGCTGAGGACGGCTGCTGATTGATGCGTAAAATTGATTCATGTAATAGAGGGATGATTTATAAATAACGTTTGTTTTCAAAAAATAATTTGTTAAGACCGTCTTTTTACGAGGGTATACAAAGTATCCTTAAGTTGCAAATGTACATCAATGGTTTTAGTGTGCACTAAACATTTCCTATTCAAAGTATTTGTTCTAATTTATTACAAGAATTCAGTGCATCCTTAGAATTCATGAGGTCATTTTTATATGTCTTACTATCTCTAACAAGGGAACTCAAAGGGTTACGTATGTTAGTTCATTCCATAAAGTCAGGTCAAGTCTGTTGTGGATCCTGTTTAGGCTCCATGGCAACGATCTTAGCATGTATGTTTTGGATGAGCCAACCTGGTCGGTCTCGGTTCTGACTGTCAGAAACTGGGTATGTACGGAACTGAACGTGTACAACACTACTCTCACAGTAAGATTCAGGATTACACAGGGCCTTCAGGGATTGCATTTTCCGTTCTCTTTATATAATTTGTATATAATCCTCTATAATTATTTGTATATATACCTTGATTTGTGTCATAGGAATCCGAAATGCCTGTACCTAATATGATTAATTACCAGATCAAAATGTGAGCGTGTCTGCTATGCACAAATGCCTATTGGTGATGTGTGCAAAATCAAGATGAGATGATACAGGTAAGGCAATGGGTGCCGTTTACCTTTCGGATCCAGGTTCGAATCTCCGTAGAGTACGAACAAAGCATTTGACCAAATAAATTGAAAACTTTAGTTCTATTCAGGTCATGTTTGTTTTGCCTATTCGTTCGGATCAAGATATAGTTGACACTTTTTTTTAATTGACTTGATAGCTTCGTGAATTCAAATAATGCTTGAAAATGAATGATAACAAATGTAATTAGTCAAATATCCGAAATGGATATATCAGTGTGTTATACGTCATAGTGTAGTTTCAATGGTCGCCTTCGGCATCCGTGGAATTCAATACACAATATAACCACCTGTTTTTGTTGTTTCATCAGTCACGGAATCGGATGGAACGGAACTTAAAGTATTATTTTCATATACTACACGTTGAATAAATAGAAGGAAAAAAGAGATGCGAGCTAGGGCAAATAATAAAATGTTGTACAAGTGGGTAATATTTGAATAATAATAATAATAATAATAATAATAATAATAATAATAATAATAATAAAGGGCCACAAACCAAATGAATTCTAATGTCTTTTCCCCTGGCAAATATATATTCAATAAAAGAAGTTCTGATTACGAAAGCAAAACCACACACAACAAGTTCTAAATATAGTCTTTATTCTTTGAGTATATGGAATGGGCAGATGCTTTATTTGCTCGGGAAATGGACACACCGCCCATACACGAGTCTCCTGCTGCCTTGCAGGTCGGCTTTGGTTAGGCAAAGGCTATGGGAGTAAACCCTAATAGAAAACCCGGAGTGGAGACCCTAAGGCAGTTGGACGATGTAATACATCCCATTCTGGCAACTCCTTGGTCTGGAGAGGGATGGGCTCCGCCAGACGACTTTTTCTCAAGACACACTGTTAATGCTGGACAATCTGAAGTTATCGAGACAAGTGGAGGGAACTGGTTAGATGTTCAGCAGCACAGTGCCTCAACGACCACACTAGGTCAAGAGACCAATGATGATGATGATATTTACGGAAAAGTCGTGCAGGTGAGCGTGACATAAATTAGTTTGGTTCATGTAGGTATAAACTCAGAAAATTCAAAAGAGCCTGGCTAATCAGATTGCTCTAAATCATAATGACAAAAAACAAAATACCCCAAACAATACTTATTTATATGCAACACATAAGTTGCATGTATTTTAATTAAACAGTTCTGAGATAAAATGGTACTTGCCTATAAGTCGAGTCCAGCAGTAAATAACATAGAGCGTGTTTGCTGTCATATAATGCGCCAGCAGGCTATGTTCTATGTTTTTATTTCAACTGATTACTCTAACAAAATGCATAGACCCAGATCTGTGATGCGTTATGCACCTGCACATACCTTTTTGGTTTTGAATTTGCCAATCACTGAGTGCTTGGACTTGCCTCATTTGATATAAACATGATCGCAGTTTTACCGCAAAACAACTCAATCGTAACCTTCCTCCCCAATTTATTAAGTACAAATATTGACAAGATTTTAATAAAACTAGTGTATTATTTCTTGTCATACAGTATTGCAGAGTAAAAAATATCCATAGCTATAAGGCAATTTAATAATACAATAGCTTAGAAGTGACATGAAATATTCAATAATGACGTCGAAAATTTAAATAAAGAAATACAGCAAGGTACATTAAATAGATGTTAAAATGGTTTAAATAGGTCATTATCTTTCTTGAATTTCTTGGGTAATTTATACCCAGCTAACAGTTGAATACATGCTGAACACTGTATGTGGCAATCCAAATGTTTGCATGAAGAAAGACAATTTGTTTCAAAGAAAAAAGAATGATAAAATAATTAAGAAACTATTCTTAATTTGAAATGGAAAATTCAGTTGTTTCATTTTAAAAATTACAATAAACAACATAACATGTACGTTTATATTTCGATTTTTTTTTCTGTTTTAATACCTTTTGATAAGTTCGAGCAAACACTTTTCAATGTCAATAACAATTAAAGATGATGATTCATCTGAAATCTTATGAGGTCACACGTCTTGAAACGTTTTTATGTTTGAATAAGAATTTCATATTTTACCTTTGCAACTGTTTTCATAACTTGAAAGCAATTAAATTGTATTTCAAGGTGTTTTAGTTCTCCTCTTGTTTATCGTGAAGAGGATTAAATATTGACCAAAACAACGTTTCTGGTAGAATCTTTCCTCGAAAAAACCGCAGGTGTTAGTGAAATCCTGAAAATCACAGTATTAGTAACGTATGGCTTACATATGTGAGATCGTAATGAAATGGCCAGAAAATGTTAGAGCAATTGTCGTTTTCAGGAAGAAGGAAAAGCTGAATTAAAGTTTCTAAGTTGGATTTTGCACTTATTATCCTGTGAAATGATAAACTGGTATACAAAATTATTCTGACATATAACTAACAAACAAATGTGTTTAGAAATAGGTCGAAACCATTGCCTTGATGGTCCACATACAGTTTTCCTTGCATTTTAGGATCGCCATGTACTTTAATAATTTCATATATAGTTCTTTCCTTCTAGCTTTTCAAATAACATTTTCGAAAGAAAAGATTTACTGATAAAGCTCAGGAGTGAAAACAGCAGTTGTTGAAACAGCTCTATTAAATTTGCATACACAGTTGTAGAAGATGTTGCTTAGTAACTCAGAATTTTCTATGGACAAACGAGGCTAAGCACAAACGTTGCATATGCAATCCGGAGCTTTATCGCATATTACTGAATCAAATCAAGGTTGGCTATAGGTATAAAGGTACTTTTTTCATATGCTATGTGTGTGTGTGTGTGTGTGTGTGTGTGTGTGTGTGTATTTGAGGGTGGGGTAGGACTTATTGTATTCAGAAATAAACAACAAATCTGTGATTCTGTATTTTTTTGGATATTTTTAAAACTTGATTCACACTCTTGCTGTACTGGATTAATCTTACATATGTCTGATTCTAGCAAAGCTACCGTTCTTTAGTATATGGAGTACTTGGCTGCGTCCCTGCGTCCTTGTCAAATTGACAATTTAACATTGCTCTCTATGACAGTACGTGATACGCATGCTGACGTAGGATATAAAGTATGTTTATACAGTAAATACTTTGCATTGATGAATTTGTAAAGCGATTAGTAGCTGGATACTTTGCCCGTATATGACCTATTTAACTGACTGTAACAATTGAAGCGTAACATGATACTGGAGTGATGCTCATGCATGCATGCTTGAATATAGTCCTTCAGAAACTTAGTACTCTTCAAAACTATATTTTGTTATATCGTGACAAGTCACATGTCCTAATATATGATTCAGAGAAGACTCAATCTTTGAAAACGCATCTGTCACGTATGTAGCCAAACAATTTCGGTCAATTCCTCTATGTGAACCGATAGAAAGAAAACATTCTTCAACCTTGGCTTATTTTTTAACGAAAAAATCAGTTAACAAAACTTCTGAAACTAAATGGAGCCAAATACAATATTAAATATATATATATATATATATATATATATATATATATATATATATATATATATATATATATATATATATATATATATACCAGCCATTAATATAACTTTAAAATTTACTCTGCGACATTCTTCTCGATTTTTGACCGAAGTGGTGAAAACCTCATTTCCAAACTTAAACGTATCACTCTGTATTGCCTTGAAGAAAGGTTGAAGAAGTTTGAAGAAATTTCAATTAGGTGCGTTAGAGGAAAATATTCAAATCTTTCATGGCATTTAAGTCAGCCACGTCATTTCAGTTCAAGAAATGTATTGCCTTTACATACAAAGAAATGCAAACATATTATCCTTGTCAAAATTATTACAGCCCTCAGAACAAGGTATACAGTCACATACTACTTATAATGTTAGCAATGGGCAACATTTTAAAAATTGGCAGAAATATATTTAAAATATATTTATGTAGACTTAAACTCAGTACGCAAAAATAATGGTGTTTATTATTGTGATATTTACTCATTTTTGATTCTTTTTCTTTACCACCTGCTTGTAATTTATATTGAGAAAACAATTCCATTATATTTTATTTTTCATTATCTGCATATGTTCCCACGTCTTTAGTATATTATATTTGACCGAGATTCTGTTTTCCTTTACTCTGTTGAATAAACACGGCTGATATTGCGGACAAAAATGTTGTATATGTAGTACTTGGACCTAATTGAATCGTACACAGAGGGCTTACTATTTTAGATTAAACAACGCCTTTTCTAATCCGTTGCTTACAATCAACATTGAATCTGCGCTGTATAGTCGGTTATTGATTGCTTGCTGTTTTGTTTCGCGTAGGAGGCGGTTCTGTCAATATTAGCATTGCAAAGAATTTCCTTGTCGTATATCAAAGTCCTAATGTGTCCTCCCAAAAGAAATAGCCCTATATCACGTGACCATACCAGAACGTATTTAGCTAATATATAATGATTCATCTGAAATCTTATGAGGTCATACGTCTTGAAACGTTTTTTTGTTTATATATATATATATATATATATATATATATATATATATATATATATATATATATACTATTATACAGGTTAGAGCATTTTGTAATTAACCCTACGGAGAATTAAAACATTCTCTAACCTGTATGATAGTATTATTTGTATTAAATATTAATGCTGCCAGCTATTACCAAGCATTCTATTTAGAATCTCACTCTCTCTCTCTCTCATATATATATATATATATATATATATATATATATATATATATATATATATATATATATATATATATATATATTGTCGCAGAATAGAAACTGAGTGGATTTTGGATTAAATCAATAACTCAAACACAAAGTGTGAAATATGGAAATGTATGAACCTAATTAGTATAAAAAATATATGATGTATAAATATAATGACTAACTAGCTCTAAACATACGATTGATTCAATCACTATATACAAACATTCACACATTGAAAAAAAATATATCAATCTGTAATACAGATTCAAGAAACACATACAGACAATATACAGCACTCTTGAATTAGTTACGTCTACAGTCGTGGCTCCACCACATTTACATACATATACGTACATATATATAGAAAGCTCAAGATAGCTCTACTAGTCAGCTAAACTCGTCAGACTCTTCAAACTCGTTAGCGATAATAAAACCAAACAGGTAATAGTAATGAGTTCTGGAAAGTGCTATTGCGTTAAACTTTAATAGCAATTTGTAATTCACAGTTCACAACGTTTGAAATCTGCATTGTAATAAATGAATCATTACACAATATGACAATACAAACTCAATAAACTTCGCATATCAAATCAAATATAAATTTAACACTCACCCCTATTGCTTGAGGATACAATGGAGAACGTGCACTCCTCGACAAGATCCAGAGCGACCAGTGTGTCGGTTATAAATTGATCTTGCTTAAATCCATAGGACAGTGAGTAATATTTAGGGTAAAATACCGTGCATATCTTGATTATAATGTCCCTCGTCGCAAGTAATTTCCGGAGAGATACATGTTGGTTCCGTCGCTTACCTGGAAAAAACACTTGTTCACCCTAGACAACATTGTACGCAAGTAAAACGAAACGTAGTCAAGTATTTCTAAGGCATAACCAAGTTATTTTTGCCTAATTATGTCACACACACACACACACACACACACACACACACACACACACACACACACACACACACACACACTTCATAGTCAGGTAAAGAAAAAAATGCACACTCACGATAAAAAGACCATAGATAACATAAGACGATATATTACCTTATGATAAGGGAATGACTGAATCATTATATGCATAATTACGTTTTGAAGCCTGGATAAACATGTTTAGGCTATACTTCAATGCTTAAGCTCAAACACATTAAGCTCAAACGCTTACAATCCGCAATTAAACAATTGTGTGATGAGTCGTGATGTCAAATTCTATCTTGATAAAAAAGCAGAAACTTTGGAAAATGCTGTTCGCACAACTGCTCATTATTACATGACAACCAAAGGTTTGTTTGTCAGTTTGTCTTTATCTGAGTAGTGTCTTTCTAAAGAATCATCTCAGTCTCATACGAGTAACTCTGACATTCAATCTGGCACAACTATTACAAATCAAATATCTGACAAGACTGATTAGAAATTTTTATCTCTTCCTACGTGCACTTATTGCAGATAGAAAGCGCACGCCATATTTTATTGTTACTTGTTGAAAAAGACCGAACTCAAAAATGCTCTTATTTCTAAGAGATCATTGTCACAGTCATTTATTGAAAGCAATACATTTGTTGAAACAAACCACAGTCTGATTTGATTTTAAAGACTTATGAATCACTCATGTGTTAATGTTCTACACCATTTATTGGTGATTCTGCCAAGCCTATCCCTTTCAAAAAAATAGGGACACAGGAACATCACAGAGTACAATTCTATCAATTACTTTGAGAAGTCTTCCTTTAGTGAAAGTATTATTATTCAAGGGGATAGAGTACGGCTTTGTTAACGTCCCTGTCCATATTGTCAATTTGACATAAGACTTATTTTCCAGATCAGTAAAAGTATACGTGACCACAGTTTTCTGTACAAGGTATTCATATATTACTCGGAAATGGCCCTTGCTAGGTTGTGTTTTATTCACATGTAGCTGACAAACCTTGTTTGGATGAACAGTTGATTATTTTGAGAGTGAAAGCCATAATGTGTATCGCACCGCTCCGGTGGCCTTGTGGTTAGAGCGTCCGCTCCGGAAGCGGGAGGTCGTCGGTTCGATCCCCGACCGAGTCATACCAAAGACTTACAAAAATGGTACTAACAGCTGCCTCGCTTGACGCTCAGCATTAAGAGGTTAGTGTTAGGACTGGTCGGCCTGGTGTCAGGATAATGTGACTGGGTGAGACATCATGCTACATGTCTGCGACATGATGTCTCAGTGCTAGACATCACTATAAACTGCCTCACTGCAGACATCGTAGCGATATGACTGAAAAATTGTTAAAGCTACGTTAAAAATCCTAATCAAACAAACAAACAAACATAATGTGTATCCTACTTGTGCAGTTACCAGGGTTCTTGAGAATGATGTTGATCAATAAATTATTGCTTTAGCTAACATATGTAATGGTCAGTCGGTCAATGAGGTCACTTCTGCTCCTGGTAGCGATCAGTCATCACAGTGTACTCTTGTCAGAACAATGCAGATTTACTACTCATTCTCTCTAGTCTAATCAGGGAGGAAAAAAGTATTTATTGTGAAACAGGAACAAGATCCCGAGAACTTCTGTTTGTTTCAGATGGCTCTTAGTCAAACTGAAGCCCCACAAATTATAGCTTATTGCTTCGTGACGATGAGAAATTAAGTCCACTTGAGGTACTCATTGGTGACGAGTGGTCTGTGAATAACCAAATTGTTGTTCCGAGGTCATATAGACAGGAACGTCTTAGTCTAACCTTTACAATTGCCTTGGTTGGTCATTTAGGAATCAATACCACTTACACTAACATATTGAACAAATGGCGAAATACTGTAGATATTGTCAAACATGCCATATGGTAGAAAAACCTAATCAGAAGATACGTAAAGCTCATTTGAAACGAATTGCTACAATACATCGAACCATTAAGCGAATGACTGTAGACTATATCTGCCCTTTACCTTGGATGAAATTAGGCAACTAATACTGTTGACCTTGTACACGTCCTCAAGATTTACAGATGCATTTCGTTTGAGGAATATTAAAATTGAAATTCGATGTCAAAGCTTTAATAATTTTCTTTTTCATTTGCTGGCCTTCTTAAAATTTGTTCACCTTAATCAAGGTTCACATTTTATGTTTGGCATTTTCCAGCTAATTATGTCTGAATTAGGTAGGCATCACGTAGTTTAAATGTTCTTCCATCACCATAAAAATCAAGGTCCTTTTGGAATGCTATTATTCACACGTTGAAGGTCATATTGCTTTCGTTCAAGAAAGAATTATGATAAGGATGTTCATTTTCTGTTTTTCACTGTTAGGGAGTCAGTTCAAGAATCATTAGGTGTTAGTCCTTTTAAACGTCTTTTTACAAACACTGTCAGTGGTATATTATAAGTATTAATGTAAAATTTCTCTCAAATGAATATTATAAGCTTAATCTTTGTGATTATGTCTCTTATTTCAAATATAAGCAGTCAAATTTTTGTAAGTAGCAGGAACTGACCACCACTCTACTCATCCCAAAAGTGAATCTAGGTGTGACTGAAATACAATTGAGTATCCATTGCCTGGTGATAAAGTTCTGACCCTTATTCGCATAATAAAATAATCCTCTTCGGGCTAAATTGAATGTTCCTTATACAATTAAAAAGAAGGTAAATGAAAATCCTCTTCGTGCTAAATTGAATGTTTCTTATACAATTAAAAAAATGGTAAATGACTTAAATTGTATTACTAACACTCTAAGAGGCGGAAACTTAGATAAGTTTGTCATATAAGTATGTTAAAAAAGTACGTTGATATAGATAACATGGCTAATTATTCAATCAATTTAGTTGTATCTATCCATCACTGAGAATGTAATTGATGGAATGCAGTCTGTATGTAGTGTCATTTTTGGTTTCGCCAGTCTTCGAAATGCAGACAATCTAGACATAAACATTCACATCTACAACAACCGGAAAGGATTTAACTAAATCAACTATTTTTTGAATATGAGCACTTTTATCCTGATATTACAACACGAATAAATAAAATCTATCATGATGATGATTTTGTAGATCTACACCTGTGAAGCGAGATTCTTATCGGATGAATTCTATGAAGTAGCAATAGTCGAAGAAGAAAAAAACATTCAATACTTACTTAAAAATGATTTTATAGAACCAAGTTAAAATATCTGGTGTTTACCATGTATATTTGTGCCTAGGCCATATAATACACACCGTAACTATAGAAAGGTCAAAAGTGTTACCGAAATGGTTAATGTCCAAAGCCAAGAGTAGATTAAGTCAAAATTAGAAATGCAAATTATTTTACCGAGGTTGACCATCAAAAGGATTCAGGCAAATTCAACGCTCGGAAAGAGCAAACTAAATTTCGGCATTTGCCCGATGGGCTTATTCAGTAAGACGTGATGCCCCTTTGATATGAACATTTCTCCGACAAGTCAACATTCGAACTTTTAATGAACATCTTAGCATCTTGTCCACTTAATTGTGACAAAATCCATTTTGACGTCAGCATCTTCAACGATATCACTTGGAAACCAATAAGATATTCCTTGATAGACTCTGTGATCCATATCTGTTAATTTAGGTACAAGTAGGATTTGCTTTGTCATATGTTTAGGATAGATTGTGGGACAAAGTCAGACTGAAGCTGTCGAAGTTAAGATCTTGTCTATGTCTGAATTCACAGTGTCTATCAGCAAAAAATACAACTCTTGCAATTTTTGGGTATGGCGGGATAGTATCGATGATTCTATTAAAATTTTGTCATAATTCCTGACAAATTTGTTGAGTACAAAATCCAAGTTTTATTAGTCTGAAAAAATGTCAGGAATCTTTAGGCAAACTAAAGGCCATACTTAAAGAGTGCACTAGTTCTTGCAGCACAAATTTTCAGCCAATGATGTAAAATATATGTATTAATGCAAATGATGTAGGGGTTGGTTGATTATTGATTCAAGTAGATAAAACTGTTGCGGATGATCCAGTGTAGTATTTTGTGAAAACCTAACCCCATCACTATAACCCTCAAAAAACAAAATTAAACAAACAAAACACCAGAGTAATTATTCCACAAGTACAAAGAAACATTAGATTTGACAGTTTTACATCAGTGTGAAGTTGTTTTTTTTATAGATTAGCCCCTTCTTCGGCTGTTATAATTGTAAATCACAATACCCTTACATAATTAACAAAATGAGAAACAAAATTCAAAGATTGTTGAGGTCGAGATTAATGCTGCAGGAAAACTACATAAGAGACATCTAGAGGAAATAAAATGTGATTGCAGATGCAGTAAAACACGTAAAGAAAGTACTATATTGCTTTATTTTTCGTAATTCGTGAAATAAATTGAGTGCAGTTTACAAAGCATCTTTCTATATAAATTTCATTGTTATATATATTATATGCACACTTTATAAATATGTGAAAGAAAGATTTATTGTATACTTTCTTTTTCTTTGTGGAAAGAAGTGTTATTTACATTTAAATATATTATGTGCTTTTGTCCATGATTTTAAGTTGTACTTTTTGATAATGTAAGCAAAATATTAACATAGTTAACTTTTGTTAATAATTGTAAGTTGTAAGTTGCAAAAAGAATGTTTATGTGGCATTTGAGTTCAAAACATTCTAGACCCAGTCTTGACTGGAATTTTTCAATGGGAATGATTCACATCTATGACAAGTGAAAATGTTTATCGATTGGGAATTGTGAAATATATATATATATATATATATATATATATATATATATATATATATATATATATATATATATATATATATATATATATATATATATATATATATATATATATATATATATATTCATTGTTCCAGTTTTTGGTCAATCTGACAGATATAAGTCGAGAGGAATTATTTATTTTAAACATTCATTGGAATTTTAAAGAGAGAGCTGATTCACTTTTTGGATTTATACACAGTACTTAGGATTAGTGTTAACAAATTCAAAAACTTTCTGGATTGCATCATAATATTATACCAGGACATTCGAAATTTTTCGAATTCATTCGGAACATTCTGCATGTTTGGACTTGTGATAGGACATTTCGAGTTATTTGGGACTTAATTCACAATAACTGTGTATCATGAATTTTCCTTTTGTACTGTAGAGAAATAAATAAATAAATAAATAAATGAGTATCCTTAAATTCTTTGTTTTACTTATTTTTGTAAGAAATGTTAAGACAGAGTCGTTTATAGATCATACATGGACAAATAAATTCAGTCTAAATTCACACGCATCTATATATCGTCAGTAAATCGTATGTATCATTACTTTTCATTGGTTTCCAAATTAATTGGAAGTTTGGCATTTAATAAAGATGTTCACTTTCAAAGAAATGCTGACACAGAAAAAGAATTTTTTTGAGAGAATGTGTAGGACATGTGTGAAAGATGTGTTAGTAGAAGGCTGCATACAAACTATCATAAACGTTAAAGACAATGTATTCCTTGAATAATACTACGATTTTAGGTGTTAGGTGCCTATTAAAGACTTAACTAACTTTTCCCATGTTTGCAAATTTTATGTTGCGATGTGAGGCATGCGAATTATTAATCTCTAATGCTGTTAAAAAATTAAGTTTGTCGTCTAATCGAACCGTTGAATCATAGTGGTCAAAATTTAGCACAGATTTTTGTGAATTTTCTACAGTTATATTTCAGATAACTAAACTAAATATAATGTTTATCAGTGAGCGAAAACGGTTCAGTTAGAAAGGTTCACATCCCCTTTCAATTGAGTCAGACGAGTACGCTGCTTTCTTGTTTATTTCCAAAATTCAAACCGGGCCGGAGTAACTGCCTGCAATAATAATAATAATAATAATAATAATAATAATAATAATAATAAATATTATAACATAGCAATGAATGTGTTATTCAGGCAATCACTATCTATTTTTACATGACATAAAAACACAAGTCATGGGTTTATCTGAACTTGATCATAACACATTAAACGTAATGACCTAAGTGATTTTCTAGAGAAAAAAGGACCGGTTTTTGCAAACTAAACTTGACTTTGCATGATGAATGAATGAATGCATTCACAAAAATGTATGAAAAGTTTGTTACTGAGAAGCTTTCAATAAATTTCTCGTGTCTGTCTGGGTCAACAATTAGCGTTTATGATAATTACGACTCTTGAAAAGAAGAAACATTAAAAGTGATCATTTTTAGAGAGCACAGTTCCAAACAGCATGAGATAATTTTAAAGCAGACAAAAGCAAAGTACCATAATAAAATATCTTGTAATTTCGTCATTAATCAGCTGCAGTACAGATTACAAGCATGGTAGCAACAATCCGATAAAGCCATACATTCAGACAAAAACTTTCACGTGCTTCGTTGTGAACGAAATGTAATAATTTCAAATGAATAATGCAACATTGAATTTAAATATATGATGCAGCTACCTTTGTGGCCCTCTCGTATAGATTACTGAAACGTTTTTCTCCTTGCGGCTTTTGTTGTGCTTCAGTTTTCTGGACTTCAGTTTTCTGGATTTCAGTTTTCTGGATTTTAGTTTTCTGGATTTCAGTTTTCTGCTTTTGTGCTTTAGGAGATTTCTGTTTTCCATTACATCTAAAATTACGAAAGAGAAACGCAATAACAAATCAATTATTGCCAGAGTGAACTGTTAGAGGGTCTGAAGAGCGCCATCATCCATCAACGATCCATAAAAGTTACATGTAACGTAAAATGAGTGTCATACTTGTACTAAGCAAATTTTTATGGTGATATATATATATATATATATATATATATATATATATATATATATATAGAGAGAGAGAGAGAGAGAGAGAGAGAGAGAGGGAGCCTGTCTCGGTATAACAACTGCCAGAGGTTAATCCAGTCTGAGTGGTTAATACTACTACAACTAATAATGATAATAATACTGCAAGTGTAAGTACTAAGTACTATACTATATAGGAAAAAATAATGATAAAATGCATTCATATTATAAATATGAGAAGCAAAAGAAATTGGTTAGAGAAAACTAATATCAAAAGCAGCTGTACAAAATTTTGTGAGATGTGAGCTGGTAAAAGCTACATGAAGTTGTTATAAAAATTTCGATTTTAATAAATGAATTTCAAGTAATGAAATTACATTAAATGTCCCTTAGTCTGAACTTAAAAAGTCACATCAAGACAGGAATGCCAGCAAACTATTGAATCATGACACGTTCATACAGTATAAATCGATGTTATATGGCGGAACTTAATTGTCAACAACATAACAACATATTGTGTGTGTGTGTGTGTGTGTGTGTGTGTGTGTGTGTGTGTGTGAGAGAGAGAGAGAGAGAGAGAGAGAGAGAGAGAGAGAGAGAGAGAGATTTGGATTTTTAACTAAGCTCTCACAATTTTTCAGTCATATCACTACGACGTCTACGGTGTGGCAGTTTATAATGATGTCTAGCACTGGGGAATCATGCCCCACCAAGTCACATTATTTTCATACCAGGCCGACTAGTCCTAACACTAATCTCTTAATGCTCTTAATCTCTTAGTATGACTCGGCTGGGGCTCGAAACCGCGACCTTCCTCATCCAACCACTTAGGCCACCAGAGCGGCCCGAATCACTCGTGAAATATGTGTACCAAGTGTCGCAGTGATACTTTGAACGGTCCGAGTTTATGCTCCGAACACCAAAATGTTTATGTGCAGACACATACGGACGGAAACAAATATATCCCTCACTCCATGTTGCATTTTATGCCGATCATAAAATATAGAATGAAAACCAGGCTGGATTTTAATTTATCTTCCATTTTGTATTTCCCCAGAGCAACATCAAAGTTTTGTGTAATATATTAGCAAGAATAACTTAATCAATCACATATCAAGTATCATCTGATCTGGATGGGCCCTGTATACCCTACTCGTGTTGTCTCTTGTAACATCACACCGATGTTCATCATATAAAATATGAGAGATGCTAAATCAGGACCTACCGTCTGCAGTTAAATTTTGGTGCTCCTTCACGGTTTATCTTACAGAGGATCCAGAAAAAGACGATAACGATGATTACAGCAATAATAGCACTCAACGTGATCCAGGCCACATTTCTGCCGTCCTGTATGAAGGTTCGGTAACCGGTGACAGGCACTGTCGTGAGAACGGTGGTAGTCACTGAGATAGCTATGGTTACGTTGACGGTTGTTACAAGGCCTCCGCCATCTGTCGCCATAATCTGAACAACGCAAGTAGTTCCAGCACCGATTGCACTGACAGACCTTCGTGTATAAATTTCTCCCTTGGATGTGATGCCAAAATATTCCGACCCCAATGACGTCTGGTTGAGGGTTAGGGTTACAGTGCCATACGTTCCAGAATCAGCGTCTGAGACAGTTACGATGCCGATAGTGGTTGCTGTGGCGGCGTAATAACTGGTATAGAAACTATAGGTCGAGGGGATAAAAACTGGAAAATTGTCGTTCACATCGTCTGAAAAAGATAAACAATTGTTATACTGTCTATACAGCAATTTCAAAATTATTTCCATTAAACTATTTATCAACATACTTCCATAACATTGCATTAATCAATAAATCAGTTTCAAGCAAGATGCACTGCTCTGTTAATCAACTTATACATAGGTATTAAATAATACAAACTTTCAGGTGATGTTGTACACGCGATGTATTCAATCTCTCCAAGAGTTCAGTGCGCTGACCTTTCGGAATACTTGGGCGAGAATGCTGACCTTAGTCGTTTTTGTAAGTATTGTTGGTACTTTTCTAAAACAATCGGATTCTCAAAAACGTCTATAAATTAACCACGCTGTAAATTATTTATTAGTATTATCACTGTACATTTTTTTTTAAAATTTAGCACTGTGATAAATATATTCACAGAATTTTATTGCCAGCTCAAGTTTATTAAAAGATATATCAGATACATATATAAATGAATAATGGTGGCGTTATTGTGAATAAAGAGAAGTGGAAAAATATAGAGTAGAAAAAGAGATATTGTGTCGATAATGGTCATATACATGACCAAATAGGATGAAGAGGTAATTAACATAAAACTATTTATAGTTACCATGGAAACATAATGAGTGAAATACCAGTTCCATAAATTTACTTAATCTAATCCGTATGTTAACATGCTATATTTTAACAACTCACTAAATTTGTATGTAATAACATTTTTGAAATAGTTTTACTCATATGTTGTGTTTATATTTCTATAAAATATTGGTAATCAAATCGATTGTGAAATTGATTACCTGTGTCTTGTGATACGCGTAATTCATTTCACCACCACCACCAACACCACCCCCATCCCATACAACCAATTTTAAAGACCGCTACGATGACCTAGTGGTTAGAGCGTCCGACCCGCCTGTTGATGCGGGAGGTCGTGGGTTCAATTCTCAGCTAAGTCATACCAAAGACTTACAAAAATGGTACTAACAGCTACCTTACTTGAGGTTCAGCATTAAGAGATAAGGGTTAGGACTGGTCTGCCTGGTGTCAAGATAATGTGACTGGATCTCATGCTACATGTCTGCGGCATGATATCCCAGTGCTATACATCACTATAAACTGTCCCACCTCAGACATCGTAGCGATATGACAGGAAAATTGTTAGAACTACGTTAAAAATCCAAATCACACACACACACACACACACACACACACAGTTTAGTCATACTTTAGTTTCAGTGGGAATCCTATGATTAGTGAATACGTCACTTTGTTAACATTATTATATACTGTTTAGAGATACGAAATACAAAGGTTAAAAACCTAAATATGTTTTCAAAAGATCTAAAAAAATTCTGGTTTTAGACGAACCATACACAACAGAATGTTAAATCTTAATATATCATGAAGTAGGTCTGTATACTCAAGTGTATTATGAAATTTTAAACACCACTCCCAAATATCATATAACAGCTAATTAGAAATTAACGCTTCAACAGTCAGTACATAAATAATGAACAAACACATCGATCGAAGATACGAATCATCGCGATAATTTGCCCAGCTATACAATTTTTTTTAAAAAATCTATTTAATTGAAAATACCATCGTCTATATTTTGAACAGACTTTTCTCCCCGTGTATTCCTGATGTATACTGTTTGTATTCATTCGTTGACAGCTAACTTTACCCGAGCCAGACTAGGCTGTAACTATGACACAGTGTCCCTTTTGAAACATCGAATCCGGATTTCCCTAACACTCGACATGCCGTGTAATTTATTTAAAGTTTTGACTAACCAAATCATGGCGTACTTATTCATCTTGATTGTAATAGGAAATAAGAATAAAACAGCCATGTCTGTATCGTTTTGGATGCTTCAGAACAGTGATTTATCCTTAAAACGGACCAACGCGATACAGCTGACAATACATAGAGACGTAAGTGCTTCATGAAACATTGTGATGGCAATTAATCTATAATACACAGAAAACTGGATGATAGAACTAACCATCCATCAATAATGAAAATGGTGTCCTCCTGCATGTTTTTGTATATGTGATGACTATACAAAGATGTAAACCACAAGCCGCTGTATATTGTACCTCTGCTGTATTCGCATATGAAAGATCACACCGGACATAGTTTATTGACCAAATTCTCCGGATTACAAAAGAAAATCGTATATTGAGCAAGTTCTTCAGATCACACCGGATATAATTTATTGAACAAGTTCTTCAGATCTCACCCAATATCATTTATTGACCAAGTTCTCCTGATCACAAAAAAAAAATCGTATATTGAGCAAGTTCTTCAGATCACCCCGGATATAATGTATTGACCAAGTTCTCCCGATCACAGCGGACATCAGTTATTGACCAAGACACCCATATTTATATACATGTATAAAGTATTTGGTGGACGGAAACGTTTCGATAGTAACTACCTTTAAGGGCCACACGCACCTAACATCCACTGTCACGCCTCCTCTACGTTAATATATTAAATCCTACCATATTTTCAAAACAATCCATCAAATTTAAAATTATAGAATGTAATCGAGGTAACTGTCAGCTGGGTTTTGGACAAACTGCAATAATGTATTATGACTTATTTTCCCCCAAATTATGATACAGAATCAACATCTTTGGAAAGTTACAGAACGTTAAGCTTCACTCCTGTAATTACCAGTTGTGTGTCGCCGTAGTTACCTACCTGTATCGGTACTTAAAGAACTTCTATTACGAAAAAAAAAACTTTTGCCAAACCATGATATAATGAAATATAAGCGAGATCACTAATACGATATATACTTATGTTAATAAGCAATGACGTCATTCCAGTAAGTCCCCCTGCATCTGTGACAGTCACATTACACAGTACGGATGAAGGCATTAATCCCTGGTCAACGTTATAGTCGGTTGAGAAGTTTAGACGGCCTGTTGACGTCGACATCGTAAAATATCCTGATGCATTACCACAGTTTGAGCTGAATGTGCGTGTATCTCCGGCGTCCGGATCAGATATCAGGAAACCTGGATCCGGCAAAAGAGTTCCTCTCTAAATAAATAAATAAATAAATAAATAACAATATTTTAGTATTCAACAGCCATGCGCATGCATTTTAGTTGTTTCCGGACACATCTATAATGCTTGCAGATGAAGCGCTTCAGTGAATTTAGGTTTGTATCAGAATGACCAACTGGGATGCGCAAAACATGACCATATATAGGTTGCTTGTTGTCTTCAGATATTTCCACAGCATGAAATTAGGTGTCACGTTTATGGGTTCCAAAAACTTTTCGTTTTAATTGCATTCGCTATAAATGAAATATCAAACCAAAAGTAATGCCTTTTGTTTTGTCATTTTATTCAGTTTCTGAGAAATTAGTCGCAAATACCGCTTCATCGAGCCATTCCTTTCGAGGCAGGTAGAGGTGTGATTGGCGAGAAAACAGATATGCCAGAATATTCCAATCTTTATTTCTTTATTCAATATAGCTACCACTGTACGTTTTAAGGAGACTGGTTCAGCACAACTGACCTATTACATATCAGCAGCTCGCATTTATCAGTTCACGTATATAGCGCAGTCCGTCCCACAAGTTCCTTTGAACTGACCTCTTACGTTATAAAAAAAGAAATGTTGTACAAGATGCAAGGGTTAAAAGCTGGGTCGTCTCTTTTTCTCACTGACCCACATGTTATTAAATGCATGCTTAGCTCTTCCACAATAGATTTTATGTACACACCTATTCGGCAGGATGTTATCGAACACCACGTGATACAACCTTGACCAATGACAACAATACAAATTCATCAGTATTAAATATAATAGATCAACAAATTATTTTACCGAACTCAATATTTCTTCCAAATTTCGTTGAAGATAAGTGGCATTTGTTCTAATGGTAATACCTGCTAACCCGTCCTCAAACAAGTTTGTACAACTAATGTAGAAAAATGAAATGACACTATTTAGCTAAAAGCGAAGCTTTTCCGTCGTACTTTGATCCTATTGAATTGATCCGTATTAGTTTCGACCTTTGCAAAAATATAAGCAAGCATTTCTTATGCTCCCCAAGCCTCGTATTCCTATCAGATTATGTAACTGCCGAACAAATATTTTGAAATATTGAGCCCTTTAATATTTAACTTTTTTTATTCGCGGATAAATTGAAATTAAAAATCAGAATCTTTGATTCAGGATTTAATTTGAAGACTTTGCTCGTGCTAGGTTGGTGAGGGGAAGCGCTAATTTATCGCAACAGAGAGAGAGAGAGAGAGAGAGAGAGAGAGAGAGAGAGAGAGAGAGAGAGAGTGCAGTCGGAGGTTAAAGTGTGGAAACTCACCGCAGCCTCATAAGTACTTATGCTGTGTAATGACTGAGCAAATGAGGGAGCTTCGTTTACGTTGACAATAGCAATGGCTAATGTCTTTGCAGTCTGGTCCGTACCGTCGCTGACAGTGATGAGTAAATTATAAGACATTGCTGGTATGCTCTCATAATCTATGATGTTTGAAGAGGTGTACACAACACCAGCTATGGAAAATGGAAAGATATACTCGCTGTCATCACATACAAGACTTTTAAGCAATATCAAACATAATTATAGTTTCCGCTGACATTTCTCACAGTTATGTCCGTTTAGCAGTCATTTGTGTATTCACAATTTAACGATTCTGTTTTGTATTCTACCTGTCCTAAATTGAAAGTTATAATATTTATCTTGTTAGAACCTAAGGTTCGAAACTCTGATTATATTAATACTGCTGAAAATTAAAAACATATATGAAATGCCTGGGAAAAGAAACAAAAACAAAGGAAAGAAAAGTTATCTGTAAAACTGTCGTCACATGAAAGACGGAAATAATCCACTCCATTTTCTTGTAAGCAATAACATATTGCAAACGGACGATTTGTATCTACAGCTAGGCAAATAAATATAGAATTTATAACTTTAGATTTTAAAAATGAATTAATGACCGAGTCAATCTCTCCGCCAGTCTTGAGCAGTTAACACATCAAAATGGACAGACGAATATAATATTAATATTATTTTCCATTGTCTAAGTTTAGGTTGTTTAATTCATCATCAGTTATGCTCCCCTCTTTTAATTCTAGCCATTTAAATAGCGCAAGTATTCATGTTTTACAATCCTGATCGAAATATGTAATTGCCCTTATTCATGTTTAATATCCTGATCGAAATATTTAATAGCCCTTATTCATGTTTAATATCCTGATCAAAATGTGTAATAGCCCTTAGTCATGTTTAATATCCTGTTCGAAATATTTAATAGCCCTTATTCATGTTTAATATCCTAATCGAAATATTTAATAGCCCTTATTCATGTTTAATATCCTGTTCGAAATATTTAATAGCCCTTAGTCATGTTTAATATTCTGTTCGAAATATTTAATAGCCCTTATTCATGTTTAATATCCTGATCGAAATTCATTCAGTCCCGTTTTAATATACTATTGCAGACCTGCCAACCCTGACGAGTCCGTCTCAGTAAGGCAGTTGATTTTTTTCCTTAAGACTAACCAGTTTTCAGTAAGAAATAACAAAATATCAATAACTTCTATTGAAAAGCTGGGAAACGTAATTAAAAGTTCGACGCATCGACGATAAACATTATGTTCAACTGAAAAGTTTGTAAAGTACGCACATACTGTATTTAGCACTAGTAAAGTTGCACAAACTTTAATTTCAAATCCTATGCAGCTCAATGGCTTGTTGCTATTTCTCAATATGTCATAATTCTTGGAAATTCTTTCCATTTTTCATGACGACGGCAAACATACTGTAATAAATTTGGAGTATGCGCATTTGATAGCGCCTCGTTTTAAGCAATTCTTAGATTTATTTGTGTGATTATTGGGATTCGGCGCCATGGAAATATTCCTAGCTCAAAATAATTAGCCAATTATTAGGAAAAAACGTCACGGAGCCGAGTGTTAGTGAGTTTGTCGCTCGTAGTGAATTTAGGTCCAAACCGAAAGACTGTCCCTGGTGTTACATAGTCCATATTAATATCTAGTGGTGTATAATAGTGTTGTGGCCGAGCTGGAAGTATTTACGGTAGGAAACCAGTAAATTACACAATGGAATCAATAAGTAGGGACTTGGTAGATACCGTTTATATGTCCATAGTGGAAAATAATTGTAGCTATATTATGGTAATACGCCGGTAAAAGTGTACTTTCACTGGCCTAGGGTGGCGGAGTTAAATAGTTCCCAGTGAGAAAGGGATACTAGTGCCATAACCGGCTGGCGGTACGGAAATCTGAGGATGGTGAAGAAAATCTAAGCAAAGGTGCGGTTTATGGGCTTTTGGCAAGTTGTTTTATCTGTGGTCTTGAATTGATTAGAGTAAAATTTAGTATATAAAAGCAGACACGTCTGACTTTTCAATTTACAACTCAAATTGTATGGAAGTCTTTGGAAATTTGGGGAAAAAATATGACTTCCAGCGGGATTCGCGCTAGGGTTTGACACCGATCAGTCAAGTATTACTCCTGTGCATGTAACAATATCTCCCGCCACGAGATATACTCAAATTGCCATGTGATGTCCAATACACGTAATTGTGTCTTTTCAGCTTTTATTCACAATAATCTGAATACTCCTTGTTAATCTTCTGTGTTGATTATTAACACTTTTCTAAAAGCTTATTGTCCCTTTCGTCTTAGAGATGCATCACTTTCTGGACGCCATTTGAAAAATTATATAATCAACAGTCTGATTCTGCAGAAGCATCGCATGACCAAATATGTTCAGTTTAAAGCGTCTTGGGTGCTGCTGTAAAGTGACTCTGGTTCCGTGACTAATTTTACTAATTCTAAGATGAAACCCGGATCCAAATAAAACACGGATGAACCAATTATCCAGATTTTTCGGCAATGATCATTTTCCCTAGTTTTTGCTAGTAAGTACATATTGTAAGGGTAATTTTCGTAAGACTTACGGCAAAATGGTAAAGAGTTTTTAGGTCTGCTTTGGGAAATATTTAAATGAACTTAGTCACGATTTTCAATTTTAGGTCTGCTTTGGGAAATATTTAAATGAACTTAGTCATGACTTAATTTTAGGTCTGCTTTTGGAAATATGCAAATGCACTTAGTCACGTTTTAATATCCTACTGGAAATACATACTGCTAGAGCTGATTGAGAAATAATTCATTCCTGAGCCGGGCGTTGAAGTCATTGTGAAGGTGTGGTTATCTCCTATGTTCAGGTCGCTAATGCTGACTGCGAACACTGATGTCCCTAATACTGTGCCTTCTGCGACAGAAAGGTTAGATGCCAGAGGAAGGTTGGTGATAGTCGGTGCAGAATTGATTCCTGCAAAAGAAGACAAGAACTTCTTAAGAATAAGTGCAAAATAAGACAAGAACTTCTTAAGAATAAGTGTTGACCATTACTCCATAAATGTAACTTATCAATACGAAATATAAGATTCTGATTTTAAAAAAAGTACAATGAAAAAAAATAAACCGAAAATTTTGTCAATCTTTACTAATGCATCCTAATCATCTACTTTCTTGCTCAAATTCCTCATAGGTTAATATATATTTGCATCCACCTCATATCCCAAAGCACCCAAGTTTACTGATCTATTATGTATGTACCTGTAATTATCACAGTCAGAATTTTGGGTCCTACCAGGGTAGTTCCATCATACACGCGTACACTGAGATCATAGCCCGTTGCAGTGGCGTTCTTTAAGTCTGTTGTAAGTTGAATTACTCCTGCTGTGAAACGAAGAACCGAAATACACAATTATCAACATTATTTTTCAATCGATTTGTTGACAGTAGTTTCTTAAACTGTAAGTAGAATGACATATTAGTTGAAATAGTATGGCTTCAGAACAAATAATTTCAGCTCAATTCATAAGGTTCTGAAGATAAACACAGCAGTAGGATTCTCTTTATATAATCTGTGTCCGATTATCAAAATCCCACAATGACTGTACACACGCACTAACTAATGCAAATTTATCTTTAAACAGAAATGAGTAACTTGTCTGCTCTTAATATTCAAACGCCATTACGCTTGGATTAGTGTCAACAATAAACTCATCAATGAAGAATCAACTTTTTTTATTGTCTGTAAATTGTTAATGTTTCCAACGCACTCATATATATATATATTTTGCTATAGAATGAAGTGCTGTCATAAACAAACAAAAACACATTTATACAATATGTGCCTTAAAATGTATCTTTCTGGTTAATAATAGACGAACGTATCTGGGTATTAACCCCTTCCCATCCCAGCAGAAAATCTTGAACAACAAAGAAACCAAAAGAAAAAAGCAAACCCAAAACATCTGAAACATGAAGAAGAAAATAATCCAAAATC
Organism: Unio pictorum; assembly: GCA_030141615.1. Lineage (NCBI taxonomy): Eukaryota > Metazoa > Mollusca > Bivalvia > Unionida > Unionidae > Unio > Unio pictorum. The sequence goes on along the minus strand of JARLTB010000156.1, from coordinate 9,029,339 downwards.
ATTTTATCAAGTTACTGATGTTTCCTCTTGGTTTGTAAAGCTGACAGAGCCATGACATTAGTTGTGCAATTAAATATAATTAGTGAATAAAATATAATTAATATATAAAATATAACTAATGGACTTCATGGTGTAATGTAATAAAAACATAACGTCGATAGTTTACGAATGTGCTTTAGCGCCGTTTCCCAATTCTACAGCGGATAAACTAAATAAAATCAATACGTTTTAATAAATATAATCATTTCAAGATAAAGTTTTCTTAAAGTTTGATATATAATCTGAATATTTTTTGCATGTTGCTGTGACCCGATCCTATCAAACTTAGTGGACAATGTCTCTCGCTGTCTGTCCACGTGGGGATGGTTTTAGAACAAACCCCATTTCTTCTCCTGGGTTCCTCTGATCTTAGGACCAAGTTGAAAGATTTAGATGTGAAGTCACGCGATCTAACGCGTGTGCAGATTCAAGATGCTGGGTCTTCTCTCCAATCACCGTAACCTTGCTTAAATGATTAACTCTAACCTGCAGAATTGTTTAGATATCAAACCATGGCTTGTTATAATCCCTATGTTTATACACGACTTACTAACTGGGGCTGGGCACACGTGACAGCTTTATACCCACCCACCCATCTGTTGGAAGGAACTCTCATCTTATTTATTTTTTCCCTTTGTGTAAAAATTGTGTATCATTAACAAGGTTAGACAAAATCATAATTTTGACTTGATATAATGTGAAAGTTCAGTGATATTTTAAGCTTTCGAAATTTCGGAATAATGCGCATTCAAATATAACATATAAAACAAACTCACAAGTCAATATCTGAAACGGACACACTGATGGGTTACACGTCATACTGTAGTATAGTTGATCACCTTCAGGATCTGATGATGTCACTGTGTATACAATATAACCAGCTGTTTCCTTTGAAGCCACATTCACCGAATCTGAGGAACACAAGAACAAAATAAATATTAGACATTTTTATGAATCCAATTATGATAATATGCTACTTTACAATTTATTAAGTTCAACCTCAATATGCAATTAATATGTCTTATAAATGGAAACTAACTTTCTGGATAGGTTTATTATATAGCTGGTCTGGAAAATGAAGTCTAATCTTTAAGATACGGTCCATAAACTCTAAGAACAAAGTTGTTTTTCTTGTGAGAGATATACATATACACATATACACACACATATATATATAAACATGGTCACATTTTAGACTGGATTCTTCATATACCTGATGATAACATCATATACGGTCCACTCTTGTATCCTAAGAACTTGCATCAGATCACCTCTGCATTATATGCCATCTGGACGTATCAGTCCCTAATATTCCACCATTATCTTTTACTAAGAGAAACCTCCGCATGATAAAAAGAACCAAACTAATGCATGACATCCAAGCAAACCTAACAACTTGCTTACCTCCTACAGCAGAACACCTCGATAACTGCCTGCATTCATTTCTTGAAAAACATGCCCTAGCCATCAAGAGTATCAATTAAAGTATTCTCCGTGGTATAACAGTATTAGGGACCAGCTTCTCTCTGCTAAAAGAGACCGACGTCAAGCGGAGAGGCTTTGACTTTCCACCAGATTCACTATTCATAAACAAATCTATTAAGAGTGCACCAAAGTCATATGAACTTGATCCAATTCCATCATCACTGCTGTTTGATTGCTTAGATTCAATATTTAATTCACTAACTGATGTTATAAATACCTCTCTCTCATCTGGGGAATTCCAATCATTTGGAATTTTCAAAACTGTCAGCGTAACGACTCTGCTGAAGAAACACTTGGCTATAACGATTTTAAAAAACTACCGCCCATTTTCTAATCTCCCGTTCATATAAAAAATCTTAGACAAAGTTGTTTAACCACACTTGTATCTCATTTGAATTCAATCTTCTGGTTTGTATAGCGGAAAGATTACAGTCTTCACCCTTCTTGATTTGTCTGCAGCATTTGACACAATAGACCATGATATATTACGTCACCGTCTCCAGCATGTATTTGGCATTCACAATACAGCCTTACTGTGGTTCAAGTTCTACTTAGCTAATATAACAAACATTATATCTGCAAATGGAATAAACTCTAGCCCAGTTGATCTATGTTGTGTTCCACAGGGTTCTCTTCATTCTAATACACTCAGCCGCTCTCAAGTGTCATAGATCATCACCCAATGTGTCACCAATTGTACGCTGATGACACCCAAATATACAAGTCTAGCCACCCAACTGAAATTGATGCTACCATCCATGAAGTAGAGAGCTGCATTTCTAATGTAAAATCATGGATGACATGTAACAAGGTGCAGCTGAATGATGATACAACTGAGACCATTCTAATCAGAACACAAAGACTTTCTCATTCACATCCATTACCTCGAAGAAAAACTATCAGCAACACCAACATTAAATTCACACAGTCAGTACGAAACCTAGGTGTTACTCTAGACAGTATTCTCATATTACACCAAAATGTCATTACCATATGCAAGGCCGCATATCTTGAGCTGAGAAACGTCAGCTCTATTAACAAATATATTTCAGTTGATGCCACCAAAACACTTGTGTGTTCATTAGTACATTCAAGAATGGCTTATTGTAACTAAAGTCTGGCTGGTTTGTCTCTATATCTACACCAGAAACTTCAAAACTTTCAAAACACATGGACAACGTTCTTTTGCCTACCATGGCCCAGCAATGTGGAATGAATTGCCCATTGAACTTAGACACAAAGACATTGTGAATCCTTTCAAGAGTGCTCTTAAAACTCACCTTTTTCTACTGTAATAATAAACTTAAAGACCAAATAATGTTTCGTACCTTAAATCTTTTCAGCATTATTTTATGTTTTCCAATTTCATGGTTAATGTTTTTTGATTTTTGTAGTCATATCATTATTGATGTAAAGCGCTTGGAGTTTCCAAATATTAGGAGCTATAAAAAGTCATCATCATTATTATTATCTCTGCTTTGGATAGCGGAAACTTACAGTCCTCGCCCTTCTTGATTTGTCTGCAGCGTTTATAACACAATAGACCAACATATATTATGTCACCGCCTCTAGCACGTATTTGACATTCACAATACATCCTTACTGTTGTTCAATTCCTACGTAGTCAGCAGGACAAACATTGAATATGCAAATGGAATACACTCCAGCCCAGTTGATCTATGTTGTGGCGTTCGACCGGGGTCTGTTCTTGGACCTGTTCACTTCATTCTATACACTCAGCCACCGTCAAGCGTCATAGATTATCATCCAGTGTCTCACCACTTGTACGCTGATGACACCCAAATATACAAATCTAGCAATCCAACTGAAGTTGATGCTACCGTCTAAGGAGTAGAGATGTGAACTTCTGGTGTGAAATCATGGATGACATGTAACAAGCTGCAGATGAATGATGATAAAATTCAGGTCATTCTGATCATATCATCAAAACATTCCCATTCACATCCATAACCTCAAACAATAAATATCAGCAACACCAACATTAAATTTATAAGTCAGTACGATACCTACGTGTTATTCTGGACAGTACTCTCACACTGCGCCAACATGTTATGAACATATGTATGCAAGGCTGTATAACTTGAGCTGAGACGCATCAGATTTATTCGCAAATATCTTTTGATGCCACTATAACACTTGTGTGCTCATTAGTACATGTATTTTCAAGACTGGACTACTGTAACTCAATTCTGTCTGGTTCGTGTCAATATCTACTCCAGAAACTTCAAAAGGTTCAAAACACAGCTGCTAGGATCGTCCTTAGAGTACTACAATCAGCGCATGCCTCCTGTTCTGTACCCTACACTGGCTATCCATTCCATCCACAATCAAATACAAAATTTGTGCAACGTTTCACTGACGGACTCCAGTCCAACATACTTATCTGGCCTCACCCATGTGTACACACCAGCAAGATACTTACGCTCGTCTTCTGACAATCGCATTCTCATTATCACCAATATGAATGCGAAATCATAATGGACAACGCTCTTTTGCATACCACGATCCATCAACGTGGAATGAATTTCCCATTGAAATTAGACACAAAGACACAGTGATCTCAAGAGTGCTCTTAAAACGTATCTTTTTCGACTCTAAGAACAATCTTAAAGACCTAATAATGTTTTCTATCTTAAATATTTTCAGCATTTGGTATGTTTCTAATTTCATGGTGTTTTGTTTTTTGTTTTGGTAGTCATATCATTATAGATATTGTAAAGCGCTTAAAGCTTCTAAAGATTAGGAGCTGTACAAATTCCTCATTATTATAATATTTATATATATATATATATATATATATATATATATATATATATATATATATATATATATATATATAGATATATATATATATATATATATATATATATATATATATATATATATATAGATATATATATATATATATATATATATATATATGTATATATATATATATATATATATATATATATATATATATATATATATATATATATATATATATATATATATATATATATATATATATAATGATAATAATAATAATGGACCTAATGCAGTACTTTTACTTTTGACATCCCTTGCACAACCCGATCAGATGATGGAAAAATGTTGCCCAGATCGCAGAGTAGCGTTAGGATCTTGAAGAATAAAAAAAATCAAACAGGCAAATGTCAACTGGTTAAATACTTAAACGCCATGCAAATGAAATTTTAAACGAATCGGTAAATTAAAAAAAAAAAATACAAAAAAGAAATAAAAACATCAACAATATAGCAAAAAAAGCAAAACACAAGCATACAAATTAACACAAACTGACTAACTTTTTTTTAATATAAAGAGTAGTTTCTTTACTTACTTGCCAGGTTCGTTATTACAGGGGGCTGGTTTCTCAGAAGGTATACGGTAAATGTGCTACTCACAGTAACTGTGCCATCACTGCATGAAATAGACAGCGCGTACGTATTGCGAGTGTCGTAGCTGAAATTGGCGCTACTTTTCACATATATACCAAAATCTGAAAAAGAGTCCTAAAGAACTATAGCAAATGACATATCACTAGAAAACGAATACAATGATTCTTTTTTTTTTATTGATAACGAATATGTTCACAAATAATTTTCCGTCTTTAAGATTGATTACAGTAATCTGAGATATCATTATTGTGCTCCTTTTCTTACAAAAATATTCTCTTTTGTGTGGAATGATTTCAATGCTTTTCGTGAGGCATTGAATGATAGGTGTTATGGTTTGATGTCTGCAAGTCACCTATGGAATTATTCGTAAATACGGTGCTGGATTAAACCCTGTGGAGGTCCTTATGCAGCCGAAATCTTGGGCCCCCTCCCCACGCAAAATATATATCAATATTATTTTGATCCGCTGTCGCGAAGCCCCTAAAAGGCGTAGGGCCCATATGTCGGTGTATACTCTGCCTATTTGGTAATCCGGGACTGCGTAAATGATATGGAAAGTTCTCTTTTAGATTTGTGTAAAGCATGATCAGTGCTGGCCATAAAACGACTGTCAAAATACTGCCTACAAATTTTAAATGTTTGATCCCAAAAATCTGTAAAGAGGCATGATCACTGACCTGATGAACCGGCCTTCTGCCGAACGAGGAAAGGAACACCGGAAGTTGCGAGTGAGCATGTGACAGTGTCAGTGGGATTGGCGTCTGTGACATTAATGGTGTAAAGTAGCATTTCTGTTGTACTGTCCTCTGACAACTCTGTTGAGGAAGGTAGGTTGTTTATCACTGGTGGCTGAAATCGGATGAAAATGTTTCTTTTACTGTCAAACGCAAACAAATATCACACATATACACAGGTCCGTAGAGAGCGATCACGGACTCGGGGGTGGGGGTGGTTGGTTGGTTAAGAAACACCCGGGCCTCTTACAGTTCTTGTTGCCCACCCCTCTTGTTGGCTCTGCAAGACCATGGTTGTTATCCTCAAACTCGGATATAGAAGAATGGCTTAAGCTTCACTACCAGTTTCAGTCCAAAGTACAACAAATCACACGACTACAAGTTCAGAAAACTGTCTTCTTTTTTTCCAACAAATGTTTGTTTCCATTTTAGCATGTTATATCTAATCGGTTAAGCGTATATGCATCTGAGAGCTGGGTTTTTTGTTTACGATATAAAAGCACGACAAAATAGCAAGCGAAAACAATAATGGTACGTGTAAATATCTAAACCTTCAAAATAACACGCATCAGAAAATACGTTTAAACGGTATTATTGTTTTTTTTTTAAATATATGCTCTATGTATTCTACAATGCGAACTCTTGAGCAGTTAGTTTGGCAAGTAAACGTATACAGGACGCATGTTTTGTTGTTTTTTTCATAGTAGTTTTTACATGAAAGTACCCAACTCTGAGTTTTCAATAAGTAGATCTGAGTTGCGCCAATCTGAGGTCATGTTATGTTGACCTTTTGATTAACTAATCAAATTGTAGCTTTCGTGCTGTTGAAAGTGGAACAACGTCATTTGGAATATTCACCAGTAACACAGAATACAAACATATATCTGCTAGGCTACATAATATACATTAACAGGGAATTACAAATGTCACCAGAACATTAAATATGAACCAGAACATTATCATATGTTCCATATGATAAGCATTCTTGCTTGTTTGCTATGGATAGATTTTATGTGGGGATTTGGTTTACGGGCATTTATATATAATCATTCTTAACAAAGAACGGTTTATTAATTAACTCTTCTTGCACACACATATACGACATGCATAGTGGTGGTTGCAATATTAATTAGTGTTCTGGTGATAATCGAAATTACTTATTAGCATATTTTATGTAGCCTATCAAATATATCATTGTATTCCGTATTAGAGAGTATTCTTCAAACATGTTCGGAATGACGCTAGTATTCATGACTAATATATTTTACTGTTCAATTGTGTGCATTTCAAGCTGAGTTCCAAATGATATAAGTTAGAACAAATGGTATTTGTTTAGGAAGTCTTCGGTCCGGCGAAGCTTGTGAAGGGTCATCAGATCATTCTGCAATGTGTGTGTGTGTGTGTGTGTGTGTGTGTGTCAATCATTGGAAGATATGAAAAAATAGCATATCGAGGGTACTTCTTCGTATTGCGCCCTATTATAGTGGAATATGACGTATTCATACTCGCTAAATGAACAACATACTTTCGTAACTTTCATGTTCCTTAGACAAAACGATGCATGACTTCGTTTTCTCCTTTTATTGAACCGTTTATTTTCATATAGTATGCTTTTATTAACAGTACAAATAAACAAATTGCAACATTTGGTGTGAATAGCACAGGCTCACAGTTTAATTAAATGAGCAAATAAATTTCGTGTATTGTACGTAAAAGGAACCATACGGGTCTAATCCAAGTTCGTTATATGTACACACTGTTTCGTATCTTTAACGAGGCAACACATGTGAAACCTATCAGTATCTCTCTGAGAATTCAACTTGAAAATGACGTAATACTTTTAGACACTAACGTAGAGACTCTGATTCACGAAAATTGTTTACTCAAAGTTATTTTTAGCTAGGCAGCGTCAGACATGCAAATAGATTGGATCAATAAATATGCATTTTCATAACGTTTTCTCTTCACTAACCCAAATATCACTGTGTCAGTTTTAGTGGAATGTTTTTCGTTACTTTTATGACCGACTAATATTCCTGCATTCATTTGCATTTTTCAATATGAACTAAGTAAAATAAACACATATTTGCTTAATACTTTGCACACAATTTCCAACTAGCAGTGGGGTGGGGTTAATATTATTATTCTCCATAGACAAAGCAAAAAGTGATCCGCGTTATTGGATTTGAATCATACTGTTACATAAAAATTTTAATGCGGAAAAGGATAAAGCGAATGTTCAATAGAATTCTTACTCTCATCTATCACTCCGTTGACCCTAGAAAATATCATTTCTGAGCAGCTTAATTCTTACAGAAAATTAAAGGAAACGTGTATATGTTCCTTTAGAGACATTTTCTTACGGAGAAAACATTCTTGCAATATGTTGTCCCTCTTCGAGAAAATTGGCTCAGTAAAAGGGATCCTATCTTCGCACAAGCAGATTTTCCCACGTCGAGAACAAAAGCATAAAATACAAAATACAAAAGGAAAATATGGAAAATATAGAAAACAACTACGTCTTCATTGTTTAATGAAAAACAAGGATATATATATATATATATATATATATATATATATATATATATATATATATATATATATATACCTTGACACTATGAGAGTAAAATGTCTCTGTAAGACCATAACAGGACTGGCTTCATTTATATCGATCAATGGATCGAGAGATTATATTGAGCAAAACGTGATCTTTAAGTAGTACCTGATTAGTGACTGTAATAGTCAATGTTTCGGTTGCAGTGTTTGGGCAAATGTCCGTGACTTTGAACACTAACGTATGCGTGCCCACAGCATTAGTAAGAATCCCAGCAACTCTCACCTGGTCTGTAGAATAATGAGCACGGTTACGTCATCAAACATATAACAAAGAATATAAGTATTCGGAATTAACATGAACACCTCACTTAAAAGGAATTAGATATTATTATTTTTTATGTGAGCGATATGGCAGACAATAACAAAACCATTGGCATCATTATCAAACAATATTCAATGAACTATTACCAGGTGAAGGAAAAGACGTTGTGGTTGGTATATAATAGCCAGGATACATGTAAGAGTTTTTAGCATCCTGGATATTATTATTGCATCATGCCATTAAAAACAAATCAAGAAAGAATAATTCTCAGGGGTTATTACGTATATAAGTTATACATTTAAATAAGTCATGTTTATTCTGCTACTACCAATTTTGAAAGCTAAACAATTTTAAAAGAAAAAATTGTTTAGCTTAGAAGTTAATTTTGAATTTCTTTGCCCTCTGATTCCCCTAATTCTTCCTTCATTTATAATCACAGGTATTTAAGACATCTAGCAAATTTACCTGAAATTAAATTGTAAGCGATGTTTAGTTGAAACATGGAATCGCTACACCTGTTGGTGAAACGTATTTTTTAAAATATATTTATTTATTGATGATTCTGACCCAAAGTACAAATGACTGAAATTTTCATTATTAACACATAGTGATGCCAACGCTTACGTTCTGGGCAATAATTTGCTTAAACCTCTTTTCAAATTGTATTTTAATTACATTGTATCCCATATTTACACGCAGTGATTAGTCCATAATTTAAACATATCATCATCCTTCTACAGCCAGAGATCGCTGTTTGGAATATCCCTGAGCCCACAATGAATAGATTCACTTGAATTTAAGGGTCCTTTCTTAAGGTATAGATTAATACAAATACATTCCACAAGACACAGATTTAAAAGCTGCTTAATCAGTTCGGTGTGATATTATGTTATTTTTAATACTCTATGATTATGCTAATTATTAAATAATTAGACAGTGATATCGTATCTGGGACCTCCAATGTTGATCAGCCAACTTCATATTACTGTTTTCATATCACACACTTAGATACTAACAAAGTCTGTTAGGTAATTAATTCTACATTTGATTAAAGTGCAGTAGAAAAGCACGTATGTCGGTATACTTAAAACTTGTAACTCCTTGAACCGTTCGATGCTGAAGTGGACCAAACTGTGCCCTCTACATTTGTTATACTCTAATTTTGTTAACATGGAAGTGAGCCATAATACCCTGTTACCTAAATAAATACGTTCGTGTTCATCATGGTCTACCAAACAGTAATCGAGACCATTAACCAATCACAAAATTATGGCGATGTCAAAGGTAGAATAGTTGCGGTTATGAAGCACACTGATGTTGTAGTCGGTTTATTTATATTTTATTAGACATGCACCATCTCTTATCATGGTTAGTTCATTGGAGATAATTAAACATCATTGTATTGTATTATGATGCTTTGCGTTGTGTTAGATTGTATTGTAGTATGTTGTGTTTTATTGTCTTTTCATGTTATATTGCATTGCATTGTACTGTAATGTGTTGTATTCTATTGTGTTATGTTGTGTTGTATTGTATTGTGTTCTGTTGTACTATATTATATTGAATTGTATTTTACCCTGCTGTGTTGTGTTGTATTGTATTGTATTGTATTGTATTGTATTTTATTGTATTGTATTGTATTGTATGACATTGTATTGTATTATATTGCATTGTACTGTATTGTCTTGAATAGTATTGTATTGTATGGCATTGTATTGTACTGAGTGCATAGTATAGAATGGTATGGTACGGTACGGTACGGTACGGTAGGTACAGTACAGTACAGTACAGTACAGTACAGTACAGTACAGTACAGTACAGTATTGTTTTGTATTGTATTGCGTAGTATTGTTTTGCATTGCATTGCATTGCATTGCATTGCATTGCATTGCATTGTATTGTATTGTATTGTATTGTATTGTATTGTATTGTATTGTATTGTATTGTTGTACATTCTATGTGTATGCAGCTATTTTATGTCTCAATATAGAACCTACAATATTCTAGAAATCCTTGCAATTACCTGGAGACTTTCATTACTCTCTTTCACGTCTCCATCATTTTGTGTCGGAACTGAACCATTGCTTGACATGCAGTGTTAAATATTAACACAATCACCTACGTGTATACTAAACGCAATGTAAAATAATTAGTACCTACCTGTATTATTATCAAACGAAAAATATACGTTCGTTGTTGTCAGTGTTACTATCAGCCCGAGAACATCGTCAGGATTGGAATCGGTAAAAGAGACGGTGTTTATCACACTCCCCACAGACTGGTCTTTCGAAATGGTCACAAGGGTCGGGAGGTTGGTGAAATACGGAGAGTCATCTATATCCAGAAAAGGCTTAGTATCAGTAGCAATAATTGTAAAAAAGACATCAGCAGCGGTTGTAGTATCATATTGACATCCGTACAATATTCTAATCTAAACAAGAGCGTTATTTAATTCGTTGCAAAAGCTGACATTTGCTTGGAGGAACGATGAACCGTGTAACCACTTTAAAATCAGTTTTAGCTGACATATATATAGCACGTAGTATGATAAATAAGTTTGGATGTTAAGTGCTGTACAGCTGTACATGCTAAATGGATAAATAAATATCGTATGAATTAATTTAGTATGAATAAATTTAGTATGAATAAATTTAGTATGAATAACGCGTATTCTCTTTAATTAATCTTAACTTAGCGAACTAATCATTTTTATTCATTAAATTCATTTATCATCATACAATAAAATCGATTAAAGTCAATTAAGTTAGCTGAAGTTTATTAAATATATATCTTATCATAACTAAATGAATTTTTAGATAGTTCATTTTAAAAGTGTTCTTTTAATTGTCTATTTGAAAGGGTATACATTTAAGATGTTATTTTGAAGTACCTAGTGTAAAGTGTTTTTTTTTGTAGGTGTTCGTATTTTATCGTGTCCTTTTAATGGGTTGAATTCGTGTTTATTGGATTTATTGCATTTTATGTATTTGAAGGTGTACAATTTGACGTTTTTATTTATATTGTATTGATTAATTTGAAAAGGTATATGCATAAAATGAATCTATATTATAGACTGATAGCATTAGAAAGGATCGAGTTAAGGAATTTATTTGATATGTTGTAAGGTTAAATTAGATTGTTTTACTAAATGTTGATTTAAGTATTCTATATTAGGTTTATTTAATAAATTTCTTATTTGGCTTTATGTCAATTTTTAAAAACAAAAAATCTTTTATACCTTAAAGAGGTGAATTTTGTTCTTCGTTCTCTTCGTGCGTTTAAAACGATAAAAGGGGTAGAAAAGTTTAATTTTATTTCGGTGTGGACCAGAAGTGACCAATAGTTACATACCTCCAGATCGCTTGCTCCCTTAAATTGAAAACCTTGCATTCAACATATGAATTTTGTATGTGATTGAACTGTATCGTTAGTATACATGTACTTATTATTGATAACACTTTTTTGAAGTTCAACGCTGATAATTGCAAATAATTATATAAGATAAAGAACATCTCAAGAATTACATATAATACTTAGATCATATAAAAACGTTTGTATATACAGTCCAATTACACGAAAAAGATGTCTGAATATATATACAGTTTCTTTTTGATGTTCTAAAAATAATTGTAGCTTTCGGCATCATATGATGTCATTTTAACTAATGCGACTAATTGAAAGGATAGGTTCGATGAAAGTTGTATATATAAAGCTGTACATGCTATAACTAGATTTGTTGCAGTGAACATAAGTTTGGTTATAGAAACTCTGTGTATGTGCTTGTGTGTGTGTGTGTGTGTGTGTGTGTGTGTGTGTGTGTGTTCATAACAAAATCTAATAAGCATACATAATGAATATAGTGGGTGAGCCTTACCTGAACAGAATGGTCATTTACATTGCGTTAAGGCTTTTTAATATTAGTAGTCTTCTTATTACGTTCATGTTTAAAACTTAAATTTCCACTCGTATCCAGTCTCCAAACGATTTACTGTACAATTCTTTATTTGGCTGTAAGAAGAAAGATGCTTACTAAAGCTGATATACAATACGCTACACATTGGCCTCTAATCTGTCTCATTATAAATGCTAACAGAATTAAAACGTTACTGGTATGGCTTTTTTCTCTCTGTATATAACATACTGCTTATGTAGTCCGCTCTAATGCCATATGATCTCGAATTATAGACCGTCGCGCTGCTCCAGCTTTGAGTGACTCCGACGGAGAGATCTCCGGTACTCAACAACATATTGCCGTTCGCCTGTGTCCATCCCCCTCCCCATCCCCATCCGCCTGTTCCGCCAGTATCATATGATACCATGTCAGAGCCACTGGTCCACCTGCGGGGATAATAATAATAATAATAATAATAATAATAATAATAATAATAATAATAATAATAATGGCAACGACAAAGACAATGGACAAAATGGTAATTATATGATTAATTAAGAAGAAGAATACCTATATGATGACGCTGATGAATAGGTAAAATGTTGTGTTCAGCTTGGTGCTTTGCGACACAGCAACGCAAGTAGGATATTTAGTGCCGAGTCTGTCTAAGTAAAGTGCCTGTCCCAAGGACACACCAGTCGATATAGGGAGATCCGATAATTTGATTTGAACCTCTAGTCCGGCACGACAGCAACTGAGCTAATGCAGGCCCTGCCTCCGTTACTGGACGGCTCCGGTGTCCTAAGTGGTTAGAGCGTCCGCCTCGGATCAACGTTCCCTCTAATATTTTTCCTGTATGCACGGAATTTTGAAACTACTCCGCGGCATATGTATTTCCTACCAAAACTTGTGTGCGGAAGTTTGAAACTGCTACACGGCATTTTCTAATGAGCTGCGCGGCCGCGCACGCACATTAGAGGGGGTAGCGGGTTCGAATCCCAGAAGTGTCATATCAAAGACTTAAAAATAGAACATGCAGGTTAGTGTTAGGACTGGTCAGCCTGGTGTCAGGAAAATGTGACTGGGTGTGACATCATGCTAAATGTCTGCAGCATGATTCACCAGTGCTAGACGTCACTATAAACTGTCACACTGCAGACATCGTGGCGATATGACCAAAATTGCTAAGGCGTCGTTGTAAATCTAACACACACATACACACACACACTCTCTCTCTCTCTCTCTCTCTCTCTCTCTCTCTCTCTCTCTCTCTCATTGAGCCTATTTCAGATCCCCATATCCAGAAGTGGTGAAAAAAATAAAAAGAAGAAACGAAATCTTGCCGTCAAGTATCGAAAACTACAATAAAGGGATGTACGAAAGTCTTAAATGCATTCACGATTTCCTCCGTAGTTTTGACATTGTAAAACTGTACCATCTTTTTTTAACGGACATAAAAAGGTTCGCGCATATAAGCGAACAAGGTCAAACAGGTACCTTCGTTTGTTCTCTTTATACAGAACTGGGAAGACATTACATTTCAAATTGTCAATGCGTAGATAACCATATATACAATAACAATACTTACTGTACGAAAAATAAGTTTTGTGTTGAAAATGTTACCACTATGAATTCAACAATTTTCATTTACTACTGCCTTCCAACTGAACATTTAAAAAAATGAATTTATTTGCCAAAGCCTACAATAAAAATACTTAAACTATTTAACACTTCAAAATCCAAAATATAGTTTTGGTTGCAAAAGTTCAACAAATTTTGAAAGTTGTTTTTTGAAAGTTCATTTTTACATATTAATAAGAATATATCTTTTGCAAGGGATAATGAAACAAATGTTATCGGATAACGCTTGTATTCACAATCTCAAAAAGCAGATTATTCTGAGACTCCAATGAATCTGGGCGTAAACGTCACGTTGTTATGTCGAGAGTCTACATTATTAATACTCACCACCCAATGACGTCCCCACTGATGATGGTAATCTGCTGGCTGGCTGGAATGGTTCCCGTATTCTGTTTCCCAGTCGATGCTTTAATTTTGCAAGAGACAGTTTAAATTCAATATTAATGCAATATCATACAATCTTATCAAGTCTGGTTTTAATCTCTTCAATTTAATGTTGATTTCTTTCAGTATAAGAAGAAGAGAATATTTATTTGGCAGGCAAGTCCCCCCCCCCCCAAAAAAAAAAACAACTACGGAAAATAAAGAAATAAAAAAACTGAATATTTCAATCACACTTTATAACAGTAGATTAGCATTTGCGTATACGTACATCTGACATAGTCTACGCCAAATGTTTTTTCGATAACGCGATTTTGACCAAACAAAACACCAACATACTGTATTCATTAATGCTTAAATACAATACCTATCTATATAAGATTGAATTGACCTCAGAGAGCAGTTCTTATATCTATATGAACGTGCTTTAAAGAAATATCAATGAAAAAGTGACAGCTGTACGTTTGGACCGATTCTGAGATACATTCTCAGATTAATTGTTTTCTAAAATGTCAAAACTTGATTGCGTGCTTTTGAGACTAGTTTTTAATTGTTTGCTACGCTAGTCAACTAATTGACATGGCGATATGGTGGTTTACCTTCGAAAGTTTTTTGCACTAGGATATGTCCTAATTCATGCTTTTGTGGCAAGCTGAATTCAACAAAATTATCTTGCTATTTAATTTATAAAATATCTTTCGTGTCTGATAAAACTCACATGTATTGTAATGTTTTCACATATTACTGTACTGAATAAATTGATATTTTGAATCATGTCTTGACGTATTTTGTTTTTAATATTGTAGTTACGCATATTGTTTCATGGTTTTCGTCAGCAGCATTACACTATGACTGGCCTGTTTGTGAAGATTCTTTTTCAAGACAAACATTCTGGGTTACCGAAGGATTAAATGAGATGTGGTAGTGAATCGACCTTTTGAAAGACACCCGATTGATGAGTTATACGCCTGGTTATTTAATATGGCTTCTCACTCGCAGCGATAGAACCACGCGTCTTGTAGCACATGTCTTTAATGTTTCCGATAATTATAAGGTTGACCAGTGCCTTATAAAATGAGTATACTTTTGGGGGATGTGTGGTCAATATACTTCGAAAGTTTAATTAAAGCGCAACCTTTGAACAATCCACGTCTTTTGTAGAGTCCAAACTCAATCCACACCTTTTTACCAATATTATTCCCCTTTCGAATACATAATTAAGAGAGTCTTCTTATATTGCATATGACCAGGTATTGACAAAATCGTACAGACATTGTTTTCGAACCTCTCGTCGCCAAAGCATTTTCTATGCGTTCTTGAAAACTTTTCTCAAACATTTCAAGCGAACTAATAGAAATATCCCGGAACTTAAAACTAATTGAAAAATAAAGCAATTAGTTTGTACATCGTTAATAATTAATACTGTTTTCTACAGATACGTCAATGCTTAAGTAGAACTTCCGTTCTATTACGAGTAAACATGAGAGAGAGAGAGAGAGAGAGAGAGAGAGAGAGAGAGAGAGAGATTATTCATAGTGAAGGTTACAGTAATTTTGATGTTCATAATGTTCCTGACTGTGAATATTGGGTCATATCATATCAAATATCAAATAACTTGCAAGGTTGAAAGTTGATGTTTATTTTTTTGTAAATGGAAAATTTTTGTATGCATCGAAGTTGGATCCGAAACCTGACATTGTCATGTGTCTAATTATATATATATATATATATATATATATATATATATATATATATATATATATATATATATATATATATACACTCATTGTTCCCACTATGAAAACGAAGGATTATGGACAATGGTCTTTTGTATACCAGGGCGATGGGGAACCAATTGAAATTAGACACAAAGACAGTGGTCCCTTTTAAGAGTCCTCTTAAAACTCACCTTTTTCGACTGCATGAACAAACTTAGAGACCTAACAATGTTTTGTATCGTATATGGTTTCAGCATGTTTTTATATTTTCCAATTTCATGGTTTTTGTTATTTGTTTTTCTGTAGTGTAGTCATATCATTATAGATGTTTTATATATATATAAGCTGAATCTTTTCGTGAAATAACTACAAAACCAGACAGTAAACATTCTTACATGCTGTGTATAAGTTTTCTCCTACAAGTTTATAGATTGAACCAGAGATGGGTCTCCAGA
The DNA here is from genome assembly GCA_030141615.1 of Unio pictorum. Lineage (NCBI taxonomy): Eukaryota > Metazoa > Mollusca > Bivalvia > Unionida > Unionidae > Unio > Unio pictorum. The sequence goes on along the minus strand of JARLTB010000156.1, from coordinate 9,012,697 downwards.
CTTGATATGTAATGGTTCCAGTCCTGTCTAGGTAAGCTTCCCATTTGTCTATTACTCCACAACAATCAAAATTGTAACTTGATGACGTCATCAAATAGCCTTTCCCTGAAAAATTGTCAGGATCACAGTAAAGGAGATAATGCTAAGAATGCTAATAATAATGCAAATAATGCAAATAATAATAATAATAATAATAATAATAATAATAATAATAATAATACCACCTAACAAAGTGGCTGCAATACAATAGCTAGAGTAGAGGTTATATCCCAAACGTAACAGAAGCTTGTGCTCAAGATTCATTCTTTGCGAATGCGCTCAGTGCATTTGAATTGTCCCCACTGTTTTGATGTTGTCCTTGTTCTTCATCATTGTTACATTCAAAGCTCGTGAACGAATCAAATGAAGACCCCTCTCCCTACACATTTATTATTATAGAACATACAACCAAGTGGCCAAAAACTCGTAAACATAAAGGATATTTAGTACTTTATATATATATATATATATTTATATATATATATATATATATATATATATATATATATATATATATATATATATATATATATATATATATATATAGAGAGAGAGAGAGAGAGAGAGAGAGATAACTTGTGGACAATAGCAAATAGAGTCCCTACTGTGTTAATTATTTTTACCAGAATTGTTGTCGATATTGCCACTTGCAAGACTCGGATCATATAGCCCAGACCTGGAGTTGCCACAAACTAAAAAAGTGCGTTAAGCATATTTAAAACCATATTCATCAATATCATTTTTCCAGAACAAAATCCAGACTAACATATATAATTAGAAATATACATTTTCTATTTCGAATGTATACCTGTAGAGAGACACACATATATATATATACTTACACGCAAATGTAGGGAGATAAAAAACAGGTAATCAGGTCAATGTATATGTATGAGAGAGAGAGAGAGAGAGAGAGAGAGAGAGAGAGAGAGAGAGGAGGTCCGTCCTATTAATTTCGTGATCGTTTTTAAATTAGAAGCACTTCTTACTTGTCAGTTATCAAAATTTGAAATATTTTGTAATTATTAGCGTATATTGAAACATTTGACACGAAAGCACCTCTTTTAATTCCAAATTAGTTAGGTGCAATAGATGTTAAAGATAACATACAAAAGAGAATTAGGAGAGTACACTTTATTCCATGTTCAAGCAGAATAACAAATGCCATTGCGATTAATTGAAAAGATAAATTAATCACGTGAAGCTGATTCAATCTGCATATCATGACAGCCGTAAAACTGAAACATTATTATAAGTTCATCAGCACATCTTTGCGATTATGATGATATTTACACTTCAAATTCAATTCACCTAAGGTGTAGCAACCACAAGAAAAAAAATTTCATCTTAGACTGAGAAAATATTTTAAGCGTGATTAGCTTGCGTATTCAAGTGATGATACATAAGCAAACAAATAATTTAAATAAAATAAATTACTCTTAAAATGGTGTTAATATCAATTACAGATTAAATTACAAATGTTAAAGAATCTTACCTGCAGCATGACAAACACCAATAGTGTATATAAACATAAATGTCAATACAAGACCTTGGTAGCGAAGTTTTGTCGGAGGCATTTTCCGTGTCACCGTATTTGTCAAATGAATTTGATTCAGTATTTGTAGACCACTGAATCGACTGTTTAAGCCATCCGATCAAGGCTGTTGTGCTAAGTTCGACCATAGACATTTGTTTCTTCAGATCATATCAAAACAGATTTGACTGGCAGTAGGCGGAGTCTATTTTTTTTGGGGGGGGGGGGGACACAGCAACCAATGAGATTGTGCTTTTCAAGATAATGTAGCGCAATTTGGTGAAGTTTAAACAAAGTACATATACCATAACAACCTCTCGGTGTCTCCTCAACAAATATTGTCTGTGCTATATTACATGTAATTGGGCTCTCGCTTGCAAATTGATCTATCTGCATACAAATTCTTGATTCGGAATTTTAATTCATCAAATGTTATTAAACAATAACATCAAAGTTGAATAAAATTGTTGGTTATCACTGTCTTATTTTTCAAATCTTGGTCTGAAAAATAATTGACAAAAGAGAGTTTGAAATTTGATGATTCTGCTTCTCTGGGTAAGTGCTTGCTCGTTCAACGTTGGGTAATACATCTACTTTCTTTAGCTATTGATTGAAGGTCAGTTTAATTAAAATTTGAATAAATTGAATACATTAAATGCCTGCGTATAAATCGGGGCATGGTCTGCCATCGCACAATTATTTGGCAAATCAGAGTCTAAGCTGTTTGTTCATAGACCTATTTATGTCGATGTATTGTGCGACAGCATATCTAGGTAGATGTGGTTTGGTTTTGAATCTGACTTCTTGGAAGTAAAGATGGTATAATAATAATACTAATACTAATAATAATAATAATAATAATAATAATAATAATGAGAACTTTGTATAGCGCCAAATCTTTAGAAGCTCAAAGCGCTTTACAACATCTATAATGATATGAATACACTACAGAAAAAAAAAAACAAAAGCCATGAAATTGGAAAACATAAAAACATGCTGAAAACATATAAGATACAAAACATTATTAGATCTCTAAGTTTGTTCCAGCAGTCGAAAAAGGCGAGTTTTAAGAGGTCTCTTAAAAGGGACCACAGCGTCTTTATGTCTAATTTCAAATGGGCAATTCGTCCCACATCGTCGGGTCCCGTTATGCAAAAGAACGTTGTCCATATGCCTTCGTTTTCATAGTGGGAACAATAATATAAGATTGTCAGAAGAGGAGCGTAAGTATATTGCTGGTGTATACATTGGACTGGAGTCTGTCAGTGAAACATAGCACAGCGAATACATTTTGTGTTTGATTCTGTATTGAATTGATAGCCAGTGTAGGGTACAGCGCAGTGTTGAGGTGTGCTCTGAGCGAGGTACTCTAAAGATGATCCGTGCAGCTGTGTTTTGAACTTTTTGAAGTTTCTGGAGTAAATATTGTGACGCACCAGACAGAATTGAGTTGCAATAGTCCAGTCTTGAAAGTACTAAAGAACACACAAGTGTTTTAGAGGCATCAATTACAGTACACTCAGCTGCTTGAGATGAGATGTCAGATGAAAATAGAGACAAAACTGATATTATAAAATATATCATTAAACTTATTTTTCTCTTGTATAATGCATCATCATTTATATTGTTTCGTGTCTTTTGCATATAACGGAGAATTTAAATATTTAGACACTCAAGCAATAAAATCTTTGCACCAACTGTGATTATTAGGAAATTAATATCACTTAGTAAAGCAATTACCTTCCATTTCCAGTTTTCACTTTCTGGCAGTTTCTTCCAATATATATATATATATATATATATATATATATATATATATATATATATATATATATATATATATATATATATATATATATATATATATTGTGGAAACAATTATGCATTGACACCAATATATAATATTTATCAAACTTTTTATGGTATCTTGTTCTCGGATCCTACATTTGTTTTCTAAAATGAATAATGTTCGATCTATTCCACTGAAGTGTTCTGGATCCAGTAAATAAGCATTGTAATGAAATACAAAAATGCAACATTCAGAGAGAGAGAGAGAGAGAGAGAGAGAGAGAGAGAGAGAGAGAACTCCCAGTGTGATTTTAATTTGTAACGTAGTTTTAAAATGTTTTCTGTCATATATAACTACAATGTCTGCTGTGTGGCAGTTTATGGTGACATCTAAAACTGAATCATCATACCTAACCCAACAATATTATACTAAGATCAGGAAACAAAGACAGTTTATCAAAATTGTATTCGGATTTCCAACACCGGAGTGTTAAGTATTGTGTTTCTACATGGAACGGTATATAAGCACAAAACAGATATCATACGTCATCGTCTTCCATCTTGGATTTTCCAACAAGACTTAAAACTTTAGTGTATTAGAATATTTCATTACTAGGACATTTTCAATTTAATTCGTGGATTGTTGGATTATTTTTTGGATTTGATTCTTAAAACTCTCAGTTCTTTTTCAATTTTTACAATCTTTATTCAGGGAAATAAATGATTTGCTAAATTTTACAAATCTTGTTGTTTTAACGTTTTCGGTGTTACTGTTTAATGGAGTCTATATATATATATATATATATATATATATATATATATATATATATATATATATATATATATATATATATATATATATATATATAGATTGTGCCATCACGAATACTGTAAATCACATTTATTAGCGTTACGTGTTAGATTCGGTTTTCAACTATGTTTCCATTTTGGTATCGGAGTAAAGTCGCGTAATTAGCTTCGCCGACCATGAGAATTTGAGCATCATTGTAGAAACACATGAAATAATAGCCATAATAGAAGCGACTGCAGTTTCTGGCCCAGGTAAAATAATAAAACAAACATTTTTCAATTACCGTTCGTGTTATCTCCTCAACCATTCGACAGCGCGTTATGGCTGAATAGACCATTCGGATTTGTGTTTGATTCCGCAAGATGTATGCCACAGTGTTTCATATTTCGCTATATGAAACCAAAGTACTTTCTGATTGTTTGCAGCTGTATGGGTATGCTCTAACGCGAGTATTTCCGAGTGAAATATGTTGTTTGCATGGATATACATTAGTACATTGTACATTAGTATTACTTTATAACTATATAGTCTCATTATATACACATGATATTTCTGAATTCTAAACCTTCGTACCTCATGTTGACTACAAACATAAACATGCTATCAAATCGAAGACATAAAACAGTGACGCACGTGACCATTAACATTACACTATTTATATTGGATAACAGAGAGATTTTTGCCATTCACGTATGGTTATTCAAATGAATGAATGGACAGATAGGCAGAAAGATAAACAGAAACATAAAACATTATATTCATCTCAAAATATTGCTTAGTATACCTTATGAATTGATTTCCCAAAGCAGAAAACCCTCATGACTCCGATAGAATGTTCTTAACCTTTTTCAATGTCGAGTTATTTCCTTTGGGTGGATTGCACTATTACCAATATTTTGATTTATGCTTGTGGTGAGATAATACTTTTGAATAACAATTACGGATGTACATAAGCTTTTATTTGGTGCTGATAGTTTTATATTTTGGAAAGGAACCCTCCTCGGGCATTATAAAGCCCATGCATTAAATGTGAACCAAAATGCACATTGATTTCGCTGCGGCGTGTAGCGTTCTGTGGTGCTCGTTATCTTATTGTCTCCATGTATCGTGACAATACGATTGAGGTTTATCAGCTGTCTACTTTACAGAAGAAATATACAGAGGTGCTTGAACTAAAATGCAACAGTTCTTGCTATCCGTCTATGTGATAACAGTGTTTTATATAGTTAAGTATATTCGTTTAGAATGAGTACTTTATGTTGTGCCTGGCTGTAGTTGTAAACTGAATGTTTACATAGTCAACAATTGTCAAAGGTTCTAAGGTGTAAAAAAGTTTACATTGCATTTACAATTAGATTAGTTGTTTTCCGTTGGAATGTTGCACATTCTAGGTGAAGAGAAGATGTGTATAAACATGGATTTGCTAACAAGAAAACCATTTAATTCCTATTTTATGTCAACAGATGATAATCCATTTTGATAAAGAGTTTACAGTTGTGTTGTTGAAATCAGATATCATTCAAGATGAATTTTTTGGAATGTTTTCAGAACATTGAATGTGCATTTTGAATATGTATTACGCATTGTAAGTAAATTAATTGCTTATTGATTTTATTTTACTTAAATTGTTTGTTTAACTTCCGTTCTGTTAGTAAAGACTACGAGAACAATATTCTGAATTTATTCAAAATATTATGCAAATATAGAATTTATTTATGCAATTATAGAATATAGGTGACATTTTTGGCTTTAAGAAAATCGCTGAATTCAATTATGTGGAAAGATTCTAACAGAATAATGGTACACAGCTGAAGGAACGTGAAAATTGACCTCTACTCATCCTCACACGTATTTGTCCAAATAATATGAATATTGATTTTATTGGTAGTAGGCGGGGTCCAGGTGTCCTACAACAAAGAATCAGAAGCTATGCATCAAAGATGATATGGTGCACTTCAATATAAAACAATGCGATTCGATGAGTTTATATTAAAGTAAATACTACATAATTACAATACCTAGTTGTTCCTGTATTAACAGCTACCTCGCTAGGCGAAAAGCATTAAGAGGTCATTGCTAGGGCTGTTTGACCTGGTGTCGGTATAATGTGACTGGTTGGGACATCGTGATATACAATCGGAAGATCAATGTCTAAGTTGCCTAAAGAAAAGAGAAGTCAAATAAAATGGAATACCATCATTAGCACAAATATTGGAATGAATATGGCTTAGGTTCGTTTCATAATATAGCATTCCTCCAAATATCTTTCGAACGGTTGTCAAATCTGATTAGAAACATAATGAGCTCAAGTGTCCTAAAATATATTTATCTCTTACACTTTCCTGATTCAAAAATATGTCTTTCATGTTGTACAATGACATCAAATTTTTTAAAAAAAGTGCTTGACAAATGTCTCTTAAATATTTCAAGTGATTTCGGATCTTAAACATAGGTTAAAATGTCCAGAACTTTGAAAGATGGTAAGTGGTATTATTCTTTTCAATATTACAATTAAAATTAATTTATTCCTTAGGCTGAATGAAACCTTTCACCAGTCGTTCACCCTTAGCAGCTAAATATTCAAAATGTATAATACGATTGATTATTTTAGTTGTTCTCTAGCTACTAGAAGAGCAAAATGAGCTAAGAATATTTAGTGTGGAATACTTCTAGATGATGACAATTTATATTTGTGCAAGATTTGCACGACCTGTATTAAGTAAAAATTATTTACATTTGTTTCAAATTATGAAACAAATGCACAGTACCATCTTCTTTGAATAAACTAGGTAGCGACAGTGGGTGTTGAAGATCATCTATGATAATTATAATATAATTTGAAATTATTAACAATTGAAAATATTATTATGAGTCTATATCATAATGAGTTGAATCAGAAATTCCTAGTCTGAAAACTAAATGACATGAATCGTTTGAGAATTAAAATGTTTCTGTCTATCTCTGGGACTACTCAGTTTAGCATCGGGTGAAACATCTCTGTTTTCAATCAAAAAGCGGTGGTTTAGCAATTTGAATTTATAATATAATGAATTTTGATTTGCAGAGCGAATCTGCTTGAAAAGAAATGGCACAAAAAACAAAAATAGTTAAACATGTCAGCCATTTTTCTTTAAACGATTCAAGTACTGATTCATAGTATATATCAAAGTCAATTATTACCTTTTCATGCTGGATCATCAATTTAATTATATGATTCTTTGCATGTACTTGGTACTTTGACTCGGTAATCATTTGAACTTGAAATTTATACAACTTAGAATACTTTTTATTTTACTTCCGTGACCTTTTTCACATTTGCATGGTTCTTTTGAAAACACTTTTTTTTTTAGAGAAATTTACAAGCTGAGGCAATCATATTTCTTTGCAAACTTATCATAGTACCTTGTGCTCAGTAACTAAATTTATTTTTAATAAATAAATAATTAATTAAACTATTTTCAACTAAACTGTTATCCTAAAAAATGGAGCGTAGCTATTAGTTTTAGAATTTCTTTGTGATTATTGTGTCTTTGAAGTTTTGTTTGTTAGTACTGTGTCTTTTTATGAGAAAATTGTTTAACTCTAATCTGTAAGAAACTACACACACGGTAGAGATATATTTAATTTGTCTGTTAATTAAAATGCAGTCTATTTTGAATGTTAAGGATATTGCTTGATGTGGTTGCCATGTTGATGAGCACAAATTCTCCATAACTTATGAGTATATACTGGTAGTTTTATTAACAGTACCAAAGGTATATTATTCACACTTAGGTTTCGAATTTCCATACGTACGACATTCCCTTCCCTTCACTTTACTTCATTCTTTCTTTTTCGGATGATCCTTATTTAAATTTATTCTGAAGCGAAAAAGAATTAGCAAGTTCAACGTATTTTTTTATCAACTGAAACAAAATGTTTTCGAACCAAACTTTCAGTGAAAATGCTGACCGACATATTTCATCATGTGTATTTGTCTTTCATTCTAACCACTTACACAAACAACTTTCATTACCCTTCTTTATAGCTACTGCCACACACAAGGTTCATAGCAAATCTCAATGTTAGATCGTATTTGAAGCAAACTTTTGTCAACGTAACGGTTACAACTATTATAAAATATGTTAGGTATGCTATCCTCTTATACAAATACCATTTTAAAACAAACTAGAGCATAACGCTTGCAACTGAAATAATTGAATGTTTATGCTGCTTATTCCAAATAATAAATAATGCGATCTGAAACTTTGAAAATAATCCGTTTGACAAGATTGTTAACGAAGATTCATTCTCTTAATTAAATCTGGTAATATATTAACCATACTGACGGAGAAGAATAACAGTTTGATACTATTGTCAATGTTTTAAAATTGAATATTCTTTATATAGCGTTACGTATATTTGATTTAAATCATTTATTTTTAATTGTCAGATCTAAATTTGTAATTTTGGGATTAAAATTCATTAATTGGGAGATTATTCTAGAAAAATCTCTATGACCATACTTTATCTGTAAACATGTTTTTGACCTTGAATTGTTAACCTCATTTCTGGCCTTGCTTCAGAGTTATAAACAGGCCTTGGAAACGATTGGCTTAATCCAAGGACATCTTTTTATTTTTAGTTCATGGCTGATTTTTCATTCCATGTGTACGTGTTTTTATGATCGTTCGTTCTTCTGTGAACTTCTGGAAAATCATGTAATCCCTTGTTTACGTAAAAACAGGTATTTAAATTATTGTTTAGGAGAGAACAATTTAGTAGAATTTTGGGCTTTAAAGTACTAGTTGTGTTTTGAGTTATATTGGAATTTGTGTCAATTCGATTAAGCAAGAGGAATTATTTTATTCATCTGGAAAAGAATATGTGCTCATAGATTTTTATTTTGATTATTATAAAAACAAGAACTGCATCACGTGACATCGTCAGCCATTTTGGATTACATCGTCAAGATTCGAATCTGGAATTGTTAGAACATTTATTTATCAGGACTCTTGCAATTCCATTAGTGGATTATTTTAGTGATTTCTATATTGTATTAATGTTGGATTTGATTTGATGTTCTCTAAAACCGTAAGTTTATTTATTTTCTTATGAAAATAATTGTACTTATTAAATTTGTTTGTTAAATTTTTACAAGCTTGTTAGTTTTCACTCTTTCTCTGTTGCTGCTTATTCGAGCCTAAGCACGTAACAATAGTCAGTAGTTCAGAACTAAACTTTCTACTTCAAATAGAGTCAAACAAACAAACATGAAATGAAATGTTCAAATGTTTAAAAAAAATATGTGTCCTATATGTTTTAATTAGTAGAAACTTTGTGGTCTAACTTTCCCAATAAGTACCTAGTTCATGTTTTCACAATGAATATAATATTTATTTTCATTTGTCTTGAGTAAATAGACGACGAATACTAGAGGGTAAGTGGCATGGACATTATATTTCGACAATGGTTAACAAAAGGTTTGCTTTCAAACAACAATCCTTTATTAGACAAGTACCAACTTTGTCATGCAGTAAAAAGCGCAATATCAGCCTACGAAGGATGAAGGGATACAAAGGATATGCAACAACTAAGTAAACAACCTCATTAAATGACCACATTAATTGTAGGATGTGATCGTGTCAGACATCAAAAGTTTGATGCAATAGTTGTTTGTATGTTGGAGAGACCAAACTCATTGTGTACAATAAAGTAAATTATAAGCAATGAACTATCCAATAAATGCAGCGATATCATGCAACTGTAAGAGGAGTTAACAGTGACTGTGGAAACGATAATATCGGTAGTTTGCTACCAGCTGCAATAATCAGCCATAACAGCAGCGGCAACAATAACAACAATAATAAAGAAATCGCTGACTATGACAACACTAATTAAAAGGAGAAATTCAAAACCTGCTATACTGATGCTGCTGCTACTTCAACCGGTACTAAGTATTGTTACTATTAATACTAGCAAATGAGCAAACAAGAAATAGCGAAATTACTCTTGATATATGGGATATATATTAAAACATAAAAATATATAATAAATGGCTTTGAATTGGAACTGAATTCTTGACGATATATATATATATATATATATATATATATATATATATATATATATATATATATATATATATATATATAGAGAGAGAGAGAGAGAGAGAGAGAGAGAGAGAGAGAGATAGATTGCTTAATTATTAATTATTTATAAACAATCTTCAAGGAAGACAACTTATAAGTACATACACGCTAAAGGTCTTTATATTTAGAAGTCGCATGTCTCTAACATTTTATCATACTAGCAATTGTTACAGTATTAAATAGGATCTTAGCTTCGGCATATATTTACCGCGCACGCATATCTGCCATGGTAAAGTTTATTACATTTAGTACATTGATTTCTTTGAAAGGACAAAAACACAACACCATATAGGGATAGATAGTAATGGTGATCAATGCCATTATTTATGTATTAGCCCTCTTCCTTGAGATGAAAATACTGTAGAGCTAATATTGTAAACCTATTATATGCTTATCTTCTCTTAATTAGTTTTGTTAGAAAAAAAATAGTTTTGAGTCTATTTACTGATAGAGGAAAATAACGATTTGCTACCATTTTCAAAATTGTTTAAATAAATATTCTCTCGAAACTAAAAGGCTTTTGAAAAGCCTTCTTTAAACAGACAACACAGTTTGGCCATGAAGTTTATATTTTTTATGTTTCTTTTACTATCTTCTTATAAAATGCATTCAGATAACTGTATAACCTTAGCTGTCCAGTATTCAGCCCTCTGTTTATTTTCTCCTTTTGCTTGAGTAAATAATATAAGACATAATAGTGACACACGTGACCTTCCAAAGTACACCTTGGACAATGGATGACAATGATTGTTCTCCCTGAATAAACATATTTTATTCTCATAACAATACTCATGTGGACCAAAGTACAAAATAATCCTGCATAAAGGAATACAAAGAGTACACACGAATTCGATTAATTACCTCTAACATATGACCACAATAAATGTTGACTGGTTTTGAGACAGCAGTCTTGATACAATTGTTGTTGTATGTTTAAGAGAGCAAACTCGTTTCGTACGATAAAGATAGTTAAAAGAAATGATTCAACAAATTGTCGTATCAATAGTACGTATTAGGTGAAACAGGGGGTCCGATAAAAGTAAGAAAACTACAATTGGTGTTTGCTGCTACAATAGCAGCTACAATGAGCAGGAAAAGCGCTATATCCATCCATTCATCCTAGATATCTCTGTCTCTGTCACTCTCTCTGTCTCTGTCTCTCTCTATATCTATCTATCTATCTATCTATCTATCTATCTATCTATCTATCTATCTATCTATCTGTCTATCTGTCTGTCTGTCTGTCTGTCTACCTACCTACCTACCTACCTACCTATCTATATATCTATATATCTATCTATATATCTATCTATCTATCTATCTATCTATCTATCTATCTATCTATCTATCTATCTATCTTTCTATCTATCTATCTATCTATCTATCTATCTATCTATCTATCTATCTATCTATCTATATAATGAACAAATCGCGTACTTATGTATCTAGCAAAACTATATCAAAGATAGAGAGTGAGAGAGAGCAGATAAGTATATATAGATAGAGAGACGGAAGGATGGAACGATGAACAGATTGACGGACAGACTACTTTACAGTCAAAGAGACAGATGAATTGATAGATAAATTGATATCTAGATAGATATATAGACGAATAGAGAGACGAAGGGATGAATAGATACACAGATGGATAGTTAGAAAGACAGATAGACAGATGGATACATGCATGAAAGGATGGATAGTAAAAGACAGATAGTCTCCAAACGTTTCAACTAATTCGCATTTATCAGTTGATTCTTAATACTAACACTACGGTATTTATTACTTTTCTGGATTGTCACTGCACCATAGACCTGTAGCAGAATATTTTTTAGTAATTGTGTGGGTGGGCGAGTGGGTACGCGGAGGTTTGACCACAGGTGCTATGACCGTAGGTGGCTTGACCATAGGTGGTTGGTCCACAGCGGACACCTAGAACCGGCGAGTGAAGGAAAATTCACCTTTACATGCCATATTAGGTTCATTTTTAAAACAATTTTACAGTGAACACATAGTGATTCGGAAAGTAGATTTCCTTTAATATGACAAAATTACAGACAAACAGACAGTCTGATATATTGTTAGATAGACATAGACAGATTGCTATATATATATATATATATATATATATATATATATATATATATATATATATATATATATATATATATATATATATATATATATATATATATATGTATAATCTTAAACGGCTCGGCTAATGTGACTTCATAGGAACATTACGAATATAAACATTATAAACATGTGTCATATGTTGATATCAGCTTACCTCAAAGAAATTTCATTGCACCTTTCAGAACACAGAATTTAATTGTTGGTAATGGTTGTCTAGTGGGTACGTTTGCGGTCGACCTCGACGACATATTGGATTCATTTTAAAAACAGTTCTGCATCAAATATAGCAGTCAGTGGACCCTATTTCCATGAATATGTGTGACGATAAAGAACATAAGGTTAGGATAAATGTGGGGCACTATTATAGAATTATTAGCAATAAATGATCAAATGCGATCTGAAACGTTCCGAATAACAAACGTCAACACGATCGTTAATGTGTATACCTTGTCTTAATAAGGTCTGTTGAAAGAACTAAGGAAATAAGAACGATTTGATTAAACAAAAATTCTTTCGGTACTAAAATTCTCAAAACTCAAAAGTAGCAATTTATCTTCGCTCACAAAACAATCAAAGATTTGCCATGAAGTTTATATTGTTATAAATTGTCTTCTTCTATCTTATTAATTGCACCGCATGCTCTTAGTTTCCAAATAAGCGCATAATTACATTTTACATTCAGCACAATATTTATATATTGATTTTGCTTGAGGAAATCGAAGACATATAACAGTGACGCACGTGACCATGAACATTACACCATTAATATTGGATAACATAGAGATTGTTCTCCAAAAATGACCATATAATAAAATCATAACACCTTGGTATAATATTCAAGCAGACTAAAGTAGAATAGAAGCCTGTCAAAGGACGAGGGAATTAAAGGGGACTAAAGACTGAAATTAACAGTCGTTATCAAATAATCGTAATAATTTTAGATAGATTACGAAAGAGATATATAGAGGTCAAAGACTTGATGCAAATAGTTGTTTTATATGCTGGAGAGAGCAATCTATCTATCTATTGTGAAACGTAATACCCTCTCTTAGTGATTGAATTGTGTGTTCTAGTGTTTGTTTAAGCAATGTAATCACAGTGTGAAATATCAATACAACAAGGCACGTATGTTTTATCTAGTATATCCTCTTTAAACTACAATGAAAATATCCCAACACATCACACATGTCCACTGCTCTTGTATTTCTTTTACTGTCTGATACTACTTGTTAATTTGTACTTGGCACGAGTTCTTCTTTTGCTGGATGTTTCTACGTGTCTTGATTTCTTGCAGTTTTGGGTTTGTAGTTTGTTTCTGAAAAGCTGTCATCAATCCACTTCACCTCCGGCTTGTTCTGTGTTTTCTTTGGGCACTCTGAAGATCGATATCCTTTCCCTGACGAAGAGAACAATTATCTTTATCTGTATGGGTCTTTCTCGTGTCTGTCAGAAGGTTGGATGATACGAATCTCTACTCGCATGGTGTATGGTTATTGTTATCTAGGAGATGATCGATCACGTTGTTATTGACTGGATCACGTAAGCAATGAAATAAAATATGAAATTAATGGATAGATTAACAGGTCTGAGCAGAGACAGAGAACAGAAAATATATAAGCGCCGTATGCAAAGTATAACAATTTAATCAATTACATAAATAAAATAAATCTGAACATGACAGTTGAATAATTAACGTTCTCTTGGATAAAGAAATTACAGAATTTATACAGTATTCAATTATCAGTTATATTCTACCGACAAAACAATTTTCTTCTTAGAAAAAGAGGGACTGATCGAACTCAAAATGTGAGAATATGAGCATCAGCTCATTGCTTCAAGCTTTCTCCATCACACAACTGGTGAGTGGTCGTCGTTGCAGTATTTCGTTTCCTTCTCTTTCGTTCTCTCTTTCTCTCTAGAGAGATCAACAATATTTCCGATCTTGTTTGTCAGTTAGTGTATTGTCACAGTTCGCTATAACCATTCAGAGCTATCGATCTAATAGTATGTATCAATTGCTTTCCTAACCTTATTTGGGTGTAATTAAAGATATGGTACATGCATGCAGCCTGCTCTACTTATCTTATATAACAGCCTCGATTCAATATTTCATTGCTTATAATTTCCGCCGTCTCTTTAAAAGCAAATTCTCCCATGAAACTAAACCATCAAACAAATTTAAGTATCTGTCAGCTGGTATATCTTTTCCTACCTTCATTACCCAATCAGCCATGGAATACTTACACAAGTAAGTAATCCATCGCTTATGGTGTGTACGATAATATATACTGAAGAGGCAACTAACATAATCGACAACGTTCTAATAAAATTATGTTAAATATGTTGGATATATGGAATTGAATCATATTAGTTGTGTGCTGGACTTCGTTAGGTGTCTGATAATTGATCATATTTAATATCTTGCTTTGGTTTGTTTTCTTTTTAAATGCTGGTGGCATCTTCACAGCCGTGTCATGCATCCATATTAGTATTGTTCGTCTTCCACTGTGACAATTGTAAGTTTTACATTTTTTGGTCTTAATTACTTTGATGCTTGTCACGTTACCTGGGAATGTATTTTAATGGTTTGTTACCTTGGAGAAGAAAAAACGGATTCATATACACTCACTGGTGCATTCATCAATAGCCATCACTGTGGAATCTGACTGACGCTACTTTCCTGACCGAATATTGATTACATCTGTGGTGCCCATAACCTTATTGTCTCTGTAGTCACAATTCGGTTGATTTGTATTGGTTGTCCACTTTACGGAAGCAATACACAGAGGTACTTGAACTGAAAATGCAATATTTCTTGCTATCAGCCTATGTGGTGATATTTTTTCATATCGTTAAGTAAGTTAGTTTATAATATGTGTTTTATTTTGGGCACGTCTTTAATTACAAACATAATATTTACATAGCTAACCTATGAGTATGATTGTACGGTGTAAACACAATGTTTCCATTGCATTTACAATTAAATTAGGTATTTTCTCCGTTGGAATGTAGCACATTCTGTTCTATTATAGATATATTGAAGATGAGTATAAATAAGGATGATACAACATAATTCATTCATGTTTTAAATCAATAGGTGAGAATCAATTTTGATAAGAGTTTGCAGTTATGCTGTAGAAATCAGATTTGATTCAAGATAAATTATTAACTTTAAACATACCTTGGACTTAATAGTGTTCATTGGCTGTATGATTA
The DNA here is from genome assembly GCA_030141615.1 of Unio pictorum. Classification (NCBI taxonomy): domain Eukaryota; kingdom Metazoa; phylum Mollusca; class Bivalvia; order Unionida; family Unionidae; genus Unio; species Unio pictorum. The sequence continues at coordinate 8,997,045 of JARLTB010000156.1, read as the reverse complement.
ATATATTAATTTTGAGTTTTGTAAACAAATTAAAAGACGTTATGGATTGCATATTCCTGTTAGGTCAGGAGATTCAAGACTATTCGAATTTATTCAGAACCTGCTATAGTGTTGACATGCGATAGGACAGTTATGATTATATGGAATTTGTTTTCACAATATTGAATGTTTATTTTGAATTCCGACAACAATGAATATGAAAGCACGGTGCAAAGATGATATGGTGCTTTTAAAATTGAAGTGATGCAATTTGATGAGATTTTATTAAAGCAAATATGATACAATTTCTAGACCGAATTGTTTTATCAAGACACGGCACCATTGCTTGATGAATTATTATATAATCGGAAGAGCAAATCCTTAGTTGCCTTACCGTATAATTAGGTTTGATTTCTGAAGTAATTTTATAATCCATTATTGAATGAGCCAAAATATAAACCCCAAAGACAAGTGAACTCAAATAGTATGGAATAACATTATTAATACAAAAGTTGTATACTGGAATGAACACTGCTCAGTTTAGTTTCTCAATATTGTATTTCTCCAAATCTCTTTCCATCGGTTGTCAAATCTTTTACAAACATAACGTGCAGAAGTGTCTTAGCAGCAGAGAGGGTGAACAGACCGAAACTATTTCAAACAAAATTCTAAAGGATTTCAACCGAAACTATTACAAACTGAAACCATTTCAGGCAGACAAAAAAAGAGTAATCCTTTAGGATTTTACGCCACAGACCGCCGCTGATGGCGCTGTGGAGACAAATTGTTTCAACCGAATATTTGATCAAGTCCGATACGATATCTTGATGACGGGTCGTGCAAATTTATCGTTACAAATCATTGTGGAATTGACTGAGCGTGACTAAAGAAATTTCTGAAGAGATTATAATCCATATCAGCGCCGCATCAAGTTTGCCAAATATTTCGCAGGTATGTGTGTCTACTCCATTAAGTACAGCAAGAATATTGCAGTTATCTCTGATCACCTTTGGTATTTGAGTGTATCGTTGAGTGACATATATCACAGCGGTATTTGTATGCCTGCCTCTGGAAAATATCCTAGCGGGATTCTTTTGATTGTCTAACATGACATTGTCATATACGACTAAATTGTTAATACTTAAATCAATATCATCAATGCTCGGTGCTTCCTTGATATCGGTTATAAACTCAATAATATCCTCATCGATTTCCGATTTTGCTTTCCCGTTAAAATCCTTTATCACCTCGTAACATCTCTGATCGTCTACACTCGGAGCCACTAAATACAACTTGTCCCATTTCATCCATCTCGTAATCAAATTAAATAACAACTGCTCTTGCCACTTCCAGATGGTCCGATTATAATCATGCGAATAGAATTCTGTAGCGCTGCATGATGCTTAACTGGTTCTCATATTTTTGTCGCCGAAAAATCAATTACATTCATGTTATTATAAATAAATTATGGATCTATATTGTGTGAAATGTATAAGCGTACTAATACAAAGGACTTGAAGATTACAACAAAAAATAACAGATCAGCTCTTGCTGGTAAGTGTGTACAATGTGGTACAAACAAATTTAGATTTGTTCCCCTCGATAAAATCAAGGATAAAAAAAACGAGGAGGTGATATTGCAGCCAAGTTAGTAAAACTCCCAGGAATACCATGGGCAAATATCCGGAAGAAAAACATCTTCCAGGGTATAGTTATTGTGGAACCGGGACCAGACTGGATATCCGACTCGATGATCAAAACCAACCCAAACTCGGTGAAAACCCAATAAACGTTATTGATAAGGCTTGTCATGCTCATGATGTTGTTTATAAAAGCAGCAATCTGCAACACAGACATATCGCAGATGTGAAATTGATTCATGCATTGAATTCTATCACTGATAAATCCTTCAAAGAAAAGTTAGCTTCATGGTTGATAAAATCGGCGATGAAAAGTAAATTAATGTTGGGTGCTGGTAATTAAAAACATCATGGAATCTGTTTATTATTCCCCAAGAGCATATTGTAAGGGCAAATCAGTAATCAGTAAACTCGCTAGCGCCGCAATGGTGAAAAATACCACTGCAGCGGATTGGTTATCCAAACAGGCGATATGGCAAATTTATCTAGCACCGCCTAAACAAATTAACTTCTCGCATTTTGATGTTAGCGTCCCTAATGAGGTTCATCAAGCTGAAATATTATTTCTGCCGCATGATGGTGTTTACAAGTATGCTCTAACCATAGTTGATGTTGCGAGTAGATACGAACAAGCAGAACCACTAAAGACGAAGTAATCAACTGAAGTGGCTTCTGCGTTTAAAAGGATTTATCGACGGGGTCCTCTGCAGTGGCCAAATCTATTACAAGTTGATCCTGTCAAGGAATTTCAGGGTGCAGTGTTATCAACAATGAAGCATCATAATGTCACCATCAGACGAGGACATACTGCACTACATCGCGATCAGGCAATTGTTGAACGATTTAATCGCACACTTGCTGAGAGGTTATTGGATATCAATACGCGAAGGAATTTATTCAGGATAAACGATCTCGTGAATGGGTAAAGAGACTACCAGGCGTAATTATCGCGCTGAATAATGAGATTACTCGAACTATCAACATGAAACCCTACAACGCGATTAAAAAAAAGTATATACCCATAAAACCATAAAATGATTTTTCAAAATAACCAATACTCGGCAATGTCACTGTTAGATATTTATATGAACTAGGAGAGCTCGAAGGTGGTAAAAAAAAGAGCTACTGATCCTATTTGGAGTGTAACGACGCATAAAATATCTAGCATAACACGATCCACCGGTAGACCAGCAATCTATAGATTGGATTCAACTGCTCCTCAGGGGGGATTTACTCGTGAACGATTACAAGTGATACCCGAGGATACTCAATTACTACCTCGTTTTCTTAACTAGCACCTTTGCGTCTAATGCACTCAAGACAAGTCAGTATCATATTATCTCTGGTATGACCTACGCTGCTATATTTTATGTCTACGCAAAATTGGCTGGTGTCTTTATCCAACCAATACCAATGCATTATACAATTACAACTCGCGCAGTGATTATTTTGTTGTTGTTTCAGTGTGATTATAAATTCAGCATCAATGTCAAATTTTCTATTGTTTTGTTATCCTGTTGTTTATAACCAGAGAGTTTTTTTTCTGATTATGTCATCGCTGACAATATCATTGTTGCTGGTGTCATTATAATCTAAAACAACTCCTCGAAGTTGATTTATTCTTCGTACTCTGGACACTGCAAGATAAACTAAATTCGACCACTCGATGCGATTATCTATGATCCAAAAGATTGTATCGGAGATAGTCAATCCCTGCGAAGAATGTATCGTCGCTGCGTATCCTAGCTTCCATGGGGATTTATCAGCACGCAATGCATCTTCGACGACATTGATATCAACCAACACAATATCATTTAATACGAGAATCTACTTTTCTGTCAAGCCTGGAATATCAACTTCGATATGTTGTCTTCGTGTATCCTTGGGTCTATAACACAATGGCACTAGACGTGTTGCAAATGCTTCTTTGTGTGTGTTAAATAACTTCATCTGAAATGTATATCTGACTCTTTTTCTACTTGCCACTATCAAATCGTTTGGTCTCCACGCTTCCCAAAAATCATTTAATGGGGTTTCTGAAATTATTTCACGCGCTATTTCACACTGGATTCTATCAGGTTTTGTAATCTGATTAATTTCTTTAACTCGCGTAATTCATTATCAAACGATCTATGATCAGTACTAATTTCTTCATAATATTCTACAAAATTCTTTATCCAATTATGCGGGGATAAAAGGACAAATGGTGGTGGTTGACCATGATCACACATTATCACTTTTATATTCGCTAGCAATAACCAATCAAGAAACCTTTATAATACATCTAACGACACTGTGCAAGCCTCATCCAAAAAATTATTTCAGAAATATATTTCTCGCCCATTCGATCAGGAGTCCATTCGTCATCTTTCCATCGAAAGAAACTGTGATAAGTGCAAGCATTAATTCCTCGCTGTTTCATCTCTCTTGCAAGTCTGTGTGTTCGTGTTAGCACAGCCATGTTTGATTTCATTCGAAATAATTCAATCGCATGAGTTGTCATCGAAAGTAAATTAATGGAAGCATTAGCCAGCATAGACGACCTTAATTATTTATCGTATATGTATATTAAGGATTTTCTCCGTCGTAATAAGTAACAATTGTTCCGAATTTGATTCCATCTGACAAGAAAGCGTCTTTCCGATTGACATATATACCCCTAGATGTTACATGTGCGATTATAAAATCGTATTCAGCATCATCTATATCTATAATCAACCGCGAAGAATGTCGTTTATGGTCGTATTTTCCACCTTGTGTGAACTTACCAATTATTCTTCTACCGAGATCTTTTGCGTGTTTATTTCTAACTTCAAACATCTGTTTGGACCATTTCACGATATATTCTTCGTCTAGATTAGGAAATTGTTTTTTGCTTTCGCTGATTATACTATCTATGCTATCGGGTTGTGGTAACCAGACTTCAGTTTGTTTCCGATATGATATAATCAGCGATATCAGCATTTTAGAATCAATCATATACCATAATAACACTATTGGCATCCAGTGTTTTTTCAGATATGTGTCTACCAAACCAAACATAACAGCATGGATGAAGTCCTTTAGCATATTCAAATGATATCACGCGAGTGAATCCGGTTAAATCAAAATCGGGCAGTGGTCCATTAATCGCAGCACGGGTCATTTCGTGTGTAGGATGTCCAAATCTTTTAAAGTACTCAAATCTTCCTGGATAACATGCAATCATATCAACCGAAATAATACTTTTGGGGTCATAATTTGTATTCCATAATCCACCATGGCCATAATCAACACAACTATCTTGGATATCCATAGATTTCTCTTTCTCGTGAAATGAGCTGCAACTGACGGTATTGTAAAACAATTTGTTAGTAATTGTTCGTCGTGTTCCTTTGAAAAACCACTAGCTACATTTTTCATCTCGTTGTGGAGGGCTTCAGTACGATATAATTCGCCATTGGGTTTTACCCTCTTCGTTTTCAAAACTCTGAAATAACCACACTGACACAGGATCGTTTTTACTTGACTGAGAATCAAATAAATTTCCCGTGTAATATTTTTTGGTTCTATCCCGCAGAAATATTGTTACCGCGGATGTCCACGCGTGTGCATTATGGTCAATAAGTTTGATTGGAGATCCTCTTAATTTATATTTCGGTTCATATAATATCTCGCCTGTTACTGTCGCTACGGATATTGGGAATTTTAGTATCCGTTCTAACGCGGCCACGTTTTGAATCGTTGCCCCACACTCTTTAACTGATAGTCCCCATTCGTTTATTTTCTTGCGACTAAGATCCGTTAATTTGTTTCCACACAACGCATTTGTAAAATGCTCTATTATTCGTTTTGCTACACAATTCAGCGACGAATATTTCATGGTTTTATTTTTTCAATACTCGGTTTATCATTTATCGGATAGATCCCATAAACAACCGCGGTTACAGGATAGGATCTCTCGTAATACGGTTTGTTAATTCCAGTCAGCGTTCCTGGTTTCGAATCCTGACTCACGGTGACAGTTCTTTTGTCTTTCAAGATTGGTTCAAATTTGTCGCGTATAATCCAATTTCCCGTTTCTGAACGGGTAATGAATTTCACTCTAAAAATACTTTTTCTGGTCAAGATGCGAGATTGTCACTGCTGCTCTTTCGTCGTTCATGGTAGCATCAACTCCACCATCAATTCGAAATGTCGACCAACAGTGATATGCTCCTTCGCGCTTGAATTCATTAAAACCATTACGGATATTACTTACCATGCTTCTATCACTCATTAGACCCTTTGGGACATCAGTGGAAACTCTATCGAGATTGAATTTAGCATTTTTGCAAGGCGTAAGTTTTGATAATCTCTCGAACTCCTCAATATTTCAATTAAAACAAGTATTTAAATAAAGAATTTATTATATAATGAATCATTGCAAATGGCTTATGATAGGATCAGTATGAATTCTGTGGATATCATTTACAAAGCGTACGTCGTGGAAGCTTAGGGCCCTTACATTGCATACGATGTGGGGAGGGTGTGCATTGTAAGTCGCAGCTATGTCTCAATTGCGGTGGTAAGGGATACATAGAGCTAAAGCGCTATTATGATAAGAGAATCAAAGATTCCATCAAAGATTCCGTTACAAACTCCATAAATGACTCTAACGCCATCCCTGACAGAGTCAGGGACAAAATCATAAGAAAACCTCAAGACTACATTGAAAGATTCTCAAGTAATAATTAAACCAAATAATGAATTAGACAAATACTATATTGTAAATAAATGAACCAATAATTTAAACCACATACCGTGATTACCAGTTATGAAGCATCTCGTGATGGTATTGTGAGACGCCGCAGACTGATGAAACCATTAGGGTATGATAATGGCCTTGGATATCTTATGTTTGGTGCTTGAGGGAAAAATATCTTAATCACAGATTTGCGTTCGAATGTTTTCATGGATCGATAAAAGATGGATTTGTAGTTGATCATAAGATGGATGTCCCCAAAATAACAAATTGGATAATTTACGAGCTATCACCCAAAGTCAGAATACCAAAAGGGGAGGTACCGGAAAATATTCGAAAAATGCGATACCTATAAAATCAAAAATTATTCATACAGGCGAAGAAAGAGTATTTAAATAAATAACTGAAGCCAGTATATATTTCGATATTTGTAGAGCCTCAGTACGATTTGTTGCAGAACAAATATATCAATCAGCGATTTCCAAACGAACGGGTCATAGATTTCAATTCGTTTACATCTACATTATTATATGTAGCATTATGGGGAATAACTCGTGTGGGCTTGTGTATATGGTTTATGAAACAGAGATAACTGTCACCGGCTCTCATTGGGAACTCATGGTCTAACTGAATGGCTTTTTTATGTTGGTTTACACTATCCGCTAAACCCTTCACGTGATACACTTATATTTAAAATTATAGACTTGTAGATTACGAACTCTACTGTATTCTATACACGGTTGGTATCTCGTCCTGAGGCTTTGCGTTCGAATCTCGTGGCAGTCATTATTGTCGACGGTACTTTCTTGATGGTTTTTCTATATATAATTGGGGCTTTAAGCAATTCGAATTTCAACCGTGAAACCACCGTACGTCACACACCGTCACGGTGTGAATGTGTTTTTGCATTCAACCAGGGTGATTTTGTTGGGGGTATGGTGGTTTCAGTTTGAATGTAGAACAGCCCCTTGTGTATTGTCCTATTTGTATATCAAACCAAGCCTTATTGGATTTCGCTAAACTGTTGTCGTACAGGTTAGGTAATCTGATATATCATCATGTTTGATTGCCTTACATACCTTCTCTAAAACAGAGGTCAAAGGCTGTGTATGTCCTTAATTAAGTATGTGTGCCTTACATACCTTCTCTAAAACAGAGCTCAAAGGCTATTGTATTGTCTATATGACTACATACCTTCTCTTAAACAGAGGTGAAGGCTATTGTATTGTCTATGTGCCTACATACCTTCTCCAAAACAGAGGTAAAGGCTGTGTATGTTCTATATATCAAATATGAAAACGGGTCAAAATTGACCACTAATTATTTTTTAGTAGATATATAATATATCATATATGAATGGCATTATAATTGAGATTTCAAATTTGAAAAATCAAGGAATACAATTGTCAGATAAATTAGATTGTAATCAGATTCTCTCTGAATTTTATGATCTTGATGATAGCGCTCAGAATAATAGATATTTCCTTGCAAAACAGTATGGGTTTATCAAACGAATTCAGCGCGCGGTATATGACTCGCTTGTATTCTGTAACGACATCAACAAATTTATCCCTCTGTTCTCTGCGGTTGAAAAGGTCATAGGCGAATTGTGTAAACAATATTAAATTAAACGCACAATAAACTCGAAAATCAAAACAACAAGAGAAATCATCAGACAAAATAATAATCGCTTCCCCGTTTTGGTTGCCACAACAAAGTAAATGTATAATACCCACGCGGTACAAAATATTTGTTTGCAGGTGAGAAATGCGCATTCTATAAACAGGTATGCTTACTGAGATGGAACGAAAGAATTTTGGAGTGGGTGAGCATCTATGGATTTTATTTTTATTTTTTAACTGCTAAAATTCTTTCAGGGATTTATTTTTTTTTATTGATTTTTGGTCGTTTCTTTGTCCTTGTGAGGCAAATTTTGTAGTGTTTTTCATCGTGATCGTCGAATCGTCGATGCTCTTTTCATTGATTTTGTACTGTTTGTGGCTAATTCGTCGACATCATTTCATGAAAATCGATTTTTTCTAAATGAATTCCTGGGTTTTTTACCCTCGATTTTTATGAAGAAAAAAAATAAAAAGCTTAGCTATCTGTGGATTTTTCACTTACAATTTAGATCGTATATTAATTTATAATGGTAGGTGAAGCCCTAACAACTAGATTAGCCCGCGAGAGATTAGCTGCGATTAAGAGTTTTATTCCGGTTCGTGATTCCGTTCGAAATAAGCTCCAAACAAGACAAGAATTTCAAACTATTTTAAAAAAAAATTATTTAAACCAATAACTACTGCTACTAAGGAGGGTATTGCTGCTACTGTACCAGTACTTGAACAAAATAGCAAAGGAAACTGAAAAAACATCAGCGCTGTTACAAAAAAACCCTCTTGGTCGATAAAAAACCAATGAAAAAATAGTAGATGAATTACGTAATCGATTTAATGAGGAGGGGTTAGCAGCAATTGATAAGACTGATCTAGCAGAAATTCCTGCGCTTGTTGTTGCGACTTATGAAAACAGAAAAAAATGTTGAATCCAGAACAACACTGGTATATTAAAAGTATAGAACATTGGGCTGATGTGTTTTACAAAATAAAAACTAACACAAGTCGAATTGATCAGGGTAATGCATCATACACTGGATATCTCAATGTGGTGGGTACAGTGAATGATCAATGTGAAGAACTAAAAACAAAAACAAAAAACCGCAAAGATTGCAAAGAAAAAGACAACATCCGTCAAAGAAAATATTTTTCTCACCTCAAAGACAACCACCACCTGATGATGATATGGGTTTGAGGTTATTGGAGTCTGATAATAAGCAATCATTGTATATGCCATCTGATCAAGATGAATCTAATGATGAACGTTTTAGACATTTACAAGATCAGGAAAAGGATACACATGGTACAACTGGTTATAGTAGTGAAGATGGGTTTTTGTCAGAGTGGAACCCCAAGGAGGATTTCAGGTAGTGGTCTGGTTCGTTGTCCTAATAATATTCTCGGGGATATATCACGATTAGATGTTCTCGTAGGAGGGAGACGAGCGGAAATAACTCACCGGAAATAATTAATGAGGCAGCTGATATCTACAGACGACTATTTGAGTATGGTATCATGGATATTAGTGTATATCGAGAGTTTATTGATGAGCTAGCGGACGGTTATCACAGTGACTAATCACTGAAATTGCTAGCAATGAAAATCCGTAGGATAGGAAATCGTTTACGATGAAAATCCGTATAATTTTTGCGATTAGATAAATGCCATTTAAATAATATGATCATAAACTACAACCACAAAAAACCAACGATGACTTACGTAGTAAACTCACGATTGCCAGTTAATAGAGCGTACTATGGAGATGGTCTCGGCACTACCATTGCAGGGTTATTTGCAAGAATGGCTCCAAAAATAGCACCAATCATAAAACAGTTATCGATGAAAGCTATTGATGTTATTCGTGATAAGGGTGATGTTGCCAGGAAAGCATTTTCCGCCGCTAAAGAAAAACTACTAGCGTCAGTTCGGCGACGAAAGAAACCCGCAATGACAAAATCAATGACAAAATCACCATCACTGGGACCACTACCATCTGCCGCAAGTATTAGCAAAATAATAAACAATGCAGTGGAGCAGAATATAGCATCACGGACATATGATGTATATGACTTTTTTTAGAGAGAAATTATATAAAATAACATGATTGAAATTTGGAGAAGATCTCTTTCAAGCCTGAAAAACCCCACCGCGGAAATATCTGCAACCGGTGATGTAAAAAAATAATCGAAGAACGAAATATCCGAGATGTTAAACCTCGCAAGTGTTGATCCGAATGAAATAGTTGTATTTCAAGATCGTCAGGGTAAATTGAAACCTAGTAATATTTCCCTTGATGATATTTTAGTTAAACAACGCGGTGTAGCAGAAAATACTATCGCGGTTTTTTCCGATCAGGGTAAACTCAAACCAGATATTCTCATTTTAACTATTGTTAAATTTAGATATAATTTAATCGGTTTTCTGAATTACAAAGAAGTACAATTGACAGTATTGACAAACCTTTATTAGGTTTCATTGGAAATCCACCGGTGACCACACAGAAACTTACAGAGATAAAAACGGTTATGTTAGAATTAGCAACACTACCATCTAGGTATGAAGATCATGTTGAGAAGTTTTCAATTTTCGTAAAAATCTTATTGAGAAATTCTTTGGAACCTCATTAGATAAACTCGACTTAAAACTCATAGATGTAAACAAAATGCATCAAAGAGATCAAAATGATCAACGATATAATCAAAGATGATTTACCGAGGATGATAGAAATACTTGAAAAAACAAAGATTCCTCATGAGAAAACCAACAACGTCGTTCGCCTGGGGTCAACAATATGATATCAACGATCATCGACAAGGTAACGATTGAACAATTCATAATAATATCCACTGATAATAATTTGGCTAGGGTTTCAGTAACATGGTGTGTTGAAATTCATAGCGGATTTAAGTAAACAACTTAATTGAAAACGCCAGCGTTTTAATTGCTAGCAATTTGAAATCTGTTGTAATAAATAAAATGTCATCATTGTCAACGTCACAGCAGTATCGCTATGATCAGGTCAGAGAATTTCAAACTAAACTCAAAACACTCACTGAGGAGTAGCAAGTAAAATTTAACAAATACCGACGAAGAATTACCGCAGTTGATGTTAGCGTGTACTCGGTATCAGGTGTAATTACCGGAGCTGGTATTATGCTCTCCTCCGTGACAATGATTACCCCGATAGCTGTTCCAATTTGTATATCCGCATCGACAACAATCGCGGGAATAATTTCAATAATAACAAAAAAATATCATCGTGTAGCCAGCCCAAGCTACAAGATTACGTAGTTAAGTTCCATTTTGTGTCAACCGCGTACTCCCAATTATCCTCGATGATATCGCCCTCCCTCGATGACACATTAATATCAGATAGTGAGTTTTCCGCGATGGTACGTGTTTATGATTCCACGATGTCAAAATTAAAAATAACAACACGAATATAATAACAATGGCAACATCGCAAGAACTACTTCAACGAATAGCGGAAAATACCACCCCGGTTAAAACCAGCATGATCTCAATAACATCAACCAATCCTGAATTCAGTGTGAATTTCCCCACAGCGATTCCGGTGAAGGAGATAGCACTAGCAAAATTACGAGTATACCACAGTTGGCCTAATATTAGATCAGTACCATTCGGTGGTCAACAACCGAATAATTCCCTGGTGTTTGCGAATAACAATAACCAAGACGGGACTCCAGATTGGAACGTTGTTTTCATACCATCTGGGTCCAACCAAATCGAACAAATTAATGACGAATTACAACGCAGAATAAAATCCATTACTGGAAAAGAATCGAAAATCGCTATAACAGTTCATGAACCAACACTATCATCCGCGATTGAGATAAACGCACCGGGTATGTCGTAGATATCTATCAGAGTTTTTTTAATAACCTTGCTAAAATCCCACCTCGACATGAAACCGTTAATATACCCGAACCGAAAAAATCCGATTATGTTTCAACGAAGGAAGATTATCATAGTTATCGTGGTTGGGATGACGGTGCATACATACATAGTTTAGGTTATTATGCTGAACCACTAAATCATTTTGATTTTGCTCATGGTGTTTTTGAGTTAGAAGGATCCAGGGACGATAAGTATTATATAATAAATATAAGAAATATTAACAAACAATTCACGGAAATGAATTCCAGTTTTGAAAAATTGAAAAATAACCTCATAGAAGAAATTAGTAAAATCCCACCCAGCCATGATGAAGCCATCAAATATATGGAGGTGTGTAATAAAATTATCGCCGACATTAATGAATTTAATTCGCGAGTTTTTTCATCTTATATTAAATCATAATAACCCTAAAACAATAACAAAAATTTGCAGCAAAGTATAATATACGCATAGAAGATATCCTCGATTTTAAGATGCCAGGATATATTGTACCCGAGCTAAAGAAAAAACTGATGCAATCGATGATGGTTTCAAAAGGATTCACGACGCATTGTTAAAAATACCACAACAACAAACAACTATCCTTAAACATAATAATGACCCAGACGGCGGTGGTAGGCATATCGCTCCTCAAAATGTGAATATATCCTCAGTGATTGGAATAAATCTAGTATGTGATGCTATCGAAGGAAGCTATACAATAAATCTCGAAAGATCAAATCAAGCCCAGCAGGGATATATTTTATACTCATTTGCACCAACAGCTACACCCGGATTTCTAATAATTGAGGATCCAACTAATCCAGTCTATATGCGATGCCATAATAATTCATTAACGAGAATTAATTTCAAACTCACTGAGCAGTCAAATAATTTGATTGATTTATGGGGAGAGGTTTTACAAATTAGTCTGTTTGTGAAATCCTAAAAGAATTTTCGTCTTAAGACTTTCATCGTAAAGGATTTTCGTCTTAAGACTTTCATCGTAAATTGCTAGCAATTTCAAGGATTTTCAATTCGTCTCCGCAGCACAATTGGCGCCGGGTCTGTAGTATAAAATCATAAATTATTTCTCTCTTTTTTTGTCTGCTTGAAATGGTATCGGTTTGAAATAGTTTCGGTTGAAATCCTTTAGAATTTTGTTTGAAATAGTTTCGGTTTGCTTGAAATAGTTTCGGTCTGTTCACCCTCTCTGCTGCTGTCTTATACTATCAATCTGCGTATACTTTCCTGATCTAGCAAGGTCTCTATCATTAAAGTGTATTTGTTGTAAAATGACGTCAAATTTAAAACAAAGTGTTTGAAAAACTTTTCTGAGATATTTGAAGCGATTACCTGACATGAAAATTATACATTCGTCAATGGTTAACTCGGGGGTTTGCTCCCCAACAAAAACATTTATTAAACTCATAAAAACTTGGCCAAGCAGTCAAAAGCGCAAAAGAACCTGTCAAACGGTGAGGGGATACAAAGGAACACAACAATTAAGTTAACAGTCTTGTCAATTGACCACAGTAATCGTAGGATGGGTTCGATGCAGAAATCACGGCCTGGAAACAATAGTTGTTTAGTATGCTGGAGAGACGAAACTTATTTCGTATGGTAAAGGAAATTAAAAGCAATGATTCATTAAACTATTGTAATACTAGACATCTCTAAGTAGTAAGAGGTCAGCTGTGACTGTGGAAGAGGTATAATTGGTGTACTGTTATCAAAACAGGAGCTACAATAAGCAGCCATAACAGTAACGTCAACAATATAACAATAACGGCAATGATATAAAAGTCGCTGACGATGACAATACCAATGAAAATAAGAACATCAAAACCTGCTATTACTATTGCTGCTGCTACTACTACCGGTACTAACGTTACTGTTACTAATAGCGAAGGAACAGACAATAAATAACTAATTTCTCTTGATATGTAGGACATATATTAAAACATAAAAACATAAAATACAATCTTTGAGTTGGTATTCAAGATAGATAGATAGATAGATAGATAGATAGATAGATAGATAGATAGATAGATAGATAGATGGATGGATGGATGGATGGATGGATGGATGGATGGATGGATGGATGGATGGATGGATGGATTATATGGACTATGTAACGAGGACGTTAATAAAATGTGGACTACTGATGAAGGTTAGGTAAATTTTAAACAAATGTTTTTTTAATATAAACAAATAAAATATTTTTATTTATCTTTGGTGGAAAAAAATATATTTATATTTATATTTTTTCTATTCCTATTTTATAAAATTGTTCAATTCATATTGTAGACCTTACCGGGGAAAGTACATTAATGAGGACGCCATGGGACTATATCACATGGCGCTACGCGAAGTGAGCAGTCCTATGGCAGAGTTTGGAAACATCATCCCACTACTTCAAATGTTACTTAATTTTGCACTTCCTTTTCTCTGGATAATAGATCCATTCTTTTTCTTTCATGTCTAGATCCCTCATTAGACATGAAACCCATTAAAGGATAAACTTAAACAACCTTTTGCATTTTTTGTATAATTAATATAAATAAACAAAGGACGGCCTTAATTGAATCGGGAATTGTAAAACTAAATAAATTCGTACATTTCCCGACTCAAGGCAGACGGACCTAGAAAATTTAAATTTTATTAGAAAGTAAATTGAAGCACCGCAAATATTTAATTAAATACACTTCAATTTTCATAAAATTCAAAATTAATTTAAACTATATCCAATTAAAGAGAATTGTGTGATTACCCACATAGAGAGAAATCACAAAGTAAGACAACTGTGACAAGAATTTGAATAAAAATGGATATCCTTACAATAACACAAAGTATAGACTTATAAATAGCAACATACAAATAGCACCAACACAAATAGCAAACACAAGGATACTAGGCGACCACTAGCCATGGTCAAATAAATAGAGAACAAAAGTAGAATACTAGTTTTGGGTAGATCAAATCCCATCTAGTAATGATCTACTTAAAGATACACTAGGAAAGAAAAATACCCCTTTTCAAACATATAATCCTGATGGGGAAAAATTAAATGGGGAGATAAATGGAAAATAAAAAACAACGAAAACAACATATCGGGGGGGGGGGGGGGGGGTAACACACACAAACATAAAAACTTTTGACCTTTTTTTTTGGGGGGGGGGGGCACACGTCTGGTGCCCCTTCCCCCCAAATCTCTTTTGGTACTAAAATGCCCAAAACTAAGTAGAAAACAAACAAACCTTTGCCAGGAAGTGAACATTTGTAAGGTTTGATTTACCTTCTTCTTATAAATGACACTCAGAGATACCTTTACAACGTATTCTTCACAACATTTAGCACAGTATATATATATATATATATATATATATATATATATATATATATATATTGCTTGAGTAAATAATATACGAAGTATGCTATTGACGTATGTGACATGAAAATTATACCTTCGACAATGGTTAACATATTGTTTCCTTTCAAAGAATAAATAATTATTAAACTCATTACATCTAGGTATAATACTCAAGCAGATCATAGTACAGTAGAAACATGATAATGGACAAAGGAATACAAACGGGGAAATAATATTTGTCTGTCTGTCTGTCTTTCTCTATATCTCTCTCTCTTGATATATATATATATATATATATATATATATATATATATATATATATATATATATATATAGAGAGAGAGAGAGAGAGAGAGAGAGAGAGAGAGATACATAAAGACGGACGGACGGATGGATGGATAGATGATAAATAGATAAATAAATATATAGATAGACAGATGAATTTAGTTATATATCGCAAGATAGATAGAGATAGAAAAATATATAGATAGTCAGACGGATCGATGGATGGATAAGTGAATAGAGGCACAGACGGACAGACTGATGGATATGTAAACAGATGTATGTATGTATGTATGTATGTATGTATATATGTATGTATGTATGTATGTATGTATGTATGTATGTATGTATTTTATAGATAGATAGATAGATAGATAGATAGATAGATAGATAGATAGATAGATCCGAATCGCGCGCACACGCACACAAACACACACACACACACAGACACCCCACCCCCACCCCCATTGCCTGTTTCACTTTTTGGGTCTGCGCTGTGGCGGGTTGAACTCATCGAATTCGTTTAAAACGTGCTATTTTAAGTCACTAGATTATTTTGTTGAAATCTCGAGTGATATTTTTATTGATTCCGATTATTAATGTCACAAAGACTAGACTATAAACACTCCTGTATAAATACCTTTGTATGATTTCAGCACTTATAAAGGCATAAAATATATCAAGAATAATTTGATATTTTAATTTTCGTATTGGAAACTGTATTACATTATTAAACAGTATCTTAATTTTGGCATCCATTTACCGGGTAATGCAAATATACACGGATAAAGCTTAGTGTTTTAGCGCATGGTTTCCATTGATGGGAAAAATACCACTAGAAGAAATACAGGAATGGAGACGAGAAATATTATGCATTTATTTGTTCTCTTCATTGAGATGAAAACGTAACACTTCTGAAGCTCTTCAACTATTTCAGCTAATATTGTAAAATCATGATTTGCATTAAATTTACTATTATATAAACTGCGATAGTTTTATTTTACACGTTTATCAAGTGTAGTGAAAGCACGATTACGGTACGCAGTGTTTGATGGCCGTTTTCAAATTTGTAACAGATATTTATCCCAGCATGAATCGATTCTCTTCCCGATTCAACTACTTAAACTATATCACTATTTCAACTCTTAACTTGCTACGCTTTTGCAAGGGTCACACTCAAATTCAACTCTTAATTGCACCCTGTGAAGGGGTTTAGGAACTTGGTATAACTACTTATTTGTTCTGTAACTGCGACAAAACATTGCACACGGATAAATGGACAGCCAATCAGTGGCTTCAGTTTGCATAAGAATGAACTTTTGAACAGTCTACATCAAAGGGTGAATTTATTTGATTGGATATTGTTTGTTTACTTGGGGCACTTTTCAGAATAATTAGCAAATAATGATCAAAATCGATCAGAAACATTCAGTATAACAAGTGTTGACAATATTATAAATTATATAAATTTGTTTCAATAAATCTCTTTTGGTACTAAAATGCCCAAAACTAAGTAGAAAACAAACAAACCTTTGCCAGGAAGTGAACATTTTTAAGGTTTGATTTACCTGCTTCTTATAAATTACACTCAGAGATAACTGTACAACGTAATCTTCCCAACATTTAGCACAGTATATTTTTTATATATTTTGCATTAGTAAATAATATACGAAGTATGCAATTGACGCATGTGACATGAAAATTATACCTTCGACAATGGTTAACATATTGTTTCCTTTCAATGAATAAATAATTATTAAACTCATTACATCTAGGTATAATACTCAAGCAGACCAAAGTACAGTAGAAACCTGTAAATGGACAAAGGAATTCAAACGGGGAAACAATATTTGTCAGTCTGTCTGCCTGTCTGTCTGCCCTTCTCTATATCTCTCCTTCATGATATATATATATATATATATATATATATATATATATATATATATATATATATATATATATATATATATATATATATACATAAAGACGGACGGACGGACGGATGGTTGGATGGATAGATGGATAGATAGATAAATAGATATATAGATGGATGGATTGAGTTATATATCGCAAGATAGATAGTTTGTTTTGTTTTTTTATGGTTTAACGCCATTTTTCAGCATAATATAGGCTATACATGGCGGCCAGTATCAATGGTGGAGGAAGAACCCGGACAACCCCCGGAAAGAACCACCGACCCACGAGAAGCTACTGGCAAGCTTTCTCACATAACTACATTTGCCGAATCTTAGACTCGAACATACGCAGACAGAGGTGAGATGGCAGTGGTCCGTAACGGACAGCGCTTTAGACCACTCGGCCACTCGGGGCCCCCAAGATAGATAGAGATAGACAGATAAATATATAGATAGTCAGACGGATCGATGGATGGATAAGTGAATAGAGGCACAGACGGACAGACTGATGGATATGTAAACAGATGGATGGATGGATGGATGGATGGACAATTAGACAGATGTACTAGTAGTTAGACAGGTAGACGTATGGATGGTCAGAGAAACCAGTGGATAGACAGATAGTCTCCAAACGTTTCGGCTAATTAAACTTCATCAGAGGAGTTGTAATATAAACACAGGAACGTGTAGTATGTATCAGTATCACTTTCTTTGGAAATGTCAATGCACCAGTGACCTTGAGCACATAAAAAAATGGTGCGGGTGGGTGGGTGAGGGTACGTTTACCTTTCACGGTTACGCCAGATACGATTCATTTTAAAACAATTATTTAGTGAACATAGTGGTTAGGGAAGCAAATTTCCTTAATAGGAGAGACGATGACGTATACAAGGCTCGGATCCGGATAAAGAACAAAGGGCTGGGCAAATACTGAGATGATGAGATAACCGATACGGCTGTGAATGGATGTGACACATAATTAATGAAATGTGATCAATTGTGGTTTTAGTGGAAATGTAGGCGATTTATTACCAATATTTAAACAAATAAATAAGTAGCTGTACCATTGTATGTGGAGAAAAATCACGTTATAGTTAAAATGGATATCAAGGATGCTGTACAGGCAGAGCCGCGTGGAGGGTGAGGGGAAGAATCACATGTGAAATCAACGTGTGATACGGTGAAAACATTTGCTTTAACTGACTCCAAAACAAGACTATTGACCCCATGCAAATGTTGCTAACAATTATTTAAGTAAATATGCATGGCATGTGTTGTGATGACTGTACATAGAAACTTTGCGTCCTTTCAAGCACACGGTAAGAATGATTGAACTGTTTTATGCACCTTATGTATGTGTTTAGACTACTTTGAGTTCTTTTTCTACTTGTATATCACCCACATTTTTGGGGGTCGGGTCGGGTTCTCTTTTCGTGCCAATAAGAACAGAAGAACCTAAGATATTTGATCAACTGAGTAATTGACAGCAACCATTCTCCCTACCCCCATCCTATTCCAAGTTTGCCCCTTTCTTTTGAAGGAATAGTAATAAAGTCATGTGACATCGATTTAAGTCACTTTGAACTAAGCTTTGAGGATTTTTTTTTCTCTTCAGCTACACGATATAAAAGAATACTATTTTCAACTTTTTAAAAAAGTAATATTGGATAGTCATGTACGATAAACCTTCTCCGTCTTTTCCGACTATCACAGCAAAAAATATTCCCACAAACCCCCAACCCCATAAAAGATAAAGAGACAGAATTAATAATACAATCGGGTTTCCAATTATCCTAAGACAAGCTATTTTTCTGTTGATCCTACAGGAAGTCGTCTACAACTATCCAAAGACAAGCTATTTTTCTTTTGATCCTACAGGAAGTCGTCTACAATTATCCAAAGACAAGCTATTTTTCTGTTGATCCTAAAGGAAGTTGTCTACAATTATCCAATGTCTACAATTTCAAATTCTTAGGCTTAAAAAAAATACCTCAACACTATTATTTCTTATCGTGCCAATTATAATTTTCATATCCAATATAGCTATGTGTTGGTTCTTTATAAACGTATACGACAATTAAATCTGAGAATCATTTGGTATATTTTCTTACTTTGCAAAACTATATATTTACTACTCTTCATTATCATTAATTATCGCACAGCGTTATTGGATGAAAAACAGCAATCTTTTTGCTTGCAGAATAAATCGACGAGTGTGTCTGAAATTTTATTTACGTATATGATAGACAAGCACAAATGATCGTTTGTGGAACATCGGACGTGCTTTGTACAGAGTTCTGTTATAGGACAAAAGTTGGGCATACTTTTCTTTGTGAGAAGTGTTTATTTACATGTGCTCAATCTACCGTCTTCTCTATGGAGTCATCAGTCATATGTACTCTTCGTCTTGAATGTGTCGACGTATATGTTCTTATGTTTACTTTCTTTACGATATTGACCTGAATTTCAGACATCGCTAAGTAGGTATTTCAAGCTAGCGGTTCACTCTATTAAACGAGTGGTAGTTAGTAGATGGAAGGTCAAACGGGAATTAAGATGATTCAAAAGGTTGACAAATGGGAGGTGGTATAGGGTCAAACGAAAAATCTTATGTTTATCTAGCCATGAATATTGGGGGAGATTGTAGTAACATTGCTAGAGTTCACTTCAATATGCGCCAGTATGTGAGACGAATGGGAACTTCCATTGTAAACTAGTTTATAGATTTAAAATGGGAGTGTTTATTATACGGTTAACATTAGCCCTTAGGTTCACAGCTGGAGGCGTTATGGGGTCAAATGAGAAATCCTATGCTAAATAGGTCCATATGATTTTATGACACCATTTTCAAATGGCCCAAGATTTTCCATAATTTTTTGCTCTTGTTTGTCTCAAACCTGTAATTCCCTACACTTACCCTACCAGAATTGATGTGTACGTTTCACGCTGATCACGACAGAATGTACTGCGAAATTACCTCTAAAAAAGTTTGCACCATTACAATGTATTCCTGTGCTGTGGACATTCTGGAGCCCAATATACTGTATCTAGACAAACGTAGTAGGTATCCTGATATTCATCTCTAGAGTGGTAGTAAGTAGCCTTATAAGAAGTGTAATTTCGGATGACGAGAGAGAGAGAGAGAGAGAGAGAGAGAGAGAGAGAGAGAGAGAGAGAGAGAATCCATCCATCCCAAAAGGGCTGACTTCTCCTAGTCGGATAGAGTTTGACACCGGCTGATTTAACACCATCTACTGTCATCGACAGAATCTAACACGTTTAATAATCCAATGCCAAGCTTGACGTGAACTATGGAAGCACTCGTCGTATGATCCACGGTTTACATCCTAAAGACAGCGGATGCAGAAAAGTGTTATTATTAAACGCAGATGAACAACTCCCAGGACTAAATTTATTTAACCCATGTCACTGTCATGCGGCGAACGTAAAACGACAATATTGAGACCGCAGAATGGAAAGAGTGTGGTCGCAATTGAAAATCGGACAGACCCAAAAAACGAAGGGAGGCAGAACTCCTATTACATCAATCAGGCTGTTGCAAGTGATAGTGCCAGGCATTCCTGAAATGGAAAAACGTAAAGATGTGTTGGTCCCTCGATATACTTTAAATGTGTACCACCAAATGGTTCGCGTATCTTTGTTTCTTTCGATGACCAGATTTCACGGGCGGAAAATACATTTACGTGTATGATCACGAAGAATATTTCGATGCCATTACCAGTATTACCGGTTTTCTCGTATACAGTTAATATTGCAAGAAACGTTAAAAGGAATTTGCAGTCGTGATCATTGCGAAGAGAGAAATATCCGAGTTGATTATCGTCCAAATCACTCATTTCTGAAGGAAATGGACGGATTCATTATTTAAAGAGATACTCGAATCTTTGTTAGTTCCAAGTGTTACTTAAAACATCGCATGAAACAAGTTAACCAACAGCAGAAAAGTTCTTGAGAATTATTGAGATTATGCTGTACTTTTTTTAAACATTTTATTAGAACTAATAACATCAAGGTATACTGTAGCTTAGGAAGGGAAAGATGCCGTAATGAATTAGCAGAAGATACAAAAGAAGATCAACACAAGAAGAAACTAAACAAGTGGATTCTATTTTTATTTTCATTGCAAACAACAAATTGGCATTCACGTACCTAATCGGGCTCGTGAGATTTGTTAATATTAGTCACATGGATGTGGTATTGTTTCCACATCATATTTAGCCAGTCTTTCCATAAAGTGTCTAAAGAGAATTAACTTCACCTTGACCATGCTGCCCCCCTCTCCCTCCCTTTCTCTCTCTCTCTCTCTCTCTCTCTCTCTCTCTCTCTCTCTCTCTCTCTCTATATATATATATATATATATATATATATATATATATATATATATATATATATATATATATATATGCTGTATATTATATGTAAATGTCTTGTAGGCTTATATCAATTAATGTATCTGGTTTATGAGATTATTGAAGGAATATAAACAATCCTTTCAAGTGTTATAGACAGAAAGCAAAGACAAATGAGCAATTATAATAAATATTGAAATGTTCTCCTTATTATTGAGCAGATTCTTCTAATTTTAGAATATGGGCTTTCATTCGCCGTAAGTTATGTTTTAATGTTTCGCTTTTTATTATAAGAAAATAAATTATTTGTTAAATTTTACAAGTGGTTGCTTCTTGCGTTTCGTTAGGTAATTTCAGACCGTAGTGTCGTACGAATACGTAAACGTTTACTTGGATACTCCTTAACAATGGTGAGTAACTCTTTCATAACCTAAGTTTTACTTCTTGAGTTAATTCTCCTAGACTGTACCATCGAAATCTATTTTTGCAGTTCAACTTCATACCGTCACGACAATAGTACATTTTTATTGGAATAATTGTAAGTAATTATCCTTGTAGTTTGTGACGTGACACTTTGATTGAAGTCTATGTCTGGCACGTCGTGTCTTATGGTGTTTAGTTATATGGATTTTGAGTGTAATCTAGTGACAAGAAAGTTCACACAGTGGCTAGAAACTCCACAAAGTACTAATTTCCTCAATGTTACTGTCTTCATGTGAGCTTTTCGGCGTAAGTAAACAAATAACTTTGAGATTTGGCTAGACGTGTCTGGTAGTATTTCAAACTGGGGATATACCAATCTATATATTTAAGACTGTTTTATATCCGTAACGTTGAACTACTAATGTCTACTACTAAAATTTTAAAATGTTCACTTTTGTGTCCGATATGTCATAATTTGACACAAATGTTAGTATCGTTGATTGGGTACAACATATTATAAAACAAGCAGCAGAGGGGACGAACCCTACAACTTTTTCCGACAAGATTGATTGAAGCCTCAAAACGGAAAATAGAGCCTTCCTGCGAATCTCATATTTTAACCCAAAAAAATAAGTCTCCATTTAGCAAACGGAGACTTTGTGATTTTTCAATCATCGGGGTCGCAACGATGTTGTCATCGTCCCCTCTGCTGCTACAGGTTAACAAAAATCATAAATGATTTTTCACAAGGGTTTTTACGATTTCAACCAAATATTTGATCGAGTCCGATACGATATCGTGTTCTAGGACGAAAATCATTATGATGAAAGTCCTTAGGACTTTACAAACAGACTAATCGCTAACACCTCGTCCTGTAGATCAATCAAATTATTTGACTGGTCGGTGAGTCGGAAATTAATCCTCGTTAGCGAATTATTATGGCATCGCATATATACAGGATTAATTGGGTTTTCAATAATTAGGAATCCTGGAGGAGCTGTTGGTGCAAACGAATAAAGAATATATCCTTGCTGAGCTTGATTTGATTGCTCTAGATTAATTTGATAGCTTCCTTCAATTGCATCACATACTAAATTGAGCGCAATCACCGCTGAAATATTTACATTGTGCGGGGCAATATGCCTACCGCCGCCATCTGGGTCATTATTATATTTGAGGATAATTGAATCTTGTACTTGTAATACCTTGATAACATTTCTAACAGATTATTTTAGTTCCTCAGCGTTATATCCGGCAAACTTGAAATTATGTAGATCGGCTTCTGTGATATTGTAACCGGTTAGGAATCGTTGTTTATTGTCGCTGTTGTTATTAATTATTGTTTGAATAATTCGTTCGTTGATATATTCCATATCAGATACAAGCTGATTTAATATTTCAACGTGTTTTTGCGATTTTGTTTGCCGTAGTTGTTCTAGTTGTGTTTCATGTAATTGATTAATTTCATTAAAAAAACCAGTGATGTCAGTTAGCGTAAATGAAATAGTAACAGTTGACTCATCTGTTCTTTTAATAATAAAATCCCATTGCAACGTGTTTTTGTTGGTAAATATGAATCTATCGGCGAATTTTACTTTTCATATATCAGATAAATCATCTCGATATACGGGATTGATTTCATGATATGATTGTACGTCTGTGGTTAAGTCGGCGGTTCCGGGTGGTTTTTCAGGCCATCCTAACACGGTTCTGATTGAGCTGTTATAGATATCTACGACGTAATTAGGTGATTTTATTTCAATGGCGGACGATAGCGTTGGCTCGTGAACCGTTATAGCGATTTTTGATTCTGCTCCAGTAATCGATTTTATTCTACGTGCAAATTCATTATTGATTTGTTCGATTTGGTAGGGCCCTGATGGTATTGAAACAACGTTCCAGTCTGGAGTCCCGTCTTCTTTATTCTTATTCGCGAAAACTAATGAGTTATTGGGTCTCTGTCCACCAAATGCTACCGATCTGATATTAGGCCAACTATGGTATACACGTAATTTTGCTAGCGCTATCTCCTTCACGGGAACCGGAGAAGGGAAGTTTACACTAAACTCGGATTTCGTTGATGATATTGAGATCATGCTTGTTTTCACCGGGTTGGTATTTTCTGCTATTCGTTGAAGCAGTTGAAACTCTTCGAGTTTTAGTGACATTATTATTATCATTGTCTACAATTTCTAATTTCGATACCGCGGAATTATAAATACGTATCATCGCTGAGAACTCTTCATCGGTAGTTACTGTATCATCAATCGATGATGATATCAACGAGGATAATTGCGAGTACGCGTTGGATGCTATTTGATGTTTTACTGTATACTCGTTGAGTTTTCCCTGAGAACACGATGATAGTTTTTTAGTAATTGCATTAGCAACCCCAACAATTGTTGTTGCCGCGGATATACAAATTGGAACAGCAACCGGAGCTATCATTGTCACTGAAGACAGTATAATACCAGCTCCGGCCATTACACCAGATACCGAATACACTGTAACGTCAATGGCTGTAATTCTCCTGCGGTATTTTTTTATTTTCATTGCATACTCCTCAGCGAGTGTTTTGAGTTTCATTGAAAACTCTTTGACTGTATCATATCGATATTGTGACGGCGTTGATGTCATTTTTATTTTAAAAACACTAGCGTTTTCAATTACGAATCTAATTGTAAATTTATTTCAATTCAGTTATTTGCTCAGATCCGCTACGAATTCCATATACCATGTTACTGATGTCCTAGCCAAACTTTTATCATCGGTTTTTATCGTTAACAGTTCAGTTGTATTCTTGTCGATGATCGTTGATATCACATTATTGACCCCGGATGAACTCGACGATGATATATTAAATTGAGTTGGTGTTACCAGCGTTAATCGATAAATACCCTTGACAGTAGCTGTGATGAGTAAAGTGTTAAATTGTGGTGTCCACTCAATGTTCCAGATCGAAGTGTGTATACGTTATTGATGAAGATATCATGAGGAGTTTTTATTTTTTCAAGTCGCTGGAGATTGCTTCTGATCGTAGTAACATCTGTGTTGATTGCTCCCAATTGCCGACCAAACCGAGTTATTTCATCGAATTTTGCAGTGATGTTATCTAGAGTTGTTTTAACATCTTCAGGTTTAATATCTTGTTTACCAAAGAATTTATCAATGACGTCATCGGTCCTGTCGATGCCTCTTCGTAGCACGCCAAAAGCATTTATATGATTATCATACTCAGATCGTAGCTGTTCTAAATTGTCGATTGCGGTTTTTATCGTTTTAATATTCGGTGTGGTCACTGGTGGAACACCAAGAAATTCTCGTAGCAGTAGATCGAATTTATCAACGATGTTATTGGTTTGGCCGAAGCCTCCTACTTGTGTGTCAAAAGAAACTATATGATTATTATACTTAGATCGTAGCTGTTCTAAATCGTCGATTGCGGTTTTTATCGTTTTAATATTCGGTGTGGTCACTGGTGGAACACCAAGAAATTCTTGTAGCGGTTTATTGAATTTAACAATGGAGTAATCGGTTCTGTTGAAGTTTTCTCGTAGTTCGTTAAAAGCATCTATATGAGCATCATACTTAGATAGTAGCTATTCTAAATTGTCGTTTGCGGTTTTAATCGTTTTAATATTCGGTGTGGTCACTGGTGGATCGCCAAGAAATTCTTGTAGCGGTTG
The DNA here is from genome assembly GCA_030141615.1 of Unio pictorum. Classification (NCBI taxonomy): domain Eukaryota; kingdom Metazoa; phylum Mollusca; class Bivalvia; order Unionida; family Unionidae; genus Unio; species Unio pictorum. Next base: position 8,971,140 of record JARLTB010000156.1, on the reverse strand, counting down.
ATTGAATCTAACAATGGCGTCATCGGTTCTGCTGAAGTTTTCTCTTAGTGCGACAAAAGCAGCTATATGAGCATCATACTCAGATCGTAGCTTTGCTAAATTGTCGTTAGTGGGTTTTTGTACCTTTTCAAGATTTTCTATTAGTTTAGAAATATCCGTGTAAATATCGAGATAATTTGCCTTGATTTCGGCAGCCGACATTATCCTCCCCTCCTTCGCGTTAAAAAAGAATGAAATCAGAAGGTTTCTGATTCCAAGCCATTCTTGGTCTTTAATATAAGAGTCGATGTCAGAAAATTTCGTCGTGATATCTTGGGGTTTACTACCCTCAAAAAACTTACCAATGACGTCGTTGGTGGGTTTTTGTACCTTTTCAAAATTTTCTATTAGTTTAGAAATATCCGTGTAAATATCGAAATAATTTACCTTGATTTCGGCAGCCGTCATTATCCTCCCCCTCTCCGTGTTAAAAAAGAATAAATTCAGAAGGTCTTTGATTTCAGAGAGAGTCATGCCAACCACAGGCGGGTTTCCAAAGAATTTATGTATGACATTTTTGCGAAAAGTAGTATCACCTCGTATATACTAATCCAGATCACGGCCGTGGGCGGCAATCGCGTCGGTGATCGTAGACACAAGTGCACCTGGTTGAAGATGTCCGTCGCTGAAATACAGCGCAATAGAGTTTTCAGCGGCGTCGAGCCGCCGTATCAAAATGTCATCCGCGGATATATTACTAGATTTCAATTTACCGTCGCTGGAATACAGCGCAATAGAGTTTTCAGCGGCGTCGCGCCGCCGTATCAAAATGTCATCCTCGGATATATTACTGGATTTCAATTTACCGTCGCTGGAATACAGCGCAATAGAGTTTTCAGCGGCGTCGCGCCGCCGTATCAAAATGTCATCCGCGGATATATTACTGGATTTCAATTTACCGTCGCTGGAATACAGCGCAATAGAGTTTTCAGCGGCGTCGCGCCGCCGTATCAAAATGTCATCCGCCGATATATTACTGAATTTCAATTTACCCTGGCGATCTTGAAATACAACTATTTCGTTTGGGTCAACACTTGCTAAATTCAACGTCTCAGCGATTTCATCTTCAATTATTTTTTTTACATCCTGTGTTTCCGTGGTGGGTTTTTCTAACGCTGATAGAGGTCGCCCCCAAATATCAATCATTATTGTTAGCGCAACTTGGGTTTTCAATTTATTAGTTTTCTAAAAACCTCCCACTGGTATATTCGTTTACAACCTGATGAGGCGGTTTCCACGGAAATGTAGATATCTCCGCGAGGACATTTAATACTTCACGGCCGTAGTGTCGTAATTAAGCTGTATATCCTCGGTTGGTTCCTGTTGTCCATTTATTCTCAGTGAAACCTCCTTGACTCCTAATCGATCAAATATCATATGACTGCGTTCTTGGGAGCCTGGTCGATTCTGATTCTGCAGCGCTATAAATATATGACGTGGAGCTGAAACGCCTTGTTTTGATGCCAAGTGCCATGTAAATGTACCATCAACATTATCCTGTTTGACATCAGTCGTTGTTGTTAGCCAACTTATCAATGATTTGCCGCCTGATTCCATAAATGAAAGTAGCCGCTCTTCCGTGGCGATTGATGGGGTCATTACTGGCATCCACAATACTATTTTACTCAAAACAACTTTTCCCTCAACGGCACCAGTACGCCAGATTGCGTCATTGTCATTACCCTTTCGCACTAACGCGATTGTGTGTTTGGCTCCATAGATGACTTTTCTGACATTTCTGCAGAATCCAAATATGTGATGGAGTGGAATCGCACATGAAAAATATTGATGCTGTCCTTGCAATGCTAATTTTCGTGTTGCAAATCCTAAATTGAAATTATCATTAACGACCTTGAGAATATCAAACGCAACTCCGGGTCTAGCTAGACGTTCTGGATTAGCTGCTTCTTGTTGATTTGCTTCTGCAGAATCTTGTGCTGTTAACACTTTAATATATTGACGGTGGTCAGCGTTATCGGTAATATCTTTTGCAAACATCATAGACGGACCAGCCGATCTTGTATAATCATCAGAATATCTTGCTAGTCCAATTATTGTTGTTGCAACATCAACTTCACGGTCTATTGATTCAATTTCTTTTCCATCAATGAGATATCTTGCACTTACAAATAACGCCATTATGCCACTATTAACAAAACCAACTAGGACATTTTCGTTATTTGCATATGGGGTATCAGCTGCAACATTTGTTACGAGTTTTCCCTCGATTTCAATAAATGCTTCACATGACAAAAAGTATTTACTGGTATCTTGAACTTGAAGTTCAACTCGCGATCGTAGGTCGGGTTGTATTGCATGATAGGATAGTATTGATAATCACGGACGGAATCGTCTTTGCGCACTGGAGCTTCCATATCAAGCGCGGGATCAGCTGTTCGTTTAAACATTGTTATTATTATTTAGTGTTTTCAATTGTGAAACTCTTTGTAATCATCGTCGTTTTTGTTTTCGTTTCAAACCACTTCCTGCTATCGCATTATCTGTTACCGGCAAAGCCGTCAATGGCGACGGAGTCACCGAAGCAGCCAACGACGCTAGTTTTTCTTCTACTGCGCTATTTATTGCTTTGCTGATTTTTGCAGGCATCACTGTCGTTGATGGCAGCACTGGTGGTTTCACCACCGACTTCGTCGCTGTTGGTTTCTTTAGCACCAATGATGTTATTTTATCTTTCGCGGCAGAAAATGCCCTTCCGGCAAGATTTCCAACAGCGCTGATTCCCTTATCACGAATAATATCAATGGCTTTCATTGATAATTGCTTAGCTAACGGCGCCACTTTTGGGGCTATTCTTGTAAATAACCCCGCGATGGTATTGCCGAGACCATCTCCGTACCACGCGCGGTAAACAGGCAATCGTGAGTTCACCACGTAGACGCTTACGGGTTTATCATGGTTGTAGTGTATAATCATCTTGTTATAAAACTATTAGTTTTTCAATTAGTGAATTGCGTAGCCGCCATTGAAAACTCTTTGATTTTAATCGCTGTGATAACCATGGGCGTCTCTGTGATTTTCAACTAATTCAGCTATGAGTTCTCGATATACATCAGTTATGTCTGAATTGTGGTGGTAAGCGATACAGAGAGCGTAAGTGCTATTATGATAAGATAATCAAAGATTCCATCAAGGATTCCATCAAAGATTCCATCAATGACTCTGTCACTGACAAAATCATAAGAACACCTCAAGACTACATTGATAGATTCTCAAGTAATAATTAAACCAAATAAATAATTAGACAAATAATATTATAGTATATAAATAAACCAAGAATTTCAACCACGTCCTACGTTCATTGATTATGAAGCATCTCGTGAAGGTATTGTCAGACACTGCAGGCTGAAGAAACCATTAGGATTTGACAATGGTTTTGGGTATTTGATGTTTAGTGCTGGAGGGGAAAATCACATAATCGTCTATGAGGTATTTAACAGACTGATCAAGGATGGGCTTGTTATTGATCAAATAGATGGTATAAAAACTGATAATTCTTTAGATAAGCTGCAGGCTATCTCACAAAGTGAGAATACCAAACGAGGAGGGACTGGAAAACACTCGAAAAATGCAAAACCTAGAAAATCATTTAATATATAAATTAACAAAGAAAGAGTATTTCAATGAATGAATGAAGCTGGAAAGTATTTAGATATTTGTAGAGCCCAAGTACGATATGTTGCAGAGAGTATCACTAGATCGGCTTTTTCTAAAAAATAAAAAAACAGAATTCAATTCGTTTACATCTGTCTGAATTCCTAGTGTCTATCAGTAAAAAATAATAACTCTTGCAATTTTTGGGTATGGCGGGATAGTATCGACGATTCTATTAAACTTTTGTCATAATTGCCCAACCTCTGACAAATTTGTTGAGTACAAAATCTAAGTTTTATTAGCCTGAAAAATGTCAGGAATCATTTGGCAAACTAAAGACCATACTTAAAGAGTGCACTAGTTCTTTCAGCACAATTTTTCAGCCAATGGTCGAAAAAATGAATTAATGCAAGTGATGTAGGGGTTGGTTGATTATTGATTCAAGTAGATAAAACTGTTGCGGATGATCAGTGTGCTATTTTGTGAAAACCTAAGCCCATTCCTATAACCCCCAAAAACAAAATTAAACAAACAAAACACCAGAGTAATTATTGTACAAGTACAAATAAACATTGGCTTTGACAGTTTTGCATCATTGTGAAGTGTTTTTTTTAGATTAGCTCCTTCTTCGACTGTTATAATTATAAATCACAACCCCCTTACATAATTAACAAAATGAGAAACAAAATTCAAAGATTGTTGAGATGGAGATTAATGGTGCAGGAAAACTACATAAGAGACAGCTAGGGGAAATAAAAATGTGATTGCAGATGCAGTCCAAACACGTACAGAAAGTACTATATTGCTTTATTTTTCGTATTTCGTGAAATAAATGGAGTGCAGTTTACAAAGCATCTTCCTATAGAAATTTTATTGTTATATATATTATATGCACACTTGAAAAATATGTGAAAGAAAGATTTATTGTATACGTTCCTTTTCTTTGTGGAAGGAAGTGTTATTTACATTTAAATATATTATGAGCTTTTGTCCATGATATTAAGCTGTACTTTGATAATGTAAGCAAAATATTTACATAGCTAACTTTTGTTAATAATTGTAAGTTGCAAGTTGTAAAAAGAATGTTTATATGGCGTTTGAGTTCAAAACATTCTAGACCCAGTCTTGATTGGAATTTTTCAATGGGAATGATTCACGTCTAGGACAAGTGAAAATGTGTATCTATATATATATATATATATATATATATATATATATATATATATATATATATATATATATATATATATATATATATATATATATATATTTCCAGTTTTTGGTCAATCTGACAGATATAAGTCGAGAGCAATGATTTATTTAAAACATTCATTGGAATTTAAAAAAGAGCTGATTCACTTTTCGGATTTATACTTAGGATTAGTGTTAGCATATTCTAAAACGTTCTGGATTGCATCATAATGTTATACCAGGACATTCGAAATTTTTCGAATTAATTCGGAACATTCTGCATGTTTGGACTTGTGATAGGACATTTCGTTTTATTTGGTACTTAATTCACAATAACTGTGAATCATGAATTTTCCATTTGTACTGTAAATAAATAAATAAATAAATAAATAAATAAATAAATAAATAATAAATGAGTATACTTAAATTCTTGGTTTTACTTATTTTTGTAACAAATGTTAAGACAGAGTCGTTTATAGATCATACATGGACAAATAAATTCAGTCTAACTTCACACACATCTATACATCGTCAGTAAATCGTATGTATCGTGACTTTTGATTGGTTTCTAACAGTAAATCGTATGTATCGTGACTTTTGATTGGTTTCTAAATAAACATGTAATAGTGCTAAAAGAGTTTTGATTCGAAGTTTGGCATTTGAGAAACAAGTTCAGTTTCAAAGAAATGCTGACACAGAAAAAGAATTTTTTTGAGAGAATGTGTAGGACATATGTGAAAGATGTGTTAGTAGAAGGCTGCATACAAAATATCATAAAAGTTAAAGACAATGTATTCCATGAATAATACTACGATTCTAGGTGTTAGGTGCCTATTAAAGACTTAACTAACTTTTCCCATGCTTGCAAATTTTATGTTGTGATGTGAGGCTTGCACAATTATTAATCTCTAATGCTGTTCAAAAATGAAGTTTGTCGTCTTATCGAGCCGATGAATCATAGTGGTCAATATTTAGCACAGATTTTTGTGAATTTTCTACAGTTATATTTCAGATAACTAAACTAAATATAATGTTTATCAGTGAACGAAAACGGTTAAGTTAGAAAGATTCACATCCTCTTTCAACTGAGTCAGACGAGTACGTTGCTTTCTTGCTTATTTCCAAAATTCAAACCGGGCCGGAGTAACTGCCTGCAATAATAATAATAATAATAATAATAATAATAATAATAATAAATATTATAACATAGCAATGAATGTGTTATTCAGGCAATCACTATCTATTTTTACAGGACATCTGAGTCCATTTTAAAAACACAAGTCATGGGTTATGTTGATTGGTCAATTTTAAATAAGATTTCAGTATCAGCGAATCTGATTGCTGGATTCTTGACTGAAGTTAAAATATTTTATATGTTGTATTGGTGAAACTTAGGACAGAATGCTCACTCTCTAGGTCCTGAAGTTCAGAGAAATATCGTTGAAGTATTAACCTGAGAAGTCAATTGTATTGTGTGTGTCCTGTGGCTAAATGGAACATGTAGCAGTTTCATACCTGCAATGCGGATCAGTTACGAAATATATCTGAACTTGATCATAACACATTACACGTAATGACCTAAGTGATTTTCTAGCCAAAAAAAGGGACCGGTTCTTACAAACTTAACTTGACTTTGCAATAATGAATGAATGCATTCACAAAAATTTATGAAAAAGGTTGTTATGGAGAAGCATTCAATAAATGTATCGTGTCTGTCTGGGTCAACAATTAGCGTTTATGATAATTACGACTCTTGAAAAGAAGAAACATTAAAAGTCATCATTTTTAGAGAGCACAGTTCCAAACGGCATGAGGTTATTTTAAAGTAGACAAAAGCAAAGTACCAAAAGAAAATTTCTTGTAATGTCGTCATTAACGATCAAATCAGCTGCAGTACAGATTATAAGCATGGTAGCAACAATCCGATAAAGCCATACATTCAGACAAAAACTTTCACGTGCTTCGTTGTGAACGAAATGTAATAATTTCAAATGAATAATGCAACATCGAATTTAAATATATGATACAGCTACCTTTGTGGCCCTCTCGTATAGACTATTGAAAGGTTTTTCTCCTTGCAGCTTTTGTTCCGCTTCAGTTTTCTGGATTTCAGTTTTCTGGATTTCAGTTTTCTGGATTTTAGTTTTCTGGATTTCAGTTTTCTGCTTTTGTGCTTTAGGAGATTTCTGTTTTCCATGACATCTAAAATTACGAAAGAGAAACCCAATAACAAATCAATTATTGCCAGAGTGCACTGTCAGAGGGCCTGAAGAGCGCCATCATCCATCAACGATCCATAAAAGTTATATGTAACTTAAAATGAGTAACATACTTGTACTAAGCAAATTTTTATGGTGACACACACACACAAACATATATATATATATATATATATATATATATATATATATATATATATATATATATATATATATAGAGAGAGAGAGAGAGAGAGAGAGAGAGAGAGAGAGAGAGAGAGCCTGTCTCGGTATAACAACCGCCAGAGGTTAAACCAGTCTGAGTGGTTAATACTACTATAACTAATAATAATAATAAATACTGGAAGTGTCAGTTCTTTCGATATAATATTGTCTATGCCAAGCCAGAAAATGGGGAGTTATGTGACTTTCATAATGGCACACAGATGTAGCATACACATGTTGGTTTGGGCGGGTATCCAACACGCAACCTTTGCACAATGAGTCTGACACCAATTGAGCTAGCGCAATAGCAAACCAACTATGCAACTATTTACCACTGTACACAACATTCCTCTAGTCTGCCGCGCATGCAATGACTCTAGATGAAAGTACCCCACTTCTGTCAATTTATTAAGTAGTATTAATACATATTGTTTCCATGACGACATACTGAATGTGGAATGAAACATCTTTACTCAATTTGCTTGTTAGGTGAACCAATTTTGGTTGAAGCATTGAAAAGTTTGCGAATCTAGGAAAGAAAATGTTTACAAATGACAGACATAACGGGTGAGAAAGGGAGATTAAATGAAAATCGCACATATACAGCAACAATAAAATATTAAAATTAAAGAATCGTGTAGACTTTCCTATTGTGGGATCAGTTTAAAAGTTCTGATATTATACATTTGAACATATCACTTTATGTGATTATGATTGGTCCAAATAAGCCCATAAAATTATTATGCAGTATTCACTTTACAGATTGGATGCGATAGTAGCAAAACTTTTTAAACTCCGCCTTCTGGAATATTTTGTTTTCATTTCAAGTTTTTACCGCCATGTTTTGATTTGAGTCGCGCAAGGGAATTGGGAATATATGTCTAGTTGTTTTCATTATTGCCAATTTACACCCACAGTGATTTGTTATGTCATGTATGACATGAAAATGACAAAAAAAAAAAAAATACATTAACAAAAACAACATGTAAAACTACCGGTACTGCTTCGATCAGGGGTCTCAAGTTCCAACAACCTTGCATGCCGCATGAGGGCTTTTGAAGGACCGAAAGGCCGCACTACTTTTATTATCTCTTACGACACGTTGTGACTACAATTATTTTGCGGGCCACTTGTTTTAGACCCCTGGCTTCGATGATAACGATGGTTGGGTTGGGGTGGGGATGGATTAGTGGTATATATGTAGCATGGAATCCACTATATAAAGCTTTGTTTAAATGTGAACTTACTGAAGTAAATAAACTCACCTTGTTCACAGAAGAATGCTGACATAAACCATTCTTCCCAACTGACAAAACTTTATGGCGGTAAATATGTGATGCCAGTCCGATTCAAAATGAGATTTGTTTAAGTCTTTCGAAAAATTAATAGTTCCAAATCAAATATTACAAATATCCGGGAACAAATATATTGCAGTAAACATGTGTATTTCTGTATGAAACAATCTTCTTTTCACAAACAATCGCAACAATGAAATGTTTTGTTGTGATGTGGAATTTCAACGTAAACACTGTCTCCGTGTCGTTTTGGCCAACTCAGATCAGTACTGGGAACCGTATCAAACATAGTCCGAGTTTCCTCTGACCCTTGCCACCCCATTTGTTATATTTGGACATTCATGTTGGGGTGTACCCTTGCCACCCCATTTGTGATATTTGGACATTCATGTCGGGGTGTACACCCCAACATGAATGTCCAAATATCACAAATTGGGAAGCAAGGGTCAGGGGAAACTTGGACTATATCAAATAATGCGACATCACACGGATTAGACAATTTGTTTTAATAAATGTTATGTCTTTTCTAAAATGCTCAATTTCTTGGATTTATGCTTATTCTTTGATTATAGTTATCAAAAATGTATTATATACTCTCACTTTTTAAACTTTGTTGGGACTATTTTTATGCACAACAAAATAAATGTATAGCGTTTATCAGAATGAACAAAATTATTCATTCTTCTTTCTATCTAAATAATTTCTATTGAAATAAACTATGTGATAAAAAGAATCTCATATGGGTAATTATTTAATATTAAATTATGAAACCGGTAAATAATGTCCAGCTCGACAAGGCTCGCAAAAGCTGGACAATATTCAACTTGTTTCATAAATTCATTACTAAATTGTTACCCATGTGAGACCATATATATTAATGACAGATGTACATCTGTCTTAAATAGATTCGGGTTTTTATTATGGAAGCGAAAGTGCCGAAAATGGATGGATTACAGATTGAATGTTTAACGTAGCTCTCACAATTTTCCAGTCATATCACTACGATGTCTACAGTGTGGCAGTTTATAAGGATGTCTAACACTGGGGAATCATGCCCCACCCAGTCACATTATCTTTATACCAGGCCGACTAGTCCTAACACTAATCTCTTAATGCTCTTAATCTCTTAGTATGACTCGGCTGGGGCTCGAATCCGCGACCTCCTGCATCCGAGGCAGGCCCTCCAACCACTTAGGCCACCAGAGCGGCCCGAATCACTCGTGAAATATGTATACCAAGTGTCGTAGTGATACTTTGATCGGTCCGAGTTTATGCTCCGAACACCAAAATGTTTATGGGCAGACACATACGGACGGATGGATAAAATTACATCCCTCACCCAATGTCGCATTTTATACCGATCATAAAATATAGAATGAAAACCAGGCTCGATTTTAATTTATCTGCCATTTTTTACTTCCCAGAGCAACATCAAAGTTTCGTGTAATTTATTAGCAAGAATAACTTAATCAATCACATATCAAGTATCATCTGATCTGGATGGGCCATGTATACCGTACTCGTGTTGTCTCTTGTAACAACACACTGATGTTCATCATATAAAATAAGAGAGATGCTAAATCAAGACCTACCGTCTGCAGTTAAATTTTGGTGCTCCTTCACGGTTTATCTTACAGAGGATCCAGAAAAAGACGATAACGATGATTACAGCAATAATACCACTCAACGTGATCCAGGCCACATTTCTGCCGTCCTGTATAAAGGTTCGGTAGCCGGTAACAGGCACTGTCGTAAGAACGGTGGTAGTCACTGAGATAGCTATGGTTACGTTGGCGGTTGTTATAAGGCCTCCGCCATCTGTCGCCAGAATCTGAACAGCGCAAGTAGTTCCAGCACCGATTGGACTGACAGACCTTTGTGTATAAATTTCTCCCTTGGATGTGATGCCAAAATATTCCGACCCCAATGACGTCTGGTTGAGGGTTAGGGTTACAGTGCCATACGTTCCAGAATCAGCGTCTGAGACAGTTACGATGCCGATAGTGGTTGCTGTGGCGGCGTAATAACTGGTATAGAAACTGTAGGTAGAGGGGATAAAAACTGGAAAATTGTCGTTCACATCGTCTGAAAGAGATATAAAAATTTTATACTGTCTATACAGCAATTTCAAAATTATTTCCATGAAACTATTTATCAACATACTTCCATAACATTGCATTAATCAATAAATCAGTTTCAAGCAAGATGCACTGCTCTGTTAATCAACTTATACATAGGTATTAAATAATGCAAACTTTCAGGTGATGTTGTACACGCAATGTATTCAATCTCTCCAAGAGTTCAGTGCGCTGACCTTTCGGAATACTTGGGCGAGAATGCTGACCTTAGTCGTTTTTGTAAGTATTGTTGGTACTTTTCTAAAACAATCGGATTCTCAAAAACGTCTATAAATTAACCACGCTGTAAATTATTTATTAGTATTATCATTGTACAGTTTTTAAAAGTTTAGCACTGTGATAAATACATTCACAGAATTTTATTGCCATCTCAAGTTTATATAAGATACAAATATAAATGAATAATGGTGACGTTATTGTGAATAAAGAGAAGTGGAAAAAGATAGAGTAGAAAAAGAGATATTCTGTCGATAATGATCATATACATGAAGAGGTAATTAACAGAACTATTTATAGTTACCATGGAAAGAGAATGAGTGAAGTATCAGTTCCATAAGTTTACTTAATCTAATCCGTATGTTAACATGCTATATTTTAACAACTCACTAAATTTGTATGTATTAACATTTTTGAAATAGTTTTACTCATATGTTGTGTTTATATTTCTGTCAAATATTGGTAATGAAATCGATTTTGAAATTGATTACCTGTGTCTTGTGATACACGTAATTCATTCCAACTCCACCACCACCCCCATCCCATACAACCAATTTTAAAGACCGCTACGATGACCTAGCGGTTAGAGCGTCCGACCCGCCTGTTGATGCGAGAGGTCGTGGGTTCAATCCTCAGCCGAGTCATACCAAAGGCTTACAAAAATGGTACTAACAGCTACCTTACTTGAGGTTCAGCATTAAGAGGTTAGGGTTAGGACTGGTCGGCCTGGTGTCAGGATAATGTGACTGAATCTCATGCTATATGTCTGCGGCGTGATGCCCCAGTGCTAGACATCACTATGAAACTGTCACACTGCATACATCGTAGCGATATGACAGGATAATTGTTAAAGCTACGTTAAAAATCCAATCACACACACACACACACACACACACACACACACAGAGTTTAGTCATACTTTAGTTTCAGTGGGAATCCTATGATTAGTGAATACGTCACTTTGTTAACATTATTATATACTGTTTAGAGATACGAAATACAAAAGTTAAAAACCTAAATATGTTTTCATAAGATCTAAAAAAAAATCTGGTTTTAGACGAACCATGCACAATAGAATGTTAAATCTTAATATTTCATGAAGTAGGTCTGTATACTCAAATGTATTATGAAATTCGAAACACCACTCCCAAATATCATATAACAGCTAATTACAAATGAACGCTTCAACAGTCAGTACATAAATAATGAACAAACACATCGATCGAAGATACGAATCATCGCGATAATTTGCCCAGCTATACAATTTTATTTTTTTTAAATCTATTTAAATGAAAATACCATCGTCTATATTTTGAACAGACTTTTCTCCCCGTGTATTCCTGATGTATACTGTTTGTATTCTTTCGTTGACAGCTGAGTTTTTTTTTGGTCATTTTTTGAATTAAAATATATATTATGGCCAAGCAACATTTATAAGATGACATTCCTTCATAACGTACAAAGAGTGTCCGAGGTAAAGTCTTTTAAATTAAATACAAGATAGGACAATACTTGCTAGATGGGCGGGTGGTTAGTTTCAAACGCGTATTCGCTCCTTGTTTTTTTTATTTATTGAGTAAATGCCGTTAGACTGTTTGATGGTGCACTAACACTTGTATTCAATAGTGTATGTATATCGTAGGTCCGTTTTGTGGCTACAAAATGTTACAATCGATGCAAGGCAGAATTGTTTCACTCCTACCTCTGTTCGAACTAGAACTAAAGTTGTCCGCCTGATTAGAACTGGCAAACCTAACTTTACCCGAGCCAGACTAGGCTGTAACTATAACACAGTGTCCCTTTTGAAATATCGAATCCGGATTTCCCTAACACTCGACATGCCGTGTAATTTATTTAAAGTTTTGACGAACCAAATCATGGCGTACTTATGCATCTTGATTGTAATAGGAAAAAAGAATAAAAAGCCATGTCTGTATCGTCTTGGATGCTTCAGAACAGTGATTTATCCTTAAAACGGACCAACGCGATACAGCTGACAATACACAGAGACGTAAGTGCTTCATGAAACATTGTGATGGCAATTAATCTATAATACACAGAAAACTGGATGATAGAACTAACCATCCATCAATAATGAAAATGGTGTCCTCATGCCTGTTTTTGTATATGTGATGACTATACAAAGATGTAAACCACAAGCCGCTGTATATTGCACCACTGCTGTATTCGGATATGAAAGATAACACCGGACATACATGTAGTTTATTGACCAAGTTCTCCGGATCACAAAAGAAAATCGTATATTGAGCAAGTTCTTCAGATCACACCGGATATAATTTATTGAGCAAGTTCTCCAGATCACAGCGGACATCAGTTATTGACCAAGACACCCATATTTATATACATGTATAAAGTATTTGGTGGACGGAAACGTTTCGATAGTAACTACCTTTAAGGGTCACACGCACCTAGCATCCACTGTCACGCCTCCTCTACGTTAATATATTAAATCCTACCATATTCTCTAAACAATCCATCAAATATAAAATTATAGAATGTAATCGAGGTAACTGTCAGCTGTGTTCTGGACAAATTGCATTAATGTATTATAACTTATTTACCTAAATTATGATATAGAATCAACATATTTGGACAGTTACAGAACGTTTAGCTTCACTCCTGTAATTATCAGATGTGTGTCGCTTTAGTTAGCTACCTTTATCGGTACTTAAAGAACTTCTATTATGAAGAATTTTTTTTTTGCCAAACCATGCTATAATGTAATATAAGCGAGATCACTAATTTCTCACCCAAGCGACAGCGAAATCTTTTTTTGGGAGGGGGGGGGGCACCAGACAGATGCCCCCTCCCCTATTGAAAAAACTAAAAAGTGTTTTTATGTGTGGGTGTGTTCCCCCCGATGTGTAGTTTTGTGTTTTTTTTAAATGAAATTCCATTTATTTTAGCCTAACATTAATTTTGTCCCATCGGGATTATATGAAAATAGGAGGATATTTTGGTCCTTAGTGTTTTCTATGACATCCTCACCCGAGCTCAAAGGCTCATCATGGGTGTCCTGTCTTAATTTCTTAAAGTTAACCCTCTCTTGGGGTTTCCTGTATCCTGTGTGTTATTTGTGTTGTGCTGTATGTTGCTATATGTATACATATGTATACAGTGTATCTTGTAAGGATAGCCATTTTGGTCAAATTTTCCCAGTTTTCTAGTCATATAAAATACGTCTAAACGGTATTTTTTATATATATTTTATGATTTCATTTACTTTATATAGACAGAGAAATCTAGCTGTTTTGCTTACCTTACTTTTCTTATCTGAGTCTAGTCATCTCAGACCAATCGTCTCAGTCATGGTGTCCACGCGCTGAGAACTACTTTTAACAAAAGAAATCCTTCTAGTCTATTGCTGTGCCATAGTTGTTTTCAAGCAAAACAACAACAGCAACAACAACAACAAATAATATATAACCAAAACATAGTTACTTAAGGTCAATCTGTCTTAAAACAGAACCAAAACAAAAACATTTTCATAGAGACAAATACACACACGCGTACTATTTCGAGGTTTGATATTATGTTAGTTCGTTCTAACTAGCATGGTCAAGTTTATCCTATATACAGGACTAGCTCAGTACATTTTCAGATCATTAAATGTAGCTAAAGCAACTGAACTAGTTGTAAACACTTCGCGTGAAACATAGTATATACTGTTAGCTACATTTAATGAAGCTGACCTAAAAAAATTACTGTGCTACAGATAGGATAAAATTCTCAATGGTGTGTGAAACCAACTATGTCAGAAAACACTGATCCATGCACATGAGACTATATACCTATACACTTAACAGCATCCCAACTCTCTAAACAACAACGGAAAACTTAGCAACATCCAGAAATGTGTTATGTCAAACATGCTCTATTATAATTTTGTTAAGCATCTCCGTTGTGCAACAGCTGAATAAACCTGCAATATTTATTGACAATACACTTATCAGCCAGAAGGAATCTTTTATCCCTGAACACATTAATCCTTACACAAATTTCACTGTATCACTTGCCATATTTCCAAGACAGAAATATAAATTTTCAAAGAATCCGTGAACTTGAAAGTTTAGCACATGGTTATCCTCTAGGGTCCGCATATTTGCGTTAAAATTTAAGTGAACCGGCCACGAAGGGTCATATTTGAAGGGTGACGAGGGTCTTTGATATGGGAGAGTGGGGTACTCAAAATTGGAAATGATGAAAGGAAACAGATTCTTTCTAATAAATTATCACTATTTATTGTTAATTTCATATAACATCCATATATTAAATGTGATAATACCTCATTACTATGCGACATTTTATGTTATTATTGTTCTTTGCTCACGCGTATGAACTGTGCACTTCGGACGCAACGGTCACAACACAGCCCTCAATAGCATATTTGTATTCATGCGCCACATGTAAACATTGCAACGTGAACACTAGTAAAGAGGGTTTCTTTACTTTAAAGGATAATATTGGGTGAGAAAAATAATCTATGTTGGGGTTTGGACCAAGACAATGAAATCCCAGCCACGGGGTTACATTATATGTCTCCCCACTCGGACAAGCCTCGTGCGGAGACAAATAATATAACCCCTAGGCTTTGATTTCATTGTCTCGGTCCAAACCCCAACATAGATTCTATATAAGTTACATACTTATCTTAATAAGCAATGACGTCATTCCAGTAAGTCCCCCTGCATCTGTGACAGTCACATTACACAGTACGGATGAAGGCATTAATCCCTGGTCAACGTCATAGTCGGTTGAGAAGTTTAGACGGCCTGTTGACGTCGACATCGTAAAATATCCTGTTGCATTACCACAGTTTGAGCTGAATGTGCGTGTATCTCCGGCGTCCGGATCAGATATCACGAAACCTGGATCCGGCAAAAGAGTTCCTCTCTAAATAAATAAATAACAGTATTTTAGTATACAACAGCCATGCGCATGCATTTTAATTGTTTACGGACACATCTATAATGCTTGCAGCTGAAGCGCTACAGAGAAAATAGGATTGTATCCGAATGACCAAATGGGATGCGCAAAACATGACCATGTATAGGTTGCTTGTTGTCTTCAGATATTTCCACAGCATGAAACTAGGTATCATGTTTATGGGTCCCAAAAAACTCTTCTTTTAAATAGCATTCGTTATAAATGAAATATCAAACCAAAAGTAATGCCTTTTGTTTTGTCATTGTATTCAGTTTCTGAGAAATTAGTCGCCAATACCGCTTCAGCGAGCCGTTCCTTTCGAGGCGGGTAGAGGTAATTGGCGAGAAAACAGGATATGGCGGAATATTGAAATCTTTATCTCTTTATATAATATAGCTACCACTGTACGTTTTAAGGAGACTGGTTCAGCACAACTGACCTATTACATATGAGCAGCTCGCATTTATCAGTTCACGTATATAACGCAGTCCGTTCCACAAGTTCCTTTGAACTGACCTCTTACATTATAAAACATGTTGTACAGGATGTAAGGGTTAAAAGCTGGGTCGTCTCTCTTTCTCACTGACCCACATGTTATTATGCATGCTTAGCTCTTCCACAATATATTTTATGTACCTATCCATTCGGCAGGATGGTATCGAACACCACGTGATAGAACCTTGACCAATGACACCAATACAAATTCATCAGTATTAAATATAATAGATCAACAAATTATTTTACCCAACTCAATATTTCTTCCAAATTTCGTTGAAGATAAGTGGCACTTGTTATAATAGTAATACCTGCTAACCCGTTCTCAAACAAGTTTGTAGAACTAAATTAAATGTAGAAAAATGAAATGACACTATTTAGCTAAAAGCGAGGCTTTTCCATTCGTACTTTGATCCTATTGAATTGATCCATATTAGTTCGACCTTTGCAAAAATATAACCAAGCATTTCTTATGCTCCCCAAGCCTCTCATTCTTATCAGATTATGTAACTGCCGGACAAATATTTTGAAATATTGAGCCCTTTAATATTTAATTTTTTTTATTTGCGGATAAATTGAAATTGAAAATCAGAATCTTTGATTCAGGATTTAATTTGAAGACTTCGCTCGTGCTAGGTTGGTGAGATCCGTTTAACGTAAGGGGATGCGCTAATTTATCGCAACGGAGAGAGAGAGAGAGAGAGAGAGAGAGAGAGAGAGAGAGAGAGAGAGAGAGAGAGAGAGAGAGAGAGAGAATGCAGTCGGAGCATAAAGTGTGGAAACTCACCGAAGCCTCATAAGTACTTATGCTGTATAATGACTGAGCAAATGATGGAGCTTCGTTAACGTTGACAATAGCAATGGCTAATGTCTTTGCAGTCTGGTCCGTACCGTCGCTGACAGTGATGAGTAAATTATAAGACATTGCTGGTATGCTCTCATAATCTATGATGTTTGAAGAGGTGTACACAACACCAGCTATGGGAAATGAAAAGATATACTCGCTGTCATCACATACAAGACTTTTAAGCAATATCAAGCATAATTATAGTTTCCGCTGACATTTCTCACAGTTATGTCCGTTTAGCAGTCATTGGTGTATTCACAATTTAACGATTCTGTTTTGTATTCTACCTGTCCTAAATTGAAAGTTATAATATTTATCTTGTTAGAACCTAAGGTTCGAAACTCTGATTATATCAATACTGCTGAAAATTAAAAACATACATGTTATGCCTGGGAAAAGAAACAAAAACAAAGGAAGGAAAAGTTATCTGTAAAACTGTCGTCACATGAAAGACGGAAATAATCCACTCCATTTTCTTGTAAGCAATAACTTGTTGCAAACGGACGATTTGTATCTACAGCTAGGCGAATAAATATAGAATTTGTAACTTTAGATTTTAAAAATGAACTAATGACCGAGTCAATCTCTCCGCCAGTCTTGAGCAGTTAACACATCAAAATGGACAGACGAATATAATATTAATATTATTTTCCATTGTCTAAGTTTAGGTTGTTTAATTCATCATCAGTTATGCTCCCCTCTTTTAATTTTAGCCATTTAAATAACGCATGTATTCATGTTTTACAATCCTGATCGAAATATGTAATAGCCATTATTCATGTTTAATATCCTGTTCGGAATTTGTAATAGCCCTTATTCATGTTTAATATCTTGTTCGGAATTTGTAATAGCCCTTATTCATGTTTAATATCTTGTTCGAAATGTGAAATAGCCCTTAGTCATGTTTAATATCGTGTTCGAAATGTCTAATAGCCCTTAGTCATGTTTAATATCATGTTCGAAATATGTAATAGCCCTTAGTCATGTTTAATATCTTGTTCGAAATATTTAATAGCCCTTTGTCATGTTTAATATTCTGTTCGAAATATTTAATAGCCCTTATTCATGTCTAATATCCTGATCGAAATATGTAATAGCCCTTATTCATGATTTATATCCTGTTCGAAATGAGTAATAGCCCTTATTCTTGTTTAATATCTTGTTCGAAATATTTAATAGCCCTTAGTCATCTTTAATATCCTGTTCGAAATGTGTAATAGTCCTTAGTCATGTTTAATATCCTGTTAGAAATGTGTAATAGCAACTTATTCATGTTTAATATCTTGTTCGAAATGTGTAATAGCCTTTAGTCATGTTTAATATCCTGTTCGAAATATTTAATAGCCCATATTCATGTTTAATATCCTGATCGAAATATTAATAGTACTTATTCATGATTAATATCCTGTTCGAAATGTGTAATAGCCCTTATTCATGTTTAATATCTTGTTCGAAATGTGTAGTAGCCCTTAGTCATGTTTAATATCCTGTTCGAAATATGTAATAGCCCTTAGTCATGTTTAATATCCTGTTCGAAATATGTAATTTCCCCATGTCGTCTAAAAAAAATATTGACCGAAATATGTTAATGCTCTTAGTCGTGTTTTATTATCCTGTTCGGAATATGTAGTTGCCCGTAGTCATGTTCTAATATCCCGTTCTAAAAACATATAAATGTCCTTAAGCATGTTTAATATCCTGCTCAAAATATGTAATTGCCCATAGTCGTGTTTAAAATCCTGTTCAAAATATGTATATGCCATTAACCATGTTTTAATATAATGTTAGAAATATGTAAATTCATTCAGTCCCGTTTCATTATACTATTGCAGACCTGCCAACCCTGACGAGTCCGTCTCAGTAAGGCAGTTGATTTTTTTCCTTAAGACTGACCAGTTTTCAGTAAGAAATAACAAAATATCAATAACTTCTATTGTAAAGCTGGGAAACGTAATTAAAAGTTCGACGCATCGACGATGAACATTACGTTCAACTGAAAAGTTTGTAAAGTACGCGCATACTGTATTTAGCAAGTAGTAAAGTTGCACAAACTTTAATTTCAAATCCTATGCAGCTCAATGGCTTGTTGCTATTTCTCAATATGTCATAATTCTTGGAAATTCTTTCCATTTTTCATGACGACGGCAATCATATTGTAATGAATTTGGAGTATGCGCATTTGATAGCGCCCAGTTTTAAGCAATTCTTAGATTTATTTGTGTGATTATTGGGATTCAGCGTCATGGAAATATTCCTAGCCCGTAATAATTAGCCAATTATTAGGAGCAAACGTCACGGACCAGTGAGTTTCAACGATGCTATGGTTCGCTAGTAGTGAATTTAGGTCCAAACCGAGTGACTGTCCTTGGTGTAACATATTCCATATTAATAGCTAGTGGTGTATAATAGCGTTAAGGCCGAGATGGAAGTATTTTCGGTAGGAAGCCAGTAAATTACACAATGGAATCAATAGGGACTTGGTAGATACCGTTTATGTTTGCATAGTGGAAAATAGGTGTAGCTATATTAGGGTAATACGCCGGTAAAAGTGTACTTTGACTGGCCTAGGGTGGCGGAGTTAAATAGTTCCCAGTGAGAAAGAGAATACTAGTGTATTTTCTATGGCTTAACCGACTGGCGGTACGGAAATCTGAGGATGCTGAAGAAAAACCTAAGCACAGGTGCGGTTTATGGGTTTTTGGCAAGTTGTTTTATATGTGGTCTCGAATTGATTATAGTAAAATTTAGTATATAAAAGCAGACACGTCTGACTTTCCAATTTACAACTCAAATTGTATGGAAGTCTTTAGAAATTTGGTGAAAACATATGACTTCCAGTAGGATTCGCGCTAGGGTTTGACACCGCTCAGTCCAGTATTACCCCTGTACATGTAACAATATATCCTGTACATGTAAAAATATATCCCGCCACCAGATATACTCAAATTGCCATGTGATGTCCAATACACGAAATTGTGTCTTTTCAGCTTTTATTCACAATAATCTGAATACTCCTTGTTATTCTTCTGTGTTGATTATTAACACTTTTCTAAAAGTTTATTGTCCCTTTCGTCTTAGAGATGCATCCCTTTCTGGACGCCATTTGAAAAATTATATAATCAACAGTTTGATTCTGCAGAAGCATCGCATGACCAAATATATTCAGTTTAAAGCGTCTTGTGTGCTGCTGTAAAGTTACTCTGGTTCCGTGACTAATTTTACTAATTCTAAGATGAAACCCGGATCCAAATAAAACATGGATGGATGAACCAATTGTCCTGATTTTCGGCAATGATCATTTTCCCTATTTTTTCCTAGTAAGTACATATTGTAAGGGTAATTTTCGTAAGACTTATGTCAAAATGGTAAGAGTTTTTAGGTCTGCTTTGGGAAATATTTAAATGAACTTAGTCACGATTTAATTTTAGGTCTGCTTTTGGAAATATTTAAATACACTTAGTCACGCTTTAATATCCTAATGGAAATATGTAAATGCACTTAGTCACGTTTTAATATCCTATTGGAAATACATACTGCTAGAGCTGATTGAGAAATAATTCATTCCTGAGCCGGGCGTTGAAGTCATTGTGAAGGTGTGGTTATCTCCTATGTTCAGGTCACTAATGCTGACTGCGAACACTGATGTCCCTAATACTGTGCCTTCTGCGACAGAGAGGTTAGATGCCAGAGGAAGGTTGGTGATAGTTGGTGCAGAATTGATTCCTGCAAAAGAAGACAAGAACTTTTTAAGAATAAGTGCAAAATAAGACAAGAACTTCTTAAGAATAAGTGTTGTCCATTACTCCATAAATGTAACTTATCAATACGAAATATAGGATTCTGATATTAAAAAAAGTACAATGAAAATAGTAAACCGAAAATGTTGTCAATCTTGACAAATACATGCTTATCATCTAGTTTCTTGCTCACATTCCTCATAGGTTAATATATATTTGCATACACCCCATATCCCAAAGCACCCAAGTTTACTGATCCATTATGTACGCACCTGTAATTATCACAGTCAGAATTTTGGGTCCTACCAGGGTAGTTCCATCATACACGCGTACACTGAGATCATAGCCCGTTGAAGTGGTGTTCTTTAAGTCTGTTGTAAGTTGAATTACTCCTGCTGTGAAACGAAGAACCGAAATACACAATTATCAACATTATGTTTCGATCGATTTGTTGACAATAGTTTCTTAAACTGTAAGTAGAATAACATATTAGTTGAAATATAATGGCTTCAGATCAAGTAACGAGAGGCATATATCAAATTTCAGCTCAAATTCATAAGGTTCTAAAAATAAACACAGCTGTAGGATTCTCTTCATATAATCTGTGTCCGAATGTATGCCATACTTGCTTTTAATAGGTGACATGTTTTCACTGTCTGCCTGTGTGACTGTCTGTCTATCGTTTTATATAAGATACAAAAAAGTTATAAAATAATCAAAATCCCACAATGACTGTATACGCGCACAAACTAATGCAAATTTATCTTTAAACAGAGATGAGTAACTTGTCTGCTCTTAGTCATCAAACGCCATTACCCTTGGATTAGTGTCAACAATAGACTCATCAATGAAGAATAAACTTTTTTATTGTATGTAATTGTTAATGTTTCCAATTTTTTGCTATAGAATGAAGTGCTGTCATAAACAAACAAAACACATTTATACAATTTGTGCCTTAACATGTATCTTTCTGGTTAATAATAGATGAACGTATCTGGGTATTAACCCCTCCTCAATCCAGCAGAAAAACTTGAACAACAAAGAAACCAAAAGAAAAAAGCAAACCCAAAACATCTGAACAAGAAGAAGATAATAATCCAAAATCATTTTATCAAGTGACTGATGTTCCCTCTTGGTTTGTAAAGCTGACACAGCCATGAATAATCTTTTCAACATTAGTTGTGCAATTAAATATAATTAGTGAATAAAATATAATTAATATATAAAATATAACTAATCGACTTCATGATGTAAAGTAATAAAAACATAACGTCGATAGTTTACGAATGTGCTTTAGCGCCGTTTCCCAATTCTACAGCGGCTGAACTAAATAAAATAAATACGTTTTAATAAATATAATCATTTCCAGAGAAAGTTTTCTTAAAGTTCGATATATAATCTGAATATTTGTTGCATGTTGCTGTGAACCGATCCTTTCAAACTTACTGGACAATGTCTCACGCTGTCTGTCCACGTGGGGATGGTTTTAGAACAAGCCCCATTCCTTCTCCTGGGTTCCTCTGATCTTAGGACCAAGCTGAAAGATTTAGATGGGAAGTCACGCGATCTAACGCGTTTCCAGGTTCAAGATGCTGGGTCTTCTCTCTAGTCACAGTAACCTTGCGTAAGAGATTAATTCTAACCTGCACAATTGTTTAGACATCAAACCATGGCTTGTTATAATCCCTATGTTTATACACGACTTACTAACTGGGGCTCGGCACACGTGACAGCTTTATACCAACTCACCCATCTGTTGGAAGGAACTCTCATCTTATTTATTTTTTCCCTATGTGCAAAAATTGTGTATCATTAACAAGGTTAGACAGAATCATAACTTTGACTTGATATAATGTGAAAGTTCAGTGATATTTTAAGCTTTCGAAATTCCTGAATAATGCGCATTGAAATATAACATATAAAATTAACTCACAAGTCAATATCTGAAACGGACACACTGATGGGTTACACGTCATACTGTAGTATAGTTGATCACCTTCAGGATCTGATGATGTCACTGTGTATACAATATAACCAGCTGTTTCCTTTGATGCCACATTCACCGAATCTGAGGAACACAAGAAGAAAATAAATATTAGACATTTTTATGAATGCAATTATGATAATATGCTACTTTACAATTTTTTTAATTCAACCTGAATATGCAATTAATATTTCTTATAAATGTAAACTAACATTCTGGATAGGTTTATTATATGTCTGGTCTGGAAAATGAAGTCTAATCTTTAAGATACGGTCCATAAAGTCTAAGAACGAAGTTGTTCTTCTTGTGAGAGATATACATATACACATATACACACACACACATATATATATATATAAACATGGTCACATTTTAGACTGGATTCGTCATAGACCTGATGATAATATTATACGGTCCACTCTTGAATCCTAAGAACTTGCATCAGATCACCTCTGCATTATATGCCATATGGACGTATCAGTCCCTAATCCTCCACCATTATCTTTTACTAAGAGAAACCTCCGTATGATAAAAAGAACCAAACTAATGCATGGCATCCATGCAAACCTAACAACTTGCTTACCTCCTACAGCAGAACAGCTCGATAAATGCCTGCATTCATTTCTTGAAAAACATGCACTAGCCATCAAGAGAATCAATTCAAGTATTCTCCGTGGTATAACAGTATTAGGGACCAGCTTCTCACTGCTAAAAGAGACCGACGTAAAGCGGAGAGGCTTTGGCTTTCCACCAGACTCACTATTCATAAACAAATCTATGAAAAGTGCACCAAAGTCATGTGATCTTGATTCAATTCCAACATCACTGCTGTCTGAGTGCTTAGATTCAATATTTAATTCACTAACTGATGTTATAAATACCTCTCTATCATCTGGGGAATTCCAATCATTTGGAATTTTCAAAACTGCCATCGAAAAGACTCTGCTGAAGAAACACTTGGCCATAACGATTTTAAAAACCTACCGCCAATTTTCTAATCTCCCGTTCATATAAAAAAATCTTAGACAAAGTTGTTTTAACCACACTTGAATCTCATTTGAATTCAAATAGTCTTCTGGTTTGGATAGCGGAAAGATTACAGTCTTCATCCTTCTTGATTTGTCTGCAGCATTTGACACAATAGACCATGATATATTACATCACCGTCTCCAGCATGTATTTGGCATTCACAATACAGCCTTACTGTGGTTTAAGTCCTATTTAGTTAATATGACACACATTATATCTGCAAATGGAATAAACTCCAGCCCATTTGATCTATGTTGTGTTCCACTGGGTTCTCTTCATTCTAATACACTCAGGCGCTCTCAAGTGTCATAGATCATCACCCAGTGTCTCACCAATTGTACGATGATGACACCCAAATATACAAGTCTAGCCACCCAACTGAAATTGATGCAACCATCCATGAAGTAGAGAGGTGCATTTCTGATGTAAAATCATGGATGACATGTAACAAGGTGCAGCTGAATGATGATACAACTGAGACCATTCTAATCAGAACACAAAGACTTTCTCATTCACATCCTTTACCTCTAACAAAAACATTAAATGCACACAGTCAGTACGAAACCTAGGTGTTAATCTAGACAGTATTCTCATATTACACCAAAATGTCATTACCATATGCAAGGCCGCATATCTTGAGCTGAGATACATCAGCTCCATTCGCAAATATATTTCAGTTGATGCCACTAAAACACTTGTGTGTTCATTAGTACATTCAAGAATGGCTTATTGTAACTAAAGTCTGGCTGGTTTGTCTCAATATCTACTCCAGAAACTTCAAAACGTTCAAAACACATGGACAGCGTTCTTTTGCCTACCAGAGCCCAACAATGTGGAATGAATTGCCCATTGAAATTAGGCACAAAGACAATGTGATCCCTTTCAAGAGTCCTCTTAAAACTCACCTTTTACTACTGTAAGAATAAATTTAAAGACCAAATAATGTTTAGTACCTTAAATCTTTTCAGCATTATTTTATGTTTTCCAATTTCATGGTTATTGTTTTTTGTTTTTGTGTAGTCATATCATTATTGATGTAAAGCGCTTGGAGATTTCAAAGATTAGGAGCTATAAAAAGTCATTATCATTATTATTATCTCTGCTTTGGATAGCGGAAACTTACAGTCCACGCCCTATTTGATTTGTCTACAGCGTTTAACACAATAGACCAAGATATATTATGTCACCGCCTCTAGCAAGTTTTTTAAATTCACAATACATCCTTACTGTGGTTCAATTCCTACGTAGTCAGCAGAACAAACAGTTAATATGCAAATGGAATACACTCCATACCAGTTGATCTATGTTGTGGCGTTCGACCGGGGTCTGTTCTTGGACCTGTTCACTTCATTCTATACACTCAGTCACTCTCAAGCGTCATAGATTATCATCCAGTGTCTCACCACTTGTACGCTGATGACACCCAAATATACAAATCTAGCCATCCAACTGAAGTTGATGCTACCGTCCAAGGAGTAGAGATGTGAACTTTTGGTGTGAAATCATGGATGACATGTAACTAGCTGCAGATGAATGACGATAAAACTGAGGTCATTCTGATCATAACATAAAAACTTTCCCATTCACATCCATAACCTCAAACAATAAATATCAGCAACACCAACATTAAATTCATACAGTCAGTACGATACCTACGTGTTACTCTGGACAGTACTGTCACATTGCCCCAACATGTTATGAACATATGCAAGGCTGTATATCTTGAGCTGAGACGCATCAACTTTATTCGCAAATATCTTTTGAAGCCACTAAAACACTTGTGTGCTCATTAGAACATGTATTTTCAAGACTGGACTACTGTAACTCACTTCTGTCTGGTTCGTGTCAATATCTACTCCAGAAACTTCAAAAGGTTCAAAACACAGCTGCTAGGATTGTCCTTAGAGTACCACAATCAGCGCATGCCTCCTCGCCTGTTCTGTACCCTACATTGGCTATCCATTCAATCCACATTCAAATACAAAATTTGTGCAACGTTTCACTGACGAACTCCAGTCCAACATGCCAATCTGGCCTCACCCATGTGTACACACCAGCAAGATACTTGCGCTCCTCTTCTGACAATCGCATTCTCATTATTACCAATATGAATGCGAAATCATATGGACAACGTTCTTTTGCATGCCATTGCCCATCAAAGCAGAATGAATTGCACATTGAAATTAGACTCAAAGACACAGGGATCTCAAGAGTGCTCTTAAATCGTATCTTTCTCGACTGTAAGAACAAACTTAAAATCCTAAAAATGTTTCCTATCTTAAATATTTTCAGCATTTGTTATGTTTTCTAATTTCATGGTGTTTTGTTTTTTGTTTTGGTAGTCATATCATTATAGATATTGTATAGCGCTTAAAGCTTCTAAAGATTAGGCGCTATACTAGTTCCCCATTATTATAATATACATATAATAATAATGGACCTAATGCAGTACTTTTACTTTTGACATCCATAGCACAACCCGAACAGATGGAAAAAATTTTCCAGATCGCAGAGTAGCATTAGGATCTTCAAGAACAAAAAAAAATCAAACAGGCAAATGTCAACTGGTTAAATACTTAAACGCCATGCAAATGAAATTCTAAACGAATCGGTAAATTAAAAAAAACTACAAAAAGAAAATAAAAACATCAACAATATAGCAAACAAATACAAATTAACATAAACTGACTAACTTTTTTTTAAATAAAAAGAGTAGTTTCTTTACTTACTTGCCAGGTTCGTTATTACAGGGGGTAGGTTTCTCAGAAGGTATACGGTAAATGTGCTACTCACAGTAACTGTGCCATCACTGCATGAAATAGATAGCGCGTACGTATTGCGAGTGTCGTAGCTGAAATTGGCGCTACTTTTCACATATATACCAAAATCTGAAAAAGAGTCCTAAAGAACTATAGCAGATGACATATCACTAGAAAACGAATACAATCTTTTATTTTTTATTGATAACGAATATGTTCACAAATAATTTTCCGTCTTTAAGATTGATTACAGTAATCTGAGATATCATTATTGTGCTCCTTTTCTTACAAAAATATTCTCTTTTGTGTGGAATGATTTCAATGCTTTTCGTGAGGCATTTAATGGTAGGTGTTATGGTTTGATGTCTGCAAGTCACCTATGGAATTCTTCGTAAATACAGTGCTGGATTAAACCCTGTGGAGGTCCTTATGCAGCCGAAATCTTGGGCCCCCTCCCCACGCAAATTATATATAAACATTAATTTGATCCGCTGTTGCGAATCCCCTAAAAAGCGTAGGGCCCATAGGTCGGTGCATACTCTGCCTATTTGGTAATCCGGGAGTGCGTAAATGATATGGAATGTTCTCGTTTAAATTTGTGTAAAGCATGATGAATGCTGGCCATAAAACGACTGTCAAAATACTGCCTACAAATTTTAAATGTTTGATCCCAAAAATCTGTAAAGAGACATTATCACTGACCTGATGAACCGGCCTTCTGTCGAACGAGGAAAGGAACACCGGAAGTTGCGAGTGAGCATGTGACAGTGTCGGTGGGATTGGCGTCTGTGACATTAATGGTGTAAAGTAGCATTTCTGTAGAACAGTCCTCTGACAACTCGGTTGAGGAAGGTAGGTTGTTTATCACTGGTGGCTGAAATCGGATGAAAATGTTTCTTTTAATCTCAAACGCAAACAAATATTACACATATACACAGGTCCGTAGAGAGCGATCACGGACTCTGGGGGGGGGGGGGAGGGTAAGAAACACCCGGGCCTCTCAAAGTTCTTATTGCCCACCCCTCTTGTTGACCCTGCAAGACATTGATTGTTATCCTCAAACTAGGATATAGAAGAATGGCTTAAGCTTCACTACCAGTTTCAGTCCAAAGTACAACAAATCACACGACCACAAGTACGGAAAACTGTCTTCTTTTTCCCCCCAAAATATCTGTTTCTATTTTAAAATTAGCATGTTATATCTAATGGGTTAAGCGTATATGCATTTGCAAGTATGGCATTTTTTTGCGATATAAAAGCACGACAAAATAGTAAGCGAAAACAATGATGGTACGTGCAAATATATGGACAGATGGTCTTAGCGTAGTCTTATCAAGGAGTCAGCTCATTCCCATCCCCCGGACAAAACTAGAGAAAGATGTAAAACACATTAACAACTCTTGAGTAGTTAGTTTTGCAAGTAAACGTATACAGGACGCATATTTTGTTGTTTTCTTCCTCAGAGGAGAAATTACATAACTCTGAGTATTCAATAAGTAGATCTGAGTTGCGCCAATCTGAGGTCATGTTTATGTTAACCTTTTGATCAACTAATCAAATTGTAGCCTTCATGATGTTGAAAGTGGAACAACGTCATTTCGAATATATCAATATAGTCACCCGTAATACAGAATACAAACATATATCTGATAGGCTAAATAATATATATTAACTGGGAATTAAAAATGGCACCAGAACATTAAATGTTAGTTCTGTTCATCAGAATTATGTATAGATAAGTTGTTTTTTTTATTGTAGTCTGAGTGAACTATGCCTAGAATAACTTAACTTATATACAGGAAGAAAGCACAATAGAACAAAAACAACGTTACAATAATAATAATAATAATAATAATAATAATAATAATAATAACAATAATAATAATAATTATAATAATAATAAAACTACTACTACTACTTATTATTATTATTATTATTATTATTATTATTATTATTATTATTATTATTATTATTATTATTCAGAGGAACATTATTGGGATCGAATCTTTCCTAGGAAACAACAATCAGGTCTAATATGTATATGCTATATTTTAAACTATTTGATGGAAAGTAAAAGAACTTTATCTATATTTCTCGTGATATGTGCATGATATATATTTTTTCATAAAGTTACCATCTTATATGCACATTCTTTTCTTGTGAACATTACGCGGGGAAATCCTGGTTTTATTTGATATGTATTTTCTCGCAACGTTTTGCAAGAATCAGGAGATATTTTTTACTGCTCTGTCACTTCTGCCATTCATCCATCCATCTTGGCATGGAATTGTGTCTACCATGTTGTCATCGTATTGTATTTTTAGTATGGTTCCGAAATTTAACCTAAATTTAATATAAACTAGACACACTTTAGGTCACAGTTGCATTTTCATCTGGATTGACAAACTTAGTTAAATTTTATATATTGCATATGTCAAAGGCTGATAAGCATTGCTGCTTGTTTGCTGTGGATATGTTTATGTGAGGAATTGGTTTACGGGCAATTATATATAGTCATTCTTAACAAAGAACGGTTTATTAATTAACTTTTCTTGCATACACATATACGGCATGCACAATGGTGGTTGCAATATTAATTAGTGTTCTCGTGACAATCGAAATTACTTATTAACATATTTTTAAGTAGCCTATCAGATATATCATTGTATTTCGTATTAGAGGCTATTCTGCTTATATATTCGAAATGACGCTAGTATTTGTGATTAATACATTTCACAGTTCAATTGCGTGCATTTCAAACTGACTTGGAACAAATGGTATTTGTTGAGGATGTCATCGGTCCGGCTGAGCTTCTGAAGGGTCATCAGATCATTCTCCAGTCTGTGTGTGTGTGTGTGTGTGTGTGTGTGTGTGTGTGTGTGTGTGTGAATCATTGGAAGACATGCAAAATTAGCAAATCGAGGGTGCTTCTTCGTGTTGCGCCCTATTATAGTGGAATATGACGTATTCATGGTCGCTAAATGAACAACATACTTTCGTAACTTTCATGTTTCTTAGACAAAACGATGCATAACTTTGTTTTCTCACTTTAATTAATCGTTTATTTTCATATATTATTCTTTTATTAACAGAACAAATCCATAAATTGTTACATTTAGTGTGAATAGCACATGCTCACAGTTTAATTAAATGAGCAAGCTAGTTTTACGTAAGCGGAACCATACTGGTCTAATCCATGTTCGTTATATGTACACACTGTTTCGTATCTTTAACGAGGCAACACATATGAAACCTCTTAATATCTATCTTAGAATTCAGCTTGAAAAGGATGGAATAACTGTAGACACTAACTTAGAGACCCTTTGTTTCACCAAAATTGTTTACTCAATTAAAGTTATTGTTAGCTAGGCAGCGTCAGACATGCAAATAGATTGGATCAATAAATATGCATTTTCATAACGTTTTCTCTTCACTAACCCAAACATCACTGTGTCAACTTTAGTGGAATATGTTTTTCGTTACTTTCATGACCGACTAATATTCCTGCATTCATTTGCATTTTTCAATATGAACTAAGTAAAATAAACACATATTTGCTTAATACTTTGCACACAATTTCCAACTAGCAGTGGATGGGGTAAATAATATTATTTTCCAGAGACAAAGCAAAAAGTTATCCGCGTTATTGGATTTGAATATTACTGTTACATAAAGATTTTAAAGCGGAAAAGGGAAAAGCGAATGTTCAATAGACTTCTTACTCTCATCTAGCACTCCGTCGACCCTAGAAAATATCATTTCTGAGCAGCTTAATTCTTAGAGAAAATTAAAGGAAACGTGTATATGTTCCATTAGAGCAGTTTTCTTACGGAGAAAACATTCTTGCAATATGTTTTCCCTCTTAGAGAAAATTGGCCCAGTACAAGGGATCCTATTTTCGCACAAACAGATTTTCCCACGTCGAGAAGAAAAGCATAAACTACAAAATACAAAAGGAAACTATAGAAAACAACTACGTCTTCATTGTTTAATGTAAAACAGGGATATATATATATATATATATATATATATATATATATATATATATATATATATATATATATATATATATACCTTGACACTACGAGAGTAAAATGTCTTGTAAGACCATAACAAGACTGGCTTCATTTATATCGATCAATCGATACAGAGATTATATTGAACAAAACGTGATCTTGAAGTAGTGCATGTACCTGATTAGTGACTGTAATAGTCAATGTTGCGGTTGCAGTGTTTGGGCAAATGTCCGTGACTTTGAACACTAACGTATACGTGCCCACAGCATTAGTTAGAATCCCAGCAACTCTCACCTGGTCTGTAGAATAATGAGCACAGTTAACTTTATCAAACATTATACATATAACAAAGAATATAAGTATTCGGAATCAACATGAACACCTCACTAAAAGGGAATTAGATATTAGTTATATGAGCGATATGGCAGAAAACAACAACAACACCGTTGACATCATTATCAAACAATATTCAATGAATTATTACCAGGTGAAGGAAAAGACGTTATGGTTGGTATGTAATAGCAAGGATTCATGTAATAGTTTTAAGCAACCTAGATATTATTATTGTATGTTGGCATTAAAAACAAATCAAGAGAGAATACTTCTCAGAGGTTATTACGTTTAAATAAATCATGTATCTTCTGCTACGACCGATTTTGAAACCGGAGGAGAAAACTTATGCTTAGCTTAGAAGTTAATTTTGAATTTCTTTGCCCTCTGATTCCCTTAATTCTTCCTTCATTGCTAATCGCAGGTATTTGAGACAACTAGCAAATTTACCTGAAATTAAATTGTAAGCGATGTTTAGCTGAAACATGGAATCGCTACACCTGTTGGTGAAACGTATAATGTTATCTATGTATTTATTGATGATTACGACCCAAAGTACAAATGACTGAAATTTTAACTATTAACACAGTGATTCCAATGCTTAATTTTTGGCCAGTAATTTGAAGCTATATATCATTTTGCTTAAAACTGTGTTCAAAGTGTATTTTCATTACCCTGTAGCCTGTATTTACATGCAGTGATTAGTCCATAATTTAAACATACCATCATCCTTCTACAGCCAGACATCGCTCTTTGAACATATCCCTGAGCCCACAATGAATAGATCCGGGTCCCTTTCTTAAGGTATAGATACAAATACGTTCCACAAGAAACAGATTTGAAAGCTGCTTAATCAGTTTGGCGTGCTAATATGGTATTTAATACTCTGATTATGCTAATTATTGAATAATTAGACAGTGATATTGTATCTGCGACATCCAATGTTGATCAGCCGACATTATATTACGGTTTTCATATCACACACCTAGATTCTGACTGAGTCTGTTTAGTAATTAATTCTACATTTGAATAAAGTGCAATGGAAATGCATGTATGTCGGTATACTTATAACTTGTAACTCTTGAACCATTCGATATTGAAGTAGACCAAACTGTGCCCTCTACATTTGTTTTAATCTAAATTGTTATCATGGAAGTGAGCCATAATATTTGTTGTCTGAATAAATACGTTTGTGTTCATCGCGGTCTACGAAACAGTAATCGAGACCATTAACCAATCACAGAACTATGGCGATGTCAAAGGTAGAGTAGTTGAGATTATGAAGCACATTGATGTTGTAGTTGGTTTATTTATATTGTATCAGACATGCACCATCTCCTATCATGATTAGTTCATTGGAGATAATTAGGCAATATTGTATTGTATTGTATTGTATTACGCTGCTTTGTTGTGATAGATTGTATTGTATTATGTATTGTTTTATTATTTTTTTATATTCTATTGCATTGCATTGTACTGTATTATGTTGTATTCTATTGTGTTATGTTGGGTTGTATTGTGTTCTATTGTACTGTATTGTATTGACTTGTATTTTATCGTGTTGTGTTGTATTATGTTGCATTGCATTGTTTAGTATTGTATTGTATTGTATTATATTATATTGTTTTGTATTGTATTGTATTTATCGTATTCCATGCTATTGTATTTGTATTTGTATTTGTATTGTATTTTATTGTATTGTATTGTATTGTATTGTATTGTATTGTATTGTATTGTCTCAATATAGAACGTACAATTTTCTAGAAATCCTTGCAATTACCGGGAGACTTTCCATACTCTATTTCACGTCTCCATCATTTTGTGTCAGGACTGAACCATTGCTTGATTGTACACTATATGCACTGTTAAATAGTAATACAATCGCCTACGTGTATACTACACGCAGTGTAAAATAATTAGTACCTACCTGTATTATTATCAAACGAAAAATATACGCTCGTTGTTGTCAGTGTTTCTATCAGCCCGAGAACATCGTCAGGATTGGAATCGGTATAAGAGACGGTGTGTAGTACACTCCCAACAGACTGGTCTTTCGAAATGGTCACAAGGGTCGGGAGGTTGGTGAAATACGGAGAGCTATCTACATCCAGAAAAGGCGTAGTATCAGCAGCAATAATTGTAAAAAGACAGCAGCAGCAGTTTTAGTATCATATTTACATCCGTACAATATTCTAATCTTACCAAGAACGTTATTTAATTCCTTGCAAAGGTTGACATTTACTTGGAGGAACGATGAACCATGTTAATAACCGTTTTAGTTGACATATATGTACTAAGCAGTATGAATAATACGCTTGGATATTACGTGCCGTCTACTTTATACGACCTATTAAAAAAATGTAACAATTTGAACCATTCTTGTTTAATGTAAAACATATTCACTTTAACAATTAAGTAGGTTTAATATCCGTAGTAAGAATATATTATGAATAAATAAATATCGTATGAATAAATATAGTATGAATAACGTGTATACTTTTTTATCAATCTGAACTGAGCGGACTGATTATTTTTTTTTGTTTTTAGTATTTATCATCGTAGAATAAAATCGATTAAAGTCAATTAATATATATCTTAACACAACTAAATGGTTTTTAGATGGTTTATTTAACAGTTTAGTTTTAATTGTCTTTTTGAAAGGTAATAAATTTAAGAATCTATTTTGAAGTATCTACTGTAAAGAATTTATTTTTGTAGGTGTGTGTATTTTATCTTGTCCTTCTAATTCGCTTAATTCGTCTTGATTTGATTTAATGCATTTATATATTTGAAGTTTTGACGTGTTTATTTATATTGTATTGATTAATTTGAAAAGGCAAATGCACAAAGTGAATCCAAATAATAGAAATTGATTTATATGTTGTAAGGTTAAATTTGATTGTTTTCCTAATTGTTGATTTAAGTATTTTATATTATGTTGATATAATATATTTCTTATTTGGCTCTTGGGCAATTTTTTAAAATATTTCTTTTATTCCTTAAAGAGGTGAAAATATTTCCTTTTTTCGTGCGTTTCAAATGAAAAAGGGGTAGAAAAATTTAATTTTATTTCTGAGTGGACCAGAAGTGACCAATAATTACATACCTCCAGATCGCTTGCTCGCTTAAATTAAAAACCGTGCATTCGACATATGAATTCTGGATGTGTTATAAATGCATATTTAGTTAGCAGGCACTTACTACACTGGTTATTAATAATATATGTTTGAAATTCACCTCGGCTAATTGCAAATAATTATATAATATATAAACAATCTCACGAAATACGTATCATACCTACGTCATATAAAGAAGTTTATAAATACAGTCCAATTACAGGACAAGGATGCCTGAATATACATGTATAGACAGTTTCTTTCTGATGTTCTAAAATAATAAATTGTAGCTTTCGCCGTCATATGATGCCATTTAACTAATCCGACTGACTGTACCATTGGTTCGATGAAAGATGTAATTAAAAAGCTGTACATTCTATAACTAGACTTTAGAGAACATAGTAGTTGTTATAGAAACTCTGTGTGTGTGTGTGTGTGTGTTCATAACCAAATCTAATAGCATAAATAATGCATATAGTGGGTGAGCCTTACCTGCACCAGAATGTTAAGCCTTTCTAATACGCATAGTATCATTTTTAAAACTTAAATTTCCACCGGTCTCCAGTTTGGGAAAGATTTACCGTACAATTCGCTATTTGGCTATGATAAGAAAGGTTTACTAAAGCTGATATATACAGTATGCATTGGTACCTGATATGTCTCATTATAAATGCTTCCATAATTAAAACGTTACTAATATGCTATTTTTCTCTGTATATAACATACTGCTTGTGTAGTCCGCTTTAATGGCATATGATCTCGTATCAATGTTCGTCGCGCTGCTCCAGCTTTGATTGACTCCAACGGAGAGATCCCCTGTACTCAACAACTTATTGCCGTTCGCCGGTGTCCATCCCCCTCCCCCTCCCGAGCTAGTATATGTTACCATGTCAGAGCCATTGGTCCACCTGCGGGAATAATAATAATAATAATAATAACAATAATAATAATAATAATAATAATAATAAACAAAATAATAATAATAAAATATTAATAACAACTACAAAGACCACATTGGTGATTATATCATAAAGGAAGATGAATAAATAAATGATGACGCTGATGAGGAGGTAATATGTTGTGTTCAGTTTGGTGCTTTGCGACACAGCAACGCAAGTAGGATATTTAGTGCCGAGTCTATCTGAACAAAGTGCCTGTCCAAAGAACACACCAGTCGATATAGGGAGATCTGATAGTTTGATTTGAACCTCCAGTCCGGCACGAAAGCAATTGAGCTAATGCATTCCCTGCCTGCGTTAGTGGACGGGTCCGGTGGCCTAAGTCAGCGGTTCTCAACCTTTCTAGTGCCGCGACAAATGTTGTGGCGACCCAACCGTAAAATTATTTTCGTTCATAACTGTAAAAATGTATATTTCCGATGGTCGTAAGCGACCCCTGGCAAATCGTTGTTCGACCCCTGACGGGGTCGCGACCCACAGGTTGAGAACCGCTGGCCTAAGTGGATGGAGCGTCCACCTCGTATCAACGTTCGCTCTAATATTTTTCCTGTGTGCGCGGAATTTTCAATCTGCTGCGCGGCATTTGTATTTGCTACCAAAACTTGTGTGTGGAAGTTTGAAACTGCTGCACGACAATTTCTAATGAGCTGAGCAGCCGCTCGTGCACATTAGAGGGGATTGCTGGTTCGAACCCCAGAAGAGTCTTATGGTGTGAGGATAATGGTCGGCATCGTGTCAGGATAATGTGACTGAGTGTGACATCATGCTAAATGTCTGTATCATGATGCCCCAGTGCTAGACATCACTATAAATTGCCACACTACATAGATCGTGGCGATATGACCAAAATTGCTAAGGCTACGTTGTAAATCTAACACACACACACACACACACACACACACGCATACTATCTCGCACTGTCTCTCTATCTCTCTCTCCTCCGTCTCCTTCTCATCCGTTAATCACCTGTTATTCGATGCTGCTAAAAAATTAATAATTCAAAACTGTGGAAGTGTTTATATGCGAGATCAGTTAGAACAATATTGAAACCGATATCAATAATCTCGATAACAGCGCTGGTGTAGGTATTCACTGGACCGCATACGCGATTGATCCACGTGGAATTGTTTATTTTGATTCGTACGGTTTAGACCTGCTAAAAGAGTTTTCAATATATGTCAGCATAGCAAATACTCCAATCTGGTATTCAACATTACCGACAAAGACAATAACTAACTCACCAATATGCGGTCGTGAAGCAATTTTTGAACTCAAGTCTGTAACAAAATCAACCTAACCACCCCATAAAGTTGTTACTGACTACACGAGTAACCGCTATCGTATTAAATAGATCTTATAGTATGATGGTAGATATTTCCGCGAGATCTTTCTCGAAACAAAAACCCACTGACGGAATATCACAAGAGGGCACAAAAAGTAAATCATTAACGATAAAATATCCGAATTACTAGTTCTTGCAAATGTGGATCCAAACGAAGTGGTTGTACTTTAGGATAAGCAAGGAAAATTAAAAACGAGTAACCTTTCATTGCTGGATATTATCTTCAGAATTAATAGTGTAACCGAAAACAGTATAGATCAGTTTGATAATAACGGACAAATTAAACCCGGTGTTCTTATGTCAACGATATCGGATAATATTAACGCGCGAGTACAAAAGTCCTGTGATACAATGACAGGCGAACTCAGCATGAACAGAAATAAAATAGCCGTACTTGGAGATCAAGTATCTGACAAGGACGTGGCAACAAAGAATTATGTAGAAATTAACTAAAACACCGTAGACAATACATTATCAACGTTGCGGACCGAGTATGATGTTCATGAAAGCGCGTGTGCAAACCTTGATAGAAATTTTAGAAAAATTGATGAAATTGAAGATAATTTCTTTGGTACTCCGTTGACCGTTGTCATGAAACCTTCTGATATCAAGACGAGCATGGACACGATTACACGACCAGCAATATTGAAACCGGTATCTCTTAATCTCGATAATAGCACTGGTGTAGGTACTCACTGCCAAGGATACGTTGTAAATCCAACACTCTCTCTCTCTCTCTCTCTCTCTCTCTCTCTCTCTCTCTCTCTCTCTCTCTCTCTCTCCTCCGTCTCCTCCTCCGTTAGTCACCTGTTACCACGTGCGGGAAGACACATTGGACCTATTCCAGATCTCCATATCCAGAAAATGTGAACGCAATTAAAGAAGAAAGGAGAATGTTTCAGTCAAGTATCGAAAACTACAAACAGGGGATGTACGAAAGTCTTAAATGCGTTCACGATTTCCTCCGTAGTTTTGACTTTGTAAAACTGTATCATTTTATTTTTAACGGACACAAAAAAAATTGTGCGTATACGAACAAGGTCAAACAGGTACCATCGTTTGTTCTTTTGATAAAGAACTGGGGAGACAATACGTTTCAAATTGCCAATGCCTACGTAACCATATCTGCAATAACAATTCTTACTGTACGAAAAATAAGTTTTGTGTTGCAAATGTTACCATTATGAATTCAGCAATTTTCATTTCCTACTGCCTTCCAGTTGAACATGCTTAAAATGAATTTTTTTGCCAAAGCTTACACTAAATATACTTAAACAATTTAACACTTCAAAATCTAAACCAAAGTTTTGCTTGCAAAGTTCAACAAATTGAGCCATTATTTTTAAAGTTCATTTTTACATATTAATAAGAAAATATCTTTTGTAAAGGATAATTAAACAAATGTTATCGGATAACGCTTGTATTCATCATCTCAAAAAGCAGATTATTCTGAGACTCGAATGAATCTCGGCGTAAATGTCACGTAGTTATGTCTAGAGTCTCATAGCAGAAAACTACATTATTAATACTTACCACCCAATGACGTCATTATTGATGATGGTAATCTGCTGGTTGGCTGGAATGGTTCCTGTATTCTGTGTCCCAATGGAGGCTTTAATTTTGCAAGAGACAGCTTAGATTCAATATTAATGCAATATCATACAATCTTATCAAAACTTTTGTTAATCTCCTCAATTTAATTCATGTCCTTTTAATGTTGAATTTCTTTCAGTATAAGAAAAGAATATTTGTTTGGCAGGCAAGCCCCACCCACCCCAAAATAGCCAAATAAAGAAAATAAAGAAATCCAAATCTGAATATTTCAAACATACCTTATAACAGTACATTATCATTTGTGTATACGTCCATCTGACACATTCTACGCCAAATTGCTTTTTCGAAAACTTGATTTTGAATACAAAACATCAACATACTCTGTTCATTAATGTTTAAATACAATACCTTTCTATATAAGATTTAATTGACGGCAGAAAGCGGTTGTTCTATCTATATGTCTATATGAATGTGCTGTAAAGTCATATCAACGAAGAAGTGACAGTTGTACTTTGGGACCGATTCTGTGATACATTCTTTCTTGAATTGTTTTCTAAAATGTCAAAACTTGATTGCCTGCTTTTCCGCTTAAATTATTTGCTATGCTAGTCAACTAATTGACATGGCGATGTGGTATACCTTGGAAATTTTTATGCCAGTCGGATGTGTGCTCATTATTCCCTTTGTGGCAAGCTGAATTCAACACAATTATCGTGATATTAAATTTATAAAATATCTTTCGTGCCTGATAATACTCACATTTATGGTTATTTTTTTACCTATTACTTTATGGAATAAATTGATAGTTTGAACTAGTATTTTGTTTTTAATATTGTAGCTACACATATTGTTTCATAGTTTTGGTCAGCAGCATTACGCTATGACTGGCGTGTTTGTGACGATTCTTTTTCATGACAAACATTTTGGGTTACAGAAGGATTAAATGAGATGAAGATGCGGAACTAAAGCTGAAGATGCATTAAAAATGAATCGACCTTTAGAAAGACACCCGATTGGCGAGTTATATGCCACGTGATTTAATATGGCTTCTCACTTGTAGCGATAGAACAACCCTTCTTGAAACTCATGCCTTTAATGTCTTCAATAATTATGTGGCTGACCAGTGCCTCATAAAATGAGTATGCTTGTAGGGGATGTGTGGCCAGTCTATTTCGTAGGTTTGATTCATGTGCAATTTTTGAACAAGCCACGCCTTTTGTAGAGTCCAGATTCAATCCACACCTTTCTGCTATAGAAGATAGTTGCAATTTTCCAATATTATTCCCGTTTCGAAAATATAGTTAAGAAAGTCTTCTCATGTTGCCTTTGACCAGGTATTGACAAAATCATGTAAACATTCGATTTGAACCTCTCGTCGCTAAAGCATATTCTGCGAGTTCTTGAAAACTTTCCTCAAACAGTTCAAGCGAAGAAATAAAAAAATCCCGGAACTCAAAACTGATTGAAGAAAAAGCAATTAATTTGTACTAAGTTATTAATTAATATTGTTTAATACAGGTACAATAATATATATACATTACTTCCGTTCTTTTGCGAATAAACATAACAGAGAGAGAGAGAGAGAGAGAGAGAGAGAGAGAGAGAGAGAGAGAGAGAGAGAGAGAGAGATTATAATGAAGGTTACAGTAATTTTATTGTTCATAATGTTCATGACTGTGAATATTGTGTCATACCATATCAAATATCAAATAAATGGCTAGGTTGAAAGTTTTATGTTTATTTATTTATTTTTAAGAGAATATTTGTATGC
The DNA here is from genome assembly GCA_030141615.1 of Unio pictorum. Taxonomy (NCBI): domain Eukaryota; kingdom Metazoa; phylum Mollusca; class Bivalvia; order Unionida; family Unionidae; genus Unio; species Unio pictorum. The sequence goes on along the minus strand of JARLTB010000156.1, from coordinate 8,931,340 downwards.
ATTGAAGATGGATCCCAAACCTGACAGAGTAATGTGTCTAATTATACAAAAACTATATATAAAAGCTGGATATATTTTTGAAATAATTGTAAAGCCAGGCAGTAAAAGTGGCGACAACTCTACAAGTAAGCGTCAGTATTGTCACTTTTTTTCTTTCTTTGTTAGTAAACTTTCTTACATGCTGTGTATAAGTTTTCTCCTACAAGTTTGTAGGTTGAACCAGAGATGGGTCTCCAGACTTGAAATGTAATGGTTCCAGTCCTGTTTAGGGAAGCTTCCCATTTATTGATTACTCCACAACAACCAAAATCGTAACTTGATGACGTCATCAAATAGCCTTTCCCTGAAAAATTGTCAGGATCACAGTAAAGGGGATAATGCTAATTATGCTAATAATAATAATAATAATAATAATAATAATAATAATAATAATAATAATACAATTAAAAATAATAATAATATTAATAATAATAATAATAAATATAATAATAATATAATAATAATATAATAATAATATAATCTCAAATACCACCTAACAAAGTGGCTGCAATATAATAGCTAGAGCAGAGGTTATATCCCAAATGTAACACAGAAGCTTGTGCTGAAGACTCCAGCGTTGCGAATTCGCTTAGTACATTTCAAGTGTCTCCACTGTTTTGGTGTTGTCCTTGTCCTTCATCATTATTGCATTCAAAGCTTGTGAACGAATGAAAAGATAACCCCTCTCCCAACACATTTATTATTATAGATCCAGGCGACCAAACTCGTAAACATAAAGGATATTTTAGTACTTTCTAGGAAAAGAATGACCCTAATGTAATATGGCATTCATAATTGCACAAATACCTTGCATATGAAGTATATATATATATATATATATATATATATATATATATATATATATATATATATATATATATATATATATATATAGAGAGAGAGAGAGAGAGAGAGAGAGAGAGAGAGAGAGAGAGAGAGTAAACTGGTAGACAGAAAAACAAATCTAGTCCCGATTGTGTTAACCGTTTTTACCAGTATTGCTGTCGATATTATTATCTGCAAAACTCGGATCCCATATCCCAGAAGAAGAGGTACTACAAACTATAAAAAAAGTGTTAAGCATATTTAAAACCATATTCATCAATATCATTATTCCAGTACAAAACCCAGATTAACATATGTAATTAGAAATATAAATTTTCTATTTCGAATGCATACATGTAGAGAGACATACATACGCATATACTTACACGCAAATGTAGGGAGATGCAAGCAGGTATTCTGGGTCAATGTTAATACAATCATACACTCTATATATATATGAGAGAGAGAGAGAGAGAGAGAGAGAGAGAGAGAGAGAGAGAGAGAGAGAGAAAGATGAGGTCCGTCCTCTTAATTTCGTGATCGTTTTTAAAGTTATAGGCACTTCTTACTTTGTCACTTATCACAATTTTCAATATTTTGTAATTTATAACATATATTTAAACATATGACAGGAAAATCCCTCTTTTAGTCCCCAATTCTCTGAATGAAGTAGTTAGGTGTAATATATCTTAAAGATAGCATGCAGGAAATAATTAGGGCACTACAATGTATACCATGTTGAAACATAATGACAAATTACAATGAATCGAAAAAAGAAGTTTGAATAACGTAAAGTTTATTTCATCTGCATATCCTAGAAGCTGAGAAACTGATACAATATTAGATATTATATACGTGTGTTTGCGATTATGCTGACATTTAAACTTCTTACAAATTTAATTTACCTAAGTTGTAGCAATCACATAAAAAATCTTCGTAGACCGAGAAATTACTTAAAGCGTGATTAGCTTGCTTATTCAAGTGATGAAAAGAAAACAAAAAATAAATCAAATATATTATCACAAATAGTGTTAACATCAATTACATATTTAAATACAAATATTAAAGAATCTTACCCCATGCATCACAAACGCCAATAGTGTATAGAAACATAAATGTCAATAAATGACCTTGGTTTCGATCTTTTGCTGGAGGCATTTTCCGTGTCAACTGTTTTTAAATCAGTATTTGAATCGACTGTTATCCGATCAAGTGTGCTGCGCAAGGTTCGACTTAAGACATTTTTTTCTTCTACAAATCATTAAAAAGACATCTGACTGGCAGTAGGTGGAGTCTATTTATTGACGCAACAACCTATGAGATTGTGCTTTTCAATCTCAAGTAATGCAATTTGGAGAAGTTTAAACAAAGCACATATACCATAACGACCTCTCGATGTCTCCTCAACAAATATTGTCTGTGCTATAGGATATGTTATTGGGCTCTCGCTTGGAAATTGATCTATCTGCATACAAATTTCTTGATTCGTCCAATTTTAAATTATTAATGGTATGTCCTTTTATTGCACAATAACATCAAAGTTGAATAAAATTGTTGGTTGCAACTGTTTAATTTTTCAAGAATTTCTTGAGCTCAATAACAGTTTAAAGATCCAGAATAGAGTTGAGAAAAAAAAAAGAATGCACACAAATATTGACTTTACGAGAGCTATGGGAAATCTCAGTATTGCTATGGATAATTGAAGTATGATATTAAACGTACATTAAAATGTACATATTTCTCAGGTTGAATGACGCATATCATCAGTCGTTCAACCGCAGTTTATATATGTATGTACACACACACACACGCAAGGTTTCAGTTTTCGGAATGAAGAAGGTAGATGCAACAGATGTTTAATGTCTGAGGAAGTTCTGACTTGCTTAACATTGGGTGATACATTTACTTTCTTAAGCTATTGATCGACGCTCAGTTCAATTAAAATTTGAGTAAAATGAATACACATGCTTATAAATCGGGCCATGGTCTGTCGTCGCACAATTCGTTGGCAGATCAGGGTCTACGTTGCTTGTTCATAGACATACATATGTCTGTGTGTTGTGCAAAAAGACATATCTGGGTAGATGTAGTTTGCAGTTGAATCCGACTTAGTTGGAAGTAAAGACACAACTGCTTGAGAAGAGATGTCCTTTAGATGCAAAAAGATTCGCTATTTTCTAGTTAAGCGAGAAAAAAATTATTTATAAAATATATCATTAAAATTATTTTTCTCCTGTATGCTGCTTCATCAATTATTTTGTTTCGTGTCGATATGCCTTTTGCATATAACGGAGAATTTAAATCGTTAGGCAATCATCCATTAAAATATATGTGATTACTAGGATCTTAATATCACTTTACTTGGAAAACAATTTCCTTGCGTTTCTAGTTTTCAAATTCTGGCAGTTTCTTCCAAAAACATCCTTTGTTTTGGCGACAATTATACTATGATACCAATATATAATATTTATCAAAATTCTTATGGTATCTTGTTTTCGGATCCTGAATTTAGTTTCCTAAAATGAATAATGTATTATCTGTTCCACTGAGGTGTTCTGGATCCAGTAAAAATGCATTCAAATAAAATATTATGCAACAATTTGAGAGAGAGAGAGAGAGAGAGAGAGAGAGAGAGAGAGAGAGAGAGAGAACTCCCAGTGTCATTATAATTTGTAACGTAGCTTTAAAGAAAATTTGTCATATCGCTACAATGTCTGCTGTGTGGCAGTTTATGGTGACGTCTAACACTGAATCATCATGTCTCAAACATGTAGCATGATGTCTCCACCCAGTAGCATTATCCTAACATCAGGAAACAAAAGCAACAATACAATCTTATAATTGCAATAGTTTATAACTTCATTAATTCTTTCATTTTTACATGTATTTTGCTTTTCTAAAGATATGTCCTATCAATTTTAGAGAGAAATTCAATCAGATAAAGTATGCAAGCTCTGACCACTGCTTCACATATGCTTATGTTGTGAGATGACTGAGCCAACGATGGATCTACATCTACGTTAACAATATCAATGGCTAATGTCTTTGCATTCTTGTCCATACCGTCTCATACAGTGATGAGTAAATTATAAGACCTTGCTGGTATGCTCTCATAATCTATGATGTTAGTAGAAGTGGACAACACACCAGCTGTTGAAAAAAGAAGAATATCATCGATATCATCATATATAAAACTAATTTTGCAACATTATCATTCACACGTCTGCTTTCCAATATCATTTCGCAACCTATGTTAGATGCTTCGTGTATTTAGAAAGTTCGGAATATTAGTGCTCTGCACAAATTTTTTGTTATAGTTAGTACCTTCTTTCATTCTTTCTAAATATGACCTATGCATCTCTACACACTTTCATAGTCCAATTAAAATAAGCACTATCAATCGCATGACAGATTTGAAATTTTCTGCCCCATAGCAAATCTGTGATCACGTGATTCAACCACCAATCGCATTCAGAAAAGGTTAATCCATGCTTGATCATCGGTGTCAAGTTCATTCAATGCCACTGCGCATTTTAATTTCATATTTGGTGAGTAGTTCTTTGTCATTTTCAACCCGAGTCTGTTTTTTGTCCAAGTTAAATTTCCTTCAGTTCACGACGACTTTAAAGGATTAATTCATATATCTGGAACTTTTTGATGTGCTCATACAGAAGTCTTGGACAAAGACAGTTTATCAAAATTATATTCGGATTTCCAACACCGGAGTATTGAATATTGTGTTTCTACATGGAACTGTTATTAGAGCATTTCATTACTAGGACATTTTCAATTTAATTCGTGGATTATTCTTGGATTATTTTTGGATTTGATTCTTAAAACTCTAAGTTCTTTTTTTTCATTTTTACAATCTTTATCCAGCGAAATAAATTATTTGTTAAATTGTACAAATCTTGTCGTTGTATTTTTTTTTTGTGTTACTGCTTATTATATATATATATATATATATTGTGGGTAGGTACATGCCATCACGAATACTGTAAATCACATTTGTTAGCGTTACGTGTTAGTTTTGGTTTTAACTTAGTTTCCGTTGTGGTATCGGTATAAAGTCGCGTAATTAACTTCATCGACCATGAGAATTTGAGCATCATTGTAGAAACACATGAAATAATAGCCATGATTGAAGCGACTGCAGTATCTGGCCCAGGTAAAATAATAATAAAAATATTTTTCAATTACCGTTCGTGTTATCTCCTCAACCATTTGAAAGCGCATTATGGCTGGAAAGACCTTTCGGATTTGTGTTCGATTCCGCAAGATGTATGACAGTGTTTCATATTTTGCTATATGAAACTAAAGTACTTTCTGATTGTTTGCAGCTGTATGGGTATGCCCTAACGCGAGTATTTCCGAGTGAAATATTTTGTTTGTATGGAAGTAAGCACATTATTATAACTATATAGTCTCATTATGTACACATGATATATCTGAATTCTAAACTTTACCCTTAATACAACAGGAATAATGCATTGCCGGTAATATTTGGGAAAAAAATACTTTTCTTTGATCAATATAATGGCGTAAATACGAAAGTATAAACCAAGCGTGTACAACGATGAAGTAAACTTATCAAATAATTAGGCACTTTGCCAAGCGCCATGTTTGAGTTTAGAGCCGTTTTTTTGTTAATATATTCTTCAAATATTCTAATATATTGTTAATTTCCATGTAAGTTTGATTATGATATGCTTATGCCGATCAGGTAAGTAAAATCATCACAATACATGTTTTAATAGTATGCTCATATACAAATCGGAAATTGGACATTTCAAGGACGAGTAACTTTTTCAAACAACAACTGTCTTCTACTATCTTATAAATTGCACTGCGGATAACCCTAAGACCTGAGTTTCCCAATAAGTGCATAATTTTACATTCAGCACAATATATTTGTATTGATTTTGCTTGAGGAAATCGAAGACATATAACAGTGACGCAAGTGACCATAAACATTAATTACATCATTGATATTGGATAACATAGAGATTCTTCTGCAACAATGACCATATATTAAACTCATAACACCTTGGTATAATAATCAAGCAGATTAAAGCATAATATACACCTGTCAAAGGACGAGAGAATTAAAGGGACTTAACTACCTTTATCAAATAATCGCGATACTTGTAGGTTGGGATCGATTTGAAGAACTTTACACAATAGTTGTTTTGCATGCTGGAGAGAGCACACTCATTTTGTTCGACAAAGGCAATTCAAAACAACTAATTATCATATCGTCGTAGTAAAGAGCACACTCACTTTGTACGACAAAGGCAATTCAAAACAACTAATTATCATATCGTCGTAATAGCAGAAAATTTTATGTTATAGGGGAAACAGTCTGTGTAAACGGTAGGGTGGTAGTAACAAAACTGCAACTGGTGTTTTGCTGCCACAAACGCATTTACAACGAGCAGCAACAACCATCTATCTGTGTGTCTGTCCGTCTGTCCCTCTCTCTCTCTCTCTCTCTCTCTCTCTCTCTCTATATATATATATATATATATATATATATATATATATATATATGGTTGTTGCTGCTCGTTGTAACTGCGTTTGTATATATATATATATATATATATATATATATATATATATATATATATATATATATATATGCTCTTTTTTACCACTAAAACCATCTTTCATGTATAAATCATAAAAAATACCTTGCAGTTAACCGGAGCATGTATAAATCATAAAAAATACCTTGCAGTTAACCGGAGCATGCAGTTAACCGGAGTACGGTACAGTACATTTTTAAGCATTGGGGAAAAAACGGGACCGGCGTGATTACGTGCAGTTATCCGGAGCGTGCAATTAGCCGATGTGCAGTTAAGTGGAGTCGACTGTATAATAAATTTGAGCAAAACAGTTACTTCAAAGATAAACAAATTATTAATATACAAAGGTGGTGATTGTGAATAGCTACAAAAGTCATAGAACTATATTTTGTAGCGTACAATCTCAGGGATGTGATGACTTTATTCACTAGGTCAATACACAGCTGCCTGTGGTAAATCTTAACTGCGTTCAAAAAGCAAATACATGTATTTGTATGTGATATAAGCAAAATATATGTAAAGTATGTACGCTGTATCAATAATATACCACCTGTTGTATACCAGCCTCGTTTCTTTAAATGAAAACCTTATATATCTCGCGGTATATCATTGATACAGCTTATCTATATATATATATATATATATATATATATATATATATATATATATATATATATATATATATTGTAGAAAGAATACAAATCGTACGGCGAATAACACACCTTCCAAGTGCACGGAACCTTTCAAGGCATCACGTCGTGTGTCAGGAATTGATTATGTTAAATGGAATAAACTGACAACGAACAGTGCAAAACTAGTATCGAACTAGTTCAAGCGCTTGCGACTCTTAATGAGTCTTTTTCAAAGGCAAATATATAACGTAGACTCGACAAAACAGATAAAACACAAAAACCGTTGTCTTTGCGGAACTTTGAAGTTTCTGCAGGAATTAAACCTTTAACTGTATTATGTTTCAGATAGTTTTTTTTAAATAAATAAAATGAAATTGAACAAGACAGTTAAATAAGTAACTTTCTCTAAGATAATAAATTATAGAATTTATACGAAACTGAATTAGCTGTTTTGTTATACGGACAAAACAATTTTTATCATAGAATCGATGGACTATATAACGCAGCATCACCTGGTTGCTTCCAGCCGTTGGTGAGAGGTCGGCGTTTCTGTATTTCATTGCCTTCTCTCTCGTTCTGTCTTCATGTTTCTTTCCCTCACTTTCTGTCTGTTTCTCTATCTATTTATTTTGTGTCATCAACAAACTTGGTTGCAGACTGTGCTCTTTTCAACTGTGCAGTAGAAGCACGGTGTAAATTTTTCTTCAAATAAAAATATAATACCCAACCTAAATATATGTCAAGTTGTTTTCTTCTTTTGAGATGTGTCTGTTAGTGTGATGTCGCAATTCAACATAGCCACTCAAACGCTATTGATGTATTAGTATGTATCAGTGCTTTCCTCAACTATTTGGGTGTAATTAAAGATCTGGTACATGCTTGCAGCCTGCTCTACTTATCTTAAATTATATAACATTCTTGTTTCAACATTTCATTACTTATAATTTCCGCCGTATCGTTTTAGAAAAACTCTCCCATGAAACTAAACCATAAAACATATTTAAGTATCTGTCAACTGGTATATTTTTCCTTCTTTCAGACCCAATCAGCTATGGAATCCTTGCGCAATTAAATAATGCATATGTTATACTCTGTATGATAAGAGATACTGAACAGGTAACTGACATAATCGACCAAGTTCTGATTAAATTATGTTAATTATATTGGATATATGGAATTAAATCATATTAGTTGTCTGCTGGACATTTTTACGTGTCTGATAGTTGATCATGTTTCAATATACTGCTTTGAATTTTTTGTGTATTGTTTTAAGTTGGCTGTATCTGCACAGATGTAACATGATTCTGTTCTTGTAATTTTCTTCGTCTATTGTGAACATTGTAGGTTTTACATTTTTCTGTCTTAATTACCTTGAGGCGTGTCGCGTTACCTGGGAATCTCCATTATAGGTGAAGAGAAGATGTGTATAAACAAGGATTTACTAAAAAGAAATCTATTTCATTCCTATTTTAAATCAACGTATGATAATCCTGTTTGATAAGAGTTTACAGTTACAGTGTGTTATTGAAATCAGATATCATTCAAGATGAATTATTAATTTTAGACTTTCATTGTCCTTAAAAAACTATTATTTGTATGTACGATTAACACATTACTTTGGATTTTTTGTGAACACATCTGAAATCTTTTTGGATTGCATCATTGTGTTATGTCAGGAGATTCAAGACTATTAGAATTTATTCAGAACATTTTGTAGTTTTTTTTACGTGCGATAGGACATTTATGATATTTTTTTGGAATGTTTTCACAATATTGAATGTGAAGTTTGAATATGTATTACGCATTGTAAGTAAATCAATTGCTTTTCAATTTTATTTACTTAAATTGTTTGTTTTACTTCCCTTCCGTTCTGTTAGTCAAGACTCTGAGAACAATATATTGGATGTTTCTGAATTTATTCAAAATATTATGCAAATATAGAATATAGGTAACAAATTTTGGCTTTATTAAACTGACTGAACTCAATTATGTGAAAGGATTCTAAGAGAATAATGATACACAGCTGAAAGAACGTGAAAATTTACCTATTTGTTTCCTGCCCTCCACTCACCCTCACACGTCTTTATCCAAATAATATGAATAGTGTTTGTATTGGTAGCAGGCGGGGCCCAGGTGTCCTACAACAAAGAATCAGAAGCTATGCATCGAATATGATATTGTGCTCTTCAAAATAAAGAAAGGCAATTTGATGAGTTTATCTTAAAGTAAATACCACATAAGTACAAGATCTAGACTGGTTGGCCTGGTGTCGGTATAATGTGACTGGTTGTCCTAGTGTCGGTATAATGTGACTGGTTGTCCTGGTGTCGGTATAATGTGACTGGTTGGCCTGGTGTCTGTATAATGTGACTGGTTGTCCTGGTGTCGGTATAATGTGACTGGTTGTCCTGGTGTCGGTATAATGTGACTGGTTGTCCTGGTGTCGGTATAATGTGACTGGTTGTCCTGGTGTCGGTATAATGTGACTGGCTGGGGCATAGTGCTACGTATCTGCGGCATAACTGAAAAATGTTAAAGCTATGTTAAAAATAAAAATCAAACACACGCGCGCGCGCGCACTCACACACACACACACACATACACACACACACACACACGCACGCACACACACCTAGCTGTCGCCACAACAAATGGTATCATTGCTGGAAAATTGCTTTACAACCGGAAGATCATTGCCTAAGTTACCTAAAGAAGAGAGAACTCAAATAAAATGGAATAACATGATTAACACAAGATTTGTATATTGGAATGAATATGGTTCAGGTTCGTTTCTTAATGTAGCATTCCTCCAAATATCTTGCCAACGGTTGTGAAATCAGATAAGAAACATAATGTTCTAATATATATATCTCGTACACTTTCCTGAGTCAGCAATATGTCTTTCATTAAAGTGTCTTTGTTGTACAATGACATCAAATTTAAAACAAAGTGCTAGACAAACGTCTCTTTAATATTTGAAGTGATTTCTGATCTCATACATAGGTTAAACTGTCAACAACTTTGAAATATGGTAAGTGGTGTTATTCTTTTCAATATTGCAAGTAAAATTAATTTATTCCTTAGGCTGAATGAAACATTTCTTCAGCCGTTCACCCTTAGAAGCTACATATTCAAAATGTATAATACGATTGCTTATTTTAGTTTTTCTCTAGCTACTAGAAGAGCAAAATGAGCTAAGAAAATTTAGTGAGGAATAATTGAAGATGAGGACAATTTATATTTGTGCAAGATATGCACGATCTTTGTTACATAAAAAAGTATTTACATTATTTCAAATTATGAAACAAATGCACAGTACCATTTTCTTTGAATAAACTAGGTAGCGACAGTTGAAGATCATCTATAATAATTAAAGCAGAATTTGAAATTATAAACAATTAATAATAGTATTTTTGAGTCTGAAATTCCTTGTCTGAAAACTAAATCACATGCATCGTTTGAGAATTAAAATGTTTCTGTCTTTCTCTGGGACTACTCAGTTTAACATCGGGTGATATATCTCTGTTTTAATTCGAAAAGCGGTGGCTCAGCAATTGAGTTTATAATGAACTTTGGTTTGCAGAGCGCATCTGCTCGAGAAAAAAATGCCACCCAAAAAAAAATTATACAAACATGTCAGCCATTTTTCTTCAAACGATTCAAGTACTGATTCATAAGCTATATCAAAGTACATTATTACCTTTTATGCTGGATCATCAATTTAATTATATGATCCTTTGCATGTACTAGGTAATTAGACTCGGTAAGCATTTGAACTTGAAATTTACACAACTTAGAATAATTTTTTTTTTACTTCCGTGACCTTTTTCACATTTGCATGGTTCTTTTGAAAAAACGTTTTAGTGAAATTTACAAGCTGAGGCAATCATATTTCTTTGCAAACTTATCATAGTACCTTGTGCTCAGTAACTAAATTTATTTTCAATAAATAAATAAAAAAAAATATAAACTATTTTCAACACAAATGTTATCTTAACAACTGGAGTGTAACTATTAGTTTTGGACTTTTTTGAGATGATTGTGTCTTTGAAGTTTTGCTTGTTAGTACTGTGTCTTTTTATGAGAAAATTGTTTAAATCTAATCTGTAAGAAACTACAAACACGGAAGAAATATATTTAGTTTGTCTGCTAATTAATATGCAGTCTATTTTGAATGTTAAGGATATTGCTTGATGTGGTTGCCATGTTGATGAGCACAAATTCTAAATAACTTATGAGTATATACTGGCAGTTTTATTAACAGTACCAAAGATATATTATTCACACTTAGGTTTCGAATTTCCATACATACGACATTACCTTCAATTCACTTTACTTCATTCTTTCTTTTTCGGATGATCCTTGTTTGAAAAAAAATATTCTGAAGAAAAAAAAAGAATTAGCAAGTTCAACGTATTTGTTATCAACTGAAACTTAATGATTTTAAAACCAAAATTTCAGTGAAAATTCTGATCGACATATTTCATCATGTGTATTTGTCTTTCATTCTAACCACTTCCACAGACAATTTTCATTATCTTTCTTTACAGCTACTGCCACACACAAGGTTCATTACAAGTCTCAATGTTAGATCGTATTTGACGCAAACTTTTGTCAACTGCAACGGATACAACTATTACAAAATATGTTAGGTATGCTAACCTGTAATAAATACTGTTTAAAACAAACTAGACCATAATGCTGGCAATTGAAATATTAGATGTTTATGCTGCTCATTCCAAATAAATAATGCTATCTGAAACTTTAAAATTAACACGTTTGACACGATGATGATAGTTGAATTATAGTGAAACCGGCCATAAAGGTCATTTGTTCACTGGTTTGACAATCAATTTATACTGATGGTTAGGTTCCCGTGGGGAAGGAATGGTGCCACATCCCCACAGGTATTTAATGCATAAAGTGCGCTTGTTAATTTGGTCGTCATGTCATACCAGTAAGAAGTGGCTAATGACATGAATGTAAGACCCTGGGTGACCCTGGGTGAGTGGGAATAGACCCAACACACACTCAACCCTATCAACTAATCAGCTAGCTTGTTACAAGGGTGCAATGGCACCAAATAATAGCGAGAGAAAAATGGTTTTCTCATATCACTATGTTGATGGGCTCTGGACGAGGAAAAGGAGGAAAAGGTCCCGGTGGTCGGCCAGCCGATGTCGTAGTTGGATGTCGTTTACGCCCTGGAACGCCCTAGCCATACTTATTTCAAATTCAGTCCAGTTTTACTAATGGACAAAATAAAACTAATAACGTGTCAGCCACCTGTGCAATGGAATCAAATTCAATAAGTTGTAGAATTTTCCTAACGCTTAACATACCAATGTTCCTAGTACATAGTGTACATATTTTAAGGCCCTAACAGATTTTAAAACTAAAATGTCTATGCGACATACATAGGTGGGTCACTGTTAGGTTAGAATAGATTGTAAATTTTGAAGCGGTGTTTCGAAATGATCATATCATATTTCTCAACAGAGATTGTTCGAATAGAGTTCTCGTACCAAATGAGAACTAAATAGAAATAAATGGCAGATATGGCAAGCCCTTAAAAGGGCTATTTTATTGGAAGGTTCCTCGTTTTTCTTCCAACTCTCTGAGGCGGACTGCAGTTCGCTGCTCAGCTACACAGATTCGTGGGAATTCAATGTCGTGTAAGCTACCGATGAATTTTGCCGCATCAAACAGGTGAGAGATTGGCCTTCCTTCAAAGATGTCATAGTAGTAGCTGGACAGGATTTGAGCTCCAAAATGCCATTGAACCCTTCTAGGGTGTGTTGTTTCAAGGGACCGGTATCCAATATAGGTGACTGCATTGATAAAGTTGACGGCTTTGATCTTGTCTTTCATGGTTTTGGCAAGTCACAGTTCATCGCATAGTGACGTCATGAGCTTTGTCTTTTTCTTCTGTGACACGATTGTTAACAGAGATAAATTCTCTTAATTAAGTCTGGTAATATAGTAACCATACCCACGGAGTAGAATAACAGTTTGATACTATTGTCAATGTTTTATAAATAAATATTCTTTCTATAGTCAATAGCTCAGAACTAAAAACTAGAAATGAAATGTTCAAATTTTATTTAAAAAAATACTCTTCCTATACTGTCCTATTAATTTCACTCAGGAAACTTTGTGATCTAAGTTTCCCAATAAGTGCCTACTTAATGTTTCTACAATGAATATCATTTATTTATTTTGATTTTTCTTGAGTAAATAGACGACGAATAGTAGAGCATAATTGGAATTGGCATTATCTTTCGACAATGGTTAACAAGGTTTGCTCTCCAACAACAATCATTTATTAAAATCTTACCAAGTTTGTCAAGTAGTCAAAAGCGCAATAGCAACTGCAATGGGATGAGGGGATGCAAAGAAAATGCAATAACTAAGTAAACAACATTATCAAATGACCACATGCATTGTAGGATAGGATCGAGGCAGACATCAAGAGCTTGATACAATAGCTCTTTGTATCCTGTAGAAGCCAATACTCAATTTGTTCGATAAAGTAAATTATAAGCAGTGAATTATCCAATAAATGCACCGATAACATAGAACTGTAATAGGGGTTAACATTGACTGTGGAAACGACAATATCGGCGGTTTACCACCAGCTGCAATAAGCAGACATAACAGCAACGGCAACAATATAACAATAACAGCAATAATATAGAAGTCGCTGAAGATGACAACACCACTTAAAATGAGAAATTCAAAACCTGCTATTACTGCTGCTACTGCTACTACTACCGGTACTACTGTTACTATTGCTACTAGCAAATGAGCAATCAATAAATAGCGAATGACTCTTGATATATGGAATATATATTATAACATACAAATGTAAATTATATGTTTGTGAATTGGTATTGAATTCTTGACGATAGATAGATAGATAGATAGATAGATAGATAGATAGATAGATAGATAGATAGATAGATAGATAGGTAGGTAGGTAGGTAGGTAGGTAGGTAGGTAGACAGACAGACAGACAGACAGATAAACACAGACATGCAGACATAGATAGATAGATAGATAGATAGATAGATAGATAGATAGATAGATGGATGGATGGATGGATGGATGGATGGATGGATGGATGGATGGATAGATAGATAGATAGATAGATAGATAGATAGATAGATAGATAGATAGATAGATAGATAGATAGATAGATAGATAGATAGATTGCTAGGATATCTGTATTCGCGTTCTAGAGGAAGAAGAAGTATTACAAATGACATAAGATGATTCACCTGTCATGCAAATGAACTTAAGTGACCCGAACTCAATTGTGTTCAGTTCTGGTTTGGTTTGGAATGCAAGGGCCTCATGATCAGAGATTTCAATACAAATAACTTGATTGTGTATATGGTTTTTTGTCGAAATCCTCTCTGAGCAGTCGATGAATCAAACAATCCCAATCGTATCAACCCGGAATTTAAACATGACCTTCCCAAACTTCTTAGAATAAATGAATTTGTACTTCAGTAAAACACAATGGTGAACTAGCTAAAAAGTAATGCATTCATATTATTAAGTATAGTATGAAACTGAATACTGAATTACTTTTGGATAACTTTGATCACACCGTTTTACCTGTTTCACTTTACGTATGTGAGTTGTGGCGGTTTGAAAATATCAAAGTCGTTGAAAATTTCCGTAGATAATATTTAATAAATATTATAATATTACTGTTCCAAACCTCTAGATGTTTTGATGAAAGATTGAGTGATATTTTTTGGATATCGAATTTTAGCGTCATAAAGACTAAGTTATCCACACTTTTGTATAAAATACCTTTGTTTGAGGCCAAGGCTGACCTATACAGCTGCTTATGCATACAATATATCAAGAATACTTTGATTGATCTCTAAATATGCCTAATTTATAAACAATTGTCAAAGAACAAAACGTATGATTACAGACTCGCTAAATGTCTTTATATTTAGAAGCCGCGTGTCTATCTAACCTTTTATCATACTAGAAATTTCATTACAGTATTAAATAGGATCTTAACTTTGGAATATATTCACCGCGAACGCATATTTGCCATGCAAAAGTTTATTACATTTATTACATGGATTCCTTTGAAAAGAAGAAAAGAACACCACTTAGGGAAAGATAGTAATGGTAACGAGTACCATTATTTATGTAAAGGTGACGAGTGCCATTATGTACAGGTGACGAGTGCCATTATTTATGTATAGGTGACGAGTACCATTATTTATGTATAGGTGACGAGTGACATTATTTATGGAATGGTAATGAGTGTCATTATTTATGTATTGGTGACGAGTGCCATTATTTATGAATAGGTGACGAGTGACATTGTTTATGGAATGGTGCTGAGTGTCATTATTTATGTATTGGTGACGAGTGCCATTATTTATGTATAGGTGACGAGTGACATTATTTATGTATTGATGACGAGTGACATTATTTATGTAATGGTGACGAGTGCCATTATTTATGGAATGGTGATGATTGTCATTATTTATGTATTGATGACGAGTGCCATTATTTATGTATTGGTGACGAGCGCCATTATTTATGTACAGGTGACGAGTGACATTATTTATGTATAGGTGACGAGTGCCGTTATTTATGTATAGATAACGAGTGATATTATATATGTATTAGTGACGATTGCCATTATTTATGTATAGGTGACGAGTGACATTTTTTATGTATTGGTTACGAGTGCCATTGTTTATGTATAGGTGACGAGTGACATTATTTATGGAATGGTGATGATTGTCATTTTTTATGTATTGGTGACGAGTGACATTATTTATGTATAGGTGACGAGTGACATTATTTATGTATTGGCGACGAGTGTCATTATTTATGTATAGGTTACGAGTGCAATTATTTATGTATAGGTGATGTGTGACATTATTCATGGAATGGTGATGAGTGTCATTATTTATGTATTGGTGACGAGTGACATTATTTATGTATTGGTGACGAGTGCCATTATTTATGTATAGGTGACGAGTGACATTATTTATGGAATGGTGATGAGTGTCATTATTTATGTATTGGTGACGAGTGACATTCATTATGTATAGGTGACGAGTGACATAATTTATTGAATGGTGATGATTGTCTTTATTTATGTATTGGTGACGAGTGCCATTATTTATGTATAGGTCACGAGTGACATTATTTATGTAATGGTGACGTGTGACATTATTTATGGAATGGTGATGATAGTCATTATTTATGTATTGGTGACGAGTGAAATTATTTATGTATAGGTGACGAGTGACATTATTAATGGAATGGTGATGATTGTCATTTTTATGTATTGGTGACGAGTGCCATTATTTATGTATAGGTGACGAATGACATTATTTATACATTGGTGACGAGTGCCATTATTTATGTAATGGTGACGAGTGACATTATTTATGGAATGGTGATGATTGTCATTATTTATGTATTAGTGACGAGTGCCATTATTTATGTATAGGTGACGAGTGACATTATTTATGTATTGGTGACGAGTGACATTATTTATGTAATGGTGACGAGTGCCATTATTTATGTAATGGTGACGAGTGCCATTATTTATGTATAGGTGACGAGTACCATTATTTATGTATAGGTGACGAGTGCCATTATTTATGGAATGGTGATGATTGTCATTATTTATGTATTGGTGACGAGTGCCATTATTTATGCATAGGTGACGAGTGACATTGTTTATTGAATGGTGATGAGTGTCATGATTTATGTATTGGTGACGAGTGCCATCATTTATGTATAGGTGACGAGTGACATTATTTATGTATTGATGACGAGTGACATTATTTATGTAATGGTGACGAGTGCCATTATTTATGGAATGGTGATGATTGTCATTATTTATGCATTGGTGACGAGTGCCATTATTTATGTATAGGTGACGAGTGAAGTTATTTATGTATAGATAAGGAGTGATATTATATATGTATTAGAGACGATTGCCATTATTTATGTATAGGTGACGAGTGACATTTCTTATGTATTGGTTACGAGTGCCATTGTTAATGTATAGGTGACGAGTGACATTATTTATGTATAGGTGACGAGTGACATTATTTATGGAATGGTGATGATTGTCATTTTTTATGTATTGGTGACGAGTGACATTATTTATGTATAGGTGACGAGTGACATTATTTATGTATTGGTGACGAGTGTCATTATTTATGTATAGGTTACGAGTGCAATTATTTATGTATAGGTGATGTGTGACATTATTTATGGAATGGTGATGAGTGTCATTATTTATGTATTGGTGACGAGTGACATTATTTATGTATTGGTGACGAGTGCCATTATTTATGTATAGGTAACGAGTGACATTCATTATGTATATGTGACGAGTGACATAATTTATTGAATGGTGATGATTGTCATTATTTATGTATTGGTGACGAGTGCCATTATTTATGTATAGGTGACGAGTGACATTATTTATGTAATGGTGACGTGTGACATTATTTATGGAATGGTGATGATTGTCATTATTTATGTATTGGTGACGAGTGTCATTATTTATGTATAGGTGACGAGTGACATTATTAATGGAATGGTGATGATTGTCATTTTTATGTATTGGTGACGAGTGCCATTATTTAAGTATAGGTGACGAATGACATTATTTATGCATTGGTGACGAGTGCCATTAGTTATGTAATGGTGACGAGTGACATTATTTATGGAATGGTGATGATTGTCATTATTTATGTATTGGTGACGAGTGCCATTATTTATGTCTAGGTGACGAGTGACATTATTTATGTAATGGTGACGAGTGCCATTATTTATGTAACTGTGACGAGTGCCATTATTTATGTATAGGTGACGAGTGACATTATATATGTATTAGTGACGATTGCCATTATTTATGTATAGGTGACGAGTGACATTTTTATGTATTGGTTACGACTGCCATTGTTTATGTATAGGTGACGAGTGAAATTATTTATGTATAGGTGACGAGTGCCATTATTTATGGAATGGTGATGATTGTCATTATTTAGGTATTTGTGACGAGTGTCATTATTTATGTACAGGTGACGAGTGACATTATTTATGTACTAGTGACGAATGCCATTATATATGTATTGGTGACGATTGCCATTATTTATGTATAGGTGACGAGTGACATTATTTATGGAATAGTGATGAGTGTCATTATTTATGTATTGGTGACGAGTGACATTCATTATGTATAGGTGACGAGTGACATTATTTATGGAATGGTGATGATTGTCATTATTTATGTATTGGTGACGAGTGCCATTATTTATGCATAGGTGACGAGTGACATTATTTATGTAATGGTGACGAGTGACATTATTTATGGAGTGGTTATGATTGTCATTATTTATGTATTGGTGACGAGTGCTATTATTTATGTATAGGTGAGGAGGGACATTTTTAAAAGAATGGTGATGATTCTCATTTTTATGTTTTGGTGACGAGTGCCATTATTTATGTATAGGTGACGAGTGACATTATTTATGTATTGGTGACGAGTGCCATTATTTATGTAATGGTGACGAGTGACATTATTTATGTAATGGTGACGAGTGACATTTTTTATTTAATGGTAAGGAGTGACATTATTTATTTATTGGTGACGAGTGCCATCATTTATGTAATGGTTACGAGTGCGATTATTTATGTGCTGGTCACGAGTGACATTATTTATGTATTGGTGACGAGCGCCATTATTTGTTCAATGGTGACGAGTGCCATTATTTATGTATAGGTGACGAATGACATTATTTATGTTTTGGTGACGAGTGACATTATTTATGTAATGTTGACGAGTACCATTATTTATGTATTGGTGACGAGTGCCATTATTTATGGAGTGGTGATGAGTGTCAATTTTTATGTGTAGGTGACGAGTGCCATTATTTATGTATAGGTGACGTGTGGCATTATTTATGTATTGGTGACGAGTACCATTATTTATGTATAGGTGACGAGCGCCATTATTTATGTATAGGTGACGAGTGAAATTATATATGTATTAGTGACGATTGCCATTATTTATGTATAGGTGACGAGTGACATTTTTTATGTATTGGTTACGACTGCCATTGTTTATGTATAGGTGACGAGTGACATTATTTATGTATAGGTGACGAGTGCCATTATTTATGGAATGGTGATGATTGTCATTATTTATGTATTGTTGACGAGTGCCATTATTTATGCATAGTTGAAGAGTGACATTGTTTACGGAATGGTGATGAGTGTCATTATTTATGTATTGGTGACGAGTGCCATTATTTATGTATAGGTGACGAGTGACATTATTTATGTATTGATGACGAGTGACATTATTTATGTAATGGTGACGAGTGCCATTATTTATGGAATGGTGATGATTGTCATTATTTATGTATTGGTGACGAGTGCCATTATTTATGTATTGGTGACCAGCGCCATTATTTATGTATAGGTGACGAGTGACATTATTTATGTATAGGTGACGAGTGCCGTTATTTATGTATAGATAACGAGTGGTATTATATATGTATTAGTGACGATTGCCATTATTTATGTATAGGTGACGAGTGACATTTTTTATGTATTGGTTACGAGTGCCATTGTATATGTATAGGTGACGAGTGACATTATTTATGTATAGGTGACGAGTGACATTATTTATGGAATGGTGATGATTGTCATTTTTTATGTATTGGTGACGAGTGACATTATTTATGTATAGGTGACGAGTGACATTATTTATGTATTGGTGACGAGTGTCATTATTTATGTATAGGTTACGAGTGCAATTATTTATGTATAGGTGTTGTGTGACATTATTTATGGAATGGTGATGAGTGTCATTATTTATGTATTGGTGACGAATGACATTATTTATGTATTGGTGACGAGTGCCATTATTTATGTATAGGTGACGAGTGACATTATTTATGGAATGGTGATGAGTGTCATTATTTATGTATTGGTGACGAGTGACATTCATTATGTATAGGTGACGAGTGACATAATTTATTGAATGGTGATGATTGTCATTATTTATGTATTGGTGACGAGTGCCATTATTTATGTATAGGTGACGAGTGACATTATTTATGTAATGGTGTCGTGTGACATTATTTATGGAATGGTGATGATTGTCATTATTTATGTATTGGTGACGAGTGCCATTATTTATGTATAGGTGACGAGTGACATTATTAATGGAATGGTGATGATTGTCATTTTTATGTATTGGTGACTAGTGCCATTATTTATGTATAGGTGACGAATGACATTATTTATGCATTGGTGACGAGTGCCATTATTTATGTAATGGTGACGAGTTACATTATTTATGGAATGGTGATGATTGTCATTATTTAGGTATTGGTGACGAGTGCCATTATTTATGTATAGGTGACGAGTGACATTATTTATGTATTGGTGACGAGTGACATTATTTATGTAATGGTGACGAGTGCCATTATTTATGTAACTGTGACGAGTGCCATTATTTATGTATAGGTGACGAGTGACATTATATATGTATTAGTTACGATTGCCATTATTTATGTATAGGTGACGAGTGACATTTTTTATGTATAGGTGACGAGTGCTATTATTTATGGAATGGTGATGATTGTCATTATTTATGTATTGGTGACGAGTGCCATTATTTATGTATAGGTGACGAGTGACATTATTTATGTATTAGTGACGAGTGCCATTATATATGTATTGGTGACGATTGCCATTATTTATGTATAGGTGACGAGTGACATTATTTATGGAATGGTGATGAGTGTCATTATTTATGTATTGGTGACGAGTGACATTCATTATGTATAGGTGACGAGTGACATTATTTATGGAATGGTGATGATTGTCATTATTTATGTATTGGTGACGAGTGCCATTATTTATGTATAGGTGACGAGTGACATTATTTATGTAATGGTGACGAGTGACGTTATTTATGGAGTGGTTATGATTGTCATTATTTATGTATTGGTGACGAGTGCTATTATTTATGTATAGGTGACGAGGGACATTTTTAACAGAATGGTGATGATTGTCATTTTATGTTTTGGTGACGAGTGCCATTATTTATTTATAGGTGACGAGTGACATTATTTATGTATTGGTGACGAGTGCCATTATTTATGTAATGGTGACGAGTGACATTATTTATGTATTTGTAACGAGTGACATTATTTATTTGTTGGTGACGAGTGACATTATTTATGTAATGGTGACGAGTGACATTTTTTATTTAATGGTAAAGAGTGACATTATTTATTTATTGGTGACGAGTGCCATCATTTATGTAATGGTTACGAGTGCGATTATTTATGTGCTGGTCACGAGTGACATTATTTATGTATTGGTGACGAGCGCCATTATTTGTTCAATGGTGACGAGTGCCATTATTTATGTATAGGTGACGAATGACATTATTTATGTATTGGTGACGAGTGACATTATTTATGTAATGGTGACGAGTACCATTATTTATGTATTGGTGACGAGTGCCATTATTTATGGAGTGGTGATGAGTGTCATTTTTTTATGTATAGGTGACGAGTGCCATTATTTATGTATAGGTGACGTGTGGCATTATTTATGTATTGGTGACGAGTACCATTATTTATGTATAGGTGACGAGCGCCATTATTTATTGAATGGTGATGACTGTCATTATTTATGTATAGGTGAGGAGTGCCATTATTTATGTATAGGTGACTTGTGGCATTATTTATGTATTGGTGACGAGTAACATTTTTTATGGTATGGTGACGAGTGATATTTTTTATATATTAGCCCTCTTCCTTGAGATAAAAAAATGTATAGCTAATATTGTAAACGTATTATATGCATATCTTCTCTTAATTTCTTTTGTCAGGAAAAAAAAATTTGGAGTCTAATTACTGACGGAGGAAAATAACGATTTGGTACCATTTACAAAATTGTTTAAATATTATCTCGAGACTAAAAGGCTTTTTAAAAAACTCTTTTTCAAACGGAAAACAAAGTTCGGCCATGAAGTTTATATTTTTAATATGTTGTTTTACTATCTTCTTATAAAAGGCACTCAAATTACTGTATAACCTTAGGTGTCCAACATTCAGCACACTATATTTTTTCATTTTGCTTGAGTAAATAATATCAGACATATAATAATGACACGTGACCTTACAGAATACACCGTCGACAATGGATGACAGAGATTGTTATCCATCAATAAACATATTTCATTCTCATAACAATACTCAAGTAGACCAAAGTACAATATTAAACTGTATTAGGACGAAGGAATACATAGGGTACACAAGAATTCCATTAAATTCCTCTAACATATGACCGCAAAAAATGTAGACTGGTTTCGAGACAGCAGTCTTGACACAATTGTTGTTGTATGTTGGAGAGGGCAAATTCGTTTCGTACAATAAAGGTCCTTAAAAGAAATGATTCAACAAATTGTCATATTAATTGTACGTATTAGGTGAAACAGTGTCTGTGGATAGGGTCAGATAAAAGTAAGAAAACTACAATTGGTGTTTGCTGCTATAAAAGCAGCTACAATGAGCAGTAACAACACTCTACACTCTATCCATCCATCCATCCATCAATCCATCTATCAATGCTCTCTTTCTCTATCTCTCTTTCTCTCTCTCTCTCTCTCTCTCTCTTTATATATATATATATATATATATATATATATATATATATATATATATATATATATATATACATACATAACCAAAATGAACCAATCGCGTATTTATTTATCTAGCAAAACTATACTATATCAAAGATAGAGAGAGATAAGTATATAGATAGAGAAACGGAAAGATGGACGGACGGGCAGATTGACTTACAGATTAATTTTCAGTCACAGACAGATGGATATATAAATCAATTGATATCTAGATAGATGTATAGACGAATAGAGAGACGAATGGATGAACAGATAGACAGATGGATGGATAGTTAGAAAGAAAGATAGACAGATGGATACATACATAAAGGGATGGATAACAAATGACAGATAGACTCCAAACGTTTCAGCTAATTCGCATTTATCAGTGGATCATTAATACTAACACTACGGTATTTATTACTTTTTCTGGATTGTCACTGAACCTATAGCAGAAGAAAATGTTTAGTACTTGTGTAGGTGGGCGGGTTAAGGTAAATTCACTTTTGACGCCCATGCCATATTAGTCTCATTTTTAAAACAATTATACAATGAGCATAGTGATTAAACAGAATATTTACATAGCTAACTTTTGCCTATGATTGTACGGTGTAAACAAAATGTTTCCATTGCATTTACAATTGAATTAGGTTTTTTCCCCGTAGGTATGTAGCACATTCTGGTCTACTACAGGTAAATTGACGATGAGTATAAATAAGGATTTGATAAAACATAATTCATTTATAGTTTAAATCAATATGTGAGAATCAATTTCGATAAAAGTTTACATTTATGTTGTAGAAATCAGATATATAGATATATTGCTAGAATATCTGTATTCACGTTCAAGAGGAAGACGAAATATTGCAAATTACATAAGATGATTCAACTGTCATATAAATGCACTTAAGTGAATCGTACTCAATGAATTGTGTTAAATTCTGGTTTGGTTGGCAATGCAAGGGTCTTATAATCAGAGACTTCAGTATTTTAAAAAAACTTAGCTGATTCTGTATATGCTTATAGGTTGAAATCCTCTCTGAGCAGTTGATGAATGAAACAACCCCAATTGCATCGACAGGGAAATTAAACTTGACCTATTGCAACCAAATTTGAAAATCCTGCAGCTCCTCCTTCCACAAGCAATTACCAAACTTATTAGAACAAATGATTTTGTACTTCAACAAAACACAATGTTGAGCAGGATAGAAAGCAATTCATTTACATTATTAATTATAGTACTAAACTAAATATTGAATTACTTTTGGATAATTTTGACCACACTGCTTTACCTGTTTAACTTTACGTGTGTGAGTTGTGGCGGTTTGAAAATATCAAAGTCGTTAAAAAA
Source organism: Unio pictorum (assembly GCA_030141615.1). NCBI lineage: Eukaryota > Metazoa > Mollusca > Bivalvia > Unionida > Unionidae > Unio > Unio pictorum. The sequence goes on along the minus strand of JARLTB010000156.1, from coordinate 8,907,187 downwards.
TTATGTAGAGAATATTTAAGATTATAATATTTCTGTTTCAATTCTCTAGATGTTTTGATGAAAGATTGAGTGATAGTTTTAGGATTCAAATTTTCGCGTCATAAAGACTAAGTTATCCACACTTTTGTATAAAATACCTTTGTTTGAGGCCATGGCTGACCTATACAGCTGCTTATGCATACAATATATCAAGAATATTTTGATTGATCTCTAAATATGCTTAATTTATAAACAATAACGCTAAGGGTCTTTATATTTAAACGTCGCGTGTCTATCCAACTGTTTATCATACTAGAAATTTCATTACAGTATTAAAAAGGATCCTAACTTGGCATATATTTACCGCGAACGCATTTTTGCCATGGTAAAGTTTATTACATTTATTACATGGATTCCTTTGAAAAGAAGAAAAGAACACCACTTAGGGAAAGATAGCAATGGTAACGAGTGACATTATTTATGTAATGGTAACGAGTGACATTATTTATGCAATGGTGACGAGTGATATAATTTATGTAATGGTAACGAGTGGAATTATTTATGTAATGGTGACGAGTGACATTATTTATGTATTGGTGACGAGTGCCATTATTTATGTATAGGTGACGAGTGACATTATTTATGTATAGGTGATGAGTGCCATTATTTATGTATTGGTAACGAGTGACATTATTTTCGTAATGGTGACGAGTGCCATTATTTATGTATAGGTGACGAGTGCCATTATTTATGTATAGGTGACGAGTGCCATTATTTATATAATGGTAACGAGTGCCATTATTTATGTAATGCTGACGAGTGACATTATTTACGTAATGGTGACGAGTGACATTATTTACGTAATGGTGACGAGTGCCATTATTTATGTATTGGTGACGAGTGCCATTATTTATGTATTGGTGACGAGTGCCATTATTTATGTATAGGTGACGAGTGCCATTATTTATATAATGGTAACGAGTGACATTATTTATGTAATGCTGACGAGTGACATTATTTACGTAATGGTGACGAGTGCCATTATTTATTTATTGGTGACGAGTGACATTATTTATGTATAGGTGACGAGTGCCATTATTTATGTATAAGTGACGAGTGCCATCATTTATGTATAGGTAACCAGTGACATTATTTATGCAATGGTGACGAGTGACATTATTTATGTAATGGTAACGAGTGACATTATTTATGTAATGGTGACGAGTGACATTATTTATTTATTAGTGACGAGTGTCATTATTTCTGTATTAATGACGAGTGCCATTATTTATATATAGGTGACGAGTGACATTATATATGTATAGGTGACGAGTGCCATTTTTTATGTAATGGTTACGAGTGACATTACTTATTTATTGGTGACGAGTGCCATTATTTATGTATTGGCGACGAGTGACATTATTTATATATAGGTAACGAGTGACATTATTTATGTATTGGTGACGAGTACCAATTATTTATGTATAGGTGACGAGTGCCATTATTTATGGAATTGTGATCAGTGTCATTATTTATGTACAGGTGACGAGTGCCATTATTTATGTATTGGTGACGAGTGACATTATTTATGTACTGGTGACGAGTGACAATATTTATGTATTGGTGAGGAGCGCCATTATTTATGCATAGGTGATGAGTGCCATTATTTAAGTATAGGTGACGAGTGACATTATTTATGTCTTGGCAACGAGTATCCATAATTTAAGTATTGGTAACGAGTGACATTATTTATGTAATGGTGACGAGTCACATTATTTATGTATAGATGACGAGTGCCATTATTTATGTATTGGTGACGAGCGCCATTATTTATGTATAGGTGACGAGTGCCATTATGTATGTATTGGTGACGAGCGCCATTATTTATGTATAGGTGACGAGTGACATTATTTATGTCTTGGCAACGAGCGCCATTATTTATGCAATGGTCATGAGTGCAATTATTTATGTATTGTTGACGACTGGCATCATTTATGTATTTGTGACGAGTGACATTATTTATGTAATGGTAACGAGTGACATTATTTATTTATTGGTGACGAACAACATTATTTATGTAATGGTAACGAGTGCCATTACTTATGTATTGGTGACGACTGACATTATTTATGTAATGGTGATGAGTGCCATTATTTATGTATAATGACGAGTGACATTATTTATGTATTGGTGACGAGTGACATTATTTATATAATGGTGACGAGCGCCAGTCTTTATGTAATGGTAACGAGTGACATTATTTATTTATTGGTGACGAGTGACATTATCTATGTAATGGTGACGAGCGCCATTATTTATGCAATGGTCATGAGTGCAATTATTTATGTATTGTTGACGACTGGCATCATTTATGTATTTGTGACGAGTGACATTATTTATGTAATGGTAACGAGTGACATTATTTATTTATTGGTGACGAACAACATTATTTATGTAATGGTAACGAGTGCCATTATTTATGTATAATCACGAGTGACATTATTTATGTATTGGTGACGCGTGACATTATTTATATAATGGTGACGAGCGCAAGTCTTTATGTAATGGTAACGAGTGACATTATTTATTTATTGGTGACGAGTGACATTATCTATGTAATGGTGACGAGTGACATTCTTTATGTAATGGTGACTAGTGATATTATTTATGTAATGGTAACGAGTGCCATTATTTATTTATAGGTGACGAGTGCCATTATTTATGTATTGGTGACGAGTGCCATTATTTATGTATAGGTGACGAGTGACATTATTTATGTATAGGTGATGAGTGCCATTATTTATGTATTGGTAACAAGAAACATTATTTATGTAATGGTGACGAGTGACATTATTTACGTAATGGTGACTAGTGCCATTATTTATGTATTGGTGACGATTGACATTATTTATGGAATGGTGAAGAGTGCGATTATTTATGTATTGGTGACGAGTGTTATTATTTATGTATAGGTGACGAGTGACATTATTTATGTATTGGTGACGAGTGCCATTATTTATGTATAGCTGACGAGTGACATTATTTATGTAATGGTGACGAGTGACATTATTTGTGGAATGATGATGAGTGCAATTATTTATGTATAGGTGATGAGTGACATTTTTTATGTATTGGTGACGAGTGACATTATTTATGTAATAGTGAGGAGCGCCATTATTTATGCAATTTTGACGAGTGCCATTATTTATGTATTGGTGACGAGTGATATTATTTATGTATAGGTGACGAGTGACACTATTTATGTATTGGTGACGAGTGCCATTATTTATGTATAGCTGACGAGTGACATTATTTATGTAATGGTGACGAGTGACATTATTTGTGGAATGATGATGAGTGCAATTATTTATGTATAGGTGACGAGTGTCATTTTTTATGTATAGGTGATGAGGGCCATTATTTATGTAAATGGGGACGAGTGCCATTATTTATGTAATGGTGACGAGCGCCATTATTTATGCAATGGTGACGAGTACCATTAATTATGGATTGGTGAGGAGTGCCATTATTTATGTATTGGTGACGTTTGACATTATTTATGTATAGGTGATGAATGACATTATTTATTTATATGTGACGAGTGCCATTATCTATTTATAGATGACGAGTAACATTATTTATGTATTGGTGACCAGAGATTTTATTTATGTATAGGTGACGAGTGACATTATTTATGTAATGGTGAAGAGTGTCATTATTTATGGAACGATGATGAGTGCAATGATTTATGTATAGGTGACGAGTGCCATTATTTATGTATAGGTGTCGAGTGCCATTATTTATGTAATGGTGACGAATACGATTATTTATGTATTGGTGACGAATGCCATTATTTACTTATAGGTGATGAGTGATATTAGTTATGTATTGGTATTGAGCGCCATTATTTATGCAATGGTGACGAGTACCATTATTTATGTGTTGGTGACGAATGACATTATTTATGTATAGGTGACGAGTGACATTATTTATGGAATGTTGATGAGTGCCATTATTTATGTATTGGTGACGAGTGACATTATTTATGTATTGGTGACGAGTGCAATTATTTATGTATTGGTGACGAGTGACATTATTCATGTATAGGTGATGTGTGGCATTATTTATATATTGGTGACGATTGCCATTTTTTATGTATAGGTGACGTGTGGCATTATTTATGTATTGGTGACGAGTGACTTTATTTATGTATTGGTGATGAGTGCAATTATTTATGTATAGGTGACGAGTGCAATTATTTATGTATTGGTCACGAGTGACATTATTAATGTATTGGTCACCAGTGACATTATTTATGCAATGGTGATGAGTGCCATTATTTATGTATAGGTGACGAACGACATTATTTATGTATTGGTAACGAGTGCAATTATTTATGTATTGGTCACGAGTGACATTATTTATGTAATGGGGACGAGTGACATTATTGATGTAATGGTGACGAGTGACATTATTTATGGATTGGTGATGAGTGCCATTATTTATGTATAGGTGACGAGTGCTATTATTTTTGTAATGCTGACGAGTGACATTATTTATGTAATGGTGACGAGTGTCATTATTTATCTAATGGTTACGAGTGTCATTATTTATGTAATGCTGACGAGTGACATTATTTATGTAATGGTGACGAGTGCCATTATTTATGTAATGGTGAAGAGTGCCATTATTTATGTAATGGTGACGAGTGACATTATTTATGTAATGTTGACGAGTGCCATTATTTATGTAATGGTGACTAGTGTCATTATTTATGTATAGATGACGAGTGCCATTATTTATGCAATGGTGACGAATGCCATTATTTATGTATTCGTGACGAGTGCCATTGTTTATGTATTGGTCACGAGTGCCATTATTTATGTTATGGTGACGAGTGCCATTATTTATGTAATGGTGACGAGCGCCATTATTTATGCAATGGTGACGAGTATCATTATTTATGTATTGGTGAGGAGTGCCATTATTTACGTATTGGTGACGTTTGACATTATTTATGGATAGGTGATGAATGACATTATTTATTTATATGTGACGAGTGCCATTATTTATTTATAGATGACGAGTAACATTATTTATGTATTGGTGACCAGAGATATTATTTATGTATTGGTGACGAGTGACATTATTTATGTAATGGTGAAGAGTGTCATTATTTATGGAACGATGATGAGTGCAATGATTTATGTATAGGTGACGAGTGCCATTATTTATGTATAGGTGACGAGTGCCATTATTTATGTAATGGTGACGAATACAATTATTTATGTATTGGTGACGAATGCCATTATTTACTTATAGGTGATGAGTGATATTAGTTATGTATTGGTATCGAGCGCCATTATTTATGCAATGGTGACGAGTACCATTATTTATGTGTTGGTGACGAATGACATTATTTATGTATAGGTGACGAGTGACATTATTTATGGAATGTTGATGAGTGCCATTATTTATGTATTGGTGACGAGTGACATTATTTATGTATTGGTGACGAGTCCAATTATGTATGTATTGGTGACGAGTGACATTATTTATGTATAGGTGATGTGTGGCATTATTTATCTATTGGTGACGATTGCCATTTTTTATGTATAGGTGACGTGTGGCATTATTTATGTATTGGTGACGAGTGACTTTATTTATGTATTGGTGATGAGTGCAATTATTTATGTATAGGTGACGAGTGCCATTATTTATGTATAGGTGACGAGTGCCATTATTTATGTAATGGTGACGAATACAATTATTTATGTATTGGTGACGAATGCCATTATTTACTTATAGGTGATGAGTGATATTAGTTATGTATTGGTATCGAGCGCCATTATTTATGCAATGGTGACGAGTACCATTATTTATGTGTTGGTGACGAATGACATTATTTATGTATAGGTGACGAGTGACATTATTTATGGAATGTTGATGAGTGCCATTATTTATGTATTGGTGACGAGTGACATTATTTATGTATTGGTGACGAGTCCAATTATGTATGTATTGGTGACGAGTGACATTATTTATGTATAGGTGATGTGTGGCATTATTTATCTATTGGTGACGATTGCCATTTTTTATGTATAGGTGACGTGTGGCATTATTTATGTATTGGTGACGAGTGACTTTATTTATGTATTGGTGATGAGTGCAATTATTTATGTATAGGTGACGAGTGCAATTATTTATGTATTGGTCACGAGTGACATTATTTATGTATTGGTGACGAGTGCCATTATTTATCTATAGGTGACGAACGACATTATTTATGTATTGGTAACGAGTGCAATTTTTTATGTATTGGTCACGAATGACATTATTTATGTAATGGGGACGAGTGACATTATTGATGTAATGGTGACGAGTGACATTATTTATGGAATGGTGATGAGTGCCATTATTTATGTATAGGTGACGAGTGCTATTATTTTTCTAATGCTGACGAGTGACATTATTTATGTAATGGTGACGAGTGTCATTATTTATGTAATGGTGACGAGTGTCATTATTTATGTAATGCTGACGAGTGACATTATTTATGTAATGGTGACGAATGCCATTATTTATGTAATGGTGACGAGTGCCATTATTTATGTACTGGTGACGAGTAACCTTATTTATGTAATGCTGACGAGTGCCATTATTTATGTAATGGTGACGAGTGTCATTATTTATGTATAGATGACGAGTGCCATTATTTATGCAATGGTGACGAATGAAATTATTTATGTATTGGTGACGAGTGCCATTGTTTATGTATTGGTGACGAGTGCCATTATTTATGTTTTGGTGACGAGTGCCATTATTTATGTATTGGTGACGAGTGTCATTATTTATGTAATGGTGACGAATACAATTATTTATGTATTGGTGACGAATGCCATTATTTTCTTATTGGTGATGAGTGATATTAGTTATGTATTGGTATCGAGCGACATTATTTATGCAATGGTGACGAGTACCATTATTTATGTGTTGGTGACGAATGACATTATTTATGTATAGGTGACGAGTGACATTATTTATGGAATGTTGATGAGTGCCATTATTTATGTATTGGTGACGAGTGCAATTATTTATGTATTGGTGACGAGTGACATTATTTATGTATAGGTGATGTGTGGCATTATTTATCTATTGGTGACGATTGCCATTTTTTATGTATAGGTGACGTGTGGCATTATTTATGTATTGGTGACGAGTGACTTTATTTATGTATTGGTGATGAGTGCAATTATTTATGTATAGGTGACGAGTGCAATTATTTATGTATTGGTCACGAGTGACATTATTTATGTATTGGTGACGAGTGCCATTATTTATCTATAGGTGACGAACGACATTATTTATGTATTGGTAACGAGTGCAATTATTTATGTATTGGTGACGAGTGACTTTATTTATGTATTGGTGATGAGTGCAATTATTTATGTATAGGTGACGAGTGCAATTATTTATGTATTGGTCACGAGTGACATTATTTATGTATTGGTCACCACTGACATTATTTATGCAATGGTGACGAGTGCCATTATTTATGTATAGGTGACGAACGACATTATTTATGTATTGGTAACTAGTGCAATTATTTATGTATTGGTCACGAGTGACATTATTTATGTAATGGGGACGAGTGACATTATTGATGTAATGGTGACGAGTGACATTATTTATGGAATGGTGATGAGTGCCATTATTTATGTATAGGTGACGAGTGCTATTATTTTTGTAATGCTGACGAGTGACATTATTTATGTAATGGTGACGAGTGTCATTATTTATGTAATGGTGACGAGTGTCATTATTTATGTAATGTTGACGAGTGACATTATTTATGTAATGGTGACGGGTGCCATTATTTATGTAATGGTGACGAGTGCCATTATTTATGTATAGGTGTCGAGTGACATTATTTATGTATAGGTGACGAGTGACATTATTTATGTATTGGTGACAAGAAATATTATTTATGTATAGGTGACGAGTGACATTATTTATTTATAGGTGATGAGTGACACTATTTATGTAATGGTGACGAGTGACATTATGTATGTACTGGTGACGAGCGCCATTTCTTATGTTATGGTAACGAGTGACACTATTTATTTATTGGTGTCGAGTGACATTTTTTATGTATTTGTGACGAGCGCCATTATTTATGCAATATTGACGAGTGCAATTATTTATGTATTGGCGACTAGATCCACTATTTATATATAGGTGACGAGTGACATTATTTATGTAATGGTGATGAGTGACATTATTTATTTATTAGTGATGAGTGTCATTATTTATGTATTGGTGACGAGTGCCATTATTTATATATTGGTGACGAGTGGCATTATTTATGTAATGGTGACGAGTGCCATTTTTTATGTAATGGTTACGAGTGACATTACTTATTTATTGGTGACGAGTGCCATTATTTATGTATTTTCTAACGAGAGACATTATTGATATTTAGGTGACGAGTGACATTATTTATGTATTGGTGACGAGTACCATTATTAATGTATAGGTGACGAGTGCCATTATTTATGGAATGGTGATCAATGTCATTATTTATGTATAGGTGACGAGTGCCATTATTTATGTATTCTTGACGAGTGACATTATTTATTTATAGGTGACGAGCACCATTACTTATGTTATGGTAACGAGTGACACTATTTATTTATTGGTGACGAGTGACATTTTTTATGTAAAGATGACGAGTGACATTATTTGTTTAATAGTAACGAGTGACATTATTTATTTATTGGTGACGAGTGCCATTATTTATGTAATGGTTACGAGTGCCATTATTTATGTATTGGTGACGAGTGACATTATTTATGTATTTGTGACTAGCGCCATTATTTATGACGTGTGCAATTATTTATGTATTGGCGACTAGATCCACTATTTATGTATAGGTGACGAGTGACATTATTTATGTAATGGTGACGGGTGCCATTATTTATGTATTAGTAACGAGTGACATTATTTATTTATTGGTGACGATTGACATAATTTATGGAATGGTGAAGAGTGCGATTATTTATGTATTGGTGACGAGTGTTATTATTTATGTATAGGTAACGAGTGACATTATTTATCTATTGGTGACGAGTGCCATTATTTATGTATAGCTGACGAGTGACATTATTTATGTAATGGTGACGAGTGACATTATTTGTGGAATGATGATGAGTGCAATTATTTATGTATAGGTGATGAGTGACATTTTTTATGTATTGGTGACGAGTGCCATTCTTTATGTATAGGTGACGAGTGACATTATTTATGTAATAGTGAGGAGCGCCATTATTTATGCAATGGTGACGAGTGCCATTATTTATGTATTGGTGACGAGTGATATTATTTATGTATAGGTGACGAGTGACACTATTTATGTATTGGTGACGAGTGCCATTATTTATGTATAGCTGACGAGTGCCATTATTTATGTAATGGTGACTAGTGTCATTATTTATGTATAGATGACGAGTGCCATTATTTATGCAATGGTGACGAATGCCATTATTTATGTATTCGTGACGAGTGCCATTGTTTATGTATTGGTCACGAGTGGCATTATTTATGTTTTGGTGACGAGTGCCATTATTTATGTAATGGTGACGAGCGCCATTATTTATGCAATGGTGACGAGTATCATTATTTATGTATTGGTGAGGAGTGCCATTATTTATGTATTGGTGACGTTTGACATTATTTATGTATAGGTGATGAATGACATTATTTATTTATATGTGTCGAGTGCCATTATTTATTTATAGATGACGAGTAACATTATTTATGTATTGGTGACCAGAGATATTATTTATGTATAGGTGACGAGTGACATTATTTATGTAATGGTGAAGAGTGTCATTATTTATGGAACGATGATGAGTGCAATGATTTATGTATAGGTGACGAGTGTCATTTTTTATGTATAGGTGACGAGTGCCATTATTTATGTAATGGTGACAAATACAATTATTTATGTATTGGTGACGAATGCCATTATTTACTTATAGGTGATGAGTGATATTAGTTATGTATTGGTATCGAGCGCCATTATTTATGCAATGGTGACGAGTACCATTATTTATGTGTTGGTGACGAATGACATTATTTATGTTTAGGTGACGAGTGACATTATTTATGGAATGTTGATGAGTGCCATTATTTAAGTATTGGTGACGAGTGACATTATTTATGTATTGGTGACGAGTGCAATTATGTATGTATTGGTGACGAGTGACATTATTTATGTATAGGTGATGTGTGGCATTATTTATCTATTGGTGACGATTGCCATTAATTATGTATAGGTGACGTGTGGCATTATTTATGTATTGGTGACGAGTGACTTTATTTATGTATTGGTGATGAGTGCAATTATTTATGTATAGGTGACGAGTGCAATTATTTATGTATTGGTCACGAGTGACATTATTTATGTATTGGTGACGAGTGCCATTATTTATCTATAGGTGACGAACGACATTATTTATGTATTGGTAACGAGTGCAATTATTTATGTATTGGTCACGAGTGACATTATTTATGTAATGGGGAGGAGTGACATTATTGATGTAATGGTGACGAGTGACATTATTTATGGAATGGTGATGAGTGCCATTATTTATGTATAGGTGACGAGTGCTATTATTTTTCTAATGCTGACGAGTGACATTATTTATGTAATGGTGACGAGTGTCATTATTTATGTAATGGTGACGAGTGTCATTATTTATGTAATGCTGACGAGTGACATTATTTATGTAATGGTGACGAATGCCATTATTTATGTAATGGTGACGAGTGCCATTATTTATGTACTGGTGACGAGTGACCTTATTTATGTAATGCTGACGAGTGCCATTATTTATGTAATGGTGACGAGTGTCATTATTTATGTATAGATGACGAGTGCCATTATTTATGCAATGGTGACGAATGAAATTATTTATGTATTGGTGACGAGTGGCATTGCTTATGTATTGGTGACGAGTGCCATTATTTATGTTTTGGTGACGAGTGCCATTATTTATGTATTGGTAACGAGTGTCATTATTTATGTAATGGTGACGAATACAATTATTTATGTATTGGTGACGAATGCCATTATTTACTTATAGATGATGAGTGATATTGGTTATGTATTGGAATCGAGCGCCATTATTTATGCAATGGTGACGAGTACCATTATTTATGTGTTGGTGACGAATGACATTATTTATGTATAGGTTACGAGTGACATTATTTATGGAATGTTGATGAGTGCCATTATTTATGTATTGGTGACGAGTGACATTATTTATGTATTGGTGACGAGTGCAATTATTTATGTATTGGTGACGAGTGACATTATTTATGTATAGGTGATGTGTGGCATTATTTATCTATTGGTGACGATTGCCATTTTTTATGTATAGGTGACGTGTGGCATTATTTATGTCTTGGTGACGAGTGACTTTATTTATGTATTTGTGATGAGTGCAATTATTTATGTATAGGTGACGAGTGCAATTATTTATGAATTGGTCACGAGTGACATTATTAATGTATTGGTGACGAGTGCCATTATTTATCTATAGGTGACGAACGACATTAGTTATGTATTGGTAACGAGTGCAATTATTTATGTATTGGTGACGAGTGACTTTATTTATGTATTGGTGATGAGTGCAATTATTTATGTATAGGTGACGAGAGCAATTATTTATGTATTGGTCACGAGTGACATTATTTATGTATTGGTCACCACTGACATTATTTATGCAATGGTGACGAGTGCCATTATTTATGTATAGGTGACGAACGACATTATTTATGTATTGGTAACGAGTGCAATTATTTATGTATTGGTCACGAGTGACATTATTTATGTAATGGGGACGAGTGACATTATTGATGTAATGGTGACGAGTGACATTATTTATGGAATGGTGATGAGTGCCATTATTTATGTATAGGTGACGAGTGCTATTATTTTTGTAATGCTGACGAGTGACATTATTTATGTAATGGTGACGAGTGTCATTATTTATGTAATGGTGACGAGTGTCATTATTTATGTAATGCTGACGAGTGACATTATTTATGTAATGGTGACGAGTGCCATTATTTATGTAATGGTGACGAGTGCCATTATTTATGTAATGGTGACGAGTGACATTATTTATGTAATGCTGACGAGTGCCATTATTTATGTAATGGTGACGAGTGTCATTATTTATGTATAGATGACGAGTGCAATTATTTATGCAATGGTGACGAATGCCATTATTTATGTATTGGTGACGAGTGCCATTGTTTATGTTTTGGTGACGAGTGCCATTATTTATGTACAGTTTACGAGTGCCATTATTTATGTATAGGTGACGAGTGCCATTATTTATGTAATGGTGACGAATACAATTATTTATGTATTGGTGACGAATGCCATTATTTACTTATAGGTGATGATTGATATTAGTTATGTATTGGTATCGAGCGCCATTATTTATTCAATGGTGACGTGTACCATTATTTATGTGTTGGTGACGAATGACATTATTTATGTATAGGTGACGAGTGACATTATTTATGGAATGTTGAGTGCCATTATTTATGTATTGGTGACGAGTGACATTATTTATGTATTGGTGACGAGTGCAATTATGTATGTATTGGTGACGAGTGACATTATTTATGTATAGGTGATGTGTGGCATTATTTATCTATTGGTGACGATTGCCATTTTTTATGCATAGGTGACGTGTGGCATTATTTATGTATTGGTGACGAGTGACTTTATTTATGTATTGGTGATGAGTGCAATTATTTATGTATAGGTGACGAGTGCAATTATTTATGTATTGGTCACGAGTGACATTATTTATGTATTGGTGACGAGTGCCATTATTTATCTATAGGTGTCGAACGACATTATTTATATATTGGTAACGAGTGCAATTGTTTATGTATTGGTGACGAGTGACTTTATTTATGTATTGGTGATGAGTGCAATTATTTATGTATAGGTGACGAGTGCAATTATTTATGTATTGGTCACGAGTGACATTATTTATGTATTGGTCACCAGTGACATTATTTATGCAATGGTGACGAGTGCCATTATTTATGTATAGGTGACGAACGACATTATTTATGTATTGGTAACGAGTGCAATTATTTATGTATTGGTCACGAGTGACATTATTTATGTAATGGGGACGAGTGACATTATTGATGTAATGGTGACGAGTGACATTATTTATGGAATGGTGATGAGTGCCATTATTTATGTATAGGTGACGAGTGCTATTATTTTTGTAATGCTGACGAGTGACATTATTTATGTAATGGTGACGAGTGTCATTATTTATGTAATGGTGACGAGTGTCATTATTTATGTAATGCTGACGAGTGACATTATTTATGTAATGGTGACGAGTGCCATTATTTATGTAATGGTGACGAGTGCCATTATTTATGTAATGGTGACGAGTGACATTATTTATGTAATGCTGACGAGTGCCATTATTTATGTAATGGTGACGAGTGTCATTATTTATGTATAGATGACGAGTGCAATTATTTATGCAATGGTGACGAATGCCATTATTTATGAATTGGTGACGAGTGCCATTGTTTATGTATTGGTGACGAGTGCCATTATTTATGTTTTGGTGACGAGTGCCATTATTTATGTATTGGTGACGAGTGTCATTATTTATGTATAGGTTACGAGTGCCATTATTTATGTATAGGTGATGTGTGGCATTATTTATCTATTGGTGACGATTGCCATTATTTATGGAATGGTTACGAGTGTCATTATTTATGTATATGTGACGAGTACCATTTTGAAAATATCAAAGTCGTTAAAAATTTATGTAGAGAATATTTAAGTAAGATTATAATATTTCTGTTTTTAAGCCTCTAGATGTTTTGATGAAAGATTGAGTGATATTTTTTGGATATCGAATTTTCGCGTCATAAAGACTAAGTTATCCACACATCTGTATAAAATACCTTTGTTTGAGGCCATGGCTGACCTATACAGCTACTTATGCATACAATATATCAAGAATATTTTGATTGATCTCTAAATATGCCTAATTTATAAACAATCGTCAAAGAACAAAACATATATTACAGACTCGCTAAATGTCTTTATATTTAGACGTCGCGTGTCCATCTAACCGTTTATCATACTAGAAATTATATTACAGTATTAAACAGGACCTTAAATTTGGCATATATTTACCGCGAACGCATATCTGCCATGTTAAAATTTATTACATTTATTACATGGATTCCTTTGAAAGGAAAACAAAACCTCTGGGGTCTAATTACTGACGGAGGAAAATATCGATTTGCTACCATTTTCACGATTGTTTAAATAAATATTTTTTCGAGACTAAAAGGCCCACAAAAGTCTTCTTCAAACAGTAAACACAGTTTGGTCATGAAGATTATGTTTTGAAGATGTTTCTTTTACTATCTTCTTATAAAAAGTCTTGACACAATTGTTGTTGTATGTTGGAGAGGGCAAATTCGTTTCGTACAATAAAGGTTCTTAAAAGAAATGATTCAACAAATTGTCATATTAATTGTACGTATTAGGTGAAACAGTGTCTATGGATAGGGTCAGATAAAAGTAAGAAAACTACAATTGGTGTTTGCTGCTACAAAAGCAGCTACAATGAGCAGCAACATATATATATAATCTTCAATGGCTGGGCTAATGTGACGTCATAGGTACATTAGGAATATACACATTACCAACGTGTGTTGTACTTTGCTATCAGCTTACTTCAAACACATTTCAATGCACCTTTCGGAACACAGAATTTAATTGTTGGTAATGGTTGTGTAGTCGGTACTTTTACTGTCGACATCGATGACATGTTGGGTTTATTTTTAAAACAATTCGGCATCAAATATAGTGCTTAAGTAACCCGATTTACATGAATTTGTTTGACAATCAAGAATGTAAGTTTAAGATAAGTGTATGGCACTTTTACAGAATTATTAGCAATAAATGATCAAATGCGATATGAAACGTTCAAATAACAAGTGTTAACAAGATCGTTAATGTGCATACCTTCTCTTAATTAGGTCTGTTTCTATAGTTAAAAGAACTAAGGAAGAACGATTTGATTAAACAAATATTTTTTCGGTAATAAAATTCTCCAAACTCAAAAGAAAGAATTCATCTTCAATCAGAAATCAATCAAAGATTTACTACGAAGTCTATATTGTTAAAAATTGTCTTCTACTATTTTATTAATTGTACCGTAAAACCTTAGTTTCCAAATAAACTGATAATTACATTTTTTTACATTCAGCACAATATATTTGTATTGATTTTGCTTGTGGAAATTAAAGACATATAACAGTGATGCACGTGACCATGAACATTATACCATTTATATTGGATAACATTGAGATTTTTCTCCAACAATGACCATATATTAAACTCATAACACCTTCATATAATAATCATGCAGTCCAAGGACGAGAGAATTAAAGGGGACACAATACTGCAGTTAACTATCTTTATCAAATAATCGCAATAATTGTAGGTAGATTACGAGATAGATAGATAGAGGTCAAAGACTAGATACAATAGTTGTTTTATATTCTGGAGAGAGCAAACTCATTTTGTACGACAAATGAAATTCGAAGTAATGAATCACCAAATGCACATCACTCTCTCTCTCTCTCTCTCTCTCTCTCTCTCTCTCTCTATATATATATATATATATATATATATATATATATATATATATATATATATATATATATATATCACATATGTCCACTGTCCTGATATTTATTTCACTGTCTGACACTATTTGTCAATTTTAACCGGCATGAGGTCTTTGTTTGCTGGATGTTTCTACGTGTCTTGATTTCTTATATTTTTTGGATTCGTAGTTTGTTTCTGAAGAGCTGTCATCAACCCACTTCTACTCAGACTTGTTCTATGTTTTCTTTGGGCACTCTGAAGATCGAGTGCTGGAATCTGAAGACCGAAATCCTTTCCCTGACGACGAGAACAGTTATCTTTATCTTTATTGGTCTTTATCATGTCTTTCAGAAGCTGTGATGATTAGAATCCCTACTCGTGTGGTATTTGGTTATTTTTATCTAGGGAATCTTCTATCACGATTTTATTGATTGGATTACTAAGCAATGAAATAAAATATTAAATTAATGGACAGAGTAACAAGGTCTGAGCAGAGATAGAAAACAGAAAATACATGAGCGCCTTATGCAAAGTATAACAATTTAATCAATTACATAAATAAATTATATTTGAACATGTCAGTAGAATACTTAACTTTCTCCTAGACAAAGAAATTTGCATTATTTATACGATATTCAATTATCAGTTATATTCTACCGACAAAACAATTTTCTTCTTAGAATCGAGGGACTAATCGAACTCAAAATGTGAAAATGTGAGCATCAGCTCATTGCTTCCAGCTTTCTCCATCACACTACTGGTGAGTGGTCGTCGTTGCATTATTTCGTTTCATTCTCTTTTGTTCTCACTTTCTCTTTATCATACTAGAAATACTAGTATATCATTCTCTTTTTCTCTTTATCATACTAGAAATTTCATTACAGTATTAAATAGGATCCTAACTTTGGCATATATTCACCGCGAACGCATATTTGCCATGCTAAAGTTTATTACATTTATTACATAACTTCCTTTGAAAAGAAGAAAAGAACGCCACTTAGGGAAAGATAGTAATGGCAACGAGTGCCATTATTTATGTATAGGTGACGAGTGCCATTATTATGTATAGGAGACGAGTGCCATTATTATGTATAGGTGACGAGTGCCATTATTTATGTATAGGTGACGAGTGCCATTATTATGTATAAGGTGACGAGTGACATTATTTATGTATAGGTGACAAGTGCCATTATTTATGTATAGGTGACGAGTGCCATTATTATGTACAGGTGACGAGTGACATTATTTATGGAATGGTGACGAGTGCCATTATTTATGTATAGGTGACGAGTGACATTATGTATGTATAGGTGACGAGTGACATTATTTATGTAATGGTGACGAGTGCCAATATTTATGTATTGGTGACGAGTGCCATTATTTATATATAGGTGTTTATCTATAGGTGACGAGTGTCACTATTTATGGAATGGTGATGAGTGCCATTACTTATGTATAGGTGACGAGTGACATTATTTATGTATAGGTGACGAGTGACATTATTTATGGAATGGTGATGAGTTTCATTATTTATGTATAGGTGACGAGTGCCATTATTTATGCAATTTTGACGAGTGCCATTATTTGTGTATAGGTGACGAGTGCCATTATTTCTGTATAGGTGACGAGTGACATTATTTATGGAATGGTGATGAGTTTCATTATTTATGTATAGGTGACGAGTGCCATTATTTATGTAATGGGGACGAGTACCATTATTTATATATAGGTGTTTATCTATAGGTGACGAGTGTCACTATTTATGGAATGGTGATGAGTGCCATTACTTATGTATAGGTGACGAGTGACATTATTTATGTATAGGTGACGAGTGACATTATTTATGGAATGGTGATGAGTTTCATTATTTATGTATAGGTGACGAGTGCCATTATTTATGCAATTTTGACGAGTGCCATTATTTGTGTATAGGTGACGAGTGCCATTATTTCTGTATAGGTGACGAGTGACATTATTTATGGAATGGTGATGAGTTTCATTATTTATGTATAGGTGACGAGTGCCATTATTTATGTAATGGGGACGAGTACCATTATTTATGTATTGGTGACGAGTGACATTATTATGTATAGGTGACGAGTACCATTATTTATGTAATGGTGACGAGTACCATTATTTATGTATAGGTGACGAGTGACATTATTTATGGAATGGTGACGAGTTCCATTATTTATGTATAGGTGACGAGTACCATTATTTATGTATAGGTGACGAGTGACATTATTTATGGAATGGTGATGAGTGTCATTTTTTATGTATTGGTGACGAGTGACATTATTTATGTATAGGTGACGAGTGACATTATTTATGTATTTGTGACGAGTGCCATTATTTATGTATAGGTGACGAGTGCCATTATTTATGTATAGGTGACGAGTGCCATTAATATGTATAGGTGACGAGTGACATTATTTATGTAATGGTAACGAGTGCCATTATTTATGTATAGGTGACGAGTACCATTATTTATGTATAGGTGACGAATGACATTATTTATGGAATGGTGATGAGTGCCATTATTTATGTATAGGTGACGAGTGACATTATTTATGTATTGGTGACGAGTGACATTATTTATGTAATGGTGACCAGTATCATTATTTATGTATAGGTGACGAGTGACATTATTTATGGAATGGTGACGAGTGCCATTATTTATGTATAGGTGACGAGTACCATTATTTATGTATAGGTGACGAATGACATTATTTATGGAATGGTGATGAGTGCCATTATTTATGTATAGGTGACGAGTGACATTATTTATGTATTGGTGACGAGTGTCATTATTTATGTATAGGTGACGAGTAACATTTTTTATGTATTGGTGACGATTGCCATTATTTATGTATAGGTGACGAGTGACATTATTTATGTATTGGTGACGAGTGTCATTATTTATGTAATGGTGACGAGTGACATTGTTTATAGAATGGTGATGAGTGACATTATTTATGTATTGGTGACGAGTGCCATTATTTATGTAATGGTGACGAGTGACATTATTTATGTATTGGTGACGAGTGCCATTATTTATGGAATGGTGATGAGTGTCATTATTTATGTATAGGTGAGGTGTGCCATTATTTATGTATAGGTGACTTGTGTCATTATTTATGTATTGGTGACGAGTAACATTATTTATGGAATGGTGACGAGTGATATTTTTTATATATTAACCCTCTTCCTTGAGATAAAAAAAATGTATAGCTAATATTGTAAACGTATTATATGCATATCTTCTCTTAATTACTTTTGTCAGGAAAAAAAATAGTTTTGAGTCTAATTACTGACGGAGGAAAATAACGATTTCGTACCATTTACAAAATTGTTTAAATATTATCTCGAGACTAAAATGCTTTTAAAAAAAAGTCTTCTTCAAACGGAAAACACAGTTCGGCCATGAAGTTTATATTTTTAATGTTTTTTTTTTACTATCTTCTTATAAAAGGAATTCAAATTACTGTATAACCTTAGGTGTCCAACATTCAGCACACTATATTATTTCATTTTGCTTGAGTAAATAATATCAGACATATAATAATGACACGTGACCTTACAGAATACACCGTCGACAATGGATTGCAGAGATTGTTATCCATCAATAAACATATTTCATTCTCATAACAATACTCAAGTAGATCAAAGTTCAATATAAACCTGTATTAGGACAATGGAATACAAAGGGTACACACGAATTCGATTAATTACTTCTAACATATGACCGCAATAAATGTAGACTGGTTTCGAGAAAGCAGTCTTGATACAATTGTTCTTGTATGTTGGATAATGCAAACCAGTTTCGTACAGTAAAAGGACTTTTAAAAAAAATGATTCAAGAAATCGTCGTATCAATTGTACGTATTAGGTGAAACAGTGTCTGTTCATAGGGTCAGATAAAAGTTAAAAAAAACTACAATTGGTGTTTGCTGCTATAAAAGCAGCTACAATGAGCAACAACAACACTCTACATTATATCCATCAATCCATCTATCAATGCTCTCTCTCTCTCTCTCTCTCTCTCTCTCTCTCTCTCTCTCTCTCTCTATATATATATATATATATATATATATATATATATATATATATATATATATACACATACATATATATATATATATACACATACATATATACATACATACATACATACATACATACATACATACATACATACATACATACATACATACATACATACATACATCACCAAAATGAACCAATCGCGTATTTATTTATCTAGCAAAACTATACTATATCAAAGATAGAGAGAGAGATAAGTATATAGATATAGAAACGGAAAGATGGACGGACGGGCAGATTGACTTACAGACTAATTTTCAGTCACAGACGGATATATAAATCAATTGATATCTAGATAGATGTATAGACGAATAGACAGACGAATGGATGAACAGATAGACAGATGGATGGATAGTTAGAAAGAAAGATAGACAGATGGATACATACATAAAGGGATGGATAACAAATGACAGAAGACTCCAAACGTTTCAGCTAATTCGCATTTATCAGTGGATCATTAATACTAACACTACGGTATTTATTACTTTTTCTGGATTGTCACTGAACCTATAGCAGAAGAAAATGTTTAGTACTTGTGGAGGTGGGCGGGTTAAGGTAAATTCACTTTTGACGCCCATGCCATATTAGATTCATTTTTAAAACAATTATACAATGAGCATAATGATTAGGAAAACAGAGTTCCTTTAAGATGACAAAATTACAGACAAACAGACAGGCTTATATTATATATTGTTAGAGAGAGAGAGAGAGAGAGAGAGAGAGAGAGAGAGAGAGAGAGAGAGAGAGAGAGAGAGAGAGAGAGAGAGAGAGAGAGAGAGAGAGACACACACACACACACATATATATATATGATTCACCTGATGATTCAAGATTCACCTGTTTCAACTTCAGGGACAAACTTAGCGACCTAATCGTGTTTTGTATCTTATATATTTTGAGCATGTTTTTATGTTTTCCAATTTTATTGTTTTTGTCATTTGTTGTTCTGTAGTGTAGTCATATCATTATTGATGGTGTAAAGCGCTTAGAGCTTTGAAAGATTAGGCGCTATACCAAGTCCTCATTATTATTATTATTATTATTATTATTATTATTATTATTATTATTATTATATATATATATATATATATATATATATATATATATATATATATATATATATATATATATATATATATATATACAGAATTTAATTGTTGGTAATGGTTGTGTAGTCGGTACCTTTACTGCCGACATCGATGACATGTTGGATTGATTTTTAAAACAATTCGGCATCAAATATAGTGGTTAAGTAACCCGATTTACACGAATATGTGTGACAATGAAGAATGTAAGTTTTAGATAAGTGTATGGCACTTTTACAGAATTCTTAGCAATAAATAATCAAATGCGATATGAAGCGTTCAAAATAAGAAGTGTTAACAAGATCGTTAATGTGCATACCTTCTCTTAATTAGGTCTGTTCCTTTAGTTAAAAGAACTAAGGAAGAACGATTTGATTAAACAAATATTCTTTCGGTACTAAAATTCTCCAAACTCAAAAGAAGGAATTCATCTTCAATCACAAAACAATCAAAGATTTACTACGAAGTCTATATTGTTAAAAATTGTCTTCTACTATCTTACTAATTGTACCGTAAATCCTTAGTTTCCAAATAAGCGCATAATTACTTTTTACATTCAGCACAATATATCTATATTGATTTTGCTTGTGGAAATTGAAGACATCTAACAGTTACGCACGTGACCATGAACATTATACCATTTATATTGGATAACATTGAGATTTTTCTCCAACAATGACCATATATTAAAATCATAACACCTTGGTATAATAATCATGCAGACTAAAGTAGAATAGAAACCTGTCTAAGGACGAGAGAATTAAAGGGGATACAATACTGCAGTTAACTATCTTTATCAAATAATCGCAATAATTGTAGGTACATTACGAGAGAGATAGATAGAGGTCGAAGACTAGATACAATAGTTGTTTTATATGCTGGAGAGAGCAAACTCATTTTGTACGACAAAGGAATTTTAAAGTAATGAATCACCAAATGCACATCAATCTCTCTCTTTCTCTCTCTCTCTCTCTCTCTCTCTCTCTCTCTCTCTCTCTCTCTATATATATATATATATATATATATATATATATATATATATATATATATATATATATATATATATCACAAATGTCCACTGTCCAGATATTTCTTTTACTGTCTGACACTATTTGTCAATTTTAACCGGCATGAGGTCTTTGTTTGCTGGATGTTTCTACGTGTCTTGATTTCTTGCATTTTTTGGATTCGTAGTTTGTTTCTGAAGAGCTGTCATCAATCCACTTCTCCTCAGGCTTGTTCTGTGTTTTCTTTGGGCACTCTGAAGATCGAGTGCTGGAATCTGAAGACCGAAATCCTTTCCCTGACGACGAGAACAGTTATCTTTATCTTTATTGGTCTTTATCATGTCTTTCAGAAGCTGTGATGATGAGAATCCCTACTTGTGTGGTATTTGGTTTTCTTTATCTAGGGGATGTTCAATCACGATTTTATTGATTGGATTACTAAGCAATGAAATAAAATATGAAATTAATGGACAGAGTAACAGGTCTGAGCAGAGATAGAAAACAGAATATACATGAGCGCCGTATGCAAAGTATAACAATTTAATCAATTACATAAATAAATTATATTTGAACATGTCAGTTGAATACTTAACTTTCTCCTACACAAAGAAATTGCATTATTTATACGATATTCAATTATTAGTTATATTCTACCGACAAAACAATTTTCTTCTTAGAATCGAGGGACTAATCGAACTCAAAATGTGAAAATGTGAGCATCAGCTCATTGCTTCCAGCTTTCTCCATCACACTACTGGTGAGTGGTCGTCGTTGCATTATTTCGTTTCATTCTCTTTCGTTCTCACTTTCTCTTTATCTCTGTCTGTCGTTCTGTCTGTTTACTTCTTTCGGGTCATTAACCATCTTTGTTGTAGGCCGTGCTCGTTTCAACTGCAGTACAATTATGGTACCAAGTTTTCCTTCAAATAAAGATACAATACCCAACAAAATAAGTGTCAGGATTTTTCTTCTCTTCAGATCAACAATATTCCCGATCTTCTCGGTCGGTCAGTGTATTGTCACAGTTCACTATAACCATTCAAAGCTATTGATGTATTAGTATGTATAAATTGCTTTCCTATACTTTTTTTTTTGGTGTTATTAAAGATCTGGCACATGTTTGCAGCCTGCTCTTTTTATCTTATATTATATAACAGTCTCGTTTCAATATTTCCTTACTTATAATTTCCGCCGTCTCTTTTAAAACAAATTCTCACATGAAACAAAACCATAAAACAAATCTAAGTACCTGTCAACTTGTATATGTCTTCCTACCTTCCTGACCCAATCAGCCTTGCGCAATTAAATAACGTATCTTTTATGGTCTGTACGATAATATATACTGAACAGGCAACTAACATAATCGACAAAGATCTGATTAAATTATGTTAAATATGTTGGATATATGGAATTGAATGATATAATTTGAGTGCTGGAATTGTCAGGTGTCTGATAATTTATCAAATTTCATATCTTGCTTTGATTTGTTTGCTTATTAAATGCTGGTGGCATCTTCACAGACGTGACACGTATCCATAATAACAATGTTCGTCTTCCACTGTGACCATTGTAGGTTTTACATTTTTCTGTCTTAATTTCTTTGAGGCTTGTCGCGTTACTTGGGAATGTATTATAATGGTTTCTTACCTTGGAGAAGAATAGAAGAAAAAAAAACAACTGAGTCATAGTCACTCACTGTTGCATTCATAAATCGCCTTCACTGTGGAATCCGATGTACGCTACGTTCCTTGCCGTATATTGATTACATCTGAGGTGCTCATATCCTTATTGTCTCTTTCGTCACAATTCGGTTGATTTTTATTGGTTGTCCACTTTACGGAAGCAATACACAGAGGTACTTGAACTGAAAATGCAATATTTCTTACTATCCGCCTATGTGGTGGTATTGTTTTATATCGTTAAGTAAGTTAGTTTATAATATGTGTTTTATTTTGGGAACGGCTTAAACAGAATATTTACATAGCTAACTTTTGCCTATGAATGTACGGTGTAAACAAAATGTTTCCATTGCATTTACAATTAAATTAGGTTTTTTCCCCGTCGGTATGTAGCACATTCTGGTCTACTATAGGTAAATTGACGATGAGTATAAATAAGGATTTGATAAAACATAATTCATTTATATTTTAAATCAATATGTGAGAATTAATTTCGATAAAAGTTTACAGTTATGTTGTAGAAATCAGATATATAGATAGATTGCTAGAATATCTGTATTCACGTTCAAGAGGAAGACGAAATATTGCAAATGACATAAGATGATTCAACTGTCATATAAATGCACTTAAGTGACCCGTACTCAATGAATTGTGTTAAATTCTGGCTTGGTTGGCAATGCAAGGGTCTTATAATCAGAGGCTTCAGTATTTAAAAAAAAACTTAGCTGATTCTGTATATGCTTTTAGGTTGAAATCATCTCTGAGCAGTTGATGAATGAAACAACCCCAATTGCATCGACAGGGAAATTAAACTTGACCTATTGCAACCAAATTTGGAAATCCTGGAGCTCCTCCTTCCACAAGCGATTACCAAACTTATTAAAACAAATGATTTTGTACTTCAAGAAAACACAATGTTGAGCAGGCTAGAAAGCAATTCATTTACATTATTAATTATAGTACGAACCTAAATATTGAATTACTTTTGGATAATTTTGATCACACTGCTTTACCTATTTAACTTTATGTGTGTGAGTTGTTTCGGTTTGAAAATATCAAAGATCTTTAAAAATTTCCGTAGATAATATTTAATAAATATTATAATATTTCTGTTCCAAACCTCTAGATGGTTTGATGAAAGATTGAGTGATATTTTCTGGATATCGACTTTTCGCGTCATAAAGACTGAGTTATCTACACTTCTGTATACAATACCTTTGTTTGAGGCCAAGGCTGACCTATACAGATACTTATGCATGTAATATATCAAGAATACTTTGATTGATCTCTAAATATGCCTAATTTATAATTTATAAACAATCGTCAAAGAACAAAACATATATTACAGACACGCTAAATGTCTTTATATTTAGACGTCGCGTGTCCATCTAACCGTTTATCATACCAGAAATTATATTACAGTATTAAACAGGACCTTAAATTTGGCATATATTTACCGCGAACGCATATCTGCCATGTTAAAATTTATTACATTTATTACATGGATTCCTTTGAAAGGAAAACAAAACCTCCACTTAGGGAAAGAGAGTAAAGGTGACGAGTGCAATTATATATGTATTAGCCCACTTCCTTGAGATTAAAATACTGTAGAGCTAATATTGTAAATGTATTATATGCATATCTTCTCTTAATTACTTTTGTTCGAAAAAAAATAGTTTGGGGTCTAATTACTGACGGAGGAAAATATCGATTTGCTACCATTTTCACGATTGTTTAAATAAATATTTTTTCGAGACTAAAAGGCTCACAAAAGTCTTCTTCAAACAGTAAACACAGTTTGGTCATGAAGATTATGTTTTGAAGATGTTTCTTTTACTATCTTCTTATAAAATGCACCCAGATAACTGTATAACCTTAGGTGTCCAACATTCAGCACACTGTACTTTTTCATTTTGCTTAAGTAAATATTATAAGACATATAATATTGACACACGTGACCTTCAAAAGCACACCTTGGACAATGGATGACAGGGATTGTTATCCATCAAAAACATATTTTATTCTCATAACAATACTCAAGTAGACCAAAGTACAATATTAACCTGTATTAGGACGAAGGAATACATAGGGTACACAAGAATTCCATTAAATTCCTCTAACATATGACCGCAAAAAATGTAGACTGGTTTCGAGACAGCAGTCTTGATACAATTGTTGTTGTATGTTGGAGAGGGCAAATTCGTTTCGTACAATAAAGGTCCTTAAAAGAAATGATTCAACAAATTGTCATATTAATTGCACGTATTAGGTGAAACAGTGTCTGTGGATAGGGTCAGATAAAAGTAAGAAAACTACAATTGGTGTTTGCTGCTGCAAAAGTATATAGATAGAGAGACAGAGACGGAAGGATGGAAAATAGGCAGATTGGCGGACAAACTAATTTACAATAAGAGAGACAGATGGATAGATAGTTCAACTGATATCTAGGTGCATGTATAGACGAATAGACAGACGAATGGATGAAGAGATAGACAGATGGATGGATAGTTAGAAAGACAGATAGACAGATGGATACGTACATAAAGGGATGGATAGTAAAAGACAGATAGACTCAAAACGTTTCAGGTAAATCGCATTTATCACTGGATTCTTAATACTAACACTACGGTATTTATTACTTTTTCTGGATTTTCACTGCACCATAGACATATAGGAGAAATTTTTTTAGTACTTGTGTGGGTGGGCGGGTGAAGGTAAACTCATGCATATTAGATTCATTTTTAAAACAATTATACAGTGAGCATAGTGATTAGGAAAGCAGAGTTCCTTTTATATGACAAATTAAATTACAGAGAAACAGACAGGCTTATATATTGTTAGATAGACAAAGACAGATATATATATATATATATATATATATATATATATATATATATATATATATATATATATATATATATATAATCTTCAATGGCTGGGCTAATGTGACTTCATAGGTACATTAAGAATATAAACATTATAAACGTGTGTTATATGTTACTATCAGCTTACCTCACACACATTTCAATGCACCTTTCGGAACACAGAATTTATTGTTGGTAACGGTTGTGTAGTCGGTACCTTTACTGTGGACATCGATGACATGTTGGATTGATTCCTAATACAATTCTGCAGCAATTATAGCGGTTAAGTAACCCGATTTACATGAATATGTGTGACAATGAAAAATTTAAGGTTAAGATACTTGTTCGGTACTTTTATAGAATTATTAGCAATAAATGATCAAATGCAATCTGAAACGTTCAGAATAACAAATGTTGACAAGATCTTTAATGTGCATACCTTTTCTTAATTAGGTCTGTTCGTATAGTTAAAAGAACAAAGGAAGTAAGAACGATTTGATTAAACAAATATTCTTTCGGTACTAAAATTCTCAAAACTCAAAAGAAGCAGTTCATCTTCAATCACAAAAGAAACAAAGATTTGCCACGAAGTTTATATTGTTATAAATTGTCTTCTACTATCTGATTAATTGCACCGCATGCCCTTAGTTTCCAAATAAGCTCATAATTACGTTTTTTCATTCAGCACAATATATTTATATTGAATTTGTTTGAGGAAATCGAAGACATATAACAGTGGCGCACGTGACCATGAACATTACATCATTGATATTGGATAACAAAGAGATTTTTCTCCAACAATGACTATATATTAAAATTATAACACCTTGGTTTAATAATGAAGCTGACTAAAGTAGAATAGAAGCCTGTCTAAGGACGAGAGAATAAAAGAGGACACAATACTGCAGTTAACTATCTTTATCAAATAATCGCAATAATTGTAGGTAGATTACTAGAGAGATAGAGAGATAGAGGTCAAAGACTTGATACAATAGTTGTTTTATATGCTGGAGAGGGCAAACTCATTTTGTACGAGAAAGAAATTTTAAAGTAATGAATCACCAAATGCACATCAATCTCTCTCTCTCTCTCTCTCTCTCTCTCTCTCTCTCTCTCTCTCTCTCTCATTGCGAAACGTAAATCCCTCTTTCAATTATTGAATTATGTGTTCTAGTGTTTGTTTTAGCAACGTAATCACAGTATATACTATCATAACAACAAGGCACCTACGTTTTATTTGGTATATTCTCTTTAAAACACAATGGAAATATCCCAACACATCACAAATGTCAACTGTATTTGGTTATTGTTATTTCGGAGATGATCGATCACGGTGTTATTGATTGGATTACTAAGCAATGAAATAAAATATGAAATTAATGGATAGAGTAACAGGTCTGAGCAGAGATAGAGAAAATGAGCGCCGAATGCAAAGTATAACAATTTAATCAATTACATAAATAAATTAAATTGAACATAACAGTTGAATAATTAACTTTCTCTTAGATAAAGAAATTACAGAATTTATACAATATTCAATTAGCAGTTCTATTCTACCGACAAAAAAAAATTCTTCTTAGAATCGAGGGACTGATCGAACTCCAAATGTGAGAATGTGAGCATCAACTCATTGCTTCTAGCTCTCTCCATTACTCTTGGTGAGTGATTGTCGTTGCATTATTTTGTTTCCTTCTCTTTCGTTCTCAAATTCTCTTCATCTCTATCTGTCGTTTTGTCTGTTTACTTCTTTCGTGTATTTAACCATCTTCGTTGAAAACTGTGCTCTTTTCAACTGCAGTACAATTATGATACCAAGTTATGCATCAAATAAAGATACAATACCCAACAAAATACGTGTCAGAATTTTTCTTCCCTTGAGATCAACAATATTTCCGATATTCTTTGTCATTGTCATTTAGTGTATTATCACATTTCACTTTAACCATTCAAAGCTATCGATGTATTAGTATGTATAAATTGCTTTCCTAAACTATTTTGGGTGTAATTAAAGATCTGGTACGTGCTTGCAGCCTGCTCTTTTTATCTTATATTATATAACAGGATCGTTTCAATATTCCATTACTTATAACTTCCGCCGTCTCTTTAAAAACAAATTTTCCCATGAAACTAAACCATAAAATAAATTTAAGTACCTGTCAACTGGTATATGTCTTCCTACCTTCCTGACCCAATCAGCCATGGAATCCTTGCGCAATTAAATAATGTATCGCTTATGGTCTGTGCGATAATAGATACTGCACAGGTAACCGACATAATGTACCAAGTTCTGATTAAATTATGTTAAATATTTTGGATATGTGGAATTAGTTGTGCGCTGGACTTTGTCAGGTGTCTGATAATTTATAAAATTTCATATCTTGCTTTGATTTGTTTGCTTATTAAATGCTGGTGGCATCTTCGCAGACGTGACATGTATCCCTACTAGTAATGTTCGTCTTCGATTATGGGCATTCTAGGTTTAACATTTTTCTGTCTTAATTACCTTGAGGCGTGTCGTGTTACCTGGGAATGTATTATAATGATTTCTTACCTTGGAGAAAAAGACAAACTGATTTATATTCACTCACTGGTGCATTCATAAATCGTCATCAGTGTGGAATCCGATTGACGCTCAGTTTCTTGCCGTATATTGATTATATATGTTGCGCTCATACGCCTATTGTCTCTGTATCGATACAATACGGTTGAGGTTTATCAGCTGTGCACTTTACGGAAGCAATATACAGAGGTACTTGAACTGAAAATGCAACATTTCTTGCTATCCGTCTCTGTGATCGTATTGGTTTATAGTGTTAAGTATATTAGCTTTATAATATATGCTTTATTTTGTGCACGGCTTTAGTTGCCAACAGAATATTTACATAGCTAACTTTTGCCTATGATTGTACGGTGTAAACAATATGTTTCCATTGCATTTACAATTAAATTAGGTTTCTTTCCGTTGGAATGTAGCACATTCTGTTCTATTATAGATATATTGAAGATGAGTATAAATAAGGATTTGATAAAACATAATTCATTCATATTTTAAATCAATAGGTGAGAATCATTTTCGATAAAAGTTTACAGTTATGTTGTAGAAATCAGACTTGATTCAATATAAATTATTAACGTTAAACATACCTTAGACTTAATAGTGTTCATTGGCTGTATGATTAATAGATTAATTTTGAGTTTTGTAAACACATTAAAAGAAGTTATGGATTGCATATTTGTTAGGTCAGGAGATTCAAGACTATTCGAATTTATTCAGAACCTGCAATACTGTCTGACTTGCGATAGGACAGTTATGATTATATGGAATTTGTTTTCAAAATATTGAATATGTATTTTGAATTTCTATAACAGTGAATAGTACAGGATGGAGCAAAGATGACATGGTGCTTTTCAAATTGAAGTAATGCAATTTAACGATTTTTTTTATTAAAGCAAATATCATACAATTGCAAGACCGAGTTGTCTTCCCATGAAACGGCACTATTGCTGGATGAATTGTTATAAAATCGGAAGTGCAGTTCCTTAGTTGCCTTACCATTGAATTATGTTTGATTTCTGATGTAATTTTATATTCAATTAGTTGTGAACATTGTGAATTATTGAATGAGCTAATTTCTAAATCCTAAAGACAAGTGAACTCAAATAGTATGGAATAACATTATTAATACAAACGTTGTATACCGAATGAACACTGCTCAGTTCTTTCCATCGGTTGTCAAATCCTTTTACAAACATAACGTGCAGAAGTGTCGTATACTATTAATCTGCGTGTACTTTCCTGATTTAGCAATATTTCTATCATTAAAGTGTATTTGTTGTATAATGACATCTAATTCAAATAATAGTGTTTGAGAAATTTCTGTAAGATATTTGAAGAGATTACACAACAACAAACATTTATTAAACTCATAACAACCTGGCTAATCAGTCATAAGCGTAAAAGGAACCTGCCAAAAGGTGAGGGGATACAAAGGGAACAACCCAAAAAGTTAACAGTTTTATCAATTGACACAATAATTGCAGGATGGGTTGGAGCCAGAAATCAAGGTCTTGAAATAATAGTCGTTTTGTATGCTTTAGAGATCAAACTAATTTCGTATGGTAAAGGAAATTAAAAACAATGATTCCTCAAACTATTGTAATAAAGGACAACTGTACGTAGTGGCGGGTAAACTGTGACTGTGGAAACGGTACTATTGGTGTACTGTTACCAAAACAGGAGCTACAATAAGCAGCCATAACAGTAACGTCAATACTATGATATAGAACTTAGAAGTCGTTGACGATGGCAATACCAATGAAAAGAAGAACATCAAAACCTGCTGTTACTATTGCTGCTGCTACTGCTACCGGTACTTTTGTTACTGTTACTAATAGCGAAGGAGCAGACAATAAATAACTAATTTCTCTTGATATGTAGGGCATATATTAAAACATAAACTACAATCTTTGAGTTGGTATTCAATTCTTGACGTTAAAGATAGATAGATAGATAGATAGATAGATAGATAGATAGATAGATAGATAGATAGATAGATGGATGGATGGATGGATGGATGGATGGATGGATGGATGGATGGATGGATGGATGGATGGATGGATGGATGGACGTGCATACGGACAGACAGACAGACAGATAGACAGATAGATAAATAGATAGATAGATAGATAGATAGATAGATAGATAGATAGATAGATAGATAGATAGATAGATAGATAGATAGATAGATAGATAGATAGAATCTCCAAATGGATCGGTTAATGTGCCTTTATTAGTGCATTAAGAATATAAGCAATATCAACGTGTACTATAACTTTATATTTAAATGTTATTGCAGCCTTAAAAATACGGAATGGAATTGTTTTGGTAGTGGAGGAGGGGATGGTACATTTAGTTTTGACGCCGAAGCCATAGTTGATTAAGTTTTAAAAGAAATTATTCAGCGAATATATTGCGTAGGAAATTAGATTTCCATGGAAATGGCAAAGATATAGAACATAAGGTTAGGATATCTGTATTCCGATTTAAAGACGATGAAGAAAGGACTTTGTAAAAGAAAAGATGATACACCTAACATATAAATGAATTGTAAGTGATCCATGCTACATGAATTGAGTTCAGTTTGTTTTTGGTTGTTAAAGCTGATTGTGTATATGATTTTGTCTGAAATCCTCTCTGGGCAGTTTGATTAACCCTGCAACCCCAATCGCATAGAGAGGGAAATGAAACCTGACCTATTGCAGTACAATTTGGAAAAGCTGAAGCCCTTCCTCCCTCCATACATTCCCTATTCTTTTAGACTCTAAGATTTTGTAGCGCAATAAAACACAAAGTTGATCATGCTAAAAGGCAAAAGTATTTATTGTATGAATAAAAAATATGAAAAATATGCTGGAGGTAGCGGGTTCGAACCCAGGCGGAGTCATACTAAAGACGTATAAAATTGTACTAGCAGCTGCCTCGCTTGATGCCCAGCAATAAGAGGTTAGTATTAGGACTGGTCGGCCTAGTGTAAATGTCTGCGGCCCGATGACCCTGTGCTAGACATTACTATAAACTGCCACAATGCAGATATCATAGCGATTTCACTGAAAAAAACCGTCAATAAGATGGTTGCAAATCCAAATCGCGCGCACCCTCACACGCCCACAGACACACACCCCACCCCCACCCCCACACACATTGTCTGTTTCACATTTTGGGTGTGCGCTGTGGCGGTTTGAACTCATCAAATTCATTTAAAACGTGCATAGAATATTGCTGTTTTAAGTCGCTAGATATTTTGTTGAAATCTCGAGTGATATTTTGTATGGATTATTAATGTCACAAAGACTAGACTATAAACACTCCTGTATAAAATACCTTTGTATGATTTCAGCACTTTTATAGGCATAAAATATAGCAAGAATAATTTGATATTTTCTGAATACTAAATATACCTAATAATGAATTGCTATACAATCCTCAAAGAACAAAAGCCAAGCTTAAAAAAACGCTAATGATCATTTTATTCAAAAGTGGCATGGCTATCTAACCTAATTTTCGTATGGGAAATTGTATTACAGTATTATACAGTGCCTTAATTTTGGCATACATTTACCGTGAAATGCAAATATACACAGATAAAGCTTAGTATTTTTATCGCATGGTTTCCATTGATGGGAAAAATACCACTAGAAGATATATAGAAATGGAGACGAATAATATTATGTATTTATTTGTTCTCTTCATTGCGATGAAAACGTAAAACTTCTGAAGCTCTTCAACTATTTCGAGCTAATATTGTAAAATCATGCTTTGCATTAAATTTACTATTATATAAACTGCGATAGTTTTATTTTACACGTTTATCAAGTGTAGCGAAAGCACGATTACGGTACGTAGTGTTTGATGGCTGTTTTCAAATTTGTAACATAGATATTTATCCCAACATGACTCGATTCTCATCCCGATTCAACTGCTTAAACTATATCACTATTTCAACTGTTAACTCGCTACACTTTTGCAAGGGTCACACTCAAATTAACTCTTAATTGCATTCTGTGAAAGAGTTTAGAAACTTGGCATGACTATTTATTTGTTCATTTCACACTGCGACAAAACATTGCACACGGATAAATAGAGAGCCAATCAGTGGCTTCAGTTTGCATAAGAATCAACTTTTGAACAGTCTACATCAAAGGGTGAATTTATTTGATTGAATTTTGTTTGTTTACTTGGGGCACTTTTCAGAATAATTAGCAGATAATGATCAAAATCGATCTGAAACATTCAATATAATAAGTGTTGACAAGATCGTAATGTGCATATTCTATTAATTACGTAAATAATATACGAAGTATGCTATTGACGCATGTGACATGTACATTATACCTTCGACAATTGTTAACATAGGGTTTGCTTTCAAACAAAAAATAATTATTAAACTCACTACATCTTGGTATATAACTCAAGCTGACCGAAGTACAGTAGAAACCTGTAAATGGACAAGGGAATGCAAAAAGGGAAACAATAATTATCAGTCTGTCTGCCTGTCTGTATGTCTGTCTGTCCTTATCTCTCTCTTGATAGATAGATAGATAGATAGATAGATAGATAGATAGATAGATAGATAGATATATATATAGATAGATAGATAGATAGATAGATAGATAGATAGATAGATAGATAGATAGATAGATAGATAGATAGATAAGCAAATAGAGGCACAGACGGACAGACTAATGAATATGTAGACAGATTGATGGATGGATGGGTGGATGTAAGTATGGATGGATGGATAGACAGATGAACGAATGGACAGATAGACAGATGTATGGATTGTTAGACAGGTAGAAGTATGGATGGTCAGATAAACCAATGGATAGACAGATAGTCTTCAACGTTTCGGCTAATTAAACTTTGTCAGAGGAGTTGTAATATAAACACTATGAACGTGTAGTATATATCAGTTACACTTTCTCTGGAAATGTCAATGCACCAGTGACCTTGAGCAAAAACAAATGGTGCTGGTGGGTGGGTGATGGTACGTTCACCTTTGACGGTTACGCCAGATACGATTCATTTTAATTAATTATTCAGTGAACAAAGTGGTTAGGGAAGCAAATTTCCTTAATAGGAGAGACGATGACGAATACAAGGCTCGGATACGGATAAAGAAGAAAGGGCTGGGCAAATACTGAGACGATGAGATAACCGAAACTGCTGTGAATGGACGTGGCACATAATTAACGAAGTGTAATCGGTTGTGGTTTTAGTGGAAATGCAGGGGATTTATTACCAATATTTAAAGAAATAAATAAGTAGCTGTACCATTGAATGTGGAGACAAATCACGTTATAGTTAAAAATGGATATCAAGGTTGCTGCACAGGCAGAGCCGGGGAGGAGGGGAGGGAAAGAATAACATGTGGAATCAACGTGTGATACGGTGAAAATGTTTGCTTTAATTGACTCCAAAACAAAACCATTGACCCCATGCAAATGTTGATAACAATTGTTTAAGTAAATATGCATAGCATGTGTTGTGAAGACTGTACATTCAATTAGAAGCCTTGCGTCGTTTCAAGCACACGGTAAGAATGATTGAACTGTTTTATGCACCTTACTTATGTGTTTAGACTGCTTTGAGTTCTTTTTTAACTTTTAGTAACATTATATCATACACATTTTTGGGGGTCGGATGGGGTTCTCTTTTCGTGCCAATAAGAACAGAAGAATCTAAGATATTTGATCAATTGAGTAATTCACAGGAACCATTTTCCCTACCCCCATCCTATTCCATGTTTGCCCCTTTCTTTTGAAGGAATGATAATAAAGTCACGTGACATCGATTTAAGTCACTTTGAACTAAGGTTTGAGGATATTTTTCTTCTCCTCAGCTACACGATATAAAAACGGATATTTTCAAAGGGCTTTTGAATAAAATATATTGGATAGCCTTGTACGGTAAACCTTCTCTGTCTTTCCCCAGTATCCCAGAAAAAAATATCCCCACAAACCCCCACCAGCATAAAAAATAAAGAGACAGAATAAATAATAAAATCGGGTTTCCAATAATCCAAAGACAAGCTGTTTTTATGTTGATCCTACAGGAAGTCGTCTACAATTATCCAAAGTCTACAATTTCAATTCTTAGGCTTGAAAAAATACCCCAAAACTATTATTTGTTATCTTGCCATTACAATTTCATATCAAATAAGGCTATGTGTTTTTTTTATATATAAACGTATGAGACAATTAAATTTGAGAATCATTTGGTATATTGTCTTACTTTGCAAAAATATATATTGAAATTCCTTCATTATCTGTCATTCTCTCACAGCGTTATTGAATGAAAAACAGCAATCTTTTTGCTTGCAGAATAGATCGACGAGTTGTCGGAAATTTTATTTACGTGTATGATTGACAAGCACAAATGATCGTTTGTGGAACATCAGACGTGCTTTGTACAGAGTTCTGTCGAAAGACAAAACTTACGCATACGTTTCTTTGTGAGAAATGTTTATTTAGATATGCGCAATCTACCGTCTTCTCTATGGAGTCATCAGTCGTATGTACTCTTCGTCTTGAATGTGTCGACGTATATGTTCTTATGTTTACTTTCTTTACGATATTGACCTGAATTTCAGACATCGCTAAGTAGGTATTTCAAGCTAGCGGTTCACTCTATTAAACGAACGGTAGTAGATGGAAGATCAAACGTGAATTAAGATGATTCAAAAGGTTGACGAATGGGAGGTGGTATGGTGACCATACCTTACTATCGTCACGTGGGTTCATTGACCAATCATTTGACGGGCTACTAAAACACCTAAATAACATACTAATTCTGAAATTTATAACAACCTTAAGAAATAAATTGTAGCCCCACAATGAGGTCACATGGGTTCATTGACCAATCATTTGGCAAGGCTACACACTTAAAACAACCTAATAGAATTAGATGAAGCATCAGGGATAACAAAAGATATAGAAATAAACATTGAAGCATTTAAGAACATAACATCAGGTACAAAAACAAAAAGGTGGACTATGGATACCATCATCTTGGAATTAACACTCCTCTCTATCTATTTCTAACTTTTTCCATATACATAAAACACCAAGATCATCAGACCCAGTGGCACAATGCTGCATTCAAATACCAATTGTTAGTATTCTCCTAAAAACTAAATAAAAAATACAAGGTGGTATTAAACCTCGAACCATTAGGAACGCAGGACTAGTACATCCAAATTGATAGGGACAATTTTAGATCTAGATACCCAGAAGAGAGGAGGACACAGGTGCTGACAATCAAGATGAAGGGAGGCCCAAGGAACATGAGAAGACAGGAGGACATCGGAGCAAACAAAACAGAATGAGGGAAGACTGATTACCATTAAGTAAACCCTCCATCAAAAAGCCCTTCTAAAGGCTACTGCCATTTAGCCATTACAGAGCTCTCATTTGGTACGAAAGCTCTATTTGACAAGCTCTTTTGAGAAACCGAACTTGATAAATGTCGAACACCGCCAATCAAAATTCACAATCCATATAACCTAACAGTGACCAGCCTACATATGTTGCACAGACATTCTATAATTAAAAGTGTTAGGTACTTACAATACGTACACTGGGTACTAGAAACATTGGTATATTATGAGTTAGAAAAAAATCTTCAACTACACAAAATTTGATTTAATTACACAGGTGGCTTACACCTTATTGGTATAATTCCCGTCCATTAGTGAAACTGGACCTGATTTGAAATAAGTATGGCTAGGGCGTTTTAAGGCTGTCGACATATATGGGTTGGCTTATCGGACCTTTTCCTTCTTTCTCGCGACCAGAAACCCTCAACATGACGAGACGTGAAAACCATTTTCCACCAGTCATTATTTTGTGCCATTGCCACAATCCTTCCGATTGATTGATAGGGTTGAGTGCGTGTTTGATATATTCCCACTCACCCAGGTCCTACATTCATGTCGATAGTCCCTCAATAGGGGCTCGACATGACGACCAAATTAAATAGCACACTATGTGTCGCCCGTGGGGATGTAACACATCCTTACCCCACGGGAAAAATTAAATAACTTTCTTTTGAAAGATAAAACAGTGAATAATGACCCTTCGTGGCCGGTTCACCTTAATTTAACATTCATTCATTCACTATTCAATTGGCAATTAGCCCATATGTTCACAGCTGGAGGCGTTATGGGGTCAAACGAGAAATCCTAAGCTAAATAGGTCCATATGATATTATGACACCAGCTTCAAATGGCCCAAGATTTCCACATATTTTTTGGTCTGGTTTGACTCAAACCTGAAATACCCTACACTTACCCTACATTGACGTATCTGTCAGACCGTCCCGATCAGAGCACACCTGATGTGTACGTGTCACGCTGATCACGACAGAATGTACTGCGAAATTATCTATAAAATAGTTTACATCATTACAATGTCTTCCTGTGCTTTGACGCTGTGGACATTCTGGAGCCTATTGTACTAAATTTAGAGAGATGTAGTAGGTATCTTAATATTTATCTCTAGAGTGGTAGTAAGTATCCTTATAAGAAGTATACTTGAGAGAGAGAGAGAGAGAGAGAGAGAGAGAGAGAGAGAGAGAGAGAGAGAGAGAGAGAGAGAGAGAGAGAGAGACAATATTATGATCTAATGACATGTTGATTAAAACAGAAGAAGAGAGAGTCAATCCATCCATCACGAAAAAGGCTGACGTCTCCTATTCGGATAGAGTTTATGACACCAGCTGATTTAAAACCATCTATAGTCATCGACAAAATCTAACACGTTTAATAATCCAAAGCCAAGCTTACCATAAACTATGGAACCACTCGTAGCATGATCCACAGTTTACATAATAAAAGTAGCGGATGCAGACAAGTGTAATTACTATACGCAGGATCGTCAAAATTAACAACTCCCAGGATCAGATTTGTAACCCATGTAAATGTCATGCGGCGAACGTAAGCCGACAAGAATGAGACCGCATATTGGAAAGAGCGTGGTCACAATTGACAATCGCACAGACCCAAACAACGAAGGGTGGCAGAACTCCTGTTACATGATATCAATTAGGCATTTGCAAGTGATAGTGCCCGGCATTCCTGAAATGGAAAAACTTAAAGATGTGTTGCCAGCTCGATATGCTTTAAATGTGTACCACCAAGTCGTTCGTGCATCTTTGTTTCTTTCGATGACCAGATTTCACAGGCGGAAAATACATTTACGTGTATGATCACACGAATATGTCGCTGCCATTACCAGTATTACCGGTTTTGTCGTATACAGTTATTATCGCGAGAAACGTTAAAAGGAATTTGCAATCGTGATCATTGCGAAGAGAGATATCCGAGTTGGTTATCGTCCACATCACTCATTTCTGAAGGTAATGGACGAATTCATTATTCAAAGAGGTACTCGAATCTTTGTTAGTTCCAAGTGTTACGAACAACATCGCATGAAACAAATTAGTTAACCAACATCAGAAGCGTGCTTGAGAATTATTGAGATCATGCTGTACTTTTTTAACATTGTATTTGAACTAATAACACCAAGGCATACTGTTGCCTGTGGGGGGGTGGGGGGTGGGGGGGTGAGGAGATGCCGTAATGAATTAGCAGAAGACACAAAAGAAGATCAACACAAGAAGAAACTAAACAAGTGGATTCTATTTTTATTTTCAAAGTAAGCAAGAAACTGTGGCATTCACGTACCTAATTTCTGCGTAGACATCACATTAGGCAGTCTTTCCATAAAGTATCTAAAGAGAATTAACTTCACCTTGACCATGTTGCCCCTCTCTCTCTCTCTCTCTCTCTCTCTCTCTCTCTCTCTCTCTCTCTCTATATATATATATATATATATATATATATATATATATATATATATATATATATATATATATATGCTGTATATTATATGTAAAAGTCTTGTAGGCTTATATCGATTATCTGGTTTATGAGATTACTGAATGAATATAAACAATCTTTTCAAGTGTTATAGACAGAAAGCAAAGACAAACGGGAAAAAATAATAAATATTGAAATGTTCTCCTTATTGTTGAGCAGATTCTTCTATTCTTAGAATATGGGCTTTCATTCGTCGTAAGTTATGTTTCAATGTTTCGCTTTTTATTATAAGAAAATAAATTATTTGTTGAATTTTAAAAGGTTGTTGCTTATTTCTTTTCGTTAGGTTATTTAAGACCATTATGTCGTACAAGTACATAAACGTTCACTTTGATAGTCGTTGGCAATGGTGCGTAACTCTTTCATAACCTAGGTTTGACTTCTTGAGTTAATTCTCCTAGACTGTACCATCGAAATCTATTTTTGCAGTTCAACTTCATACCGTCACGTCATTAGTACATTTTTATTGGAATAATTTAAGCAACTATCCTTGTTGTTTGTGACGTGACACTTTGATTTAAGTCTATGTCTGGCACTTCGTGCCTAATGGGGTTGAGTTATATGGATTCTGAGTATAATCTAGAGACAAGATGCAAGGAAGTCCACATAATACCAATTTCTTCAATGGGTACTGTTTTCATGTGAGCTTTTCGACGGAAGTATACAAATAACTTTGGGGTTTGGTTAGACATGTCTGGTAGTATTTCAAATTGGGCTGGGGATATACCAAAACATATATTTAAGACTTTTTTTATATCCGTAACGTTGAACTATTAATCTCTTTATACTACAAAATGTTTAAAATGTTCACTTTTGTGTCCGATATGTCATAATCTGACACCAATGGTAGTATGGTTCATTGGGTACAAAATATTAATAACATTCGCTTAACATTCATGGATCTCTTATGAAGAAAGAAAGTTGATCACAGTTAACTTTATATAATAAAGTTACATTCTAGTTCCTCATGAATTTAGCTGAAGTTTTCAATAATCTTCGGGATTACATAATGAAACAATTGTACTATCCCTTTTAAAACAATTAGCCTTGGTAGTATTTGGACTGCCTGTTGTACTCAAAGTCAGGTCAAATTCTGCTATAGCCATAATGCCAGTCTAGTTCTCTGATCCTTTCCCATTAAGGACACATATACTAATCCAGGACACAGATATGAAATTTCAGTATCAGATTGTTTCATTTAGAGTTTTCCTATCGTAGTCACTAAATATAGAAGTAAATGTGATCATTTATGTTCAGAGTGTTCTTTAGATTAATTGTATATCATGCGTTGTTCCTTATGAATAATATTTTCCTTTTATTCTCAGTTTTTGTAAGGTATAAAGTATTGGTTAAAAAGAAGCATACTCATCGTACGTGCATTGTACGTGTACACTCCTATGCACGTGCTTTGTTCTACGTTGGCAGTAAGAACGTGTTTGATATGGATTAAGGATATATTAAGTATACTAGTTTCAGACATAGACTTATTCATTTGCAATATCAAACACGTTGGAAAGATGGCCATTTTAACTTAACCGGCTTGACACAGCTCTTCGGTTTTTGTGCTGTTTTTCATGATATGTGTGCTTGTTGTCTATCTTCCTCTACATAATTGTGTTTCATCATGTATTGGCTGTTCCGTTCGTATATGTGTCTTCATCTCCTTGTTTTGGAAACAAGAACAATTATAATATTTCTCAGCTGTCTTGCTTCAATATTACGACGTCCTTTGTTCTTGAATAAACCGCCTTCACATGATCGACAATCAACCCGTTTATGCTATGACGTACCCTCATTAATTGTTTTAAATGACCAATCCTTGGTTCTTCATACTACATTGTGCTCAAGACTAAACGAGCTGGGACTACATTCATCATTACTTAACTGTAAACTGAAGCGAAAAAGAAACGTTGTTTCAAATCTGGCCGGCGTAGAACATGAAGAAAAATGCCAGTTATGCCATTCGGCCTTTAATTTGATAACCTGGTGCAAATCCATCTTAAATCGTCAACCGTTGTGTCAACTGTCCCAGAGATACCACTGCGCATTGCATTATTCAACGCTCAATTAGTAGGACCACCAGAAAAGCGCACGCACAGAAATAGTTAAATTTATCAACGACCAGAATATCGACGTCTTCTTCCTGGCAGAAACATGGCTAAAACAACAGGCGATGAGCCCAAGTGCGCGGATCTAACACCCACCGGTTACTCAATCAAATCGTTCCCCGCAACTCTCGCTGAGGTGGAATTGCTGCCATCACAAAGAATGCCATGCTAAAATGTCTTAAATACAACACAACCTTCAATTTGTGCCACACATCGTTTGAACTAGTCCAAACAACACTCACAATGGAACAAAGGTCAGTCCATTTTTTCTGCCTCTACCGCCCTCCTTCTAGTAGAAACATTGAGCTGACTAAATCTCTCTTTTTGGAGCAGTTTGCGAATCTCCTAGAGTATAGAAATTTGATAGGTGGCATCCTGATGATTCTTGGAGATTTCAACTTCACTTTGACTGTCCTGGAAACTCATACACGTCAAAACTCCTAGATTCCATTCATGTTTTCAATCTTAAACAGTCAGTTAACCAACCCACCCATACTCTTGGTCACATTTTAGACTGTGATCCACCCTTGTATCCCAAGAACCTGCATCAGATCACCTCTGCATTATATGCCAACTGGATGTGTCAATCCCTAATCTCCATCCTTATTTGCTACTAAAAGACACCTCCGTATGATAAATAGAACCAGACTAATCCATGACATTCAAGCAAACCTAACAATTTTTTTACCTCCCACAGCAGAACAACTCGATAACTGCCTGCGTTCATTGCTTGTAAAACATGCCCCA
Organism: Unio pictorum; assembly: GCA_030141615.1. Classification (NCBI taxonomy): domain Eukaryota; kingdom Metazoa; phylum Mollusca; class Bivalvia; order Unionida; family Unionidae; genus Unio; species Unio pictorum. The sequence continues at coordinate 8,865,426 of JARLTB010000156.1, read as the reverse complement.
GCCACCAAGTGCAGAGTATTATTAAGAAGTGTTCTGCGTGGTATAGCAGTGTTAGGGACCAGCTTCGCACTGCTAAATGAGACCGCCGTAAAGCAGAGAGGCGTTGGCTTTCCACCAGACTCACTATTCATAAACACATATATGAAGCCGCTAAGAAGAACGTCACGTCACATAGTCCATTTAACCAAATTATCCCACTACAGTACTAAGATCACAGAGAGTTCCAGCTGCAAAGAGCTCTTCGAGATAACTAACAAACTAATGTCAAGGAACAAATGTTCACCACTTCCAGCTACCTTCTCTTCAGTAGACCTTCCAGACCTATTTGCAAATTTCTTCCGTGACAAGGTACAAACCATTAGCGATACGCTTGACAACACAATTTCCATTGACTCGTCGTCACCATAAAATTTCGATAAATAATTTCAGCGACAACCATTAGGAGCATTTGAACATGTCTCTATGGATTTAGTACGGACAATCGTGATGAAGATTGCTGAAGAGTTTTTGGACCTGTTGTCTTTATACACTCAGGCGCTCTCAAGTGTCATAGTTCATAATCCAGTGTCTCACCATTTGTACGCTGATGACACCCAAACATACAATCTAGCCACCCAACTGAAGTTGATGCTACCATTCAAGGAGTAGAGAGGTGCATTTATGATGTGAAATCATGGATGACATGTAAAAAGCTGCAGACGAATGATGATAAAACGTAGGCCATTCTCATCACAACACAAAGACTTTCTTATTCACATCCGTTATTTCAAACAATAAATATCAGCAACACCAACATTAAATTCACATCAGTACGAAGCCTAGGTGTTACTCTAGACAGTACTCTCACATTGCATCAACATGTCTTGAACATATGCAAGGCTGCATATCGTGAGTTGAGACGAATCAGCTCCATTCGCAAATATCTTTCAGTTGATGCCACTAAAATAATTGTGTGTTAATTAGTACTTTCAAGACTGGTCTATTGTAACTCAGTTCTATCTGGTTCGCCTCAATTTCTACTCTAGAAACTTCAGAAAGTTCAAACATAGCTGCTCTAGTCATCTTTAGAGTATCACGACCAGAGCACATCTCCCTGCTGCTCTGTATCCTACACTGGCTATCTATTCGATCCAGAATCAATCTAAAAATTTGTTCTCTGTGTTACGTGTCACTAACGGACTCCAGTCGAGCATATCTACCCGGCCTCACCCATGTGTACACACCAGCAAGATACTTATGCTCCTCTTCTGACAATCGTATATTCATTATACCTACTATGCAACCGAAATCAAATGGACAACGTTCTTTTGCATACCAGGGCCCAGCAACGTAGAATGAATTGCCCATTGAAATTAGACACGAAGACACATTGCTCCCTTTCAAGAGTACTCTTAAAACTCACGTGTTTTGACTGCAAGAATAAACTTAAGACCTAATAATGTTTCCTACCTTAAATAGTTTCAGCAGTTTCTATGTTTTCCAATTTCATGGTGTGTTTTTTTGTGTTGTGTTTTTGTGTAGTGATATCATTATATATGTTGTAAAGCGCTTAGAGCTTCTAAAGATTAGATGCTATACAAAGTCCTCATTATTATTATTAGTTGTTCTCTAAATTCGGTAAAGAAAATAGAGAACGTATAAAAAATCTAATTCACTGCGTCTACAAATAGAGAAACATAGACGTAAGAGAAGAAACCAAAGTAATTATATAGATATATTTTCCACATACACTCTAAGATATTACGTCAGGAATTTACCTAAAGTTCTAAAGTTTAAAATTTCCGACATATGGAGAAAAGCCTTTTTCTCGCCGACAAAGGGAGAAATTGCAAACATGTCAAATCGTATATTTAAATTTATAATAAGACTAATTGTTCAAGTGAAGAATAAAAGATTGCTATAAGAACGTTTCCCGATGTTTTTCTATGCACGGTAATTGGCGGTAAATCGTGTATTTCTTTTTGCTTTAGGTTCTAACGTCATTTTCAGCACACTATAGGCTTTCCATAGTATAAATGGTAGAGGAAGAACCCGGGAAAACCTTGAAAGCAACCACCGACCGAAAAGAAAAGTCGTCCATTACAATTGATCTTGCCTTGACTTACTCCGAATAGAAAATCATAATACAGGCGAATCAAAGACTGAAACTTCATATTACAATTCACTGTTTCAAGTCGGCTATGGTTTACATCGTCATGTATAGCACTATAGGTTTTCGGTAACAATCGTCAGTGGAACAGCACAGAAGTGGGTATTTTTTAAGCTGGCGATAAAATGTACTCAAATTACATATCTGGTGATGGAAAAGTTTTGAAATTGTTACACAGTGTGGAGATTTTGGTCCAATAGTGAACATTAGTTTGTAGCGTCACATAGTAGGAATGATATCAGTAACTACCTGTACTATGTCCACCATGATGTCATTGTATCTTCGGGTTAGGATTATAAGCCTGGCCTACTTAATTCAAAACCAAGTTTTAGGCAGGGCACATCAGTGTATGTTTTCAGTATTGTTTTAGGAAAGGTTAAACATTATTGTTCTTTCTAAAAATATGAGTTGAGCGGGTATGTGGTCAATTACAAGGGTCTATTGTACATTTAGTTTTTATTTTACTCATTTGAAAAGTCATGTTAAAATTCTAATACGGCTCGATATGCACGATTTTGGTGATTTTCCTTGCGGAAATCGTGTTGCTCTTTCGGTGTAATAACCTTCAAACAATAGGATGCTCTTGAAAAACGGCACACACTGAGCACAAAAAATCTGTGATACCGACTACATGCTTATAAATTGAGACATATATATATATATATATATATATATATATATATATATATATATATATATACACGTACGTACGTACATACATACATACATACATACATACATACATACATACATACATACATACATACATATTTACATACATACATACATACATACATACATACATACATACATACATACATACATACATACATACATACATACATACATACATACATACATACATACATACTACTTTTAATATGTTTTAATATTAATTTCATTTTAGGTCTAATATATTCAGTACAGTTGTAGCATGAAGTTAATGAGTGGCTGTATCGACAGATCAGATAACATTAGTAGGGACTACCAGTAAGATGAACAATTTAAAAAATGTATTTAATATGTTTGCACGTCTGCTTCTTAAATCAATGCAGGAAAAATACGTGGACGTAAACATACGACTAAGCTATGCGGAAGTGAAGGTGGCATGCTTGTTATCTAATCCTACAGGGAAATTATTACAAGGTTGGAAACCGATCAATGTGAGGTACATTCCCGTACACCAGAACTAATGTATGTATAGAATGTACGAAAAATAATTCAGCCTTATGGAAGTCTGAAACATATTTCATCCCTATATCTGCGAACGCACCACCCCACCCCCAGTTGGCGACCCCCACGGGTCATAGCCCTATATGCATTCATTAATTTTACATATCTCAATAGAGGATATTCAGTGCCCGGTAAACCTTAAACAAATATAACTATGCGTAAGGTAAGCTATCTTTTATATGTATATCCCCTCAATATAAATTGTGATAGAAGCTTTATCTTTGGATCACATAATACATTGGTTGCCCACAAACCACAGTGTGTTCATCTGAGCATCTGTCAAAAACAAATGTTTCAGTAGGTAACTTTATACGCACAGAGTTTTGTTTAGCCGAAAAGAGATTAGTAATTTCAATACCGACTTGAGTAAATTAAAAAGGTACCTTCTGTGGATAACCACTATAGTTACGACCTATTATTCTTGACAGCGGCTATGTCATCGTATCTCTACACCTCTAAATAAATGAACAGTTATATGTCATAACTAAACAACGTGTTTATACACGAGTACACAAATGTGTTTAATTCAGCACATTGGCATATATTTACTCATCGCTACCCTGATATCACACGTATCATGGTAGACCATGTAATAAATTAACCACTTGTCAACCTCGGACTGGGTTGAAAGTTGAAAGAAAAAATCTAACTCTGTCTCGAGAAACAGTTTTGTTTCTACACTCAGCAAACACCTTTGAGCGGGGGTATTCCAGTTGCTTGCTATGTGCAATTATTGCAAACTGAAGAAACCAATTCGTTCATCCGAGCAACCGGCATCGAAAACAGCCCTGTTATGGCTGAACCTAGACGAATCTGTTCCACACACTCAAATAGAATCTGAGCGCATTTATGAAGTTACTGAATTTACCACCGACGGGGTGTTAAATCAGCTGGCAGCAGATGAAAGCAAATATAACATATTTTCCCCACTCGTTGATGGATATATGTGCCAAGGTGGTATTATCAAAGAATCGTATCAACTGTCATATAATATTGTTAAAGGTCATGTATAAATTGCTCGTGGGAACGATCCTGATGTACCACCACCAACTCGAGACCGTCTTGGAAGCATATCTGTGAAACTTTCATTTGCAAACTGCAGCAGCAATTGCTAAACCTCTCCGAGAGTGCTCCTACAAGGACGCAGTGGCGTTCACCGATGTATCAATCCCAGTTACGTCCCCTGTTATATATATGTTAAGCAAATATTTCGGCTTGCAGCAAAAGTCAAACCTGGTCAAATGAAATTCAATAAGGATGTATTTGCTCATTTAATAATTATGGAACAAAGATGATAATTGGATATAAACGGACAACGTAATCAATGTTTTGAAGGTGCTAAGTGTGCTGAACACGTATATAACTCTATTTTAGGAAATACGGGCTCCAGACGCTGATATCTTACATACCTTAATGACAGTTGTACTGGTAGAAACGGATATACTGTTCGAATTGCGTGTACATATTTCACTTGTGTGTGATGACCACAACGGAATGGTCCGCATGTCGTGCAATAAGCGACTGTATTGCAATTGAAGAAATATGACAGCGTTAATGTTAGCAATGTAAAAAATATCGAAGAAGAATAACACCTTCAAAATGACATTATCACGAGAACCGTGCTGATCGTGAAATACAAGCGAGCGAGTATGATCGTTGGTACTATTTGCAGGCTTTATCTTATCGTTTATCTTGCTATATGTATTATACCATAGTTACATGCATTATCGTCCAATTCAGATAATACAAACCCATATCTTTTGAAATTTGCTTACTAATCTAATATCGAACTATGATGCATTAAATCACCTGGCAAATTGAGTTAAATGTACTCGTGTCATATGATTGCATTGATAAAATGACCAAGATCTAATACAAGAAGTATATATATATATATATATATATATATATATATATATATATATATATATATATATATATATATATATATATATATGCATAGTTGATTAATGTAATTGCTTGTTTGTTATTGTTTTAATTCCATTACATGCTATTGCAATGTTAATTTAAAAAGAACAACTAAATTTGACATTTTTTAGAAATTCTATTTCCAAAACTACAGTTCAGTTTGAACTGCTGTTTTCCAAAACACTTAAAATAGAACCTTTGTATCTATTACTGACCTGGTTTTTGATCTTGATTCAGAAATCAGTGAGAGTTAGAGTTACTAACATTTTTTTTACATTCTTAACATAAAGTGAAATCGAGGCCAAACATGGAATACGTGCTAAATAACGTGTATTAATTAGGTTTTTCGATTGGATTGACCCACGTCCAGGCATCTGTTTGGAGTCTTACTAACTACAAACAAATTAACCACTATACCTTTGAAGACGTGTTCACCAATTATAGAAAGTTTCACTCAACATGCTCGTCTTTAGGTGAATCATTTCAGTTTGTTTTACTGTATACACTTCTAGAATTGATGGGAATCAACTTTATTTCAAATATGTTTTAATGTAATGGTATGGATAGAGGATAGAATTTAAGCATGTGTTCCAAGCTTGGGACTTACCAAAGACCTTGTGTCACATATATACCAAAAACACACGCTGACAACCTACTCTAGCTTGCCTGTTGACTGGAACTGGTATCGAACCCGCAAACCATGGACTAAACGTCCGACATACTACTATCTCATACATGTTTTTAGTTTGCAAAATATATGCTTCTCAAATGATTAGTCTGTTGATCTAGGTGCCATGTAGTATTCCATACATGCAAGATTAATTTGCAATCTTCAACGAATCCTAGTTGTTGATTTTTCTTGTACAAATATTTGGCAGGTTCGTGCTATTACCATCTTCATTGTCTGCGTATTACCGTGTCGTCCAGTTCATCTACAATGTTGATCGACTTCAACTTTAGTAGATATGACATTCCTTATAAATATCCCCGCGTTCATTCTTATTATCTACAAGATTCATTTTTTTATGAAACCGACGTCCTTCCGATTGTTTGCTAGTTTATGGATATCTACTAAGAACATTATTTCCAGTGTCTGTTATACCGAGTGTCTGTTATACCGAGTGAATAAAATTGTTTTCGTGACACCGTTCAAAATATATACAGAAGCAAATATCTTATAACTAATTAATCCCATTATATCCACATATTTCTAAATCTTAGCCTTGGTACAGAATGTTTGTTGCAAACTTAAATACGCTATCAGTATAACATGAAGAATGCTGTGCAGCTAATATCTGAAAAATTACGGTGCGTAGATAAATTCAATGGCCTAAATACGAATGTAAGAATACGCGTCACGATAAAGTAAACCTATCACGTGATTGTGCGCTTTGCCAACTCCATGTTTGACTTCGGAGTAGGTTATTTTGTTGTTGCGTTTTCGACATATTCTATTATATCTTTAATATCGATATAGATGTTTTACCTTGGATTATGACATGTTTATGCTGATGAGGTAAGTAATCTCATTAATATACAAGTTTGGACAATATTCTCACGTATTCATCAGAAATTGGAAGTTTCAAGGGAGTGACGAGTAACTTACCTTGACGTAAGCTATATAATGAGTCATAAACTTCAGAAACAATCGATAATTTGGTATTGCGGTTAAAATCAATTTACCATCAAATGGCAGTGTATACATGATGATATATGTATAAGGTGTTAAAACAACCGCACGACTCGTATTTTGGGGATGATTTTTTAAACAGGTAAATTATGTATTTCAAAGTATCCGGTTAATTAATTTGTCACAATCTATTACGACATGGAAATATCTCTCTCAAATATGTTCCTATATCTCTTGAATTATTAAGTCAGAATGATGCCATTCCGTTGGAAACAGAGTTTTAAACAATTTAAAGAAAGACATTGAGACTGAATCGTTGGTTTTCTAAACCGAACTAAATTTGGCATTCTTGTATATTAGCCACATATTTGTGCTAAAACACAATAGGCATAATGAGTCAGATGGTTACATATATATTGGTAACTACATACCATACGTATCGTTTGAAAACTCTTTGCTTAATTTTGCGGTTATATTTTGTAACCCACACAGTTTTTTTCTGCTGATTCTGGGTTATGTTTGTGATCAGGGCCTTTGATGCAGTATAATGCAAAGTTTGTGGCATTATTGTATCTCTCTCTCTCTCTCTCTCTCTCTCTCTCTCTCTCTCTCTCTCTCTCTATATATATATATATATATATATATATATATATATATATATATATACCTATCTACCTACCTACCTACCTACCTATCTATCTATCTATCTATCTATCTATCTATCTATCTATCTATCTATCTATCTATCTGTCTGTCTGTCTGTCTGTCTGTCTGTCTATCTATCTATCAGTCTGCATCCTTGTCGTATTAACTTAAACGATCAAGTTTAATAAAGATGCATACATAAATAAGAGAGAGAGAGAGAGAGAGAGAGAGAGAGAGAGAGAGAGAGAGAGAGAGAGAGAGAGAGAGAGATGTGTTTGAAGTTGATTATCATAATAGCACGTTTATTTACCGATTTATACCGATCACATGTTTATGGGTGAAACAAGTACATGCATATAAATCAAACTAACATGCTTAAAGATTAATTGATTTATTATCAGATAACTTGCTTTCATGTTCAAACCTGATCTAGTTTATAGCAATTTTACTTCCTTCTCCAGAAATACACAAATAGTCTTTTATATTTCCTCTTACAATAATAGTCAATAGTTTAACGTGAAAACGAATATGAGTGGGTACCTAACCAGAACAAGTGGCAAAAGTTGTAAACTACCAGTAAGATGTACTAGTCTAAAATAGTTTACAATATTGTTTGATGGCCGCCTCTTAAGTCGATGTGGGTAAAATAACTTATGACTGAACGGGTTGTGTCATTGTTTTTTAATCCTTCAGATCAATAATTTTATTGTCAGAAATCCAATACACATACCCATTTACCAGAAAAGGAAAATATGTAACGATCATATCTAAGAAATATACTTAAGTCACATCAATCTTTAAAGCTTACAAACATGTGGCATCGTCCTTTCTCTCAATCTGCAAACGCTGATCCCCAGTTAAACACACAAAGAGGTGGTTATAATCCCATATGCGTTACATACATGGAATTTCCACCATTTATCCCTCTGTTATATATCCATTCAAATTGTTTCAAGTGCCATTATACATTTATAAATGACATTTTCCGTAATTTAAACATAACACCCTTACACAGACACAAGAAGATTTCTTCATGAATGATACCGTCTGGATGTGATTACTGCTAGGACGAATAATAATAATAATAATAATAATAATAATAATAATAATAATAATATATTAAGGAGGACATTTGGCAACGGACAGACAGACGACATGAGGATATCAAAATATTCCATACTCTAAGACACTGGGGACAAACATTGGCAACGACGAAGAGAAAAGTACAATACAATACTCATTGGCAGCTAGGGTTTCCTAACATGAATGTTCTTAATAAATTATATATCTCTCTATAGTAGAAACTGAGTGCCTGTTGTAACTTATACAAAGCATGAATACGTACGAATTCGAGAAAATTATGACAGAAGAAAATGTTAAATCTTACGTTTTAAACACTAAGTAGATTACCAGATACAAATATAAGAGTAGTGCAATTTCTCTAAGAAACGTGCCTGCAATGTCAATCTAACTTCACCTAATCTTCTCTATTGATATTTCGTCAATAGAACTTGTAATAGTACTTAATTATGGGTCAAATAAAATATTTGTTACAAACAGTGCACTGTTATTATCTGTTTCACTGTCACAAAACAAATGTACACACTAGGAACTGTATACAAACAGTATTACAGCAGAAAAGAAATTAAACCTTTCTTCAACGGCTAAATTACATTACAAGAGGCTCTTTGAGGTGATGACCAGTATCAAAAAGAGCTATTTGACATGCGGACATTTTTATGTATCTACATTATTATATCTCCACACCGCTAAAGAAATGTTCAACGTTCAATTACATTAATCATAGTTAAATACTGATTTTATACCCATATCCCTTTTATCTGTGTGGTTCAATCCATAATGATAACTTTAACACACTCATACACATATCCCTCTTATCTGTGTGGTTTAATCCATAATGATAACTTTAACACATTCATACACATATCTCACAGCAGACCGTAATCATGTGGACTGGTCCAAGCCAATTGTAAGGCGTGACTTAAATGCGAAACAAAATGTAGCAGAAAATCTCACTTAGTCTCCAATATTTTTCTATTAATTTATATGTGTGTATGCACTCGACATTTTTATTAATCGATCTGTGTGGTGTATTACATTCACATGCAAATTAGATTTGCTGCAAAACAAAATAATGAATCTATTCAACCGAGCACTTTTCCTCGAAGTGGGCCATATACAGTACAAACCTAGATACAATCTATTCTACCCACTTAACCTGTTACAAAGTTGAATATCGTCATTGAAAGAGCACATACAAATATGCTGATAGCATTCTGCAATGTATTGAAGTTAAATTAATGTGTGTTACTCTAGAGAACTTAAAAAAGCACACAACTTGTGTAATGATTAATTACACACAAATAAACTGCCGTGCAGTGTTTCTCGGTAAGCTTGAATTTGTTATTGTTGTACACCAATTACATATGTAACTGAAACCTTACCTAAACGGGTAATTTCATACTATAGTCTAATTATGGTGCTTTACAAAAGTCTGTCCATGAATAAGGTTAAAATGAACCATATATTTTGTATGCTAAAATATGCAAAAGAGGGTGACGTATACATTCATAGTTACCTTCGTTAACAGACCTTGCGATCTAAAATCATTTGTGTAGTTATTCAACGTGTAATAACTGTTAAGACATATAACCGATGGACCTATGTTAACAAATGCTTTCAGCCAAATATTTTCTTCTGTTGATGTGTTTACGGAGTTTGTGGAAAAGAGCTTGAGCGGAAGTTATGTTTTGATCTATGTATAGTCATCTAATATTAACAGCGTTTGAACCAGCATTTCTTTCGTTTTCCTCTTTTGGTGTCATGCAGTCTAATGCAATGCATGACGTCTGTCTTAAAAATAACAACAAAGAAAATGGAGTTTCGAGATTTTGGACCAAGTACAAGTTATTCCCTGTACTTGTTAGTTTGGTGAAAATGTTACAACTACATCTGAATAAGTTTCGTGTCCATATTGGGCAAGATAATATAAATCCGCCCCCACCCCATCAGTATTGTGAAAATCAGAGCTAATCATCGTGCTTTTTAATTAGCCAGCTAACACTTTCATCCGTCAATTCCTGTCTCCATGATTTCATTTTAGCGCATAAACTATATCCTATTGACTACCCCAGCCGTTGGTAGCTTCTCGTGGGTCGGTGGTTCTTTCCGGGGTTCTGTCGGTTTCCTCCACCATTAATACTGGCCGCCATGTATAGTTTATCGTGTGCTGAGAAATGTCGTTAAGCCCTACAACAACAACAACAACAACAACAACAACAACCCCAGCCATTGACAGTATTCATTTTATACTAGGCCACTGATGTTGGCGCGAGAGTCTAATCTTACAAACGACAGGCTAGGGATATGTCACTGAGTAATAGATTACAAGCTATCCAGTTCTATATCTAATATCCTTTACCATACCTAATGACCACGAAAAGACATATACAACGGTTATTTGCTCTGAATTAGTCCATACTTACGTAAGAACAAGACGGTGAAATTTCGTTGTAGATATTAAAATGGGGATGCACGCGGAAATGCAATCTGCAACATCGGAATTTAATGTGAACATCGATTACCTGATAAAGTATCGGATGGATGGAAAACATATGGATGAATGCGAGTTGGTGACCAAGTGATATCCAAATTTGCTTGTACGAGAACATGCGTGACCGAGAAACTTAGAAGAATCCACGTAAATTACAACAACTTGTTAAACTACTTTATGGATGAAAATCAGACTTTAAAACATACAAAGTAATTGCTGAAGAAGTAGTAATAGTCGTTTAAGCACTATTAACGTTATTCGCATTAATAGTTAAAGAAGTATTTCTTGTTTTTTTTCCATTCCATTATAATCTTGTATCTGTTTGTTTTGCGCATCTTTGTCTTTGTTATTTTCAGCAAGAAAGGTAAAAATACATATATTACAAAACACAAGCACTGTTCTGGTAAGCAGCGACTTAAAGTTGTTGTCTGGTATCGTGTTTAGCCGATGTTCTTGAAGTGTCATATTTCTGTATGAGAATTATGTCGTTGTTAGTAAACGTTACGTAGATACCTGAACTCAGATATACAGTTTCTAAGAAGCCACTCGGCTAACCCGAGGTTGTATAAAATAAAATAAATGGAAGGGAGCTCGCGATGTAGTTAGCGATTTCGGAGAGTTTATTATCTCTCTCTCTTCTCTCTCTCTCTCTCTCTCTCTCTCTCTCTCTCTCTCTCTCTCTCTCTCTCTCTCTCTCTCTCTCTCTCTCTCTCTCACGCGTGTCTGTAAATAAAGAATACCTTTATAGCATCGTGCACGTGATAACAAGAGGGTTTGATAGAGGTGACATATCCTGTAATTTGATATTCATAGATTAAGTATTATACAGACTTGATACGAGATGGTAACTTTTGGTCATGAAATTGTTCTTAAAGTAACAGATACATAATATGTTTTTACTAATTGATACTCGAAATAGTTGGTGTTGTGCAATTCGTACAAACGTTTCTTGTATGTATGTTGTGAGTGCAATTATAATTGAGATTTTCTGTTAGTACACATTTGTTTTCTTAGGTAAGTGTAAGACTGAAAGCTAATATTTTGTAACTTGCAATCTAGGAAAGCACAATTCGTACGAAGTTTCCATAAATCAGGACAGGTCAGCAACAAACGTATCCTACAAGTGTGGTAAAATTCCATCTAGCAAGTAAGGAGTATATCGAGTTCTTGACAGAAGCACGGACAGACAGACAGACAGAGTATATCACAAAATATAGTGACTAAAGCGTTTTGATAACATCATAATCTCTAAGTAATCATTGCTGTTTGGTATTTATTTTGTACGGTACCATATTGGGCAGTCAGCACTAATGAGGTCCATGTTATCCAGATATGCTCGTCTTTGTGTACACACTGTTGTAAAATGTTTATATGACGACAGTCATGCAATATGGAGATACCTGGATAATATGTAACTATTTAATATCAAGGTAGAAACAACGTCCTTTTGTATTTAGTATATGTGTCTACTCAACAGGACAACAAATGGATATGCTTACGGCATTCAAGGTTTAAATTTCAACTTAAACAAAAGAAATACATTTAATGCAGAACGAAAAGGCGGTTAGTTACAACCCCTTTGTAATAAGAGTACAACGCCCGGTTGAATGGAATATAACTGTTGTAATAACAAAACAGTTATTGCGAAAAATGAAACTCATGTTTATTGGTTCATTCGGGAACAAGGGAGGGTATCGAACTAGACAACATAGCTATCGAAAGATTAATACATTAACCTTTAGAACCTATTCCATTAGATAAAGTGTATGATATTAACAAACGGAAACGTTTTCATAACCATAATGAAGCTAAAACTTGGTATTATTACCCAATTACTGATGATCTCATCCATTCAACTATATTACGGCGATGATCTTACAAGTGACAAGAAAGTTAATTTATATTTCTTTTTAGCCCTATTTAATGTGAAATCAGTTTACTACGAAATACATTATATAAGCATTTGTAAAAGCAAATTCGGAACTAGATTTCTAAATGCGGGTTTTATTTAATATCTCTCTCTCTCTCTCTCTCTCTCTCTCTCTCTCTCACACACACACACACACACACACACACACACACACACACACACACACACATTCAAAGACAGGACAAAAACAGTAATAACAAAACCAGCCATAACCACTCCGGTGGCCTGGTGGTTAGAGCGTTAGCCGCAGAAGCGGGAGGTCGTGTGTCCGATCCCTGGCTGAGTCATACCAAAGACTTACAAAAATGGTACTGACAGCTGCCTCGCTTGACGCTCAGCCTTAAGAGGTTAGTGTTCGGATCGGTCGGTCTGGTGTCAGGATAATAAATGTGACTGGGTAGGACATCATGCTACATGTCTGCGGCATGATGTCTCAGTGCTAGACATCACTATAAACTGCCTCACTACTGCCATCGTAGCGATATGACGGAAAAATTGTTAAAGCTACATTAAAATCCTTTAAAAAAAACACAAAGAAAAGCCATGTAAGTCTAATAGTAAGAAAGGGTATGGGTCAAACGTTTATTAAATACACATGTGAGGTAAATCTACATTTGAAGCAGACTATATACCTCTCTTAGTCTTTTTCTTCTGTAATATCTACAAATCCACCATTTCAAAACCTTTATATACAGGATATCGAAATGAAACTAAATTTGTCTCTTGTCCTCGTATGGTGATCAAAAATAAAGGACAACGGATACCTGCACATTCTGTGTGTGTGTGTGTGTGTGTGTGTGTGTGTGTGTGTGTGGAAAGTTCTTCTGAACCGTGTGCACAGAATAACTGCCAAGTACCTTTCTCTATCCATTGTACTCTTCTGAATATATAATTCTATGGATAAAGAAAGGTAATTACACGGTTCAGCAGACGAACGTTCCGTAACGGTTTAAATTTCAATATAGTTAGTACTGAAAACAAAGAAAGTTCGCAAAATACCTGCTTTCGTAATCGAATCCTAATAACATCAGTAAAAGAAAAACAACAAAAGCTACGAACCTGGTATTGTACACTGTTTAGCACTGACTCAATGAACGTAAAAGCTGACATGAAACACACACAGACACACATACACACGCATATATATATATATATATATATATATATATATATATATATATATATATATATATTACGGAAAATTGGTACAAATTTAACACATCGGATTAATCTTCCAATATTTCTCCAGTGATCTAAAAGATTAAGAACGTAGTAAGTAGAATAATAATACGAATATAATCAATTATATAGAAAAAAAACAGCTTTTCTCCTTCAACATCTCTCAGTGAATATTGAGGAGCCATTTTGTATACACGTTTTTATGAAGCAAATTAAGATAAACGGATAATGATTCCTTAGTGATACGGTTGATATGTTACGTTTTATTAAATCAAATGTGTCCGTCTCTTCATGTGTTTCAGAATATTTAATGTAACCAATGGCTACGATGGGACTGCACGATGACATATATTACACTACAGTTGAAGTTTCTGTGGAATCATATCCAAGAATAAAACACTTTCAATCTGAGCTGAAGGACCTGTTTTATAGATTCCAGAAAATTTATGGTACGTATTCCAATACTCAATTTCATTTTAATTAACGTCTGACATCATATAACCGTAAAAATATGAACTGTGCTGTGTTTATATTGACCTTACCTTCATCGGCAATCAAACATGTAGTAGATTAATTCCTAATAGAATCTTTAGCAACTGTTAAAGACGTCTGTGAAGAAAATATAAAATATGATAGATGACTTACATACAAAATACAGTGATGCAACTCTACCATCAACTGTTACATGCATGTGTATAGGTGTTTATGCTTTATTTTAGAATACTAAAATCATTTATCATAAAAAGGTACGTACGTACTGACATAATGGGACAATGCACATACATCCTGAAATACTGATATATGGTACATACAAACTGAAATAATGATACATGGTATATACAAACTGAAATAATGATACATGGTATATACAAACTGAAATAATGATACATGGTACATACATTATGAAATACTGATACATGGTACATACATTATGAAATAATGATACATGGTACATACATTATGAAATAATGATACATGGTACATACATTATGAAATACTGATACATGGTACATACATTCTGAAATACTGATACATGGTACATACATTATGAAATACTGGTACATGGTACATACATCCTGAAATACTGATACATGGTACATACATTATGAAATACTGGTACATGGTGGTATATAGACGACTGACATTCTGACATACAAAATACATTGATGCAACCGTAGCATCAACTGTTACATGCATGTTTATCGATTTTTATGCGTGACTGTATAATACTAAAATCATTTATGATGACAAAGGTGCATACAAAACTGACATACTGATACAAAGTACATACATACTGACATACTGATGAAAGGTACATACATACCGAAATACTGATATACGGTACATACAAAACCGACATACTGATACAAGGTACATACTGAAATAATGATGCATGTTAATTAGTGGAATACCGATACATATATACTGTTCTACTGATATATGATGCATACAAACTGAAATACTGATACATGGTACATACATACCGAAATACTGATATACGGTACATACATACTGAAATACTGATAATTGGTACATACAAAACCGACATACTGATACAAGGTACATACTGAAAATAATGATGCATGTTAATTAGTGGAATACTGGTACATACATACTGTTCTACTGATATATGATACATACAAACTGAAATACTGATATATGATACATACAAACTGAAATACTGATATATGATACATACAAACTGAAATACTGATGTATGATACATACAAACTGAAATACTGATATATGATACATACAAACTGAAATACTGATATATGATACATACAAACTGAAATACTGATATATGATACATACAAACTGAAATACTGATGTATGATACATACAAACTGAAATACTGATATATGATACATACAAACTGAAATACTGATATATGATACATACAAAATGAAATACTGATATATGATACATACAAACTGAAATACTGATGTATGATACATACAAACTGAAATACTGATACATGGTACATACAAACTTAAATACTGATACATTAATTTTTCCAGCATTGTTTGTGTCTCAATGTGTGTCTGAATGACTTAATGCATTTGTGTCTGTCGACGTCTCTAAATAGTATAATAAAGATAGAAAACATGTGCATTCTACAAAATATTTAATTCGTATTTGCTTTGTATTGTAGAACAATTGCCAGAGAGTGTGAAACTGTCAGTTAAAAGTTTAGCTTCCATTAGCAATGCCGTGAAGCACCTGACAAATTCCAGGCCTATGGTGTTCATGTTCGGTCCGACACATTCCAAAATCCGTATAGAGTGTTTGGTGCGAAAAGGTACACCAAATAAACCTGAGACTCACCCTATCGAAGAAATGCATCAACTTGATAAAAATGAGAAGAACTACGGGATGGTATTGGCAATGTGTACGCTGAGAATGATGGATACAAAGAAGGTACTACTTCATGTTAAAAACGAGACTTTTGTAATTACATCATGGTAGCACGAGATAGCATGCATGTATTGCTTAAAGTTCAATTACTTCATATATCTTTAGCTTAAATTTGGATACCCTTTTCGTATCATTTCTACCTATACCCTTTTCGTATCATTTCTGCCTATACCCTTTTCGTATCATTTCTACCTATACCCTTTTCTTATCATTTCTACCTATACCCTTTTCTTATCATTTCTACCTATACCCTTTTCTTATCATTTCTACCTAATCATCCTTACAAGGTCGGCAATTCATTCTTTCTCTCACTGAAAGATGGATGTTATATTGAACATCATTATACGTTCAATAGAACTTATTAATGTGCATTACTTACGGTTCACTTTCTTTTCCAGGGACAGGATGCTTTGCGAAAAGTGAAAAGCTTATTCGGAGCGGAAAATTTGATTTTTTATGTAGACAAAGGGTACGAACTCAACATGGATATGGTTGTCAATACTTTGGCACTCGTGGAGAATTTACTCAAACTGAAGAAAGGCGATATAAAAGTCGTCTATGAGAGTAAAATTGGGATCGTTTCAAATGATATAAGCAACCATATCGAACACAAGTTTGTCAACATCTTCGTGGCACTCAATGTGTTCTTACTAGAAATTACCAAGAAAAGAAGTCATACCCGCGGGTCTACATTTGGAGACAAACGAACAGGAGGGCGATTTTATAGAAAAATTAAAACACAGTTTGAGAATGTTTCAACAGTAATTGACTTACTGGTGACTTCGAAGGGGGATTCTACCGAACAGAAGCTAGCAACAGCAATCGTTGCTTTCACAAAAACACTGCTGATCAGAGAGATAGCAGAAACATATGAAATGCAAGATGTACAAATATTTGATTACTTCCAGAAAGAAAACTTCAGTGATATTTGGATATCATCTTTACAGGAACATCTTTGCAGTGTTCCTTTGGTAAAGAAATTTGATCAGCTCGTCAGAACGCCGAATGATGAGTTAGTTAAACGTGACATAGAAAAAGATTACACATTAGATGATGCCAAGACCATTGGCAAAGAAGTGACACAGGTTTTGATGGGATACTTCCTTGAAGTAGGGACCAGTGTTAAAAAAATCAGAGTTAATTTAGATTTTTTGACTAATCTCAGGAAGGAGCTTCTGAGACTTATAGAAGAAACAATTGATGGAGACAAATACGCCGAGCGTGTGCCAGACTTAGAGAACTGGAGGAAACAACTAAAAGGGTTTGCTTTGACATTCTATTTTATTATATTCTCCCTTCCCCGTCCCTCCTCACTCTCACTCTCTCTCTCTCTCTCTCTCTCTCTCTCTCTCTGTTTATATCTGTCTCTGTCTTTTCTCGTTCGATTGCTCTATCAATCTATAAATTGAATTGTATACAAAGGTTTCTCGGTTGCCTCGTGCATATGTTAGATTATTACCATAACATGTAGTATTAATGATCTCTAGTTATGATTTGAAGTAATGTATCTTTAGTTAGGATTTGAAGTGGTTGATATAAATTTTCTCCATCATGAGAAGTCATTTAGGTCTTCCTTATAATGATTAATGTAGGCCTGCTGTTCTAGTAAATTCTTTTGTGATCATGTGACATGAAAGGCAAATTTATAGAATAAAAACACGGTTCAATCTCTATAACGTGTTATCAGTTTGTTTGCTATCGTTAATGAAAACTGTTAGGACACATATCCTGTTGTGGCCAATAACCAGTTTCTAATTAAAATCACATTTCAAATGTTAAATTCCACAAAATTGAGAAAATATGTTATACTATGCCGCTATTTTTTTAATTAGCATGTACCATTTTGTTTTCCAGAATAAGGGACGTTGAAGCATTCGGTCTTGTTTCCGGGAAGTTTTCTGTATTTGTGAAACCTCCAGATTCTACAGAGAGAGAAAAAGAGGTTTGCACGCAGGTAAAAAGGTCATTGAAGGGTTTTCCGAGCGAAGTTGTTGTTGAATACGTCTCATACAGCTTCCTTGCGGGAAGACATGGGACCGGAACCTGTTCCAAAATAGTCATGGGTGATGCATTTCTTAGTGAATGTGGGAAACGTGGAACAATCGGTCTTTTCATGAAAGAATCTGGAACTGAGCACATGGATCTTCATTTTGTCACAAGCAGTCATGTTGTGGTGGGTTCAAAGGTAGCAAAAACCAATGACCAGAGTCCTGTTCTTCTTGGCACAATAAGACATTCCTTGTTTACTGACGACTGTTTGGTTGATGTTGCTGCTATTCGAATTGAAGAAGACATACGAACTCGTTGCCATATCTTCTTCAAAGATAACGATGAAACTTGCAACTGTAAAATACTTGATATGAATGCAATCCAAACTCTAAAAGAAGGCAAACACGTATACAAACGAGGTTCTACCACGGGCGAAACTAAAGGATGTATCATTTCAGAGGATTTCAGAGGATCTGGTTTAAATGATTACAATTTTCTCGTCGGTCTGCCAGTTGGATCGGATGAAGCTGCACGCAGCAAAGGATTTGCTCAAGAGGGTGATAGTGGGGCCGTGTTGTATACAAAAACACCAGATGGAGAAGTTCAGTACGTAGCTTTACTAATGGGAAAATACAATTTAAGAGATGAAGAAGATGACCTAAATTCAACGTTCAAAAGTTTGACAAGGGAGATGGGTTCCCTAATTCTGACCACCTGTCTTCGCGAAGGATTAAACAAAATTGAACAGAAGTTTAATTTCAAATTGACCTTACCAACATTATAGGGAGAAAATACTAGTATGAAAAAGAATGTAACATAGGGTTTTAATTGGAGGAAAAATAGCTATTTTGCAATAGAACGAGATAAAGTACATTTCTTTTATGTAGAAGAACAAAAAGAAAATATTCTTTAAATTCAGTATAAAACACTAATAAACTCCCTTAGTAGCCTGCAAAAATGGGCAGGCTTGTTATAATATGAAAATGAGTAAAACGCGTTGTATTTAAAAATCCCCAACTAAATAAATAAACTAAAACGATTGCACACCACGTGGTTAACATCTATGGCGTGAGTAACAGCTTTAACATTTTTAGAAATACCCGCACATCTTACCGTACGATTGAATTATCCAGAAAATAACCGGATCTAAATATAGTTCTCAATTAAACGTACTTTGTGTGCATTGGAGCCATGTTGGAATAACATTTGTAGGCTACATTTTCGTAGCGAATTTTATTCATCATAAAACTCTGAGGTATTGTAAGATAAGAGAAATATCTGATCCGACCGTAGCTACTATAAATAATTGCTGATTTTGCGTTTTTCATCTTGTTGTCGAATGTTATTTACACATCACTGTTTCATCAAGTTTGACACCGTAACGTACACAAAGGTTTCTGCATTACATTCCCAGTTAAAACTTCAGTTTTGGCAAGATTACAGAAACCTTTCCAAAAATGTAAAGTAAAAAAATTAAAAAAACTAGTATCGATCTATGAAACGAATCAGGATACAGGTCTATTTCAGCATTCCTTTGTATAACGTATTCAGATAACTGTATTTCTTGTGGCAATGTTCCTTAAAACATGTCTGACATAGTAGCAAGAATTTCTAAACTTACACTGTTGAAATGTGTCAGTCGTTTATTGGTGAATTAGTACGGCAGTAATAGATCGTTCTTTAGACAGAAATGTGCGAGATATTATAATTTAGTGGAATAAATCTGTGGGACAATACAAGGTTTTGCACTGGAAGTGAGGAAAAGGGTGGTAGGAACGCTTGAATAATAGTTTGGATGAATTATTGCCTGCTAACCAATTATTTTCAAAAAAAAGATGTTTATTGTGACAGTGGATAGAAAGATTAGCTTTAGTAAAACTAGAAGCGTGTATGCCAAATCATGTTGCTTTTAACATTTGTTTGAATGTTAATTTAACTAATGTGTGAGCAAGGAAGATCGTACCGAAAGACCCAAAATTATAATGGTGGGGTGTATGCAATAGATGGTCTAAAAATGGTTATTGTCGTATCATGGATTTTTGTAGTTTTATTTAACGAATGAATCAAGTAAATACCATGTTTTATAATATATATCAAATTACGTTTCAACTTAGAATCAGCAGGAATAACTTATTCATAAATGTCCAAATAATAAGTTAAAAAAGCACTTCCTACAAAATGTCTTTATAAAAACAAAGAGAACGTATATTTTTGGGTTTTGGGTACGATTCAAGTAATGAGTTTCTTTAGAAAATATTGTTAAAGTTTTCATATGAGAATATTGTTTACACATTTATGAACGTACGTTCTCGGTAATTTATGTTTGTTAATATATTTCAAGTGTCATCAGTCATCGTATCGCTATAATGGTAATTTATATTATGTAACTAATAGTAGCGTTTCATGCTATAAAGACAATAGTAAAAGTGATTTGATATTTTATACCCAGTTTTTAAGAAATACGACCTGAATGTTATTTCAGTGTCCGTTTGAACGTCTCTGGTTTTGATGGATTAATGCAGAATTTGTACAGTATTGTTATCTAACAAATTAGATATTGAAATAATTCAATGTTTTTCATGATTTTATATGTAGTGGCTTTATACACATGTTGATGCTTACACTTTCCATTGGTATCACATAATGAACACATCATTTGCATTACAATGAGATTAAATGTATCTTGTTTTCACTAACTAAAGATGCTTTTATGACCAATCAATGAACGCCATCTTATTTTCTGAACGTAATGTCTTTTTTCCTTTTGTATTTAAATACAACTTAAGATACATTTTTTGAGCTCTAGTGATCTCACCGTTGTTGAGTCATTGTTGTAAACTCCGGTACATACGATATACATCATGTGATCATGTACCTATCGAACAAGAACGGCTTCAGTGACTTTGTCAGAGTCACGCCTTTTCTTTGACTTGAGGCTGGATGGATTGTATCGCCTTTTAAAAGAAAGTAGTCGAGCAAGTCTTGATGGATTTCTATGAAACGTGGTACATAAAATTATATTCTGAAGAAGATCACGCTTGACGTATCAATATATTCCTGTGAATTACAAAACCTATTTTGCCTTTTCGCCTTACAGGTGCTTTCAATGTATGATATAATCACGAAAAGCAATTTATTACTAGATGGTCGTAAAACGTGGTATCTTTCAAAATCATCTGAAGATCATCCTGTTTGATCAAACCGATATATTCACAGGATATACAAGTTTTTTATCAACCGCTTCGGTGCGATGGTCTAGTGGTTAGAGCGTCCGCCGCTAAAGCGTAAGGACATGGGTTCAATCCCCGGACGTATCATACCGAAGACTTACAACAATGGTACTAACAGTTACCTCACTTGGCGCTCAGCATTAAGAGGTTAGTGTTGGAATTGGTCGGCCTGGTGTCAGGGTAATGTTACTGGGTGGGACATCATGCTACATGTCTGCGGCAAGATGCCCCAGTGCTAGACATCACTATAAACTGCCTCACTACATACATTGTAGCAAAATGACAGAAACATTGTTAATTCTACGTTTAAAATCATAATAAAAAACAAACAAACAAGTTATTTACCTATTGGAGTTACTGCTGGCTGTACACTATATCGTATATAGGAAAATCTTGTGACTACGATTAGAATTTCAGTTCGTTTATGATAATCTATGAACAACAACGTACGGAAAATTATCATCAATTAAGAACTTCACATTGTCTAATCATGTATCTAATGATATTGTAAGTGCAGATGTAATTTAAAGAAATGCGTTAAATAGAAGTTACAAAGCTAGATACGGCCCTTTGATTCCAAATAGGTCCAATACGGGCTTGCAATTCTAGGAAAATCTTTTGACATTTACATGAAATAAAATATGATTTGAATGTAATGAAAGATAAAGATATATATAAAATAGAAGTTACGAGAAAATTACCCCAATCTTCCCAATCGGGCGGGTAAATTTGGTTGTTTATGTCGTTACTCGTATAATGAAGTCCATTGTCAAGAAATGTATCAGAAGCATATTAAATATGGAAGATATACCGCAAATATCTCACCGAAAAAAAACCCACCGCAAATATCTCACCGAAAAACCCCCACATGAAAACGTATTCCAAACTTATTAGTTAATTTTAATTTGAAGGATCAAATACGAGCTTCAAATATAAGGATACAAATTCATTTTTGTTGTTGTTTGAAATGATATAAACTGCTTTTCGGTTGCAACTGAGTTATGTATTTTAATTAATATTATGTGCTTGACCTTTTTCCGTTAATATTAAAAGTGCTTTGTGCGTGCCTGAATTTTGCCATATTTGTAAGTTGTACATACGTTGTTCACTAATATTTGGGCTCAATATTTAACATTATTTACAAACTTAGATAGTTTTTGACGATATCATTTGATCAATATTCTGGAATTTGTTAAACCAGTATCCTGGTATATATATATATATATATATATATATATATATATATATATATATATATATATATATATATATATATATATATATATATAAGGTTGTGATTATATAATTAGATACATCAAGATTTGTGGTACATTAACATATTCAAAGCAATTGGCAGATCACCACATTCAGCAATGGAGTTGATTCGGAATACCTTATGCGTTTGGTCTTCTAATATTATTTTGGATATATTGTAAGTTCATCTTAATGTTTTTTCACTTTGTAACTTAGAAAATTAAATTATGTTCCGACTTTTACTAAACTTGCTTGTTTTATGTTTCATAATTTAAGAGCATAGATTTGTAACAAGTGTCAAGTGCATAACACATGCTCCGTTTTTGTGCATTAATGCATGTTCTTTTAAAATAAAGAGTACTATTTGGTATTTGGTATTATTCAAAATTAGAATACATCTTCTGGAGAATCAACCATAATGTGTTACATGAGCAAACTAGAATATGTTGACCATCTCTGACAGTCAAAAATATCACGGGGACGTTTGAACATTTTGAATGAGGAAACGTATCTGAAAATGTAGAGCTCGTGTAGATGTTAACTTTTTCAATGCATGTGTTACTCATGTCCTCGCCGGTCAATGTCTTCATTTATGACCACTACCAAATAGCTACACTTTGTGTATCTGTTTGTCTGAGTCTCTCAAAATGTTTTGCATGATATATTATAAATTCTGAGCGACCTTTTAATGCTTAATGAATTAATTTAGTTTTGTAATGTCGCTATTGTTTTTGCTTGATTTTTAAATACTCTCGTCAGGCACAGCAGACGACAGCAGTATAGCGTCCCTTGAAAAGTAATTTTACCAATTAGAGATATACATCTAAAGATTGTACAGTATTCTACAACGGATGGCTCTTAAGAAGATGTGAGTAAAATATTTGTGGATGTTTAGCCTTGAGATGCGCAATACGGATGTAACAGTTTTACTTTTCACTGTTATTACTAAATCTCACTGATAAATATGTCCCCACGTTTTCATTGGATCTGTATGAAATCCACAACTGTACACCAATTTAGAAAAAAATTCGAAATAAAAGGAGCCATCAATTGTGTTTCCTTCTATTTGGTGTGTTTATGCAAGTTGGTCACATTATTGACATAATAACCGCCATTGGTTTGGAGAACATTTGGAAAAGTTGAGCTATTTAGTAGTGGTCATAAATGAAATTATATAATATAATCCAAAGCTGATATATCCATCAATCACAATCGGCCACAATCACAAACTGAACGCATCATTCGTTAGTAGAACATTTGGTACTAATCGGCAACAATCACAGACTGAAAGCATTATTGGTTAGGAACATTTGATGCTAATCGGCCACAATCACATATTGAAAGGATCATTGGTTAGGAGAACATTTGGTACTAATCGGCCACAATCACAGATTGAAAGCATCATTGGTTAGGAGAACATTTGGTACTAAACGGCCACAATCACAGATGTAAAGTATGATTGTATACAAAACTGTAATGCATCGAGACAAAAGTTGACAAAGAAAAATAAGAAACGAGGAAACAAAAACAATCATAAACGTTATAAGAAGTTTATATAAAATGCATCTGGATTTCAAATGATATAAGTACTTATCTGTTTGGTATCGTATCGTATAACCTACAAATGACAGGTACATATAGGAAAGCTAAAACAGTATGTCATATTCATTTTTATGTGTTAAGGTCGTAATAAATATAATAGTTCTAAAGAGTTCAATGTAATTTAAAATCAATAAAATCAATTTAACTCATTTACAAAAGTATTACAGAGTCAACAATGATTCAGTAAAGTACAACAAAATGCATTATGTTCGTTATTAATACTTAACGGTATAATTTAGAAATAGTAAACTTTTCAAGATATATGTAAAGAAACTTGAAAAGCTGTCTGAACACCGAAAGGTTTAACTACATACAACGCATGATCTTTAGTTAAAACGTTTGTATTTTATGTTTTCACATTTTATCAATGGTTTAATTCAGAATCTTAAAACTTTAATGCAAATAGATATCGATTCTATTTAATGATGTAAATATCAGATGAAGCCAATCGCGCCAAATGGGCTACTAAAGTTAACTACTGGCTATCTCGCTTCGGTTTTGGATCTAACTATATCAAGTTGTTGTAGACGTAAAACAACTTTTCTCACTATCTTCGCGTGTGGATTCGGCTTTCTGTAACTGGCAGACTTGTTGAAGGATGGAACATGTAGGCATAGTAGGGTCGCGTGTGGATTCGGCTTTCTGTAACTAGCAGACGTGTTGAAGGATGGAACATGTAGGCATAGTATGGTCGAAAACAACAACAACTGCAAACGTATGCCAATGTATTGTTAGAAGATGAGTACAATTTAATTTGTGTTTGTCCGGTTTACGAATACCGAAGAAAGAAATACTTTTATTTATTTCTTTATGCGTAGGTATATCTGTTTGCATTCGACATTAGTCATAATAATATCTTAAGTAGATTAAGTCTTCTTCACTAGTTCAGTTCGGCTTTTCGTCTAGACCTAATGAACCTTGTTTATTTACAACACAATCCTTGTACAATTCATTTAGTAAACTCCAAAAACCCGACCAAAATCAACATGTTTACTCCTTCTTGTTTATCTGAATAATAATCCTAAAATTAGGCTGATAATTAACGTCTCCCTCTTAGTAAGAGGGGTGGTTAGTTAGATTTAGCTACGTTAGTAAGGGAATGACCTCCCTTGATATTATGACTCGGTGTGAGTCAAATGATATATATCAATAGAAAACTGAGCAAGATTATGGGGAAAAAACAAAATAACAAATTTAATCAAACAAATTAAAAGTGCTAATTTAAATTCAACATCAATGATATCAAAATGGTTTAATAGCAGTGTCTAATTTGGAATTATGTCATTTATAATAACGAGTGGTAAAAAGAGCGCAATGTCTAAGATTGATTGCATCACCGTCCTCTCTACCCTGTTCCAACATTTTCTATTTCCTAGAGTATTCCTATTCCGACTGCCTCGTCCTTTTTGGACTTACTAGATTTTACTATGAACTCGTCACTTTCCCCTTTCGGACTTCACTCGTTAACTTATCGCTTTTTCCAGACATAACTCATCATTTCTCTTTTCATTGACTCCGTTTTCGGACCGTTGAGTCTCCCTCTCCTCAGACAACTGTTTCCTTAATGCCGTTAATTTTAGATCTTGCTCATCCGTCACTAAACCTTAGCTTTCTCACAAGGCAGACACCTGGTCCCTTTCTTCTTTAACAAGGAAAACACTTTTCATTATCAGGCTTCCTCTGAGCCAACTTCTCTCTCTCTCTCTCTCTCTCTCTCTCTCTCTCTCTCTCTCTCTCACAGAAAATATCGAGCTAAAGAATTTCGATCAAGGTTGTCACTTTAAATTCACTTACGTCCAAGGCGTACACCTTAATTTGACTCGGCCAATCGGTCTGTCTAAACACCGTATTAATATATCCGGTGTCATAACGCTCATTGTATTCAACTTAAAGGTTCAATGCTTGTTCAAAATTTGATAGTTCACATAACGTTCTTTTGAAGAGAAAATCTGGGATTTCGCTATCCAAATTTTTAAGCTGCATCCAAGTTATAGTTGTCGTGTCCTCAGTCCTCAGGTGACCCCTTTCCATCAGAACCAACTAGTCTGTTCAGACAATCTGATCCTACTAGACCATTGTACCGTGGGTGATACGGGTTAGTAGTCAGATGCCAAATGGAATGTAACCGGTTCACTTCTTCCATCTACTGGCTGACAAACTGCGTCACTTGGTCAGTTAGTATCTTTTCAATAACAACAACTCTGGACCAAACTCATAATAAACCCTCAGCCACCGTAACTGAATCGACGTTTTTTCAACGCAACGGCCGCCGGGTATCAGATAGCGTAATCAACAATCGTGAACACATAACTATTACCACTTTCTTACGCAGGCTTTATCGGACGTATCGTCTATTGCGACCCTCGAGAAAGGTTCATCGATCAGAGGGATGGCTCCTAATGGCAATGGCTGATGTGAGGTCTTAGGTGCCACCCAGAGACAGATGTCACACGACTGACAAAACCTCCTTACATCCCCATACACACCCGGCGAGTAGAATTCCATCAGTAACCTATATCTTGTCTTCACCATGCCCATGGGACTAACGAGTAGATCCTCATGTGCATGTTTGAGTACTTCTTCTCTATTAGATCGAGATACGATCACTTGATTATACCTCTCAAATCCTTTCCAGGCGTATCGATACAAGATATGCTGTTTCAGCGCGATCTCTACCTCACCGTCTGGCAAAGTACGCACTGACTTCTCTCTTGAAAAACCGGGTATCCTGTTAGTGTAGAATCTTGAAATCTCCTTAATTCGCCCGGTAGCAAATTATCTATAGGCGAAGTCAAGGGTTCAGAGGTTTCGACCCTGATCTTCGCTTCATAGACCTTGTCTCTACGGACCCCACGTGTACAGATGTATCTTTAGTCCTAATAGCAAATTGGACTTCCACTGCCTCACTTGTATAATCAGCAGGTTTGACAAATTTGCTATCCACCAGGGTTGGGTAATTACAACCGGTGTCATAGAGCACTGTAGCTTTCTCTCCGTTTACCGTAGCTTGTGCTGTATTCGACGAGTGTACTAGTTTACACCTACTACCTGTGCATGAAGGTCAATGCATGGAAAATATCGCCAGGTTTGTTGCAACCAGAGCATACAACTTCAGATTTCTTACCAGAGGTACCCTTATCTACACCTTGGGTCTTTCCTGTGCCACGAAACTGATCACGGCTGTATTATCAGCGCCTATTCTTCCACCATGTTCCCTATTTCGACTATGAGGTGCTAACCCGTTAGCCTTTCTATAGTCAGTGAAACGGGGTCGATCCATGCTACCCATGGTGGTTGGACGAGAGTGTGCACCGTCATATTGCTCAGCCGTCACAGTGAATACTTCTAGGGTAGCGAAATCACATTCCACTAAAATACGATCAGACATTTCCGATACATCCTCAGGATATGCTCTTTCAAAATCTCATCCCGTATGCCTTCGTAAGTGACAATGGTGCCTGTCATAATTATTCATTAATCGAAAATCACGCGCACGCGAGAATGAAATTGTGCGTGTGTCTCCGTTGTTTATTTATGCGACTCTCTGAATTATTTGAGAAAACTTTCAGTCGACAGCTCGTAGTGCTTTAACAATTTGTTGAGAGCGTCGTAATCGTCTACTTCAGTCGGTGCCATAGTCTGATATACATCCTTGGCAGCTCCTTGCAACAATGCAGATATATTAATGGCCCACTGGTCTTTGGTTATATGATGGATTAAAGCCAACTTTTCAAACTGAGTAAAAAAGGTTATCGATGATTTCGTCTTTGTCGTTAAACATCGAAATTGTTATTTGGACGATATGTTTATATTCATACAGATCTTCTCCCCTCGATTATGCTTCGATCCATAGTCTATTCATGGCTAACGCATGTTCTCTCTCCTTGGCTTTTCCTCCTGCAATATAATAATAATAAGAATAATAATGAGGACTTTGTATAGCGCCTAATCTTGCGAAGCTCTAAGCGCTTTACACCATCAATAAGGATATGACTACACTACAGAAAAACAAATGACAAAAACAATGAAATTGGAAAACATACAAAGCATGCTAAAAACATATAAGATACAAAACATTATTAGGTCTCTAAGTTTGTTCCTGCAGTCGAAAAAGGTGCGTTTTAAGAGCACTCTTAAAAGGGACCAGTGTGTCTTTGTGTCTAATTTCAATGGGCAATTCGTTCCACGTCGCCGGGCCCTGGTATGCAAAAGAACGTTGTCCATATGACTTCGTTTTCACAGTGGGAACAATGATTATACCATTGTCAGAAGAAGAGCGTAAGTATCTAGCTGGTGTGTACACATGGGTGAGGCTGGATAGGTATGTTGGACTGGAGTCTGTCAGTGAAACGTAGCACAGAGAACAAATTTTGTGTTTGATTCTGTATCGAATTGATAGCCAGTGTAGGGTACAGAACAGTGATGAGGTGTGCTCTGATCGAGGTACTCTAAAGATGATCCGTGCAGCTGTGTTTTGAACTTTTCGAAGTTGCTGGAGTAAATATTGTGACGAACCAGACGGAATTGAGTTACAGTAGTCCAGTCTTGAAAGTACTAATGAACACACAAGTGTTTTAGTGGCATCAACTGAAAGATATTTACGAATGGAACTGATGCGTCTCAGTTCAAGATATGCAGCCTTGCATATGTTCATGACATGTTGGTGCAATGTGAGAGTACCGTCTAGAGTAACATCTAGGTTTCGTACTGACTGAGAATTTAATGTTGGTGGCGTTGCTGATATTTATTGTTTGAGGTAAAGGATGTGAATGAAAAAGTCTGTGTGTTGTGATAAGAATAGCCATAGTTTTATCATCATTCATCTGCAGCTTGTTATATGTCTTCCATGATTTCACATCAGAAATGCACCTCTCTACTCCATGGATGGTAGCATTAACTTCAGTTGGGTGGCTAGACTTGTATATTTGGGTGTCATCAGCGTATAATTGGTGCGACACTGAATATGGCTAACTCGATTTCTCTTTCTCTTTCCGTTTCTCAGCTTGTCTGATATTGTGTCCTTCTTAGGCTTGTCTTATTCTTTCTTTTTCATCGGCGTATCTACTTCTTTCTTTTTCCGAGGCTTGTCTAATTGTTTCTTTCTCTTAAGCTTGTCTAATTCTCTCTTTTGCTTCCACCTGCTGCTCACTGTATTCCTTCAGACGCCGCTCTACAAATTCAGTCCACTAATTGGGTACTTTCAACCTAATTCGTCCTTACTAAAAGACTTACACTCTTTGGTCAGCTGCCCATCAGCTGACATTCTAGTCCACTAAACTGTATCACCAATCAATACACTTGGCTCAACTTTTTACTAACTCTTACTGCCTTCCAGAAAACAGCTTCCTTAAGAATACTTACCCATATTATATGCCAATAAAATCTTAACCTACGGACTTACTTAAATCACGCTAAAACAACTTAAGATTTGGCATTATAAAAATCTGAATTTCTCTCCTGATTTAGCTTGAATTTCCAACAATTTGTAATTACTCCCTTGGGACTTCTTTAATTACCTCTTCTTGAAAGAGTAACTTAAGACAATATTTCTGAATTACTTGAATTCAGACAACGACCACTTATGAAATCAGTTTAGGTACGCAATTTTAATTTCTTACAATGTCAAAATTGCATTAAATAATATAAAACAATGGCATAAACTAACTAAAGAATGCACATATATTGACTCGATTTAGTCTTGTAAGTCCTTGTCTAATAATAACCAAACACATCAATGATATAGATGCTCTAATTGTTGCCAAATATCTTACTCAGCCTCTGTCACTCACAGTGATAAAAATAATGCTTATCAAAGCCGCCACGTTGTAACGTATCCGTCATGATGATGATGAATTTAAATTATAGTGCTGTATCGCTCACTTGGGGTATGTATCACTGTTTTAGGTTTCCAGAAAAGATGGATATTTAATTACTCCTGAAGGTCTGGAATGGTGCCGCTTCTCCCAGGTATTTATGTACTCAAGGAGTACTATCTAATTTGGTCGTCAGGTCGGGGTTGCTATTAAGTAACCATCGACCTGAATGGATGACCCTGGGTGAGTGGGAATAGACCAACACACACTCAACTCTAACAGCCAGTTATGTGTGTTAATGGTGTACGATGGCACAAGTGGAGGTATTGGAAATTAGTTTCACATCTCCACCATTTTGGAGCTATCCGAGTTGTGGCAATAAAAGAGAGGTACCATTACGTCCAAGGATGTCGTACAGCCAGCAACATCGTGATTCCGTGCTTAATTCAAATCTGGTTCAGTTATTAGTAATGGACAGGAAAATACCAATAATGTGTGAGCCACCTATGCAATTAAATCAAATCAATGAAGTCGTAAAATTTGTTTAACTATCTTAACTTTCCAATATTTCTAGTACAAAGTGTACATGTATTAAGTCCCTAACAAGTTTCAATACTAAGATGTCTATGCGACATAAATAAGTATAGTCACTGTTTGGTAAAAATAGCTTGTAAATTTGAACGGTCAGCAAAAAAATTACCAAGTCAGGTTTCGTGAAATAGATTGATCAAAAAGAGTTCTTTTACCAAATGAGGACCCTGTTAACCAGGCGATGAAAGGAATCAGATTCTTTTCTGTGTTGCTTTTCTTGTCTGTTTGAGTAGCACCTAATGTCAGGCTGCCATCTTGTTCTCATGGTGTCCCATCATATGGTTGTTACCTCGGACCAGCCATCATTTTCCTTTGTCCAGGGTCCATTGAAGTTGTTTCTCTCCTGATATTTTCTTTCTGGCTTTGGTCCAGCGGTGATGTCTCCGTCATAGTAAGTGGTGTAGTTAATTGGATTTAGCTACGTCATCTAGGGAATGACCTCACTCGATATTATGACCCGGTGTGAGTGAACAGATAAAATATCAACAAATATTTGGGGAAGATTATCGGAAAGAAATAATGCAATACGAGCCCCGTTATACAATAAAATAACACATTTGATGAATCAAATGAATAGTGGTAATTTATATTCAATTGAAATAATATCGAAAGGGTTTAATAGCATCTCTAATTTGGATTAATTGTATCATCTTTTCTTTTTGGACTCCATCTTCGGCCTGTCGAGTCGTCTCCCTCACTCTCGGACAACTGTTTCTTTAATGTTGTTAACTTTAGAATTTGTGCATCCAGCACTACAACCCATCTTTCTCACAAGGCAGACACCTGGCCCATTTCATGTTTAACATTCAAAAAAATTCCAAAGTGTGCACCTTAATTTCACTCAGCTAATCGGTCTCTTTCTAAAAACCGTGTTAATATATCCGGTCAATTTCATTGAATCGGAACACTGGCCCCTTGGAGGTTTAACACTGAAATGAAATAAATTAAGAATAACGGTCATAATGACCTTCACAAAGGCAACTCTAGTATAAATGTGATAAAATCGTATTGCTCAGTGCATTCAATTTGAAGGTTCAATGCTTATTCAAAATTCGATACTTCAAACACATAGAGAATAAT
Organism: Unio pictorum; assembly: GCA_030141615.1. Classification (NCBI taxonomy): domain Eukaryota; kingdom Metazoa; phylum Mollusca; class Bivalvia; order Unionida; family Unionidae; genus Unio; species Unio pictorum. Next base: position 8,833,180 of record JARLTB010000156.1, on the reverse strand, counting down.
TTAGCTATATATTACTTGCTGACCTAATGGACATAAAAAACAAAGTTAAAAAAATCAATCTGTTCTGAGAGAAATCAATCTATTCTGAGAGAAATCAATCTATTCTGAGAGAAATTAACTCAGTTTTGGACAAGTCCAGCATACATTGTTACTGTATAAAATCATGCGATGAAATACAAAAAAAATAGGTTTAATTAAACAAACAAATAATTAATTAAATAAAATATACATAACAATATTGTTGGTTTTGTGTTTTTTTGTAATGTGGGTCAATGACCTAAATTACTGAATGAACATTCTTATTCTTTCAAATGCATTTTTAGCGTCCCTTTCTCTACCAACAGTACATAAGGGGTATCGATCACTTTGATCAATGACGGTTCTGAATTCAAGGAGTTGAAAATTCGTATGACACTTTCTTTCTTATTCTTGTGTATCGCGCTGAAGTAACATAACAGATCGTAAGATCAGAAATAGATTCGGAGCACTGTACTATTTCCAATGTTCTAACCATAAAACATAAGATTAGTGAACCATAAATACTTTTGTTTGTAACTATGCTGGAAATGTTTCAGACCCGTAACAGTTATTAATATTCATGACTCCTTAAATAGTTGTCGATAGAAAATCTCAATACATGACCAAAATTGCACTGAATAAAGACAATTGTTTTCCTAAGCTGCTAGTCTACTCTGAACATTAGAGCTATGTACTTTTACCTTGAAATACGTGTCCGAGGCACTTCCAACTGAACTATCGAGGCTGATCTGAGCAGATAGCTTGATAGAAGGACACACGGTTAGATCGTTAGGAGAAATATTCTTGAGATCTAACAATGTGCATCAAAATATTGAATTATGTGAAATTATGTGACCTTGCAAACGTCCACTTATCTTGTTGCTGATTGCCAGCAGCTGACCGTGTTACTTATTTCATCTAGCAATTTTTATTGACTTCAACTTACCTGAATATGATTTTCCTTACACCTATTCACTCTTTGAATTCTCTTCTTCTCCAGTTTTCATTAGTTTATGACACCGAAGTCTTGTGGACTTTTTGCAAGGTTATCTGTATTATTTACGATGTCGATAGAGAGAAACATACTGGTTTCATGACACAGTTGAAAATATAAACAGTCATGTAATAAATTATACCAGGACTATCCCATTATATCTCCAAGATATTTCTGAATTATAAATCTTAACCCAAGTACAGCTTATTTGATATAAACATAGGCAACGCTACTTATGTAACACGATGGAGACATCACGGGTAATGCAGGAAAAATTTGAAAGCCAAATAAAATATTATCAGTTCCAAAGCCATACATTTATCATCTTTTCACTGTTCCAAAGCAGATGTACCCACTAGAAAACTGTATACAAACATATTTTCAGCCGAAATGATATTGAACTTTTTAATTGGCTAAAATACATGAAAAGAAGCACCTTATGGGGATATGTAAGATATATAAGGTCTTCGTGCTGTTGATAGTTAGTTACAGTATATATCTCGGCACCTGTAAATAAATGTCCAAATACGTCAGTCATAGCAGAAATATAATCAAGTCTCGAACAAGAGTTTCGTTAATTTGTGCACTTAGCATTAACGTACTCGATCTGGGTGGTGCATTATATTCACTTGCAAATTATATTTGCTGCAAAACAATATAACTAACCTAGCAACCATCATTGATATCAGCCATATTAACGCTATACCTAGATGCAATCTGTTTTATCCTCCCAACCAATTTAATTGTTGTCTTAGTATTGAATAAGCATATCTAGCTGCATCTTGAAATGTTTTGTTTAATTGTTCTCCTAAAAACACACAAAAGCCAACAAACGTATTTTAACATACTCTCATTGTAGTCAATACACAACATATCAATGAGATTATATATATATATATATATATATATATATATATATATATATATATATATATATATATATATATATATATATATATATATATAGTTGCATTCTCAGGGTTGGGGGGAAAGAGGTGGAGCGGAAGGTAAGTTTAAATATTGACATTAAATTAGTTTGACCTGATGCCTGATGTTGTTTAGTTTCTTTGGTGTTATGTAATTCTGCCATCTTGCATATGGTATGTCTCTGAAAAAAACAATATGCATGGTTAGTGATTTTTGAATCACGCATTAATCTCTTTGGTATACATGTTTCACCTAGAGTAATTACTAAATAAATTTATAAAAAATACATTTTTATGGGGAAAGTAGACCATAAAATTTCCCACCCAGTTCACCATCAGTTCGGTAATTGGTGCCCACCCATTGTGCTTCCTTATAATTCATCTAACCTATTCATCCGTCCAATCCCATCTCCATGGATTTCGTCTTTGGGCATTAACCTGCTACTGAGATTTAACAAGTTAATACATGCTAGTAATGACATATATTAACTGTACCATGTGCACGAATGAATCAAGATAAACTTGCAACATTCCAGTGCAGATCATATTGTTATAAAATAGATCCAAATTAACCGAAGTGGTAAATGTTCTGTCCTCAAAAATAACGCCTATAAATCTGTATTCTTTACTTAAATGTATATGACGTGTGTGGAACGGTTTAATATTAAGAAAGTGCAAAACCAAAATGAATCACTGCAAATATAATCAACGTATTTCCGAGCGAGGAGTACCACCAGTGTATTCCATAGTTTAACCGTTAATCTTGACATATGAAACACTGAAAGTTAATAATAAATGCTGAGTCTGGTGAGAATTATTTGGAAATGCGCCACGCATTAGTTACATTTTGTAACTCAAGATTTATCACAATGACCATATAAAGACATAACAGACTGTCCTTTGCTCTGTGTCTTCTCCGTCTCCTCAAAGAGCCATCTGGATGACCTTCGTAGTGGATATTAAAACGGAAGGGCAGGGGGAAAGCAGAGTTTAGCATAAACACCGAATGCTGATAGATGGATGGATACAAGATGGTGACTCAATGATTTCATGAAATATATAACTAACGAGTCTGATGGAAGAAGTTAGAAGAATACGCATACATTATAAAAAGTTGAAACGGCTCTGAGATTTATCAATATTGCAACCTGAAAAGAATATATAGACTTACAATTTCCATGCGATGATCACTGAGAAATAAAAATAAAAAAATAAATAAAATAAATAAATAAAGTAGACATTCAGTATGTGACATATGCACTTTACAAGACAAGCCTACCCTGTGAAATAAAAATTATTTAAGATGTCAACTTAAATAATTAATTGGAGTTTGTAGATTTGCTGTAACATTATATTTCAGACATACATTGACATGAATAAGCACTTTGTTTACTTTATTTCTATTATTTACATATTTGAATCATTATACTGTTTAACCTGTATTGATAAGTCATAACCTCATCATGTATATGAAGCAAATGATATAAAATAAAATCAATGCATGATAACATTTGTGTTTAATTAAACTTTTATGACAATGGTTGGTTCATCTTAACATTCCACATATCGAACACGCTAGTTCATTTTAATTTCTGAAGCCATTTGAAAGAGTATCTTTATACATGAGTGTGTGGGTGTATATTTGTATTCATTCTCGAAATTACATCAATAATTTTGTGTAAATATGAAGACAGAAAAAACAAACAATATAAACTGCTGACTTTGATTCATATGGTGAGACGAATCCTAAGTGATGATTATTAGAGGAAAATATTTGCCAAATGTTTTGCTATTTCTATCTTTGGTGTCATAGATAATCGTATTATGCAGTTCATCTTTACTATTGGTTGACATCAGCATTTACAAATTTGATTTTCTCGATAGTTTTTTGCACACTGTAAGCTCCAAATCAGCAAGAGTTTTATGTCGCCCATTTGAATGTTTACACATGTATGGGTATGTTTTGATCTCGTATCGACTATGTATATTTACAGGATCCACCTTCTGTATCTCAGGAAATATTATACAGTCTAATGCTATATTTGCTAAATAGATGATAACAAATGAACTATGGTCTTTACACGATACTGTTCAGAGAAATAATTCATGAAATACAATAAAACTAGATTATCTCATTATAACTAGAATGACTTGTACACACATCTATATATAACTCCCCTATAATCAAACAGTGGTTTGTAAAACATTATACATGACAGCACAGGTAAAATTCAGAACACAGTATGAATACTGCAGGTAGATAGCTTGATTGACCTCAGTACGACTGATCTTAACAAGATATACTCTGTGCGTGTATCAACTTTACCTAGGCCTATCGTGTGATATGGCATTTTGCCAAACAGTGTTTGAGAACCTTTAATGTCGGATCTTCAATCAATATCAGGTGCATATTTTCGAAGTGCATTTTGCTACCGTGGATCCTTTGGATTAATACATGTCTGTGATGAAACGTATGGGTAGAGGTGTCATCGGAATATAACGTTAAAGAATATGTTAAAATATATCTGTATTTGACGTTAGAAGTTTGAAGGAAGTGACGAATACCATTCACCTGACATAATATGCAACGGGCTATAAACTTCAAACAAAACGTTTGAATCATATATGTGTGATCGCTATTTGGTGACTGATAGAAATGTATAAGGTATTAAAATAGCTTCGAGACAGGAATGTTGGGATAAGCTTTCTTCACCAGGTAAAGCATCTTATTTAGATGTGGTTGCTTACTTTGTAGTTTATATTGTCATAAGAAATAACCTCTGTTAAGGTTTCTAGTCTATACCCGTAATATTATTTATAGAGATCAGAACGCTGTCATAATGTTTGAGAAAGAATTTTAATATATGCGAATGATGATCTGATAGGTTTGAATCGTTTAGTCAGTAATTATAACAAATGTAACCATTTATTTTCTAGTTAAAGACTGTTAGCCAAACCAAAATTGGACAAATCATTCTGGTCACGCCACATATAAATAAGTACATAATGGTTTATTAGTAAACGTTGCATTCCTATTTTTCAGTCACTGGCATGAAGAATTATTGACAAAGTCGGAAAAATTTCCTTACTTCTTGTCCTAATTTATCAACTTTATCCATGTAATATACGGCGATGGGTGTGATCGATTTAGTATATAATCTTACTTTATATTTTGACATCAAATACGTCATACTTAAGATATATTAAGGTTTCAGGTTTATGAGTATTTCGTTGCTGACTTGTAATTGGTATGCAGGAACCGTCTTAGATCAGGTGCTAAAGTGTACTAATCCAAGTGTTGAGGGATTAATAAACATCCCCAGCCTCACTACCAGCTGTTTCTTTTTATCTTTGGGAATGATGTTTGGCTCGCATTACTCTAGCAAAATACAGCTATGTGAAGTGTAATAAACCAACGAATCACCTACACAATATTGTACATTGCTACAAAAATGATTAAGTAAATAATAAAAGAATTTGAAGCAAGTCCTCAAATTGGCCAGTGTCTATTACAATTGTAATTCAAATATGCAGATAAGACATCATTATTAACATACATAGGAGAAGAAGAAAATACAAACAAAATAAATAAAGGATGAAATGAGAGAGGTTGGATAAACAATAACAAAACATATATAGTGACAGTTGTGTTTAGAATGCAGATGATACTATTAATACTTTTACATCGTGATATACCTACCCTCGAATAGAGATTGAACATACTTGTATACATATCAAATACTAGTATCTACTAAAATTCTAAAGTGCTGGTTTCCTTTTCATCAAATTTATTTTTGTTTCTTCGTAAACCTTATTCAGTCTCATGAAATATATACAAAGCTAGTTTAAAAAAGGATTACCAATAATTCGGTTGTAAATCGTTGTTTGCAGTACATTTACTGTCAGATGAATATTTAATTTGATAGAGGACAACTGTGGAAAGAACAAGCTATAATATCAACATGCTTAACACTTGTACAATATTTTAATGTAAAAATACTTGTACCTAAACACAGGACTGAGCGAATTGATTATTGTTTCCTATTTATATAAATGTATGGTTAGAACCAAATATGAGGTATATACCAGTATAGCAGAAAGCAAATAACGTGTGTTCATTCGTTTGAAAGCATTTCAATGATATACAATTTAAACACTTTTTTAAGAAAAAAGCGTAACCAAAATTGTATTACCCCATCTGCACACTATTACACTTAACCAAACACATAGGCCATAATCTCACTTCCGGTACACGTGATGCTTCCTTCGGATTTGTGTGCATATAGTTGATCAAAAGAGATGAAAGTGCCATTATTGTGAACATTTTCGTTAGTTTCTTCTTTAGCCCCACCTCAAAAGCACAACATTCCTCCAAAGACCAAATATATCTAATAAATTAGGTCTATATTATGTATTAGAAAAATAACGAGACATTTTCGTTCAACAAACATGTTAAGAGAATGTTGAGAGCATGTTAGCATGTTATGCTAAATACAGAATGCTTCTTTTCGCATAGAGAAGACGATTAAAATATAATCAACACAGAACCTTTATTTGCATTATTAACGTAAGCTAAGAGCTTTATTATTCGGATTTCATATCGAGTTCTGCCCTTGAAACATTTTGCATATATCTTATTAGAAAACTGAGATAATTAGTTCATATTTTACCTTAAGATAAAAATAAACGTATATACTTTCATTTTATGTTGACAACGTTATATTTTGCTAGAAATAAATCCCAAAATGAATTTATCTTGGACTTAATAATTACACTTCTAATTTAAGAATATGATGATATATATTTTGGAAACGACTTTAAAGAATGCATGATAATTTTTGAAGCTTGACAGAAATAGATACCACAGAAATGGTTCCTACTGCTTACACAGGTACAATTACTACTTATAATACAGTTATTACAAAGACACATTCACACTGTCAGTTTTGAAACTTTATAAAACGCGAGCAACAACTTGCAACTTTTCCCCACGATGTATTGATAATGTCAGGTGAGATTCAACCAATCATGCTAATGTATATCTTCTAAAAATAAATTATAATGGTAGATTATATTTGGGTCATATAAGATACTGATTGTGTCATAGTTTTATGTTTCACATTCTCCAAAAACGAATATATCCACGTATGCACTGTTTAAACGCTGTTTTATAACGAGGAAGATATTACATGGTATGAATACATTAAAAGAGTCACCTTCTGGGGATAAATGTTGCTAGTAAGATCTATTATACATGGTTGCTGCTAAATTCGTAACCCAAATAACCTGTAGATATATGTTATTTTACATTTAGTTATATCTAAACAAAGAGATTGTGCTTGAGTGCACAAACACTGAAATTGTTTTTGAGTATATATGTGCGTCTTAACTTTGTATGTAAGACCATAACATTTTAATCAATGATATGTTTGGCAGATTATAACCTATAAGAGACCAGGAAGTTCATCAATACTGCCATTTTCAAACCTACCTTTGCCAACTGAGATTGTAATTCATTTAACCGTTTCAGTGTTTAAATATCTTAACTAATGAACCTTCGTTTCCAAAAGCTTTCAGCGAACTGTAAATTCTTTTATATGTTTGCAGGCTTTGGTGTATAGTGCTGGAACATTACGTAGGCTTAGATCTATATATAGTCATGTGTTATTACGTTACTTACAATCTGACCTTGTTTTCTTTATCAACATGCGATATCGTATGCTACATGATGTATGTCCGTTTCTTTGTTTGTGGACTATACCTTACCTGTGCTTGTCAGTTTTGTATGGTTTATATATTTAACTGAGATTTGTTACCTTGTTATATCGTAATCAGTTTGTAGATTATCCCTTCAGTCTGGGCCCATTGTTGTTAGGGTCTTACCATATACATTACTGAGATCCACACTTGACGTACATATGGAATTAGTAAAACTTGGTTTTTGGGGACAGCCATAGGAGTAACATTACTCCGTCTGCTTTATGTAGTACATGACACTTGGAGGCAACACGAGATGCCCTATGCTGATATGGTCCATATGTTTATCATGGAAATGGGATTTATGGTGCAGAAGGGTTTATGGGCAGAAGATAAAATCCACATCGGACAATCATGGATTAGTATACGTTTGAGGCAAAGAAGTGACCCTAAAAAGAGACGATATGGTTTGTAAACCAAATTCATCTCACTGGTCTTCTTTTCTTCCTCAACCTTTCTCTCACAGAGGTACCGTACAACAATACTCACTTCAGATAGGTTTGGCTATCTACACACATTTGTCTTTTCCAATTAGCAGTATGTATTATCTTTTTAATAGACCATGATTATTTCAAATACATCAGATAGTTTGGGTTAAACATCATCCCGATATCAGTATGGAGTCTTTGCTACCATTGGAAAGGTTTTCGATCTTATATTCGTGAACATTATATCGTTATCGCGAGAACTGGTGAAACCAATAGTCGAGTCACTAGTATTTATAGCCTAAGGTCAGACTGAATTGTATTTACTAATAAAAAGTGGCCTTAACAAATTCATTCGGAGCGTGGAGTCTCTCTTTCAGTCAGAAGAGAGTATCGTCCCTTTCGCGTATCGTCACACGCGAAATATGGGCTCGCTGTCGTGCGTCCACAGTGTATCAATAATGGCTGAAACTAAGAAGACTACTTATTGGGGTGCGCCTGCAGGGAATACGACGAGTTATGGCATTACAGTTATCAAAACAATGCTTCCAGGAGAGAACGCAAGACTTGTACCGGCACCAGTACCTTTACCACACTCTTCTGCGTTACATTGGTTAGAGGATTTTAAACAGAGAAATAATGAAGAGTTAGAGACATTTTACAATAGCAGAAAGAAGCAGAACAGCATTATTATTCAAGAACATCAAAAAAGTGAAGGAAGAAAAACGAAAAGAAAAGAAAATGTGAATGGGAGAAAAATGACAGTGAAACTGAAACGATGACTGCTACTGGACATTGTGGCCAAGTTAATGTATGCGACAAATGTATCAGCATTCCTTAACGAGAATTAAGTGAAAGAAAATTACCCGTGTCAAATATTTCAACCCAGCTATTACCACCTGTACACTGATAACCACTGAAAAACCATCAGTAGCAGTGACCACTACCGTATCATCCACAGTGTCAGGAGAAGAGAAGGACTTGGTCGTGATTAAGGGTAAAAGGCAGTTAAAGCTCATCCTGTTAAGTTTATGAGTTTGTTAGAAACAAAAAAAAACACCCATCTGTCCTTTTCAGGATCGCATACCTAACTAGAAAGATATGCGACTCAAAGATTGCCAAATTAACTAAAACTTCTATTCCATTTCTCATACTGAATGATATACATCTGTGTGAGGGTGTATGTGTATATCCATATTATAAAAAAATGAAAACCAAGAAACACTTACATTTTTCTTTCCAATATATTCTTTTGCTATGTACCCACTGTAGCAGGATTGTCGGAGTAAGTAAGAAAATGTTTCAAAGATATAAAACGCTTTTCGAATATGACGATGGATCTCATACTATATGGACGATAGTTAAAGCAAGGACGACATTCAAAGACTGAAATCGGTTTGGGCTCACAATTTCTCGGGATACGATGGAATATGTCTGCTGAAATAATATTCAGCAAACGGTTACCGAATGCATCCAAGTCATCAAGAACGGAGCCAAGATCATACACATGCAAGTGTGACAATGAGAATGTAAAGATTCCATGAGTTATTTGGCATTACCTTTGATTCGAATACATTAAACGTTTAAAAGTCACAGAAATGGCCAAAGGGTATTTCCTCACCTTTTCAATGAGAAAGCTAATTAATATGTGGTCATGCCTTAGTTGTCTGACGCTGAATATTAAGAACTTGACAATATGTACACCGCAAAAAGCTTTCACACTTGGTACAGCTCTAAGTGTTTTACCTTTTCGACATTCAGGAAGAACAGTTAAAGCTACGTCACTCGATATGGATTTTTTTTACGCCTTTTGCTGCGAAAATGTTTTACAATTATTTATGGAGGATGGAAGAATCAATCTTCTAATGAAAGATGACCTCACAGAAGACATGTTCGTGAGTTTTTTTAGTGGTGGCCCGAAATATTAAGATTACCAATACCAAGACCCCAGCGAGAAATGCCTGTTAACTGCAAATTCAAAGCATTGATATTGAATTATCGCACGAGAAAAGAAATCTTGAGGCCGACACATCATTAGACTACAAAAGCCTGAGAATAAAGATGAATAATTTGTATTTTTTTAAAAACATCCGTATGTGCCCTTTAGAGTCCAGTAGACGATTACAGTTACTGGACTTCTCGACACAGGAGCAACCGAAGTTGATCTTCACAACAGACTTCATGTCATAAAGAAACTCTAATACGATGTTTTTCCTTGCGATTTAATCTATACCTTCCTATGCAACATCAGCGATGTAACACGTTATGGTTTCTTCTCTGCTTCTACTATCACTACCACCATAAAAGGTGATGTACGTTTACCATCCTAAGGATGTGAAAACGATGTCGTTTATTTCGGTCCACCAGTCAATGAATTGAATGCCACATTCGGTGTTACTGGAATAATTCATGTATTGCGTGTAACCATTGAACGGGTCTCACCCATGTCTGTGCAATCCACTCCTGGATACCTGCAATCAAAGAAACACATGCATTGCCTATGGTTTTCTCTGCTTACCATGGCCTTGAAGGCGAATTTCAAATGTTCAGTTGTATATGTACATCGATGTCTTTAAGACAAGAGTGTGAATAAGTATGGACATTCAGAAGCTGCCTGACTTGGATATAAACGCTTGACACCATATCAGGGACTTTAATAGTAGTGTTTCAACAGATTATGTATACAGATTCTAGCAACAGTATTTATATCTTGAGGGATTACCAACATGTTAAAGAACATTTGTTTTTCAACAGATTCTCTATGGACTGCTTACGAACTGTTCCCGTAATGACATCATGACCACTGCTCCTTTACATGTTCAGAGAGACTCATTTTTTCGTGGGTATGAAGATAAGACTCGTGACGCTTTATTGACGGTTGATGCTTCCGAAAGATGACTGATTAGCTTGTTGGTTGATTACACGAAGACTGGAAATGTGTACACTATTGGATAAAGTTATAACTTCTATGCTTGGACGCACGAAATGGCTAACTATGCCAAGAGGTTGTGCAATTGACTTAAGACTAAAACTTAACATGACATTTATAGCCTTGTTAGAAAAATAAGATACACGGTTAAACCGAGTTTAGGACAGTACCGTCCTCGATATCGACACTATTGAAAATCAATATTGGAAGGAAACATTTGAGACTGTGCACTATGTAAATTATATAGTAACACTACAGCGTGTCCCTATAAATTTTGTGGTGCACATTAATAGTGAATGTCGTACATAGATCCATTTATAATCTACGTTGATATTTGTTTGTTTGACTACTTTGCCCTTATTTGTTGTTGCATTTCATTTAAGGTTGTAACTTTGCATACTCAGTAAACGTGTCATATCAGAATACATTTTATTGTGTGGTTCATGTCATTCTTACCATTCACAGCACTTTATATATGGCTATATATTCCTCTTCCTCCTCCTTCTCTCAATGTTACTTACAAAATGTTAGATGGTCCAAGTTTAGATCCACACTATTTTCGCTATCCCGTCAAGAATGATCATTGCTGGACCGTGTGGTGCAGGCGAAACCGAATTTGTTAAACGTGTCATAAAACCAATTCGATCGATCGCCGGCCCCAAATCATGCAGTAGTATTACACATACCGGCAATCGTCTTACCCCTCCTTTAAGAACATCAAGAAGAATCTCTCGTTTTGTGGAAGCATTTCTCGAGAACACGACGGGATCATGTCTGACACAAGTCAAGCACAAATGATAATTTTCTATAACTTGTTAGGGGAAGAAGGAAATATATAAAATTGTGGTCTATAACCAACCGGCATCATCGTAATGCTATTATCATTTACATTACTCAACATAAGTTTGAAAAATGTATAGAACTCATCATGTTATCCATTTGACTGCTCATTACGTGGTATTGTTTAAATGTCCCAGATTTAAATCTCAAGTGCAAGTGTTAGCCAGATAGTTAAGAACTCCTTGGCTGACTTATGAGTACGACGATGCCACTCGAACACCTCAATCCTATTTAATCGTTGATTTAAAACCTGATATCGGTTTTGTACCCATCTGTTTCATGACTGGTGCCAGTCCCCATAGACATGGAAAAACTATACGAACGTCCAAACGCCTTTTCTGTCTGACAGTCGTCAACACGACTTCCTTTAATTCTAATATTCCAGTCGAATTCCTTCCCCTTGCGGTATCAGTGGTGAACAAAATCCACAAATGAGTGCCCATATGTTCAAAGCCAGTCTCAAAGATGTTGAACGATTGTTTACATTTACATCATGTTCAAAGCATCATACACATCGCTCATAAAGCCAAACACTTAGTTGAAAAACATACAGTGGTCTTGTTGCAACAGTCAGATCCGAGAGTAGATACTCAAACCAAAAACAAAATCATGTCGGAACGTGGAGGCAGCAGCTCTATAGGTGTCATCATCCGTTTATTCGTAAAATGGGATCCTGATGCCAAACAGTCTACGATCAGATCTTCTACCCAAATACGTCAAAAGTAGAATAATAGCACAATGGCAATGTCACCCCTAGAAAAAGAAATGTTCCAAGAAGAAGACATGATATTCTACCTGAAAGCGAGGTATTGATGCTCAGATGCAACCATATTACCCCAAACCACGTCCATCGATGACCATGTCACCAGGTCAATCGACGTCTTTTCGCATCTTTTCCAATTTCAAGAGAAAATGGAATACCGTTTATAAAAGAGCTTATCCAGTTCTGACGCCCTCTTCTTCTTTGTTAGTCGCAACGCTTGCCGCTAAAACGTACCCTCCCCAAGTCCAAGTGAGAATGTGAATCTCACAAAGTTTACTGAATTTATTAAAACAAGACTTGTCACTGCTTAATCCGTTGCGTAATGCATATCATGATGATTAGACGTACTTACTATTCGTAGACGAATTACGGCATAAACGGTGTTGCCAAGTGATTTACGTCAAGATTGTTTACTCATTAAAGGTAAAGTGCGACGAGTATACAGTAGGCTATGCTTTGTGGCCTTTCCATTTCACTCCTGACCTAGGGAACGACGAGGGGGGGGGGGGCGTTTCTAATACGGCAAATACTGCCATTATGAAGACCAATGTTCAATAAGCTAAGTATGTGGCCGATGCGGAAACCCTTCTCATGGGAATCCGATTGCAGAGCCACTCCGCATGGTGTCTAATGTGGAAAGTAGCGCCATGTTAATTCAAAATATTGTGACACCTAAAAACAGGAAAAGGAAATACAGAGGATTATGTATATCTCCAAAATTCCCTATCCAGAGGCCTGAAAGCTCCGATGTTCCGTCCTTCTCCACTGTATTTAAAAGAATCGAAGGGCGTTAAAACATTCCGCATTGTAAATTTCCGAAAATGTCACCATCGACTCAACAACATTCACCATCACTCCACCGCCAAAATGCACAAACAGTAAACAAAATCTCAAACAAATAGGCAGCAAAAGGGGTCTAATGACCATATAAAGCTGTAAAACAGGTATGGATACCGTGAGAATATGGATGCCGAAAAATATGATCCATGTCCTTAATGTGCCTCCAGACCTACAACCCGAATTAATCCTTTCCTTCCTTCAGACAAATTAATCCAAAATATTTATCTATAAAAGGTCAGATCTTGTTAATCTGATCTTCATTTTAAAAGATCCATATTGAAGAACAGCATCATACAATGGAATTGTCGATGACCTAAAACCAGTTACATTGAGTGACATTAGTCTGCTTTTAAAGAACATGATCCTGCAGTACAATTCCTGTAGAAAACCGTTTTTAAAACACACGGACACCATCACACTTAAAACACTGCTCTTTTTTGACACCTACTCCAAAACTAGTGACAGGGCCTCAGAAGGAGTTTATGGTGTTGTAAACACAAGGGCTTCTCATAGCGTCATTCCCTTAAACAAACATGTACATGGCATTGCTGTAACTGTCACACTACATCGAGTGATTTCCTTTTGCTCTATTTGTATACCACCAAACATCATTCTTGTACCAAATGATTTAGACAACCGTGTTGAACAACCGCCCGCTCCATATGTTCTACTTGGGAACTTTAATACCCATACCATTTTATGGAGATCAAACTACAAAAGCGACAGGGTCACAAAGGTTGAAGATTTCATATATATATATATATATATATATATATATATATATATATATATATATATATATATATATATATATATATATATATATATATATATATGACAGAAAGTATATGAGTGAAAACTATCTTTCTGCTAGTCACTAATCAGTTGAATGTAATACACAAGCTTCAATCTAATAAAGTGATGTATTCTTTGCTGTGGACAACGATGATCTAACTATAGAACACGCAAAAACAATAATAGGACAAACACACATTAAAGTTCAGTCCAGAATGAGAAGAAATATAAATGAAAAAAATTGTTGGAAATTGTTTAAAATGAAATTTGTAAAGTTTGAACAGTATATAGAAGAAACATAGCAATTAGAAAATGAAACACAAAATCATTAGGTAATGTATATGGTAGCGATCGAGGAAAGCATCTTAATGACTATGGAGAAACTACGAAAATTGGATTGTTTCATCACCCTTTCAGATCAGTTCTTTTATGGATATGATTTCATAAATGATTGAGAAATTAATGTTTCTTTGGAGTATTATTTAAATTCAAACACAGTAATACTAAAAGGATATCCATAAAAGTCATTTTTTAAATGGTTATCCGAATGAGGATGTTTATATTGACATAGGTACAATACCATTATTGACGACAGGCAGAAACGAAGCCAAAACAGCATTAGGAGTAGCAATAAAAACAGTAGCGTACTTAATTAAGAAAGTTCAATTGGAATAAGACAATCAAAGGTTTGTTGTGTATACGTTTTAAGTCAATCTACACTTTATCCAAAGTACTTTATTTTCTCTCTTATTTCTCTTGAACCAATTTATTATATTAGCTACTAATCAACCAATCGATCTATCTTCAACGAGACCTGTCAGAACGGATACTCGAATTCCCATGAGCATTGTATCTTTATGAACCGTTATAGTTCTTGAGCAGGTGAAAATACGAGAACGGATTTATAAGCATGGTTTCTTAAGCAGGCGACTTTCTCCTTACATTGTAACTTTTAGACATTTTTCCCATTTGTAAATGTCCTTGTGTTCTCTTGTTTATACATTAAGAATTGTTTGTGATCGGACTTCTTTCTATGTATCATTATTCCTATTTGTAAACTTCTATTCGTCAGTAATAACTTAATTATAGCAACATGAATAAAATAACTGAGCTCCAATATTAGTTGATAATGAACTTAAGAGCAGGGAATGCGTTCTTTTCAGAATATAAAAAAACAGATAATAATGACAAAGCTTTATAGAGGAAGGTACCTCCTCCAATACATGAAAGGGTAGTTTCAAAATTTGATTTATTAGTAACTCAGTTAGACGCTTGTATGTTCCCTCTTTACAATACATAAATATAGCACAACTACAATACAATACTAATGGTGTTTTTTTGTTATATCTAATGCAAGTGGTTAGAAATGGAACTGATATTAAATATCATACCGATTACATAAAATTAAATAAAACAAAGGGCTTGATACAATTTTTAATGTTGGAGTGTTGTCCGCAAACGAGATAAAGTAATTAACTCCTATTGTTTGAAAGTCCTATGTAGATAATGCAAAAACATACAGATATTTTCTTCTACATTTGACACGCACTGATTATGTACATTTCCGTACTTGCCTTATTTCAACTTTCCACCTACATTTATCTGCAATAGTGTACTTTTCAGCACAAGCAAGAGAAAATAGAAACATTTTTATATACAAACATGGAACATGGACATAAAAAATATCACCTAGGCATTATCAGAACTTAATCCAAAAGTCAAATCAACACAAACCATCATCATAAACTGTAGCAAAGACTGGATCGACCACTATTTAGCACTGACTGAATAAATATAGCTAGATGCATGCATTAAGACATATTTGATTGCCCCAGACTCAGTTAACACTTGGTAGGGAAGCTTTCGACCATCGGTCGGAGAACAAAATTGTAATTGAACTTTAACTATTCCCATTTTAAACGTATACTTAATATACTGATATAACAACATGAAGTCAAGAACATGACAAGAACAAGGTAGATATTTACCTGAGATAACAAACAAAATTGTTTGTCCTGCGCGACAAAGACTATTAAAAATACTAAACAACAACGAATAATCAAATAATTATATGAAACAATCCACGTTTCTGCTTAGAAAGTTTTGCGCATAAATATGAAACATTCTTTCACACACTCACATATTTTCAAGATAAAAAGTTATAAATGAAACAGTCATTATTAGTGATATGCCCTATACTGGACTATTTAGTATCTCAAAGCGTTCGTCTTCTTTCTTTTCAGAGCACTGAAGGAAATCCATGGCCCAGCAACTAGATGACTCTTCTAGCGGGATGGGACTTAAGGATGACATATTTTACACTTCAATAGAAGTTCGATTCGAATCATACCCAAGAATCAAGCACTTTCAGTCCGAGTTGCAGGATCTGTTTCGTAGATTCCTGGGAATTTATGGTATAGTATATTCACTTACATTAAAAAAACAAACACTAATACAAAATGCTTAGAGGCATTCGTGACTCTCATGTTTCATAAACAGGGGGAAGATCTAAAAGCCCAAAAGATAACAATATACAAAATAGTCCTGAAACGATTTAACTACATTTATATAGTGTGCAACACGAGAAAGTAGTATTAAAATAGACAAGAATCATTTATTGTCCTTATGTCATAGCGATTTATGATATTTTAAACAAATTTATGCTAAGGACAAAACACCGTTGCGAGGCAAAAAATCAACGTCATATATACAAATTATTAAAAAGGTTAAATCCCGTTACAGTTATCTATTGACCTTCTAAATGAAATACGTAAGGAGCATGAAATAGAGGCATTATAAGTTATACTACTAATATCACGTGTACATCTATCCCTACTGCTACTAGTAATTATATTACATACAAAGGTTACCGAAGATTTACTTGGGTAAATTGTATCGCAACACTGGTGTACATCTAAAAAAACTGACTTCTGGCTGTAATCGTTTTTAGAATGAATTAGAATTGATAAGCGTTTCTATTTAAGCCAAACACCTTATGTGTTTTCAGTTGTTGCATCTAACATAATTTCTTATGCGTGTGTCCTGGGCACTCCACGCTTGATATTAACGTTAAGATATGAAGGGACTTGACTGACATGCCCAGTGACACATACCTTGCTTGTTACCAGATAGATTGCATGTTGGTCGTATACCCTAATGCTAGGTTGATGGCTAAGCTAACTCACATCTTCAACCTTCTTAGAGATTTGGTCTTGTGTGTGTCGTAGGCAGCTCTTGTCTTCGCAGCATCATGTACACGAACTGCGATCTTGTAGAAATGTTCTTGATACATACCAGATGATCCTTCAGTGTTTTAGGTATATTTTGTGCATCAACGGAAATGTTTCCAAGTATGCGTTTCAGAAGTTCCGAGGATTCTATTTGGTGTATCGAAATGATCTGTAGTAAACAAAATTGAAACGTTGTTAAAAAGAGCGTCATAAGAGTCTAGTTTTGTAAGTAATCTCCTCAATGAACCCATTTACGAAAATAATCGTTCTTCCAGTCTCTATCCAAAGCTTCTTGTATGCGTTTTTATCCGCAACGACATTCCGCAATCAATCGTTGCTAGTGTAGGGGTTGAAGCTGGTATCTGGTCTTTAGTATGTGCTGGCGAGAGTAATTTGCTTTAAAATGTATATTAGTTTCTATGTGCTATTAGATCAGAGTAAACTGAGTATCCAAGAAGATGTTTGATATGCTTAAGGGTCTAACCGTTAAACTCTAACGTCTGACAGACTTTGTTTTAAAATCGATTCTATGAAACTTCCGTGTTTATCTCAGTGATATATTCTGACTTGATCAAGACAGCAATCCATGATCCGTTGTCTCCTGACTTGAGTTTTTCTAGCGGATTAAATCGTCCTTTCTGCTATACGTGTGAGGTATTGTACATTTTCACCGTACACACGTCTACCTCAGGAGCTCGAACTTTACAAGACTTTACAAGGGATAGAAACAAAATCGCTTTTGGGCAGTTTTACCATTTACGATTATATCTTCCAATTTCTAATTTTGAGCAAACAATTAACAAAGTGTATTCTGTATTATATGTAATTCATATTTCCTTCGTTTGTAGAACAGTTGCCAGCGAGTCTAAAGCATTCAGGACATATGTTGGAATCACTTAAGAATGACGTGCATCTGTTGACAAATGTCAGACCGGTGCTGTTCCTGTTCGGGTATACACATTCCAAGATCCCGAAAGTGGATTTGATCAAGAAATGCAAAGTCCCTAGACATGACACCCACCCACTGAAAAAAATGCAGGCCGTTGACGAGAGGAACCACAAGTTGGTCATTGCAATTTGCACGCTCAGGATGATGGATACAAAGAGGGTATTGCTTTACCTTTTAGGCATCCTTTTAATGTTTGCTATTATAAAACAAGATTACCATCATAGAACAATATTCCAAATAACTTCCTTTTTGTGAAAAGAAAGAACGTTCATAACTGTTCGAAAAAGTAATCAATACCTATTCATTGTGACTGAAATTAGTATGTTTAATTAAAAGGAACGCTAGATAGGTTAATATATCTTTAGGACGGCAATTATTTCGAGCTGTTACTATTTTCGTCCTTATCAAAGATTTATTATAAAAATTGATGATAGTGGAAATAATTCAGACAATTTATGAACGTTTTAAAGTCTTTTTTTTTTGTAGTTAAAGTTTTTTATAGATTTGTTCTTATATTCAAAACGTTTCTGAAAGTTGAATAATTAGATGTTTCAAACTTGTGTTTTCAAATGATCATCTTCCCACGTATTGTTCTGTACATTTAGCATACAAACCATTTATTACATTGTCAGCATCGCACTAAAGTCAATGTAAAACATTATTTATTGACAATGGTATGAAGGTCAGATATGATTTCTTCTCAAAGATTTATATTGTCTTCCAAAAACCACTATATCTAGCAAAAGGTGCAATCTAGGTATTGTCACTTACTTTTATTACTTGGTTCTAGGGCATGGATACTTTGCTAAAAGTGAGAGACGGCTTTGGAGTGGAAAATATGATATTCTTTGTAGACGAAGCTTATGAATGCAACAAGGACTTGGTTGCAAATAATTTGGCAACATTAGAGAATTTACTCAAACTAACCCAAGAAAGAATGAACGTTGTCTATCAACGGAATAATCACATTTCGACTGCTATTAGCAACCATATGGAGCATAAGTTTATTCACGCTTTCCAGTCGCTCAATTTGTTCCTGCAGGAAATTACCAAGAAACAAAGTCGCATTCATGGACCTACCTTTGGTGGAAAAGGCACAGGAGGCCGATTTAATAAAGAAATTAAAGCGTTTATTGAGAATCCTTTGACAGTAATAGACATACTCATGACTTCAAGTGGCCATACTGCCGAAGAGAAGCTAACAACAGCAATCATTCGTTTCTTGAAAACGGTGCTAATCCGAGAAATAGCAAGAACGTATGGAATACAAGATGCAAAAGTATTTGATTACCTGCAGAAAGAAAACTACGAGCAAACATGGATAAAGCATTTAGAGAGCCATATTTCTACAATGACTTTCATTACGCAATTTCAAAAGGTCATAGAACGTCCCAATAATGAGTTGGCAATCTGCGAAGTAAAAACCCAATACACATCAGATGATGCTAAGACCATTGGCAAAGAAGTGACAAAGGTTTTAATGGGATACTTCCTTAAAGTAGGGGCCGCTGTAAAGAACATCCGCATTAACTTAGATTTTCTGATACTCCTCAGAAAAGAGCTCATGAGTCTTATGGAAGAAACGATTAGTGGGGTAAAATACGAAGATTGTATTCCTGAGATAGAGAAATGGAGAGAACGAGTAGAAAGGTATGACGATTTTTAAAAAATTACGTTTTGCAAAGCATAGCAGTTATGCTGAGTTAAATGGAACTCTAAGGAAATGATACATCAATCAACATCAGTCTATTATGTCTTTTCTTATTATCGTATATAATTTTTGTACTTAGATATTTGTAGTACTGATCTCGAATTAGTTTTCTTTTAACGTTCATTCTTGTTTCTCGGATACTGAATAATGTATATTTAGAAAGAACTGTTTAGACTTATAGAATGCATACAATACAATACTGGTGATTATTGCCAGAAAGGTATATTTTGGAGACACAAAGCGATCGATCAAGGATACACTGTTTCATTATTTTCCTTTAATGTTTGAAAAATACTGAAAAATTCATTCTGTGAACAAATTAAACCTTTTATAAACCGAGTATGACCTAGAAAATAAATGTCAGAAGGAGTTCAAGTTACGTTAATAATATGGTTGAATGTTTTAAATAAAAAACGCACAGTATCAAACATGCATCTGGCTTTCAATTGTTCAAGACGAATTTGTAACGAAAGGTACAAACGACAATGTCAATAATATCAATCAGATGAATAGGTACATACGTATTGTTCTCGTGAACAAAAAACAAGATTACCGAGTGGAATTGGACGTTTACTTATCGTGAAATAGTATCATAGGGAGATTGAATATTTACAATAATATATGCTGTTTTCTTTTCAGGATTAAGGACGTTCAATCTGTCAGTCATATGTTCGGAAAACTCTGTGTATTTGTGAAAAATATAGAGTTTAGAGATAGAGAAAAGGAGGTTCTAATGCAGATAGGAAAATATTTGATAGATTATCCAGGTGAATATGTGGTTGAAGTCGTTTCACAAGCTTCCTTTTCGGGAAGTCATGGGCATGGAAACTGTTCAGAAATAGTCATGGGTGATGGGTTTCGCAATGAACAGGGAAATCGTGGGACAATCGGTCTATTCATGTACGAGGATGGGAATGATAGCACTGGCCTTCATTTTGTCACAAGCAGTCATACTGTTTTAGATTCAGATGTAGTGGTAACCAATGAAACGCGATCAGTTCGTCTTGGGAAAATAAGTCACTCGTTGAGGCCGGAAGACGAGTTGATTGATATTGCCGCTATCCAGATTGAAAGAAATATACAACATCGCTGCAATGTTTTCTTCCAGGAAAACAATGAAACGTGCGAGAGCATGATATTAGATATGAAAGGAATCAGGAATTTGAAAGAGGGAAAACATGTATTCAAAAGAGGATCAGAAACTGGCGAAACTAAAGGGTGCATCATCTCGCAGGATTTCACAAGAGTTGGGGTACAAGAACACAATTTTCTCGTTGGTTTGTCGGCTGAACCGAATGAACCTGCACACAATAGAGTGTTTGCCAGAGAAGGTGACAGTGGAGCCGTGTTGTACACTAAAACACCGGATGGGCAAGTTCAATATATAGCTATATTAATGGGCAAATTAGATATAAGACCAACTGAAGACACAAGTTATTTAAGTTTTACGGATTTAGCAAGACGGGTTGGACCTCCAATTATGACCACATGCCTTTGTAAAGGACTGAATAAACTTGAGGAGAGGTTTGGAGTCAGATTGACCTTACCAGAAATATAGATAAGTGGGCGTAAAATAATTAAGAAGAGGAAGCTGTTGCATACGGGAATATAATATATTTATAATATATTTAGATACAGTTAAGTAATATGTATGGTATTTATTATAGAAACAAATGTTAAAAGATTGTCTATGTTCATTATAGAGAAGAAAAACCTCTAGCTCCAGCTTAAGCATAATTGAACATGAGTTTAATTTGAAATTGATACTAACCGCAATACAAGTACCTTGTCCATCGGATCGTTGTCTAACAAACAAGGGGCCCAAATTGGCCGAGTGGTCTAAAGCGCTTTCCGTCACGGATCACTTCCATCTTACCTCTGTCTGCGTGGGTTCGAGTCTGAGATTCGGATAATGTAGTTATGTGAGAAAGCTTGCCAGTAGCTTCTCATGGGTCGATCTTTCTTTCCGGGGTTTGCCCAGGTTCTTCCTCTACCAATAATACTGGCAGCAGGTGGAGAACAAATGGTATTATAATTATTAAACATCTTTTTGATGCACAAGGGTCTCTATTAAGTTTTGATGAAATAAAACAAAAAACAAAAACAAATAATTTCATACAGTACTTTGCTCTTATTTCAAAGATCTCTGTGATGTGGAAAAAGAAAATTAAAACTTTCTATGAAAGTGGAAATAGTTTTCTTGTAGCTTTGGACAAAACATCTCTCCTTAGGGTAAGAGCAAAGAATAAATTTATCTATAAAGACCTGATAAGAACCAAAATAATAAAGCCAAATGGTAAACAGGAAACTTGGTCCAGACAGCTAGAGTGTGCGATTGGTACAAATGAATGGACCAACTCTTTTGTTTCGGCTAGATTTTGTACAAAAGACACAAAACTGATTAGCTTTAACTTTAGATTTCTCCACAGAAATATTACCACAAACCAGTTTCTAAAAAAGATTAATTTAAGTGATAATGATAAATGTACCTTTTGTAATGAGGGAATAGAAGAAATTGAGCACTTATTTTATGACTGTTTAGTTACTGAAAACTTTTGGAAACTGTTGGTAGAATGGATACAAACTTATGACCCAAATTTTCGAATTACACGAAAAGATGTCTTTATAGGAAATAACAACTTTGACGATCTTATTAACTTCCTAATTTTGCTTGCAAAATATGTTATATACAGATCACGTTGTGCATCAAAAAGCCCAAATCTTGACTATTATAAAAATTGTGTTTTATCATATAAAACGCTGGAAAAATATGTCGCCAAAGTGAATAACAGCAGTGACGAGTTTAAAAGAAAGTGGACCCTATTATCAACTTTTGGTACATGAATTATTATTATTATTATTACTATTTTTACTTTTAAAATTTACATATTTATTATTATTATTATTATTATTATTATTATTACTACTATTATTATTATTATTATTATTATTTTTAAATGCAATTTCATGCATCTTGGGGTTTGTATGCGAGTATGACTTTGTGTACAATAATTGTGATTGTAAGTAAGTGTCTGTGTGTGTATGTGTGTGTGTGTTGTGTAGGGAACACATGTAGAGATCAGGACACAAAAGAATTTAAGATCATGCCCCATACGCCAGGTCAGGTGGTGATGTAGGGGAATATGTAAAATCCTGATACCTTGTGTTCAATATAAAAAAAAAAAAAAAAAAAAAAAAAAAAAAAAAAAAAAAAAAAAAAATAATACTGGCAGCCATGTATAGCCTATAGTGTGCTGCAAAATGACGTTAAACCCTACAACAACAACAACAACAACAACAACAACAACAACAACTGATTAACAATCTGGTGAACACAAATAATCATACAGTTATTGTTGTCAAGCTTTATAAGGTTGTGTTCGTCTGAAAAAGTGCATTGTTGCTAATACATCTGATTCACGTATATTGCAAGATTTCATGACCTTGTTCACCTGCATATGTTTTTACAGTATAAGTTATTATTGTATAACAAAAGGCATCTCGTCAGTATTTTGCTGTGTTCTACATTTGCATTGAGAAAGATGAAAAAGGGAAGACAAATTAGACATCTATTTTTGTAGTTAAAAGTACAGACATTTCGTGTTTCAGTATGTTTGATGTCATTCTAAATATAAAGAATGAACGCACCCCACTGAAATGAAAGAAACGTAAACAATGCATCTGCATGAAATAAATGCCTGTTTCAATAATAGAGAAAGAGATAGTGAATAGACTTTTGAAATCGATACATATAACGCAATTAAATGATGGTTATTTAATATTGATTGCACTTATTGTTCAATCCCGAAAACAAACATGAAAGAAAACGTTGATTTGTGACGAAAGAAGGATAAACAGAAAGTAGAAAATCTAACTTTCGTAACAATTACACCACAATTCAATCCTTATATACATCATAGTACTGATGTTCGTATATTCTGTTTGACATATCCATGCAGTAGACTCCACCGAACTATTTCGAACAATATGAATATATTCCAGAAAATAAAGGTAATGCTTTGTTTGCAGATCACTATAGGTTGCACTGCTAGAAACGGTTTATCTTGTCATATATTAATTTATAATAGATTTTGTTTTAAAGTTATTTGGGTGTATGACATTTATATTTTAATGTTTTAATTTAGTGACAGGGACTATAGTAAAAGTACATGTTTGGCACGTTGTTTTAATTCTCATTCATAAATCAAGGTGGTCCATTGCATGGGTCAAGTCAAGAACTATTTTGTTCAGGTACGCGGTGCCTTAGCTTAAATAAAGGTTACACAAACAACATGTGACACTAAAAGGAAACTACATTCACACTTGTACTTTCTTTGCACGTATAACTTGAAACTATATTTAAAAGGGAGCATTGAGCATTGAGAAAGAATACAAGGAATAATGTAAAATATTGGACAGCATTTGCCTCAACATCCATCCAGTCTGGTCCCAAGCCGGAATATTGTATTATGATTTATAAATTTGCTATAGGTTATGGAATCCTGAGTTTTAAAGATGTCCCTTTTCTATTCTTTAAAAACTGCACAGAGCATCTATGCTATTTGTAGACAAACATATATCAAAATTGATGTGTTATCATATATGCGGACTGTGGCATGTAAGTTGCATCTCGATATGAGAAATAACTTAAGTATTTCATAAAGGGCCCGAGATACATCCTATATATTGTGGCAATGAAACGTGTTTGACGGCCCTTAAGGTAACGAATGTTCGAGGAGGCTACAGTAACCACAACGGTGTGGATCATTTAATTTATGTTTGAGGATGACAACGTGACTAGATATGTGCAGAAAAACTGAACTTAAGTATCTGGAAGAAAGTAATTCAGAAAATATTCAGAGCAAGATCAGGATGATATAGCTAAGGTTAGTCTGTCTCTGGGTCTGTCCCTCTGTCTTTCGCTCTGTCTCTCTTTGAATGCGACTACTTCTACAAAGTTTAACCTCTATGATGGCGTTTGATGAACTATAGAGGAAATAGGGCATACGTGGTAGAGGTGTTAAATTAAAACCGTTATTGAACGCTGGACGAGAATCTAAGAAAAAAAAGAGTATCGGGAACTAAGTTTAAAAAGAAACATTTCTCATATAAAACGGAACTTTTACAATTTGTAAACAAATATGCTTGGACAGTTTGAAATAGTGCTTGAAGAATTAAAATTAAAAACCATCGGTAGCTTCATATAGTTTCCAGTGTGCTCCTAAGACGCATCTTGTTAGAATTAAAAACGGCGACAACATTGACAGCGTATATACAAATATATCAGTTGGAGCTCAAATGTAAAGATGTTTTGTCAAGATCTCCTAGTCCGAGACCGGTCATGTGCCCGTCGACAAGAATATAGCGAATATGAGCCAATATGGATTGTAGCATTTACAATACACGGGGCTAGGCGCGCGTAATCGATATAAAATCACGGAGTTTCACGACTGGAGAAAACCGAAACAGTATATGGCAATGTGCACCTCGGAACGAAATGTGGACTCATGCTCGCAAGGAAAATTGTAGTCTTTGCCTGCCTTTAACCACATCCTCTGTCGAATTGCGTAACTGACCAATTTCCATTATATATATATATATATATATATATATATATATATATATATATATATATATATATATATATATATATATATATATATATA
This sequence comes from Unio pictorum, assembly GCA_030141615.1. Taxonomy (NCBI): domain Eukaryota; kingdom Metazoa; phylum Mollusca; class Bivalvia; order Unionida; family Unionidae; genus Unio; species Unio pictorum. The sequence goes on along the minus strand of JARLTB010000156.1, from coordinate 8,807,337 downwards.
TATATTATTAAAAAGGTAGAAAATCAAAACGTCATAGGCTCGTCGTTCTGCTACAATTACCAGTTGCAATTAAACTCTACCAAGTTTCCACTTAATGTGCTACAATTTGCACAATTGAAACATGTATTTAACAGGAAAAGGTATATTTTCTAAAATAACACATACCTGGTTAGAATAATGATGCAAATGAATGATGGTATGTGCATAGCACTAAATTGCAACAATGTTTGGAAAGTGGTAAAAGATTTCCAGCAATGAAAGGCTAGGATCACATGCAATGATGTCGTCAATCAAAGTGGGAAACCTTTCATAGAATGGAATGAAGAAACAAACACAATTTGATAATATCTAAAATTTCTTCAATTATACTAAACTTTTTATGCAGAAAAAGAAAGTACGTTACAAATATGGCAACTACTCTCAGGTGTCAGGTATGCTCTACATAATGAAGACAATAAATAAATATTTGAATAAATGCAGCAGAAAGTAAAATTAATAGTAAATAATATCATAATCATGTATATATTAATCATTATCAAAAACACTCTTGATTATCAGATGGTCAGATGTTTAGGAACTGGTACAGCTATAATTATATAGCAAACAATACATTGATTTGTGTGTTCCATATTCTGAAAACATTAGTTGTTACAATTATCCCATGTTTGTAAATTTGAAATTCTTGTATGTACATATGTGTTGAAGGCACCAACAATGAAAACTTTTGAAGAAAAAAAAAACAACTTTTCTTCTTTAATGACAACATTTACCTGCGATTTGTCTTGGTACAATTAGGCATGAACTGCATGTGAAACAGGGCATCACTGTTCCTGATGTGGGTGCCCTATTTAATTACCGATAATGCATAAAGTGCCATGTGATCTTAGTTGTACTTAAAATGTCTGCCCATACGAAACTACTGCTCAATGAATAGGATAATGATATATATATATATATATATATATATATATATATATATATATATATATATATATATATATATATATATATATATATATATATATATATATATATATATATATATATGTATAATTATTGATGCAATGAACCAGTAATCAGTTTGACTGTTGGGTAAACATTTTATAAATATACATACGAATGAGAAAAGAATCATATTTTACTAGTTTTTATGTTCTTTTATTATTATAACTTTTGAATTATTCTTAATATGCGTGCAGAACAGATAATTTCTCTCTGTTTACAACCGTTGAGTATAAAAGAACCAATAATAAATGCATTGATTATTTATTACTGTTAGCTATGGGAAATTTGGAGCTGTATATATTAAACTGCCGCTTTCAATGTAATTTATTGGGGAAGTATTTGATATATTTATGCAATACGTTTGATTAGCCATGTCTTTTACAGAATATAAAAATCACGAAGGTTTTATCATGCAGAGTCAATGGTGGCTAATACCGGTTGATGCGATGGTGGAAAATCAGATATAAATGCATTAACCAAAGAGACATCTTGGCTCTTTAAAGATAAGATCAATGAATGAATAGTTGGATTTAAAGTGATACAAGCTGAGTTAGAACAACCTTTTCTAAGATTTTTTTATATGAATGGGAGATTAGAAACTTTGCGGTAGTTCTTTAAATCGTTATGGTCCACTGTTGGTTTCTTCAGCAGTGGCTTTACGATGGCAGTTTTAAAAATGATGGGAAATCCCCTGATGAGAGAGAGGTATTAATAACATCAGTTAGTGAAGACAATATTGGGTCTAAGCACTCAAGCAGCAGTGATGTCGGAATTGGATCAAGTTCACAAGACTCTGGTGCACTTTTCATCACGAATGTCCGTACTAAATCAATAGAAACAGGTTCAAATGCTCCTAACGGTTGTCACTGAAATTCTGCATCCTAACTGTATGGTGACGAATCAGTTGAAAAAAAAATTGTGCTGTCAAACGAATCTCTAATGGTTTGTACTTTGTCATCAAAGAAATTTGCAAATTGGTCTGGTAGGTCTACTGGAGAGAAGGTTGTTGGAAGTGGTGTACATTTGTTCCTTGACATTAGTTTGTTAGTTATCTCGAAGAGCTCTTTGCAGCTGCAACTCTCCATAAGTACTGTAGTGGGATGATTTGTCTAAATGGACTATGTTTGTGACGTTCTTCTTAGCGGCTTCGTAGATTTGTTTATGAATAGTGAGTCTGTATGTAATGTATGTTGCAAGAAAAACAGAAGGATTATAAATACAGATGAAAGTCCTACCAGTAACAATGCATCAAAAATGAGTAATGCTAGATAGCGACAAACTCCAGGTTACATTTGGCAATTTGAGCCTTAATATGACCTCTTATATTAAAATGTCTTGGGTTGATAACAATTTTAATTGGTCTATTCATATTAAACATATTTAAAAACAGGTTAATAACAATTTTAATTGGTCTATTCACATTAAACATATTTCAAAACAGGTTAATTATTAGCTTCGGCTACTGAGGAAAACCAAAACATATATTTCTCTTCAGTTTAGAATATTTTTATAACAGGATATATTTTTATTATAGAATATATATTTCTCTTCAATATCTGGACTATAGTTAGCTGATTATGATAATAGGTCTAATTCAAACATAACAATTTTAAGATTCCAAAAGAGGCCTTAGCATTGAATTCTAGATCAATGTAATGACATCTTCCAGGATGGAGTGAATAATATAAAGATTTTAACAATACATGAAAGAATATTTCTTACAAAGGCCAAATGTGTGTATAAAATATCCTGGAAAGCCATTCCTGTATATTTAAGCAGTATCTTTCACCAAAGAGATGACGCAACTCCAAATGTAAGGTCCTAAGTAGTAAAACTTACATTTTACCTAGGCCAAAGAAGGAAATGTTTAAAAAAGTTATATAATATAGTAGTCCACACAGGGGCTCGTATGGTTACTTACATTTGACCTGTTATACATATAATATATAATAACTAAACAAGAGAAAACTCTTCTTTCGTTTCTCGCACTACCCATTAAAAATAGACGCTGTTATTTCAAGCAACGTTTCGCGTAGCATAATAAATTTAGTACCGATGTTTATTTCATGCATTTTATGGACATACTCAGCTTGTACTCCAGCTGTCATGCACTGTACATATTTTATCTTCATCATTGTTCATCATGACTATGGTTCGTTGGAGTGTGGAATTGATCTATGGATAAATCTTTGCAATGTTATCATCCACTGTAAGTAGGAGGAAAACAAAGAGCCACATTGACTTTCCATGTTATATTGAATTAATTGTTAGATTGGTGCACCTGTTTCATTTTGTCAATGACATATCAGCTTACAACAGGCCAGACCCTAGGGCAAGGCAAATGAGAAAACCTCCTTAGGCCCCGAGCTGTCAGGAAATCAAATCCGCAATACAATATTTTTGCTCGAGGCCCAGCGCGCATCATTTGCTACCATATGCACCGAACAATATAAGGCCGGGCCTCACTTACACTCAACCATCCAGATGCAGATCTGAAAACGCTAGAGCCTAGTATCAATAAAATGTAGTCACATTGCTCCGCAAGACATGATATATGCCTTAAATTTTAAAACTGAGTGGCACATAAAGTTCTAACGAATGCAACGTTAATTATCGTCCACTTTCATATTAAAGCAAGAGTCCATTAAAGGAAGTGATGCTCTAAAGTCGTGAAATAATTTATTGAACTTAAAAATAAGACAGTTTATTTTGAAGCTATCTCCAATTGTTTAGAGCGATATTATTGCCATAATAGTCTCGGTGGTAGTTGAACATAATACAAAATGGGTACAGTTTTCATATGATACAAATTAGACGACATTACAAAACAGGAGAATTAGTGGCATATGATATTTATGTAGAGCACTATTGTCGTTTAGGGCCGGCTCATTATGCGTATCAATTCTGGAGCAGCTGTCATATCAAGATTTCAAGGTAAGGTAGCTGTCTTGGTAAGATTTGGTTTTTAACTTGGCATTAATTAAGTTTGAAACAAGGTCTATATAAATATAAACCCCATTACGGACCACATTTGAGGTTAGACTGGCAGTAAAAACTATATATCGAAATTAGCCGCTGATGGAAACCGAGTTTTAATATGATTTGCCATTTAGGAAGAATAGCAACAAGATGTTAAGATGGCTGTCTTGGTGGCCAAACTGGATGTCCGAACGGCATATTTTTTGCATTTGGTACTAGTGGGCAGGTGTAGTTCCTCTGGTACCCTTTCAAGCCAGCCTAGGTGGCCATATTGCATATCAGTTCATCACAAGATTTGTTAAAGGCTAACAAGTTTTGAACTTGTTAAATGTATATTTGCAAAGGTATAATTCTTATATTTTGGTTTCTGCTTGGAATAAAATTTAATGGAACATATGATGTCGTGAGATGCCTTTCGTTCTCACTGTAAAATTGGAGATATACCTGGAGTACTGGTATAAAGTGTTTGCAAGAAGCAATGGTCTATTAGTATTTATATTACAATATATATGGAGAGACATGGAAAAATAATGGATATTACGGAAACGAGTAAGATAGAGGTAAGGCAAATTTCAAGCATGCAAAAGTCAAGTGGTAACACGTGGTATTCTATCGTCTTTTATTAGACGTAAAGGGCTTCTTCACAATTAACAGCATTCTTCCGGTACCTGATGTAGATTATGATATTTTTTATTTGATTAAAAAAAGATAAATAAGTAATTTTTTGGCATGTGCCATAATTAATTGTTGTCTACTAATTACGAATACAATACCGTTCCAGTCAATAAATGTTCTCGTATACAATAGTAATAAACGAAAGTATTTAACTAGGAGTAAATGTCACGCTAAACTCTGTGATGTCCTTAGTTTATTATCTGTACCCAGTAATTAAAATTGCAGTTACTGTTTTGCATTTTTTATCTACATGAGTAATTTATACTAACTTTCTTAGTTCTCTCATTCAATCTATTTTCAGACTGGCTTCATTTACCAGCAGCCATTTACGCTTGAATTTAAATATATAAACTTTCATTGATTTGCTGTTTGAAATCGCGTCACACTTAATACTCCCAGTTAAGTAAAATGTAGTTCTGGTCTGTTTTAGAACATATTTCCTCTCATTTTGGTGGTGACAGAAGAAGTTAAATTTATAAACTTTTGGTAGGGATTTAAAGGTAATTGTTTATTTCTTTAGAATATTTGCTCTGAGAGGGGTTTTCTACGTGTATTTCAGCGACATTTCAGTGAGTAATAAGGCCTTGGTAATGATCCGGAAGTGAAATATGTGTTCTGTTTACATGCTGCTCTGTTTACAATGTAGCCTCTCAAACAAATGCCGGTGAACCTTTGACAAAATCTTCACCGTGAAGTCCTTTCTAAAAGTATTTTAGATCAACATATAATTTACATTGATTGTAACACAGCTGAAATGTCAATACTGAGAAAAAATGTAGAGAACATATAGTAAACTTAATTGTGGTGTATGTACTCTCTGGGCAGTATTTATTAAATTTTAAATTGCTATAAAATTGATTTTATTAATGATTGACACATACTTATTTGAATATGTTGCATATATGTTACATATAATGACTTTGAAAATATAAAAATGAAATTAAAAATAAAAAACTAATCTTTTTAAAAACAAATTTAAATGAAAATTAAAAAATTATAAATAATTATTAAGCTTTTCCACCTAAAATGCACATATATAATATTTTTGGGAATCATATTCCATGATATCAGCATGTTTAAATTCCTACACCATATACAAGCTCCAATGATGGATATTTGTCAAATTTTCTCAGAGAAAATATCTTTGTAAGTTAAAATGAGACCATCATTTAAAATATGTGAAGACGAAATTCTTTTTTGTATTGATCATTCAAACTATTTATTAGGGGTCCAAGCAGTTAATTTATGTGTTTATGATGGATTGTTTTCAGAAATAACACATATATGGTTCTATAGCCTTTGGTAATTGTTAATAAACATAGTTACAGGGTATTGAGTGAGAGGACAGAGATGAAAACTTTATACTAGAACCTGCTCAAGTTCTCTACTAAATCGTTTTAAACTGTCCGAGAATGAAATACAGGTCAAAGGGATAAAGTATACTTTCCCCATATATATTTACCCTTGGATGTAAGAAAACAGTAGTATGATGAAAGTTGAACACAAAATGCATTCAGTTTTATTGTTCAATTTTGTTAAGATATTGATTGATGTAGTGGGGAATCATGGCCTATTTGATGTTAAGGGAATTCTAATGATCCATCTTAATTTATGCATTGTTAATTATCTAATAATATTTGTTAACTGACACTCTAAAGATTGCATAATATATATTCAAAAAGATAATTTGAGTTTAACTTTGTACAACTGATCTTAACATGGTTACATTTCCCACATGAACAAATATATATATATATATATATATATATATATATATATATATATATATATATATATATATATATATATATATATATATATATATATATTTTAGAATGTTTGGGATCCAAAGTCCACATTCAGTACATTGTACCTATAGTGAATCTGTAAGACACAATTCTGGCTGTGTGTACTGAAAATATCCCAAAATGTTATTTTCATCATCAATATGGTAACATATAGCAATTTAATACTTTGACAGACTGCAGTATTGTTGCATCAGCTGCAATCTGATTCGATTGAATCAATGAGCTTAATAATTGGTAAAAACAAATATAAATACACTATAAATGTTCAAACAGATCATTTGAATAATGTTTGCACATTTGATCTTAACAAGTACATTGCATATATCCCACTTAGCCAATTTCCATTCTTGTTTACAAGTTTTCCAAATCAGAATTTCATATTTAGTTCATGCTATGATTTATTGGTACCTATACTTGATCTGTGAGGCCACATTTGGTTGTATTCACCTCCAAAATTATTATTTCCCTTGTTAATAAGATTACTTATAGTAAAATATTTTAATTTAGTACATTGTCGCTTGACTTTCCTTAGTTATATGTACTAATGTTTGCACCAATGATCAAACCTCACCGTCCCAACATTGCCTTAAACTTTATGATATATAATCTACCTGATTAGTTATTTAACCTGTAAATGATTAAATATGCTGCTAGAAACCTCATATACTTTTAGGATGAATTTATTACTTTAATACATGGCTATTGTCTCACATTTCTTAACGTCACTTGGTCAAGTTAAAGATTTTTTTCCCTGGTGCTTGAATCAGGCCCGCACCTAGGAAATTCTGGGCCCCAGGCAGCTGACAGAGTTTGGGGCCCTTTCGTGTTTCAAATATGTGCGTATATGTGCCTATCTAGCTCAGGCCCCTGACAAGTGCCATGGTTGCCCCCCTACCCCCCTAGGTGCGGGCCTGCTTGAATCCTGAATGTTATTTTGAAATCACTATATCTAACACATTTTAACTTCATTTACCTGCAGCTTACTGTTTTCTAGAATTAAGTGAAACATGTTATATCTTTTCAGGTCTAGCCTGGAATCTGGAACAAAGTCTTAGAGTTGGATCAGCTTGGAATCTCTCCAGTAGTCTGGTGGTAATAGCAAGGTTCATAAGGACATGTTCATTGTACTGCTGTAAGTTACCACAATTAGTTCATATCACCACACTGATATATAGCACCTCAAAGACATAGCTTAGGTCTTCATGAAAAAGATTAACATCAGTAAGGCAGAGCCTGCCTAAAACTATATTTTCCTATCCCTTTATTGCCTTTTGTACTTATCAACATTGCAATGTAATGAATTTTTGCTACAAAACATGGTATGGTCCCATCAGAATTTTAAATCTGAATGTGACATCAGTTAAACAAAAAACTGCCTAAGTACCTGACACACTAAATATGGAATATAGCACCTGTCATTATTTCTTTAGTGTGTATACCTACCGGGACAGGCATATTGTGATTTTCTGCCAGAATCGCTATGATCTATGTTGTTTCACTACTGATGGGACAAATATTATCAGTTATGCAGCCCCAAAATACCATTTATTTTAAATACCTTTCATTGGTCAACTTTGCTATCTAAATTTGTCAAACTGAGTTTTAAAACTTGTATGAAAATTTAATTTTTGCAATAAAATTTAGTTTTCAAATTTGAATGTTTTTTTTAAATTTCCATTAAACTTTAATTGATCAATATTTTAAAATTTCAAGCATATTTTCATAAAGGCCTTGTCTTGTATTACATTTAAGTTTAACTGCATTCAAAAAATCCTATAATTAAGAAAGCTATAGCAAATTCAGTTTTGGCTTCTCAAGAGCATTTGGACCAAAATGTGCACAATGTGGAACACTAGCACTACATCCTTTCTGACAGGTGTCATGTGTCTTGTTTGCAAGGAAATTCAGAAAGACTTGATGTATAAAGCTCAAGCAGGTGTGGCATGCAAATATAAAAGTTTGACTAAAATTGGCCAGAAAATGTTGGACCTTATAGGAATCACATCACAATTAGTATTTCCATTTGAACGAATGTAGTTTTAGTCTATTCTTAGAACATTGTTTCCTCTCTCATTTTGGTGGTGATAGAAGAGTTATATTTATGCATTTTTGGTATAGATTTAAAGGTAATTGTTATTTCATTAGAATATGAGCTCTGAGAGTGGTTGTCTGTGTGTATTTCAGCAACAGTGCACAGTGAGTAATAAGACCTTGGTAATGATCCGGAAGTGAAATTTGTGTTCTGGTGACTTGCTGCCGGGGAACCTTTGACAAGAACTTACAGCGAAGTCATCTTTGGAGGTATTTTATATTAATTTGATTTGTATTGATTGTCACACAGTGGAAAGGTCTGTACTGAGAAACAAATGTAGAGAACATATAGTAAAATTAATTGTGGTGTATGTCCATTTGTCCAATCCAGTAAAATCAAGTACGATGACCGAGTGACGTCATTACAAGGGTTGTGATGGAGAAATGGTAAAAAGAAATTAATTTGTATCAAAATTGCTTAACTCAAAGTTTTTTTTGCTTTCTTGTTCTTATTAAAACAATTATGAATCATAATATTGGAGTGTATACTAATATGTACACAAAAAGTTTGTAGATACCTGTGACTCTGTGTATTTCAGTTTTTGAGTGTATTTCGTGGTTTCTGATAACTGCCAATGGAGTACCAAATGGCGGAATTCTATGAGAGAAACAAACAGTGCCTATTTAGTATGTTGTGGAAGGGTCATTGTGCAGATTAGTACTAGACGCAACATAAAATACTTTTAGCTTTAAAGAGAAATGCCTATAATTATTTTAAATTTGTAGACCACTTGCCAGGCCATGTGACAGCTCCATTTCCCTTAGCAACAATTACACAATAATACAAGAACCATCACAGTTTAGTATATTACATATGATAATGAGAGCAAATTTACCTTCAAACTGGTAATATTTGTGTATTTAGAAAACCACCGTCTTTTCCACTACTTTTTTCTTCTACAATATTTACCAGTCTTCTTAAAGATGTGTAAAATCTGTCTCAATGAATGAGCTGCGCAACGACAGTTAATGGTCTTATTAAGCTATAGACAAATTCAAGGTTTGTTTTAATATATATATATATATAGTGAAAATGAATACCAGGTATATTTCCATGCAATAATTGTGTGTAATTTAATAATGTAACATTGATTGATCATCACTGTATGAATGCAATTACCAAATTGTATAGATATTAATCTATGTTATTATATAATGGATACTCTTGCTAAAGTAAATGGACCATATATATATATATATATATATATATATATATATATATATATATATATATCCTTATACAAGTGCAGAATTGTTCAAAATATATTCCTAATTGTCAATGATTTTACATAATTTACATAATATCATTCATTTTACTGTTGATTTTTGTAATTGTGTTGTAGTTGCAAATATACAGGTTGAAATTGCATATCAAGGTATAAACATAATAGGGTTTATTTGACCTCTGTTAAGTAAAGGTTACAGTATTTGGAATGAAAACTTATCATTATTGATTTAAAAGCCAATGTTAAATTGTCTTTTCTCATATATTATTTATTTTTCTTTCTAGATTTGTCACAACTATATTGATAAAAGAGAACAGAGTGACATCAATTTTACAAGTTTACACCACATTTTGTATACAACTGAACAAGGTGAGAAGCTGAAATATAATTTATACTTCATATGCTAAATCAAAATGATATACCGGGTACAATATTTTTTTTCCATGCAATATTTTTCTGTAATTTAATAATGTAACATTGGTTGATCATCACTGCATGAATGCAGTTACCAAACTGTATAGATGTTAATCTGTTATTATTTGTATACATTTACTCTTGTGGGTCCCGATTTGTATCATTTTGGTGGGACCCCTGGATTTCTGTGTGTGGCCCCATAGGGCATAACATGTAGAAATAAACATTGAAACAAGTTTTATATGATTGATCTTAATTTTCTTCCATCAATTTAAAATTAATTTCTCTCAATAGATACATTTTTTTAAAATTACTAACATGCAGGACCCCTGTGGGTGCACAGCCGGATTGGTCCATACCAGTCCAATCAGCTTAAGGCAGGCCCTAAGTATATTTAAAATTAAACTCAATTTCTTTTAGTTAAGTCATGTAGAAATGTTCCTAGAATTTCATCCTTTTATCCAACAGGGTGAATGATAGTAACATTGAAATTCACAAATGGTTGTTTTAAATAGTTTGATGTAGGGGTCAACTTGCACTTGGATTGTTGGTTGTTATCTCTCAGTTTCATTTTGCATTTGCAATATGGAGTTACCAGTTATCACCTTTTCCTTGATCATCACGCTATAGTAATATATACTCTCAAGACAACTTTACTTTTCATACAGCATTGTAAGGGATAATATGAATCCATGTTTCTTTTAATGCATTTCTCAGTTATTGAAAGTTTATTTGTAGCTGTGTTTAATTATTTTTTATAAAGAATCAAGTTTTGAGACGATGAATCTCAAACTGGTCTTGTGTAAGAAAACACTAAGTAAATAATCTTTGACTCAATCAACTTAACGTAATTGTTAAATTCAGAATTGAACTTGGATACATTTGTATATTTTTCTCCTACTTTAATAGAAATGGATGTTACATTCTTTTTCATTAATTGCTTTCATTTTGAAAGTATAGTTCTACTCGTGAACAATTTCTTATTCTTAATATGTTTGTTTGACCGCTCCGGTGGCCTAGTGGTTAGAGCGTTCGCCGCGGAAGCGGGAGGTTGTGGGTTCGATGCCCGGCCGAGTCATACCAAAGACTTACAAAAATGGTACTAATAGCTGCCTCGCTTGACGCTCAGCATTAAGAGGTTAGTGTTAGGACTGGTCGGCCTGGTGTCAGGATAATGTGACAGGGTGGGACATCATGCTACATGTCTGCGGCATGATGCCTCAGTGCTAGATATCACTATAAACTGCCTCACAGCAGACATCGTAGCAATATGACTGAAAAATTGTTAAAGCTACGTTAAAAATCCTAATCAAACAAACAAACAAACAAACAAACTTAATATGTTTGTAAAACATAAATTATGTATATGAATATGTCTCTTAAAGTCTCATTTCAGCATGTTTAGAAAATTAATAGCTTGAATTTCACCATGATTATCTTTATTATTAAAGACAGAGATTTTGTAATACATTAAGTAAGATTTTGGTTATACATGTATTATGGAACTGTTCTACATTTGCAGATAAAACATGCTTTTCAAACAGATTTAACCATGGTAAAAAAAACACAGTTGGAGTCTTTTTCAAGTCTACTGTATATAATCGTTATTAAGTTGAGACCAGCTGCAAACTGCACAGACCCAGATCTGCCATCACAAAATGTGCCATCAGATCTAGCTCTGTGCAGTTTTTCAGGAGTAATCAGTGGAACAAACAAGATAAACCCTAACCTGCAGGCACAATATTCTATGGTAGATCAGGATCTTTACTGTCTGCAGTTTCACTCAGCTTATAAGTACATATGGGTCATGGACGCATTATCATACAATCAGGTCAATATAGTGGAAGAGTGTGGCACATTACATCTCAAAGTAAACAATTGTAAATGAGCATCAGAGGCTGCAGCTGTATATATCAACATATGTGAAATACTTAAAATAAGTGTGGCAATAAATGATTATTTAGATATGATTTACTAATTGATTTTATTTGTTTTAAATAATGCCAGTATTAGAAATTCCTATTCTCATTTTAGTTCATGTTGGTTTAAAACTTTGTGATAAAGGAAGAGATAACAATAGAAATAGATGACTATGGAAATGTAAAACAAGATGAATCTGTATTATTACTCATACTGTGGCTCTTCAACGGAAGAATTTATGGGATAAGAAATAATAAAAAAAATCCTCACAATTTAGATGAGACCCAACCTTTCAAAATGATAAGGCGAAACAAAAAACCCACAACAGTGTGGGTTTTTCTGGTCAGCTAAACATCCATGTTATTTGCTTAGGACCCTGGCACCCCCCAACTCCCGATAAAAGTTAAAAATTAAATTTAAAAAAACAATAAAAAATGAAAAAAGAAGAAAATTACAGTTACATTGAATTGTGTATCTAATTGAGGTGGTTTATCCCAGTGCTTGAAGTGTTTAGTACATTAAACAAACCAATCATTTTCATCTATGTAAAAAGAAGCCCCTCAAATTCATGAAATTGATATGTACATCTAATTGACCTGGTTTAACACAATACTAATAATTTTCAAATGTATATGATGTTTTAAAAAAATACCTTCATGGTCTTTTTTTTACACCGCTCCGGTGGCCTAGTGGTTAGAGCATCTGCCATATGGAAGCTGAAGGTTGTGGGTTCGATCCCTGGCCGAGTCATACCAAAGACTTATAGAAATGGCACTAACAGCTACCTCGGTTGGTGCTCAGCATTACGAGGTTAGTGTTAGGACTTGTAAGTCTGATGTCAGAATAATGTGACTGGGTGGGACATCATGCCACATGTCTGTGGCATGATGATCAAATGCTAGACATCACTTTAAACTGCCTCACTGCAGACATCATAGCAATATGACTAAATTTTTTCTAAAGCTACGTTAAAAATCCTAATCACACATGCACTGTCCTTATTTTAGAAACAGTGCAATCATGGAAAGCATGTATATTGGGGGGGGGCAGGTAAAATTGGACAGCAGTGTGCAGTGTGGACAAATATGTAAGTAGAAACTATTATAACTATTATATAACTTTCTGAAAATTTGTATCTGAAAGTGTTCATTTTTCATGGTTGTATTAGGTTCAATATTTAATATTAAAGTGTCTGTAAAACAATCATTTCTCTCTTGACAAGGAAGATAACTCTTGTTAACTCTGCAAAATTGTAAAGGATTTCCCCAAGTTACATATTTTATCAATCAATTTTCAGTATAAATTGAATTAGGCCCCAATTAATACTTCTCATTCAGTACCCATGAATGTAGTCCCAGTCAAATTTTAGAACATTTTCTTCTGTCTCCTTTTGCTGTTGATGCAGGAGTTAGATTTAGGCATTCTTGGTATGGATTTGTTTATTCTTTAGAATATGAGCTTATGTTGTGGTTTTCTGTGTGTCTTTTGCTAACAGTTTACAGTGAACAATAAGGTCTTGGTGATGATTCGCAAGCAAAATCTGTGTTCCATTGCACGTTATTTTGTTTGCAGTCTGAGCCTCTCAAATAAAATGCTGGTGAACTTACGAAAAGAACATCACTGTGAAGAGATCTTTTAAGGTATTTTAGATTAACATATGGTTTGTATTGATTGTCACACATTGGAAAGTTCAGTACTGAGAAACAAATGTAGAGAATATATAGTAAAATTAATTGTGTTCTGGGTCAAACGTGTTCTGTCTTCCACACATATATAGAGAGGTAGAAAACCAGCCTTCTTTCTTACTCCACATCATTGAAAGGCTTATGACTGTGGAGCACACATAAGATCCACTTCTATGACATGGAACATGCATTACAAAAAGCAGTCTTAATATGTTTAAGGAGGGTTGGAGATGGGTGTCAACCAGTAAAAAAACAATTAAAAGAGAAATAATTTTTAACACAAATATAAAGTGAACAGTTATGAAGTGGACTAGAAATACAACATTGGTTTGATTGCATAAGTTATTTGAACTAAAATTAATTTTTAGAAAGCAAATTTTTAAGGCAAAAGAAAGAGAAGTTACCTATTTTCATTCAATACAGTCACAAAAAATATACTTATTAAATTATTAGACATTGGCTTTACCATTTTTAAAACTTTTCAGCAACATTTATATAGTTCTGTCAACAAAATTGAATTGCCATTGATCATTTGTGTTACTAATTTCTCTTTTAGACATCACTTGTTGCTTTGTTTTCTTATTTCTCTCTCTCTCTCTCTCTCTCTCTCTCTCTCTCTCTCTCTCTCTCTCTCTCTCTCTCTCTCATTGACAATACAAGCTTCCTTTTTGTATGTAACCAATGAATAACAAACTTAGTGTCCAATGTTGTAGTTTTAGTTTTTGATAAAATGATAAAAATGTAACTGCAAATACAAACTGCAATTAGCAGTGTCAAATATCAAGAATTGTATAATGGATGACTCATTAGAAATTGCCTAGAGCTATGAATTGCTGAGGATGGTAAAAAAAACTGATGTTTTGAATTACCTAAAATAGAAGGAACATTCAATATATCAACTGCAAGATACACATTTTTTTAAAATGAGGGAAGACATATTAGATCATCTTGCTTTTATAAATGTATCTTCAATTCTTTTGCATCTATTCAATGGGAGTCTCTATTTTACTGAGGAATAAACCGCTCCGGTGGCCTAGTGGTTAGAGTGTCCACCGCAGAAGCAGGAGGTCATGGGTTCAATCCCTTGCCAAGTCATACCAATGACTTAAAAAAATGGTACTAACAGCTGCCTCGCTTGATGATCAGCATTAAGAGGTTAGTGTTAGGACTGGTCGACCTGGTGTGAGGATAATGTGACAGGGTGGGACATCATGCTACATGTTTGCGGCATGATGCCCCAGTGCTAGACATCACTATAAACTGCTTCACTGCAGACATCGTAGTGATATGACTGAAAAATTGTTAAAGCTACATTAAAAATCCTAATCAAACAAACAAACGAACTGAGGAATAACTTCCAGTTTACCATTCATAGAGTAAACATAGATGTAGATGGCAATAAGATAGTTTTAGATATTTCAGCTCATAATTACAGGTCCACACTTATAAATATTTATGGTCTTAATGTTGACACATCAATTTTCAACACTGAAGTGAAACAGGAATTAGATAGCTTTAAAAAAATCAGCATCAAGTTTTTAGGGGAGACTTCAGTGTAGCTTAGTGAATCAAGCTCTTGATAATTACAACTCACTAAATAACCCTAAGGCAAGAGATGTGTTAATAAATATATGTGCTTAGTATAATACAATTAATCATCATCAGTCTCTTGACATAGTGTGGTAGTTGAGGCACTGTGCTGCTGAACATCTGACCTGTTCCCTCCACTTGTCTCGATCATGTGCCAATGCCCGTGTCTCTGCGAAACTTTTTACAATTAATATCTGCTGTGAAAGAAATATGGACTGAAAAAGATATGCTTGTAGAAAGAATAACATTTTGTAATATTTTCAAAAAAGAATTGATACATTTTTCAAACTTTTCCATGTTTATAAAATGTTAGCGTAGTTGGACTAGAAATTCGTTATATAACCTGGTTCTATAGAGATATTATTTACCACTGTAAAAAGAGTTTCTACAACACAGAAGAAATCTAACCTTGTCAGCAGACAGAAAAACAATGAATATTTTGGAAATTTTTCAATTCTCTTTTGAAATATTCGGAATACATAGAGCTATTAAGAACTCAGTTCAAGAATGCCAGAATAAATATGTGTCTCCCAAATCAAATTCCAACTTGAAACTAAGTACATGTATAGTTTATGTGATTAGATACTCCATTAATGGCAACTTATTTTTATATGCTTTTAGTTTGAAATAAGAGGCAAAACTGTTTTCTATTCTGCATATAAATAAGAAAAAAAGCACAACAGGAAAATCAAATTATAACGGAGATTACAAGTATAGAAGAGGAAATCTGCATGCATTGTTGTTTTTGCTTTGGGGTTTAATTCCATTTTTCATAACAAGATGGGCAAAATAGGCAGCCAGTATATGTGGATAAAGAACATGGGGAAAAAATCCCAGTAAGCAGTAAGAACCACTGACCCACAAGTATCTACTGGCATCTCTCACACATACTCACACTGCTGGCTGAGTCCACAACATGAACTCATACAGACAGAAGTTTGATGACAGTGTTGTCTGGTAAAGCTGAGAACTTTAGAATATTCAGTTAGTTGTGGCCCCTCTTTATAATTAAGCTACTTAAATTAAAAATGAAAAAAAAAGAGCAAGATGGTGGAAATTAATGCCAAAAGAATGTAAGGGTCTGATAAAGTTATGGCTTGGATGCATTATGCTTTTTTGTTTTACATATATATGGAATTCATGGATAATCTTTATTCTTTAATAAAAAAAATAATGAACTATTGCAATACAAGGATAATTTCTTTCTCTTTATTATCAAATATGTATTTTATTTATCTATTTTATTGCTACGTGCAGTTTGGGTGTGTGTGCAAGTTCAGTACAAATTTATTTCATTTCTTAAGTCTTGGGACATATGACCTTGGTGACAAAAGGGTTTGCTAGAACTTCTGGGCCAGGCTCAAACATGATTTTATAATGTCTGAACAAATATGATAAATACAGTAATATCTAGTTTCACAGTATACTTTCACCCTGGATAGCTCATGGATGTCCCCTAAGTCAACTTTAGATCTTAGCTATACATATTGAAAATACTAAATGTGTATGGCTGGAAGTACAGCTGTAAGTACTATAAAGTATGGCCAAGAATATAATTTTGATTGATCTTATATCACATGTCAGGGTATTACATTCCCTATATAATTAGATGTATAGTCTAGCTAAATTAAGAAATCAAAATTAGAAAATCTTTACTTTTACTACTTGTACAGTGGTCAAAGTGATCAGTTACCCCAGTGGTCAAAGAGATCACTTATCCCATTGGTCAAAAAGAGCAGTTACCCCACATGAAAACTTTTGGTTATGGAAAGCTTGACCCTATCCAAGATTATTCACTTATTCTAAATTTAGAAAAATAACTTATAGCCAAGAGTTTGATGTAGGTACTTTTCCATAACATTGTATGTGGTGGTAGAAAAGACAAAGTTGAAAAAAAAGTTTGATGTAAAGAGTATTTTTTAAGGATGTTTGAACATAATAGATATGAAAATATACATTTCAATAAATCTCACTTTGGTCATAAGATTTGTCAACTCTAAACCTTAGAAAATGGATTTTAGCAATTTCCAATCCAAACATAGACATATTATTCAATTCTTTCAAAAATGTTATGACAAAGGTGACAAATACTTAAAAATAATTCTGGACTGATACGTTCACAATTTATATTGAATTATACAATAAATTCACTGCAGGATTTTCATTAATCAATAAAATGGCTGGAAAGTTAGAAATTCTAGCTCTTTTTCCATACACTGGGTGAAAAAGATAATTTTGTATGTAAATGATTTAGTCAATTAATATGGCTATTCGTTTAATATAGCTGTTTTTTAAAAATATTTTTGAAATGCATGTTAACATTCTAGAGTTTCAAGACATGATCAGAGCTGTCCAGATTTCTTTCTAACAAACTTCATGTAAACAATAATTCAAATAAGCATGGCTCATTTTTACATAAAGTCGTAATTTTACTCACAAAGGAAAGAAAGGGCTGTAAATGTATGTCAAAACATAAGAGTTAGGTAATACTTTTGGGCCAACATCAGTATAGGAATGGAATCAAAAAAAAGAATTTGTATTGATGAGAGTGCCTGAAAGGAATACTTTTTTTGCCTTTTACACTGAGAGGGTTTCAGACTAAAATAATGTATAGAATGTTATCAACAAATACATTTTTGAGCAAAATTGGAAAATAACTAGAAACATGTGCTCATTATGTAGTGACTACTTAGAGAATTTAATCATCACAGAGGCGTAGCTAGAGTGTTTGGAGCACGAGGACAAGATTCATTTTTACTCCCCCCCCCCCAACTCTGAAACCCATTTATTTAAAAAAAAATATTTACATTGGGAAATCAGACCTATGACTTACCCTCAGTAGAAAGGGTTGCACAAAAATATTCACATTGGGAAATTAGACTTTTAGTTCACACAGCTTATCAAATATTGGTTAAACGTCTTCACCCTGGTCCAAAATACATTGAACTTTATGACTGTGAATACATTTGCCAGTTCTTGGTAAAATGGAATGAGGGCAACTGTCTTTTCATTAATAATCCCTCTTGGATAGGTATAAACAAAAGAATAAGCCATCCTCTTTTTGCATGATCTTTATAACTATCTTAGTTGTAATGTTAAAATGTCTGAGGAGTTTTATTTGTTGAAATAAAATAATGTTTAATAGAATCACCACCAAAACAATGACCTATTTTATTAATGGCCTATGACATATTGCTGGAGTTCATAAGAGAATGATTCACCATAGGCAGCTGCTAAAATAGTCTTACATTTTCAGCTGAATTGATTATAATTAGTGTTATGTGCTTAGGCTCGAATAAGCAGCAACACAGAAAGAGTGAAAACTAACAAGCTTGTAAAATTTAACAAATAAATTTATTAAGTACAATTATTTTCATAAAAGAAAATATTTAAACTTATGGTTTTAGAGAATCAAATCCAACATTAATCCAATATAGAATTCACAAAAATAATCCACTAATGGAATTGCAAGAGTCCTGATAAATAAATGTTCTAATAGTTCCAGGTTCGAATCTTGATGACGTAATCCAAAATGGCTGATGATGTCACGTGATGCAGTTCTTGTTTTTATAATAATCGAAATGAAAATCTATGAGCCCAGAGATTCTACTGAATTGTTCTCTCCCAAACAATAATTTATATACCTGTTTTTACGTAAACAAGGGATCACGTGATTTTCCAGAAGGTCACAGAAAGAACGTACGATCATAAAAACACGTACGAAAAGAATGATCCAGAAGAAAAATCAGCCACTGTTCACCCGCTAAGAACTAAAAATAAAAAGATGTCCTTGGATTTAGCCAATCGTTTCCAATGCCTGTTTATCACTCTGAAACAAGGCCAGAAATGAGGTTAACAAGTCAAGGTCAAAAACATGTTTACATATAAAGTATGGTCATAGAGATTTTTCTAGAATAATCTCCCAATTAACGAATTTTAAACCGAAAATGACAAATTTGGATCTGACAATAAAAATTAAATGATTTAAATCAAATATATGTAACATTAGTTAATAAATGTTTAAAATATTTTGTTGTATTCACTGATGCATGCTTTGACAGCTTCACTGATAAAAGTAAATATACAGAGTTGGGGGGAAAAAAGAAATTTTTATATTTTTATTTTGTACATGCAGAATATTTTAGCTGCATTAAAAAGAAAATCATTTCTCCTACATCATTTTACTGGTTTGGTCTCAAAATTATTTTTTTTGCAATTGTTAAGTTGACAGTGCATTTACTTTACAATATTGCAGCTTGTTTCTATTATCTGCATACACTTGAGAGCCAGTGTAGGGTACAAAGCAGTGGTGAGGTGTGCTCTGATCGAGGTACTCTAAAGATGATCCGTGCAGCTGTGTCTTGAACTTTCTGAAGTTTCTGGAGTAAATATTGTGATGCACCAGACAGAATTTGGTTACAATAGTCCAGTCTTGAAAGTACTAATGAACACACAAGTGTTTTAGTGGCCTCAACTGAAAGATATTTTCAAATGGAACTGATGCGTCTCAGTTCAAGATATGCAGCCTTGCATATGTTTATGACATGTTGGTGCTGTGTGAGAGCACTGTCTATAGTAACGCCTAGGTTTCGAACTGACTTTGAGAATTTAATGTTGGTGTTGCTGATATTTATTGTCTGAGGTAAAGGATGTGAATGAGAAAGTCTTTGTGTTGTGATTAGAATTGCCTCAGTTTTATCATCATTCATCTGCAGCTTGTTACATGCCATCCATGATTTCACATCAGAAATGCACCTCTCTCCTCCATGGATAGTAGCATCAACTTCAGTTGGGTGGCTTGGCTTGTATATTTGGGTGTCATCAGCGTACAATTGGTGCGACACTGGGTAATGATCTATGACACTTGAGAGCGGCTGAGTGTATAGAATGAAAAGAACAGGTCTAATAACAGATCCCTGTGGAACACCACAACATAGATCAACTGGGATATAATATATTCCATTTGCAGATATAATTTGTGTCCTATTCACTAAGTAGGTCTTGAACCTCTGTAATGCTATATTCTGAATCCCGACTACATGCTGGTGACGGTGAATTAATAGATCATGGTCTATTGTGTCAAAAGCTGCAGGATAGCGAGGACTGTAATCTTTCCACTATCCAAGGCAGAGATAATGTCATTAAATACTTTCAGAACAGTAGTTTCCGTACTGTGGCAAGAGCGATATGCAGACTGTACATTGCTAAAAAGACTGTTTTAATTCAAATGAGATACAAGTTGGGTTAGAACAACCTTTTCTAAGATTTCTTTTATACGAAAGGGAGATTAGAAACTGGTCGGTAGTTCTTTAAATCGTTATGGTCAAGTGTTGGTTTCTTCAGCAGAGGCTTTTCGATGACAGTTTTGAAAAATTATGGGAATTCCCCCGATGAGAGAGAGATATATTAATATTTTCAATTAGTGAAGTCAATATTGGGTCTAAGCACTCAAGCAGCAGTGATGTCGGAATTGGATCAAGTTCAAAAGACTTTGTGCACTTTGCATCACGAAATCTATAGAAACAGGTTCAAATGCTCCTAATGGTTCTCGCTGAAATTCTGCATCCTAACTGTATGGTGACGAGTCAGTTGAAATTGTGCTGTCAAGCGAATCTCTAATGGTTTGTACTTTGTCACGGAAGAAATTTGCAAATTGGTCTGGAAAGTCAATTGGAGAGAAGGTTGTTGGAAGTGGTGTACATTTGTTCCTCAACATTAGTTTGTTAGTTATCTCGAAGAGCTCTTTGCAGCTGGAGCTCTCCGTGATCTTATTACTGTAGTGGGATAATTTGGCTAAATGGACTATGTTTGTGACGTTCTTCTTAGCGGCTTCATAGATTTGTTTATGAACAGTGAGTCTGGTGGAAAGCCAAAGCCTCTCTGCTTTTCGGCGAAGCTGGTCCCTAACACTGCTATACCATGCAGAACACTTTTTTTAAATTGATACTCTGCATTTGGTGGCTGGGGCATGTTTTTCAAGCAATGAACGCAGGCAGTTATCAAGTTGTTCCGCTGTTGGATGTGAGAAAGTTGTTAGGTTTTCTTGGATGTCATGCGTGAATTTGGTTCTATTTATCATACGGCAGTTTCTCTTAGTTGCAAATAGAGGTGGAGGGCTAGGGACTGATACGTCGAGATGCATACAATGCAGAAGTGATCCGATGCAAGTTATTGGGATACAAGGGTGGATTGCAGAATATTATCATCAGGTCTATAAAGAAACCAGTCTAAAATGTGACCAAGTTTATGGGTGGGTTGGTTAACTGACCGTTTAATATTGAAAACATGAATGGAATCTAGGAGTTTTGACATGTATGGTTTTCCAGGACAGTCAAGGTGAAAATTGAAATCTCCAAGAATAATTAGGTTACCACCAATCGAATTTCCATAGTCCAGAAGATTTGGAAACTTGTCCAAAAAGAGAGCTTCGGTCAGCTTGTTTTTTCTACTAGGTGCAGAGCGGTAGAGACAGAAAAAATGGACTGACATTTGTTTCATTGTGAGCGTTGTTTGGACTAGTTCAAACGATGTGTGGCAGAAATTGAAGATAGTGTTGTACTTAAGGCATTTTATCATGGAATTCTTTGCAATGACAGCAATTCCACCTCCGCGAGACTTGCGGGGGAACGACTTGATGGAGTAATCGCTGGGTGTTAAATCCGCACACTTAGGTTCATCGCCTGATGATTGTAACCATGTTTATGTCATGAAGAAGACGTCGATATTCTGGTCATTGATAAAATTAACTATTTATGTGCGCTTTTCCGGTGATCCTACTGATTGAGCGTTGAATAATGCAATACGTAGTGGTATCCCTAGGACAGATGACACAACGGTTGACGATTTAAGAGGAATTTTAACCAGGTTATCAAAATTAACGGCAGAATTTTTAAATCGTTTATCTGTACGGACGAAAGGGAGATAACTGGAATTCTTCTTCCTGTTCTATGCCGGCCAGCTTTGAAACAACGTTTATTTTTTCGCTTCCGTTTACATTTAAGAAATGATGAATGTAGTCCCAGTTCGTTCAGTCTTGAGCACAATGTAGGATCAAGAGCCAAGGTGTGGTCATTTAATGCAATTAATGAGGGTGCATCATATTGTAAGAGAGTTGACTGGCGATCACGTACCGGCGGTTTATTCAAAAACAAATGACGTCTTAACAGTGGAACAAAACAGCTGAGAAAAATTCTAATTGTTCTCGTTTCCAAAACAAGGAGATGAATTAACACATACGAACCGAACAGCCAATGCATGATGAAACGCAATAATGTAGAGGAAGATAGACAATAAGCACAAATATCATGAAAAATATCACAAAGTCGGAAGAGCCTTCTTCGAGCAGTTAAGCGATGGCGGCCTTCTTTCCGCAAGTCCATCAATGGATTAAATCTTTTAATTGTAAACACTGTCATATTCATCGTCATTATCATTGTCTTGTAATTGTATTAATGAAGTTACTTTTAAAGTAATGTATATTCAAATTTCAAATTAAAATGGTTAATTGAAGCACAATTTATTGACCAATTTAGCTATTATTATGGAATATAACTTATATATTTAGTGTCAGTAGAAAAGATAGCTTTTAAAAAAAAACAATACAAAATTATCACAAACGAAAGTATATCTACTGTCATCGTGATTTGCTAGACCAACACATTGTTATCCGCCTTTTTTCTTTTTGACTTTGCGTCCTTTAGAACACTCACCTTTTTAGTATAAATCCATGTCAGAACAGAACACCTATGTATTCATCGGCTGTTGACCTCAAATTTAAATTACCGACGCATGCTCGTGAAGCATCATCCAGATGGTATAATGCGACAAAACCGTCTAGGTGGCAGGGTCCAGTTTCGTAAATTGGCCCCTGGCAAATTTCTTAACTTAAGGGTATGGTGTGAGTTTTTGAGCTACTATTGTGTAATAATTAAAGATATGGATAGATTTGTGAACTAGGTGTTTCAGGCTTGTGTTGTTCTTGAAATTGATGTCAGACATGTACACTTTCCATAGTTACTCTGCAGTATGTTGATTGTGAAATACCAATAGTCGGCTAGGAAGAAGAGCTAGCCTCCCATAGCAGTAGACACGTGGGTTCAAGGCAAGTAGAATATCTCAAAAAGGGCATGGATGACAACTATTATGAATTGCATCAAGCTATTTAGTAGACAATGTTTTTCAAAATTTTTATCTAGGAAAAGGCCTTGCGTTTGCACTGTGAGCACCACATGCTGTCAAAAATGGCCTTCGGATGTGAAAAATGCATGTATAAAATAAGGGATGGGGTACATAAATATTTTATTCTAAGAACTTCAGTAGACTTGTCAGGTCCTGTGTGTGATATGATTATGTTGCACTACATAATACCTATCCAGAAATATGTACCTTTTTGACCTCACTCGCGTATTATATTTTTAATGAATTTTTATATTAGGCAGGTGCATGCGACATTAAATTTGTACATAAAAACTGGACCCTGCCCCCTTAAGGGAAAAATGCTATAAAAAAATTGTGCAATGAACCACATTTTGTTTTATTTTCTTGTTCTTTATTCATATGCAATTAATTCTTATACATTAGCCTTATCATAGTACCTCTATTTGTCTCCTTATTTTGAATCTCTCAGCGCTATAGGGAGGTAATTTCTTTTTGCACCTATAAATTATACCTATTGATATCAGGACAAGTTAGCATATTTTGAGCTTAACTAAGTTGCTTTGAGAGAAAATGGGGGTTTAAAATGTGTTTACTTGATTTTCATGTAGGTAACAAGCTCTGTACTCCTATTTTAATGAAAGTTATTCATATTTCATTGCAGACACACAAAAACATTACATGACATGACATCACACATTCTTCTAAGTCATTTCACTCCACAGGAGCAAATGCACTTTCAAGAAATCATAAGTAGACATACTGTTATAAATGGTGAATGTCATCAATGGAACGGTGTTGCAAATAGTGATGGATATGGCATATTGCGGACAATGTTTCGAGGAAAAAGAATTAAAGTTTTAGTACTTTTGTGAACAGTTCCACCATATTGGATTTAAACTTACAGTTATTGCATTGCACACAAACAGTAATGCACAAACCTTGTCTTTTGTGTACCGTAACAACTGGAAAAGCATTCTTACATTGATGTGGCAGAAATACCCTGATTAGTTCTGAAAGTTTATTGATGTTGACAACACAGTTTTCTTCTGGCATACTGGTAGCTACTTTTTTACTGAGTACAGAATGAGTAATAATGTCAGTTGTTTTCCTTTTTGTAGGTCTCAATTTGCATGGAATGATGTTAGGATCTGTTGTCTCAGTCATATTGGTATAAGCATTTAAGTTTGAAGCATGTATTCATTATGATCCAAACGCACTAAAGATTGATTATGAAAGACTGACTTTGCTTCATCATGACTTGTATTTTCTGGTAGGTCCTTATTTAAAGTAATAGAAGTTACAACATATCCCTTTTTGTACTGAATTTTCTTCTGTTAATAATTTTCTTGTAGCTTTTCTTTCTATTTCCTCTCATTCTCTATATCCTTGCAATTGCTAAAGTCAGCTGTGAGTGGATAGGATTCTGAGAATATTTGGGTTAACTGTATGGACTGTGTATTTATTTTGTATTTTGGGCTTGAGAATGGTTCATTTCAAAGGCCTGTTGTCACTGAATTTATCTGATATGTTGATGTAAGTTCAGCAAGGTTCCTCACATCAATGTCCCAACATAGAATAATATTTGTTTCTTTATATATGTCCCAATTAGCTAGACATAGGTGTATTCACCCCCCCCCCAATGCTGTTTATGTTAGCATCACTAGAACAATACCAGGTCAGGAATGTTGATGTGTATGTCTCAAGCTATAATTATTATTAAAGTACATTATAAATGTAAATGTCTGGTAACATTTTTCTTAAGTGGCACTTTTTAAAAGAAAAATTTCAACAAATAATTGCTTGAACAATAGAGAATTTCTATCGCTAATAACAAAGAGTGTATCTCATATTCAGTCACTATTTGCAACTATAAAATCCATTCTTAGCATTCAGTCAACATCATCATGTAATTCTGGTATCTTCCTGACTATACGATGGCAAAAAGGACAGGAAATACTCCATTGCACACAAGTTTAATTCTTTTCAAGACAGCAACCCTAGCACAAAGTATTACAATGCAATGCATTTTGCCACAATGTAGTCACTTTTCTAAAAGAGTAATAACATTTTTACTTTAGCATACAAAATAATTTCCTTGATACCATTTTGTTAGATAATGTCTAGGTAAGTGATATGTACAAAATTTTTGACAGAAATTATTTTTTTCAAAATGCTTAAGGTGGCAGGGTCCAGTTTCGTAAATTGGCCCCTGGCAAATTTCTTAACTTAAGGGTATGGTGTGAGTTTTTGAGCTACTATTGTGTAATAATTAAAGATATGGATAGATTTGTGAACTAGGTGTTTCAGGCTTGTGTTGTTCTTGAAATTGATGTCAGACATGTACACTTTCCATAGTTACTCTGCAGTATGTTGATTGTGAAATACCAATAGTCGGCTAGGAAGAAGAGCTAGCCTCCCATAGCAGTAGACACGTGGGTTCAAGGCAAGTAGAATATCTCAAAAACGGCATGGATGACAACTATTATGAATTGCATCAAGCTATTTAGTAGACAATGTTTTTCAAAATTTTTATCTAGGAAAAGGCCTTGCGTTTGCACTGTGAGCACCACATGCTGTCAAAAATGGCCTTCGGATGTGAAAAATGCATGTATAAAATAAGGGATGGGGTACATAAATATTTTATTCTAAGAACTTCAGTAGACTTGTCAGGTCCTGTGTGTGATATGATTATGTTGCACTACATAATACCTATCCAGAAATATGTACCTTTTTGACCTCACTCGCGTATTATATTTTTAATGAATTTTTATATTAGGCAGGTGCATGCGACATTAAATTTGTACATAAAAACTGGACCCTGCCCCCCTAGCGAGGTATATATCACTGGGTACTGACTAATGCTTGGGTGAGAGCTGTGTCGTTACGGCAGAAAGTTACGAGAGAGAGAGAGAGAGAGAGAGAGAGAGAGAGAGAGAGAGAGAGAGAGAGAGATTGTGTGAATAAAAAAAAAAATTGTAAAAAGACCATAAACTATATTTAGATGTGAAAATATGCTACACAATAATGATATGAATTTATTATTATTACTTGTAGTACATGTAGTATTTTCAATCATATTGAATAAAATTACAATGGTATAAATGGAAAGTTGACACACATACATATCTACATGTTAATACTTTACATTATTTATAAGAAAAACATGATTATTATGATGAACATTATTAATAACATTTGCAATACATACATGCATACATACATACATACATACATACATACATACATACATACATACATACATACATACATACATACATACATACATACATACATATGTTATAAACTGACATATAAGTTCGCAATAATTGTGTTCCTTTTTCAAATTTGCGTGATAATGTGTTTATGTACGCTATGTACATGTCTGTCTTCTTTATTCTTGCCTTTGAGCAGAAATTATAAAAGTCTCTGTGATATCTCCCAGGGATTTCCCTTAAGAGTTCCTCACCCTTCTGTACTCTGACAAAAGTTTCAATATCCTTTCTTCATGAAAACTTGGATTTTCCTGTCTGGAAACTTTCGGAATGAGAGAGACTGTTGAAGAGTAAATTTTGTCTAAAACAAGGCCGACACCACCAGCCAACTTGCTATGCCTGTCCAATGTGGCATCACTCAGCTGATGACCGGCCAATCGTAAGCTTTCTATTAAGATAATAGAAAGTCAGCATTAATATTTTAACCTCCAAAATTAACAGGATGAAGTAGTTTTCAAATTAATGAACATAATATATTAGGCACCAAGAACATCATGATAAAGCCGTATTTCCAAGAAAAACAAAATACTGCATATACTAAGACTACATGTATTTATAAAACACAATTCTTCCAATTTAAAATGAATAATAGTAATTCAAATGATTTACCTTTGAATTCCTTATTCAAAAATTCATTGACTAGGTAAACCTCATCATTGTTTCCGGCATCTTCTCGAAGATTAATTGTTCTGTTCCATACAAAGTCTTGCTGCATTCTTTCTGTTATGTACCCAGACAAGTCTGTAAGAATTTAATTTGCTTTCTTTCTTAGGAACATGATATGTTCACATTGTTTAACTGATTCTTATACAGACTCACTGTTACTGACATACACATAAAATAAAGATGTTATATACTACCGCAGAACGATCAAACAAAATTAAAACTATTTTCATCAGAATATTTGATGTATGCATCTGATGATTCTGATATATTCATAATGGATATTCAGCTGTCACTTGCTTGATGACATGACTCGCACCAAATGGAACCCATCATAACCAGATCGACTATGCACTGGTTCAAAACCGTTACCGATCTGGCATCCATAGAGCAAAAACAAGAACGTTCCCAGGTGCTGATGTTGGGAGTGATCACGACCTCGTCATTATGAACTTCCGAGTGAGGCAGAAGGAAATTAAGAAGCCAAAGAAAATCAGGCTGAAATTCAACCTTGAACAACTGAAGGACCCTAACAGCTGCAAGTCATTCCAGCCCACAGTTGGAGGAAAATTTGCTCCACGCCTTGTGATGGATGTTGATATTAAAGTGATGACAGACACTTTCAACAAAGTCATGACAACAGCTGCCAAGGACATCATTGGCCTCTATCGCCAAAAGAAAACACCCGGGGTTACAGAAGAGTTTCTGAATCTGTGTGATGCCCGAAGAGACCTCAGAAACACCAGACACACAACAGGGACAATGGAGTATCGATAAATAAACAAGAATATCAGGGGGAAAAAACTTGAAGAAAGCAAAAGAAGATTGGATTGGACAAAAGTGAGTTCACATCTATCTCATTAAATTTTAAATGTACATTGTTTAAACTGCTTCATGTAAATTTTAGAATCCAAAACATGGACAAATTGTAGGCATTAACATAACTTTGTTGAACATACATCAATACAAATGAACAGGAATACGTCGATTATTTGTATTATCATGACAGGAGAATGGCATTTAGTAAAAATATTGGAGGCTTGGGATATTTTCAGTCAGGATTCGAGACACCACAGTTTCCATTCTATCCCTGGTCGCTTGTATCTCCAGCAGGTTATGCTTTATCCAACCTTACAGGACAAGCATGATGAAGACTACAACAGACGGAAACATGATAGAAGTTGCCAAAGTTTGGCAAGTCTGTTTAGGAAGAAAAATTCTCGAGGCACTGTTGATCCCCGAAATGGATAAACTTCCCGCTGACGTAAAAGAATGTTCTACGGTAAGTTGCAATATATTCTCTTGCAACAAATGTAATTGTTGTGTAAATTGTTGTAACACTTGTCAATGCAGAAGACAAAAGGGAAGAAGAAAATATTGTTTTTGATTTAAACAGAACATTATCTACATGTTTTAAGTTATGGTGTAACATTATAACAGATGTGTGTGCGTGTGTGTGTGTGTGTGTGTGTGTGTGTGTGTGTCATAAATACCATTGCAAATATTATTAATAATGTTCATCATAATAATCATGTTCTTCTTATAAATAATGTAAAAATTTGACATGTGGATATGTACGTGTGTCAACTTTCCATTTATACCATTGTAAATCTTATTAAATATGATTGAAAATACTACTACAAATAATAATAAATTCATATTATTATTGTCTAGCATATTTTCACATCTAAATATAGTTTGTGGTCATTTTACAATTTATTTATAATTCACACAATCTCACATTTCTGAGATTCTCTCTCTCTCTCTCTCTCTCTCTCTCTCTCTCTCTCTCAATTTCTGCCGTAACGACACATCTCTCACCCAAGCATTAGTCAGTACCCAGTGATATATGCCTCCTTAGACGGTTTTATCGCGTTACACCATCTGGTGATGCAGCTTTACACGTATGCGTCGGTAATTTAAATCTGAGGTCAACAGCCGATGAATACATATGTGGTCTGTTTTGACAGAGATTTATACTAACAAAGTGAGTGTTCTAAAGGATTTAACGCAGTGGATCATTAGAACAGAAATTATTCTTATTGTCAATGTACAAAGGTTAGTCTAAATAAATTTATTAATTAATAGCGTGCAGTCCGATCATTAGCAGCTACACGGTGCGTACGATCCTGCTAGTGTAAAGGCATAATACGGTTGGTTTCTGCCGCACAGTCAAAATAAAAGTGAAAAAAAAAAGGCGGAGAACGAATTGTTGATTTGCATGATGTTAATCCATGGTGGTTCGTGTGCACTTGTTGACATGTTGCTAAGGGAATAGAGCTGTCACGTGGCCAAACATGTTGATCTCAACACTGAAAATGACTCAAGGATTTTCTTTTCAAACTGAGTTTTATTAAGGTTTTGTACTTTCTGTGCAAAGATGACACAATGACATTCTAGGACATATCGAATCGGCACAGTTCTATAGTTAACCCTACCATGTATGTACACAAGCGCTTTGCTTCACTTCATTCCGAAACGCGATAGTCCTTGCTTTGTGGCTATTTTTTTAAATAACTGATGATCTCCGGTACCCGGATGAGAACAGCTCATTTACTTTACCAGAGGATGCTTCAGTGGGTCAGGTGTAGCGTATGTTACTTTCTGTGATTAATCGTAAGTTTATAAACTTCACATAAATTGCGAAATGTATTAGTCTGTGAATTTTACGTTTGACAATGCCATTGGCATTAATATTTCACCAAGGATACAGTACATAACATTAATATCTAAAAAGTTATGGCATGTGTTTGAGCAGATCAGTTGACTGGAATGAAAATCAGGTGTGGCCAGTGTTATTCCTCTCTCCGTGACGATATGGCATAGGAAACAAAATTGTTATTTTAAATATACAAGTTGTTATGAAGTCGGTAACAATGAGGAGTTATAAACGAGACAGATTATGTCTAAAATATATTTTCATTACATACGGGTGTAGGCCAAGGGTGAATGGACATACATTAAAGGGGCAACAACAGGGTAAGATACGAAAATCATCGCTAATAATGTACATAGAAACGATTTAATTGCGTATTTAACAGTTCTCGGTGTTACGGAAATCGTCGATACGTAGAAAGGATTCCAATGCGTATTTAACGAGTGCAGTTTTAACGAAAATGAATTATTTCACTACGCTTTAGTTACAAGTATATTTTCACTCACGTTCAGAAGTAATGAATACAAGGTTACAACTGGACTGTAATACAATTATTAACTTTCAAAATAAGTCAGTTCGTCATGAATGTTTCAGCGCCGTTGTTTAATTTGAAGTTTATTTTGATGTATTAAAATAATTATTTCGAACCGTTATTAATGAATTCAGTCTTTCAAATCTATGCTAATACTAATAAAAGAATGGAGCCTAACACGAGAGGTTTTATAATGCGGATTGTTTTTGCGAACATTAGGTTTAAATAGTTAAACATTTCATTCAGTTTTCACGCCTAAAATTCACGAATCAATCACAGATGGAAAAGAAATTACTTGGAAATTTCGACGAAACATTGCGAATTATGTCACTCAAATGGACATTTAAGTCCAAGGAAACATTGTTAATTATGTTACTCAAATGAACATTTAAGTTCAAGGAAACATTGCTAATTATGTCACTCAAATGAACATTTAAGTCCAAGGTGTCTCGGCGTATTTGCAAAGATATAATCTTTCAAATTGTGACACTTTCTCTGTGATAAAACTTCGAAGATTTATATCCTCTACTTAAATGTTTTATGAATAATAATAATAATAATAATAATAATAATAATAATAATAATAATAATGAGGACTTTGTATAGCGTCTAATCTTACGAAGCTCTAAGCGCTTTACACCATCAATAATAATATGACTACAATACAGAACAACAAATGACAAAAACCATGAAATTGGAAAACATAAAAACATGCTGAAAACATATAAGATACAAAACATGATTAGGTCACTAAGTTTGTCCCTGCAGTCGAAACAGGTGAGTCTTAAGAGCAGTCTTAAAAGGGACCACTGTATCTTTGTGTCTAATTTCAATAGGCAATTCGTTCCACGTCGCCGGGCCCTGGTATGCAACGAACGTTGTCCATCTGATTTTTTTTTCACCTTGGGAACAATGAGTATACGATTATCAGAAGAAGAGCGTAAGGATCTAGCTGGTGTATTTAAATTTATGTCAATCATAAATTTACACTAGCAGCCCAACAACACTCCCAATTATTTATAATAGGACTAGAAACCGGTTTATGAGCTGCTCAAGGTAACATCAGTCAGGTTAGGTCCAGAATATCAGGTGTAGTCCAAAGAAGAACCAAATATAATAGAACACAATATTTTCCTCGTTGTCTTACCACTTTTGAACCATGTTTCAATTAATCTAAGATTTCTCATTAACACGATTTAAATAGAAGATAATCTCTCATTTATTTGAAGCGTTTATCGGACGTATTGTTTACATCTCATTATGAACTGTTTGTATGCTAGCCATTAAAATGTTAATCTGTTTATTGATATATTTATTCCTTCAGAACTTGCTCCAGCTCACACACAAAATGATATGAGTTTATTTATTTAATATTTATATTTATGATTATTTTGTACTACACATCGCTCAGGAGGAAAAAGAAGTTTGCAAGTTTAGTTTTAAATTCTGTTATTATCGGCACAATGTAAGGAATGCTGATGTTGTTGCGGTTGATCTAATAATTGTACGCTTTTATTTTGAACGTCATCAGCAAGAGATTTATAATCATCATCATCAACATCATCATCATCATCATCATCATCATCGTCGTCGTCGTCGTCGTCGTCGTCGCAATCATCAATATAATCTTGACAAATTCTTATGACAAAAAAATTATAATGCATCCAGTCTCACCCACCTAGGAAAAAACAATATTGTAACAAGATTAAGTGGAACATGTAAACAAAATTAACAGCAAAATATAATTTAGCAAATCACGCCATCTTTTTAAGTATGTGCTTTAACAATAGGATATGGAATGGACTAGCGTAGGAATATGCTGAGTAGTGCAGCATCATTTTGACTGTTACTTTCACAATCAGAAGATATTTGCAGCTTTTGCTGGTTGACCTTGCCAGCTGTTGACTGATTGCAAAGTCACAGATATTACAATGACAACCTCAAACCACTAAAAACAGTTTGGGAGGCCAGATATAAACATTGTTTTAAATATACATTTGATTATTTTGTCCGAATGGAAATATAGAACTGTTGTTGGAACTCAGCTTTTTATGTGAAACGCATTTGTTATATGCAGAGGTGGAGCTTACTTTAACAAACAATATAGAAGATGCTTTCCTTTAGAAGGCATCCAACGTATTTCCGTTAAAACTATGTGACAACAATAACGTAAACATCAGACTTCACGGTGCATGAAGAACTCGGCTTATACACTAGTGATAGAATATTAAGATAATTAATTTCTTCTTCATTTACATAAGCCAACCTTGTACTACCTTAAAATCGAATACTCCCAGGCTAAAACTTGTAACATAAATGCTCGATGTTATCTGCACAACTAGGTGGCAGTTAATAACAGTTATTTCCCCTTGATAAGGGATTTTACGCAAAATCCTGTAACATCGTCAGTTACTACTTCTGCTTGTACTGAGTGGCACGCTCACTAAAGACATAATGGCATCGCAAAATCTAGAAAGGCAGCTTCGAAGTTTTCTGCCTGAAATCAAGTTGGATGAGTTTCATCGTCGAAGGGAAGTATACTCTGTCTTAAACTAGTAGAACATTTCTGTTTCGTATCGCCGAGAAGAAAGTTTTCTAACTTTCTATTTTATCTCTTTTTAGTCTTCGCATACTTAGTCGCCTTAGGTACATACTACACGGATCGCAGGGGCCCCGACTGGTCTAAAGCACTGTCCGTTACGGACCACTGCCATCTCACCTCTGTCTGTTTGTGTTCGAGTCTAAGATTCGGTAAATGTAGTTATGTGAGAAAGCTTGCCAGTAGCTTCTCGTGGGTCAGTGGTTCTTTCCGGTGATTATCATGTTTCTTCCTCCACCATTAATACTGGCTGCCATGTATAGCCTATATTGTGCTGAAAAATGGCGTTAAACCATAAAAAACAAAAACACGGATCGCGATGGCATCCCCTTAGTTTATATAATATATTAATTGTACGTCTGGCGTATAGTATAAAGACTCATGTAATATTGCTATTGAATCGCTGCTGAGTTCGGATATATACAGTGCAGTTTCAATGTTATCTTGACGTCTAATTTATCGTTAATATGTGAAAATGTACTGCTTTTACTTATCTAACACGTCATTGGGCCTTACTTGCAGGCAACGTTGTCTCGTGCTAGATGTAATACGTAGAGTAGCCTCTTCTTAATAATAAACAAGTACACCCCAGATAAGGGCCAGTTGTTGCTATAATTTGCAATATATAGTTACTATCAATGACGTTTCGGTGAATTTACCTGTGTAGGCAGTCAAAATCGACCTTCCTATCGGTTACATATTACTAGAAAGTTTTATTTAGCGTCCACTTTGTTGATAGTAATACCGATGCTCGAACTCCCTACTTGTAGAAGACATGTGCGCCCTTTTACAAGTATTTGTCATAGTTACTATCTCTGCACGGACACACGTAAGTTCATAAAACAGGACACTAAATGCACGTGTATAACTGCTCTGCTCTTTTTTGCCTTAAAATTTAAACCTATGGTGAGACCAGTCTTACAAGCCCTCAGTATCTGTAAATTTCTGTGCCAGTCATTTCTTAAATCCTTGTCTGACTTGCATATACAAAAGTAAACGGGCGGCAATTCTTTAGGTACTCAAAGGAAAGCGCAAAAGTATAATGTGAGGGACAAAAAGTATTTGATTACACGCAAGGGTTCGACAGCATATCAGAAATACAAACTGGCTATATGGATCAATGTCACGTACGGCATGTCACCTTCAAGTACTGGACAACTACATGCCAGCCAAGACTTGGTCATATAACTCTGATCAGCTACCATAAAACTAACATGTCCATTTCCACGACTCAGTTAGTGATTCTACACACTTAATTATGCTTAGTTTAGTGCCGCAATACCGAAGGAGCCAATTCAAGAAACCAGTTATTCACAATATTAACCCGCTGAGTGGTGCTCAGCACTTCATGCAGACGACTCTCTGTCGTGGATCAGTCCATCCAACATTTTGCTGATAAGCACTACCTGTGGACTACGTCTAGTTGTTACACGCAATATTACTTGCATATAATCTGAAGACACTTTCGCCGTACGATGTACATTTTAAAAGTACCTTAGTTTTAAAGGCACATTTCCTTACTCACCTTCAAGCCTATGCCTACTCAAAGAGATCCTCTATTTAGCGATGCCTTAGAAGGAAAGCTGTTTAACTTATAAATGCTAAAAGTGTAGTGAGTTAGCATTTTCAACATTCTTTGCCAACTACTCCGCAGGTAGCACAAGAGACCTTGTCTTCACCACTTCAATCAACAACAAAAAACCTACGAATACTCGCCCTAAAATTTCTTCGTTCTTGTCAGATCTTGCTATGATGAATGCAGGCTTGATTGGAAGCAGTTTGCTGGTTCGCGATGGAATGCAGCAAGGTGGTTCGAATGCCGTCTATTGTGGAGACAATGCAATCAATGTAGACTTGCTTGAGGCGTTACTTCACGTCCCGACTGACACGAGTATGTGATTTGCATACAACATGCAGGCTAGTTATATTGTGGAGCGAGACATGACATCATGTTTTACTCACCTTCAAGTTCTCAATATCCTTGTAAGCAAGAACATCTTCCTTGTACCGTTTCAAGAGTTAGGTCGACTAAGTATGGAATCAATGTTCAAGTAAAACGAATGCTTCAACCAGTAAAGAGAATTGAATTCACGTATTGTCAGATTTCTTGACATACGAAGCATCTGCTAGGACATTTCTCGATCTGTCGGGTTTTGCTCAATTCGGCAGCGGATGTCTAAGTCCTTTGTCGCTTTCTTAGATCCAACACTTTGAACATTGAATCAACTTTCACAATCGGCATAATACGTCATTGCATCTCAAAGGCTGGCAAACCATTCTGGACTCGTATCGGGGATATTACAACCTGATACAATCACAATCGGTCTGGATGCAAAAATAGAGGACAGTGAACGCAGCTCTACTACCATCTCGTGATGCCATAGGAGTATGGCCGTTCAGAATCATTTTTATATATCAACATTTTCGAGATGAGAAATAAAAGCACTTTTCTAAAAGCTTTTCGTTTTCATCTGGAGCCTTTATTGCTGGTGATGTATTGCAAACAGCAAACCGAAAGGAAGTACTCAGGTTTCTGACTTCTTGTTTGGAATTTTCTAAAGTAGTGTCTCCAACAATAAACACATCATCCAAGTCATACATATACTAGGATGGCTAATGCATTGGATGACTCGTCCTGTAACAATGGACTAATACAAACGGAATGTTCTCTTTATCTGTCAGTTTTTACTCAACATATATGCTCCATGGACTTGAACTATGATGGTCCTATTAGTGACAAGGTGGAATGACAAAAACCAAATCTTTGTCTCACTAATCCTGGATCTATAATACCTGCATTATCAACGAGTTAGATGTTAGTGGTATTTTCATATTTTGCATATCCATTTTTCATACCTTTAGATACAAGACAACATATATATTGTATGCACGTTTTGTTTATGCTTGTAAATTGTAGTGGCCTTCAAAAACCAAAATCATTCTTAGCTAATATTCTGACCATGAGTCTAGCTTCTATTTTTATATATATTGCGTTATAAATAGTGTTTACAAGTTTAAGTCAGCGTCTGTATTAATTATGATGACAAGTTAGGTGTAATTACTCACTGACTGGTAGAGAAAGATGGGTTGTTCGAAGAATCGGGTTATTTCCCATTAGGTGGGTTTGGTCATGTAAGTTGTTTTACGATGTGGGATATTTGCAATGAATCACGTAGGTAGTAGTAACAAAGTGCGTTTTCGCCATTTTTGCATTGACATTAATACGTAGAGCTGGACAATTTTAGTCAATCTTTATTCGTATGTTATTGTTATATGATCAATTTTTGGACATATTTAATACTGTGTTTAGATTGTATGTGGGAGCAGATTCGTTTAGATTATTCATTAGAACTATAAGCTGCTCATTGCACTAGAAATAATTCATATATTAATTATTCAACGGAGTTTTGGACAATGCCATTGCGATACGTACATTCAAGGATATAAAATTCACTCAGAATATTTAGTTCTTCTGGATTGTAATCGAATGTTTGGGGGTAGTTATCCTTGCCATGTGATGATGATCCGAGCACATGGAATGGAGATACGAGTACACTTTTGCAGTATTAGAAATTTTTCATTATAAACGTTTCATTTCACTCTTTAGGAATATATACCCGTCTTGCAAAACGTTTACCTTTCCGGGTCATTTCTCAGCTTCATAAAAATGCGGCTTCACAACGTTTTCTATTGTTGCGGGAGGGAAACATTGTCACATATGAAGATGATATCAGACATATAAAACTTATTTTCTTTTTCGGTTATCTAGAATCTTTGTCACATACCTTAGGAGACCGGAGTTGATCAATCTGAAATAAAGGGATTTAACTCGCACCATCTCTAACATTGTATGCTGAGGTATTTTGATTTGAAAATGCTTTTGAAGAAGAAATATACGTTTACTAGTTATATGTTTATTCGATAAGATTTACCAATCGTAATGCAAATAAACCCTCCCAGTTGGCACGCAGTTACAACCGTATATACAGCATGCTTTTCTCTTCAATTGTAACTGACGATTTCAGGGATTTGGTGCCTATCCCGGTATCACTGTAACTTTCATTTAGGCAGGTAGAAAACGTTTAGCTTTAGCCTGTGATGGCTGGATTTGCGAGATAGTAGTAGTTTTATTAGGATATTACGTTTGGGAAAATATTATCCAAAAACATTTTATTACAACAAACTTGTTTTTTTGAAATTATTTTAATTCTATAGACTTTTAAAAAATCTTTCAGAGGATTTTGCATTCCATGATGAGAATGGGTCATTGATGGTGGATTCATAGCATGTTATTTGAAGAAGTATTAAGTATTACTACCAGAGAGAGATGGGAGGAAATATAGGCGTCTTCTGTGGGGAGGATACAATATTTGTAAGTATACTCAGACAATCCATTTAAGGTATCTAAGATATATATATATATATATATATATATATATATATATATATATATATATGCGTGCGTGTGTTGATAAATTGATTGTTTTCTTTTTCCGTTTATATTTTTATTATCATTTATTAAATCAGTAAAAGACACATTCATGATTTAATTAAGAAAGTAGTGCAATACAAAAGTGGTTAGCTTCTTGTACACTGAACCTGAACTGTCAGGCATTCACGTACTGGCGTAATAATTTAGCGTGGAATAAAAACTAAGCGAAATGACGAACCAACAAGACGTAATAAAAATATTTGTATATATTGACAGTTCATCTAAGTCTTTCTTCTGTTTTAATCAACATGTCATTAGATCATAATATTCTCTCTCTCTCTCTCTCTCTCTCTCTCTCTCTCTCTCTCTCTCTCTCTCTCTCTCTCTCTCTCTCTCTCTCTCTCTCTCTCTCATCATCATCATCATCATTCATAGGTCCAGGGACATCGTATGACCCAAGCAATAATCCCCAACGCTGATAGTTTCATGGATTTTCAAGCTAGATACGATAATCCAGAGAGAGAGAGAGAGAGAGAGAGATAGAGAGAGAGAGAGAGAGAGAGAGAGAGAGAGAGAGAGGAGAGAGAGAGAGAGAGAGAGAGAGAGAGAGAGAGAGAGATTACAATTTGAGATACTGATACCGCCATGTCGGACAGTTCTGCGCGTCAGGTAATTCTGCACAATGATCCATCTGTGTGTGTGTGTGTATGTGTGTGTGTGTGTGTGATACATGGCTCTTTATTGATGTATGTATTAGAGCAGTTTTCCTATCATTACAGCTAGAATATTTATCTTATGCAGATGATTTTATCTCCAAGTTAAATCTGAATTATTTAATATGGCGGATGACAAATAGACATGCCAACAAGCCGTGTCACCTGACCTCGATTATTGTCCATCCAACTATGATTAGATTCATCTGTTAGACACCGACAATACGCCTTGAAAACAGATATAGGGCATTATATACCAAATACTTTTCTTTTTACAGTTTTGTTTAGTATGTCTGTACAAACATAAATGAATAACATCCAGGGACATTTGTAATGCTACTACTACTACTACTACTACTACTACTACTACTACTACTAATAATAATACTGCTACTACTACTACTACTAATAATAATAATACTGCTACTACTACTACTACTAATAATAATACTGCTACTACTACTAATAATAATACTACTAATAATAATACTGCTACTACTACTACTACTACTACTACTACTAATAATAATAATAATACTGCTACTACTACTACTACTACTAATAATAATAATAATACTGCTACTACTACTAATAATAATACTAATAATAATAATACTGCCACTACTACTTCTACTACTACTACTAATAATAATAATACTGCTACTACTACTACTACTAATAATAATAATACTGCTACTACTACTACTACTAATAATAATAATACTGCTACTACTACTACTACTACTAATAATAATGCTGCTACTACTACTACTAATAATACTACTAATAATAATACTGCTACTACTACTACTAATAATAATAATACTGCTACTACTACTACTACTACTACTACTACTAATAATAATAATAATAATAATAATATAATAATAATAATACTGCTACTACTACTACTACTACTAATAATAATAATAATAATACTGCTACTACTACTAATAATAATAATACTGCTACTACCAATAATACTAATACTACTACTAATAATACTGCTACTACCAATAATACTAATACTTCTAATAATAATACTGCTACTACCAATAATACTAATACTACTAATAATAATACTGCTACTACTACTACTACTACTAATAATAATAATAATAATAATAATAATAATAATAATAATAATACTGCTACTACTACTACTAATAATAATACTGCTACTACCAATAATACTAATACTACTAATAATAATACTGCTACTACCAATAA
Organism: Unio pictorum; assembly: GCA_030141615.1. Taxonomy (NCBI): domain Eukaryota; kingdom Metazoa; phylum Mollusca; class Bivalvia; order Unionida; family Unionidae; genus Unio; species Unio pictorum. The sequence continues at coordinate 8,767,690 of JARLTB010000156.1, read as the reverse complement.
TACTAATACTACTAATAATAATACTGCTACTACTACTACTACTACTACTACTACTACTACTACTACTACAATAATAATAATAATAATGAGGACTTTGTGTAGCGCCTACGTTTTAGAAGCTCTAAGCGCCTCACAACATTGGACAACACCTATATAATAAGATGATTAGCAAAACCAAACTCCATGAAATTAGAAAACAGAAAACATGTTGGAATTATTTAAGGTTAGGAAACATTATTAGGTCTTTAGGTCTGTTCTTGCAATGAAAATAGATGAGTTTCAAGAGGGCTCTTAAATGCGAACACTGTGTCTTTGTGTCTAGGTTAATTGGGCAATTAGTTCCACGTTGCTTGGAATCTGCTATGCAAACGAACGCTGTCCATATAACTTCTATTTTTATAGTAGGAATAATGAGAATGGGAATGTCAAAAGAAGCGTGTAAGTATTTTGCTTGTGTGTACACATTGGTGAGGTCCGATAGGTATGCTGGACTGGAGGCCTTCAGTGCAAAGTAGCAAAGAGAGCGAAATTTGTGTTTGAGTCTGGTTCGAATGGTTAGCCAGTATATGATACAGAGCGGGGGAGGTGTGATCTGATTGTGGTACTCTAAGGATGATCTGAAAAGCTGTGTTTTGAAGGTTTTTTTTAAAAGTTTCTGAAGAAGATATTGAGACGAACCAGACAAGATTGAGTTACAAGAGTCCGGTCTTGAAACGATCAATAAACGCACAATTTATAAGTGGTGTCAACTGAAAGATAATTGCAAATGGAACTGATGCGTCTCAGCGTAAGATTTGCAGCCTTGCATATGTTCATGACATGTTGGTGTAACGAGAGAGTACTGCTAAGAGTATCAGTTAGATTTCGTACTGACTGTGTGGATGAATTTAATGCTGCTGTTTATTCTTTGAGGTAAAGAATGTGAAGGAGAAAGTCTTTGTGCTGTAATCAAGATGGATTTAGTTGTCTCGTCATTCATCTGCATCTTGTTACATGTCATCCATGATTCCAAATCAGGCATGCACCTCTCTACGCCTTAGATGGTAGCATCAGCTTAAGTTGGGTAGCTAGATTTGTAATGTTGTATATTTCGGTGTCATCTGCGTACAATTGGCGAGATACCGTATGATGATATATGACTCTTGAGAGCGACTGAGTGTTTCGAATGACGAGAACATGTCCACTAGCAGACCCATGTGGAAAACCAAAAATATGACTAACCTTGGCAGGAGTGTATTCAGTTGTGTCCTGATGACCAAATAGGACTTGAAGCACAGTAAGGATATATAGTGAATGCCAAATACATGCTGAAGACGGTGAAATAATATTTTATGGTGTTTTGTGTAAACGCTGCGGACAAGTGAAGAAGGGTGAGGACTGTACTCTGTCAACTGTCCAAAGTAGATAGAAGGAGCAGCAGAGAGGGTGAACCCTACAACGTTTTAAGACAAAAAACAGATTGAATCTTTAAAACAAAAAATAGAGCCTTCCAACGAAATCTCATATTTTAACCAAAAAAAAAATAAGTCTCCGTTTAGCAAACGGAGATTTTACGATTTTTCAATCAATTTTGGTCGCAACTTGTTGTCGTTCACCCTCTCTGCTGCTATGGGTTAACAAGAATATTTGATCCAGTCTTTAGGATCTCACAAACAGACTAATCGCTAACACCTCCTCTTGTAGATCAATTAGATTATTGGACTGATCTGTGAGTTTGAAATTAATTCTGGTTAATGAATCATTATGACATCGCATATAGACTGGATTAACCGGAGACTCAATAATTAAAAATCTTGGAGGGACTATTGGTGCAAACGAATAAAGAATATATCCTTGCTGAGCTTGATTTGATCGTTCGAGATTAATTTGATAGCTTCCTTCGATAACATCGCATACTAAATTGAGCGCAATCACTGAGGATATATTCACGTTGAACGGAGCGATATGTCTGCCGCCACCATCTGGGTCATTATTATGTTTGAGGATTTTTATTTCCGGTGATGCTGTTTTTTTCCACGTATCATGAATTATTTTAAAACCAACATCGATGGTGTCACTGAGAAGTTTTTTTTAGTTCTGGCACGTTATATCCCGGTAGTTTGACTGTTGGAATATCCTTCACGGGGATTTTATATTTTTCTGCAAATCTTGTTCTCGATAGGGGATTATCGTCATCTAATATATCCTGAATAATTTGTAAATTAAATTTTTCCATATCGTCGATGATTTTGTTGCATGTTTCTACGACGCTGATAAATTCATCTCGGGTGAGAGAGCCGGATTTAAGAGATATTAACAACAGCGATAAATCATTATTCATTGCTGTGAAATTTTTAATGATTTCAGGTTCGTTAACAAAATGATGTCCCTCTATTTTATCCCCTTCCTTCTCTCTCCCAGTTGGTAGGATTCCGATACCAAAAAACTCTAAAGTGATTTGGTGATCTTTATAACTTTTTATTGGATTATCAGATTTTATTTTATTGGTGATATAATCGGTTTTTTTGTGGTTCTGGTAAATCAACGGTTTTTCCCCCGGGTAATTCAGGCCATCCTAGTACGGTTCTAATAGAACTCTGATAGATATCTACGACGTATCCTTCTGTGCTTATCTCAATTGCGGATGATAGCGTCGGCTCATGAACCGTTATAGCAATTTTCGATTCTGTTTCAGTAATCGATTTTATTCTACGCGCGAATTCATTATTGATTTGTTCGATTTGGTATGACCCTGTTGGTATGGAAACAACGTTCCAGTCTGGAGTCCCGTCGTCTTTATTCTTATACGAGAACACCAGTGAATTATTCGGTTGCTGACCACCAAATGATTTTGATCTGATATTAGGCTAACTGTGATACACTCGTAGTTTTGCTAGCGCTATCTCCTTCACGGGGACTGGGCTAGGGAAATTCACACTGAATTCAGGATTCGTTGATGTTATTGATATCATGCTTGTTTGTACTGGGTTCGTGTTCTCCACTATTTGTTGAAGTAATTCCTGCGGTGTTGTCATTGTTATTATACTGTTGTTGTCGCTCTAATTTTGATATCGCGGAATCATAAATACTGACCATCACTGAGAACTCACTATCTGATATCGTTGAGGTTATTGAGATCATTCTGGTTTTTGGGTTCGTGTTTTCTAATTCCATCGGTGTTGTCATTATTATTATATTCATGTTGTCGCTCTAATTTTGATATCGCGGAATCATAAATACTGGCCATCGCTGAGAACTCACTATCTGATATAATTGTATTATCGAGTGACGACGATATCATCGAGGATAATTGCGAGTATGCGGTTGATACAATATGAAATTGAATTATGTAGTCTTGTAGTTTACGCTGGCTGCATGATGATATCCTTTTTGTTATCCCGGTTGATATACCCGCGATTGTAGCCGCCGCAGATATGCAAATTGGAACTACGACCGGGGCAATCATTGTAACCGATGCAAGTATTATTCCGGCGCCAGCGAGAACACTTGACATCGAGTACATAGTAATATCAATTGCGTGATTCTTCGTCGGTATTTTTTTGTTTTTATTTGATACTCCTCGGCGAGGGTTTTGAGTCTAGTTTGAAATTCTCTGACCTGATAATAGCGACATTGCGTTGATGAAATCATTTTTATTTTAAAAACGCTAGCGTTTTCAATTACGATTTCAATTGAAACCGTTTTTTACTTCAATCCTCTACGAATTCCACATACCACGTTGTTGAAACCCTAACCAAATTTTTATCAGTAGATGTTATTGTGAACTTTTCAGTTGTATCCTTGTCGATGATCGTTGAAATTATATTGTTGACCCCAGATGAACTCGACGATGAAATATTAAATTGAGTCGTTGTCACTAGTGTTAATCGATATATACCCTTGACGGTTGCAGTGATATCTAATTTGTTGTTTGTAGGTGTCCACGCAAATGATCTGTGTTGGATCGTGTATACTACGTTGTTGGTTTTCTCATGAGGAATTTTTGCTTTTTCAATGATTGTTATCAACCTCAAAAAATCATGTTTGATGGCTTCGATGAAGGTTTTCGTCTCATCGATGAATTTTTTTATATCAGGGAGTTTTATGTCGAGTTTATCGAATGTAGTTCCAAGAAATTTATCAATGATATTTCTACGAAAAATTGAAAACTGTTTTCCGTGTTCTTTAATTTTAGATTGAAGTGTTGTTAGTTCCAACAGAGAATTTTCCAACTCATTGTTGAAAGTTTCTATTCTATCTGTAATAGTCGAAACGAGTACACCCGGTTTGAGTTTACCCTGATCGGAAAATAACACGATAATATTCTCGATTGCGTTTCGTTGTTTAACTAAAATATCATCCAACGACACATCACTAGTTTTCAATTTACCCTGTTTGTCTTGAAATACAACTATTTCCCCGGGGTCAACACTTGTTAAGTTTAACGTCTCAGCGATTTCATCTTCAATTATTTTTTTATATCACCGGTTGCAACGCCATCGAGTTTGGGTTTCAGAGGTCTTCCCCAATTATCAATCATTGTTATTGTAAAACTCTTTTTCTCTCTAAAATCTTTGATTTCCAGCGATTACTAGTGTATTCATTTACGACAACATGTGGTGGTTTTCCCCTTGGGTTACCCAATGAGTTAGAAATAGCGTTAAGGACATTTAATACTTCGCTGCCACATATTGGTGGGTCAATCATCGTTTGTGTTGGTAGCGTAGAATACCAAGTCTTCATTGGAAAAGTTTTTATATAACGCATAAACTCTTTTGGTGGGGCTAATCCATATGAATCAAAATAGACAATCCCACGTGGATCAATAGCGTATGCAACCCAGTGAGTTCCGGGTCCGGTGCTGTTATCTAAATTAATGATTCCTGTTTCAACGATGTTTGGTTGATGTGGTAATTGATTTTTCATAAAGACACCTCTAAAATTTTTAATCGCCAGTTTTTTTAGCAGCATCGAGTAAATCAAAATTGGACATTGGAGTCAAAGACTCTTCAATCAAAGACTCTCCAACTAATAAACCGGTCCTAGTCTCAGGCCTTTTCCGCTGTACCATGAATACGGGGTTCCTGGTAGTCTCAGGCCTTTTCCGCTGTACCATGAATACGGGGTTCCTGGTAGTCTTAGACCCTTTCCCTTTTTTATATCCTTGTCCAGTTTCCTTCTATAGTGCCATTCCTGCTGCAGTACCAACGGCTCCTAACGCTGCCGCTTTAGCCACCGCTGGGGCTGCTGCTGCAATCAAGGCCGGAATTGCAGCTAACAATGGAAATATACCGCCTGTTTTCATCATATTTTTGATTGCAGCCGCAGAAAGAGTAATCTGAACACCTTTTTTTGCTACTAGTGCATCATTGAAATGTTTTATTTGACGAGTTGTTAACGACAATTTATTTGCACCACCAGTCATTTGATTAGGTTTCAACGTGATTGTGGTTCCACATTGCTTAGCTGATTTGGATTGTAATTTTTTTAATTGACCAGGTGTCAACGCAACACTGATATTACTATACGACATTATACATAATAGATTGATTCTAAATCGTAAATTGTAAAGCAATCGTTTACAATTTCAATCATAGATTTTCCACTGGTGCATCTACCACTCTCATTCTTCCACCAACACCTTCAAGTAGCATTGATTTGTCGCTGAGAATGACAGCAACTGCTCTATAGTTAGCAATAGCACCACGAAGCACATTAGCTCTAAAGTGTATATCAACGACAGACTGTCTTGTTAAATCAAGATGTTCCAGCGAAAAGTAAAAGATCGGATATAGATTCTTAAAGTCGTATTGTGATATTTGCAGACCAGTATCGACATTTTGATCACGTGCCATAAACGACAACAACCTATGATACACGCGTGCAATATGATTTTGACCGTAATCAAGTTGTACATCTTCAGATGGTTCCTGCTGGCCGTTTATTCTCAGTGAGACGTCTTTAACACCTAATTGATCAAATATCATATGGCTGGAGAGTTGACTGCCAACTCGTGTGTTATTCTGTAACGCAATAAAAATATGACGTGGCGCAGCAGTGCCCTGTTTTGATGCTAGATTCCAAGTGAATAACCCGTTGATATTTGATAGTTTAACATCTGTACTCACGGTTAGCCAACTTAGTAATGATTTTCCTCCATGGTCCATAAATGATAGTAATCGTTCTTCTGCGGTAATTGCTGGAGTCAACACTGGCATCCACAATGATATTTTTGTTAAATTGACTTTACCAGCATCAGCATTTGGATTTGCATTGTCTGCTGGAATCCTCCAAATTACGTCATTATCAGCACCCTTTCGCACCAGTGCTATTGTATGCTTCGCTCCATAAATAACTTTTCGGACATTTCTACAGAATCCAAATATGTGATGCAGTGGAATCGCGCATGAAAATGATTTACGTCCCCTCCCCAACATTAAATTACGTGTTGCAGCTCCTAGATTGAAATTATCATCGTTGTTTATAATCATATCCTCGATACCAGCAGGAGCAGGATTAGCAGCACGATCATTTGGTCGTCTTATAATAAATTGATTTCCTCCAGCGGTATTTTTAATATCTTTTGCAAACATCATAGAAGGTCCTGCTGATCTTGTATAATCATCGGAATATCTTGCTAACCCGATTATTGTTGTAGCCACATCAACATCGCGATCTATCGACTCAATTTCTTTTCCATCAATGAGATATCTAGCACTCTCAAATAGCGCCATGATACCATTATTGACAAACCCGACTTGAGTACCATCTGGATACGGTGCTGGTACAGCAGTAGTATCAGCAGCTGTTACAAGTTCTCCTTCTACTTCGATAAATGCTTCACAAGGCAAAAAGTATTTACTGGTATCATGGACTTGAAGTTCAATTCTTGATCGACTATTTGAGTCTATGGCATGATATGCGTAATATTGATAATCGCGTACAGAATCATCCTTGCCAACTGGGGCGTCTATATCAAACGCTGGATCAGGTGACTTTTTGAACATTTTATTCTATTTATCAGAGTCTAAATCGTGAAATCGTAAACGATTTTCATCGTAGGATTTCATCGTCGTAGTTTTTTAAAGCCACTTCCTGCTATCATATTTGCAATATTGCTTTGGTCAGGGGTTATCAACGACGCTAGTTTTTCATCTACTGCGTTATTTATAATTTTACTAACACTTGCAGGCATTTCCGCTGTAGACGGTAACGGTTTTGAAAATCCTTTGGATTTCCTCCGTGATTTCACTAGCGCTTTTAATTTATTCTTCGCGGCTGAAAACGCTTTTCCGGCAAGATCTCCAACAGCACTAATACCCTTATCACGAACAACATCAATTGCTTTCATTGATAATTGTTTAGCTAACGGCATCACTTTTGGAGCCATTCTTGCAAATAACCCCGCAATGGTATTACCTAAACCATCTCCGTAGTATGCTCTATAAACTGAAAACCGTGAATTAACTACATAGACGGGGGTTGGTTTGTCATGGTTGTAGTGTATGATCATTATTTGAAATTGTAAACAATTTTTCAATTGTAAAACAATTTTTCAATTAATCACTATGATACCCACTTTCCACTAACTCGCCAATGAAATCTCGATATGTTTTGATATCCATGATACCGCCTTGAAATAACCGCCTGCAGATATCAGCTGCTTCATTAATTATTTCCGGTGAGTTATTTCCGGCTCGTTTCCCTCCGATGAGAACTTCTAAGCGTGATATATCACTGAGAATGTTACCAGGACAAGTAACGCTAGTGTTTTCAACTATGCCGCTACCTAAATATTCATCTTCAGTTGACTCTTCTTTACCAAAAAATCCAGTTGGATACTCTTTATCTACTCTACTCAATACTTCGTCTTTAAAACTCTCAAAATCATTGCGGATACTTTCTGTGATTCTAAATTTATCACGGTTTGCCAGGTATACTTTTTTTTTATCCAATTCTCGTCGTTTTTTATATACTTTTTATACCCTTTGTTTACAGCTATTTCTCTTTTATCGAGTGAAAAATTCCGCGCGGTAAAGTTAATTAAATCATTGTCATCTTTAAAAATTTTAATTATGCTGTATGCATAGTATGTAAATATACTTTCCGGTAAATATATTTTTTTTATAGGAATGTCTTCTTCCTCTTCTTCTTGTTTTCTTGCAATATCACCTAGTTCTTCTAGTACTCGCTCTTTTTTTTTTTTGTTGTTGCCGTGAAGTAGTTACTATATCTACTGGAAGTGTTTCTAAAGACTTTTTTGTTTGTTTAGTTCTTTTTGCTATTTTTTCTAACACAGGGAGAAAAGTCTTTCTTGTTTTTTTCCTTGTTCAGAGATTGTTGACACTATCTGTTTCGTTGTTGTAGTTATTGGTTTAAACAATTCTTCAGATCCCGCAGCAAAATCAGTTTGTAAACTCTGTCGTTGTTGCAGTTTATTTCTTACAGAGTCGCGAATTGGTATAAATTTCCTAATTGCATCCAGTCGTTCACGAGCCAATCTAGTTGTTAATGCTTCATTGACCATTATTTGAAATCAGAAACAATTTTTCAATTGTTAAACAATTTTCCCGAACCTGACCTAACCGACGAAAACAATTTTCCAATTTGACATGTCGGATGACTTTTAACACCATCGTGGGAGTATTTCATTGATGGCGCAAGTGCCAACGCCATTGAAATATTTTTTTTTTATTCAGTGTGTGAAATATTTTTATTTTTATTCACTGATTTTGCCTGTTTTTGACTAATTTTGCCTGTTTTTTTGACTGATTTGCCTATTTTTCACTGTTTTTTTATACCATTTTGATCAGTTTTCGTCGGGTAAAGTAGTCGATTTTGCATGGGATTTCCCATAGGAAAAAGCTGTTAGGATTTGATTTTAATTTTACGCAGTGTGAAATATTTTTATTTTTTATTGCTGTGAAATATTTTTATTTTTTATTCAGTGTGAAATATTTTCACTGATTTCCCTTGAGGGTCGAAAAAAAATCTTTGAGGGTCGGTCACAATCAAAAAACGACAAAATCTCTTTGAGGGTCGGTCACGGTCAAAATCGTTCATTTTCTTGAATTAACGCTCTTATGTTTCTAATCTTCGAATTGACCTCTTTTTCAATTCGTATTCGTTACCTAATTCTTTTCGTATTCCCTCTACGATAGTATATAACGGTACCAACACACTTACGTCACTGGAAAATGTAAGAGAGTCTCGAATAGAATTCTGAATTTTTTTGATGAGCGCGTATTTCTTTGGCAGCATATATTTATTGTTGTTAACTCCGTATTCTATATCCTGAAAATCTGACATGATTTGATCAGGATTTAACCCATCTGATAGTTTTATATCCCGACTTTTCAATTTTGAAATTTCATCAATAATGCTATTCATATTTTCAGAATTCATATTCTATGGTGATTATATATTTCTAAATGAAAAATATGATGCATCAGACATAACTGAATTGAACTTTTTGTCCGCTCTTTTTTGAAATCGCAGTCTTGGTTATTCCTTCTGCAACTTTTCGTACTGAGGGTCCACAAATATCGAAATGCCTACTGGCTTCATATATCTATGAAATATTTTTTCTTCGTTAGTTATCGTATTAAAAGATTTCACAGGTCTTTTCCCAATTGATTTATAATTGCCAGTCTTTCCTCGTTTGGTATTCTCACTTTGTGTGATAGCTTGCAGATTTGATAAAGAATTGTTCTTTGGATTGGAATCTTTATGATCGATAACAAAACCATCATTGATCAATCCATGGAAACATTCATACACTATTCTGTGATTGAGATAATTTTTTCCCTCCAGCGCAAAACTTCAAATACCCCACACCATTGTCAGCACCAACTGGCTTCTTCAGTCTACGGTTTCTTACAACACCATCACTGGATGCTTCATAATTTGTAATCACAGGGTGTAGTCTGAATTCTTGGTTCATTCGTATACTATACTATTGTTTGTCTAATTCATTGTTTGGTCTAATAATGAATCTTTTGATATAGTCCTGAGGAGTTCTTATGACTCTGTCGCTGACTTTGTCCGGGACAGAGTTAAGGTCAGTGTCAGAATTTTTGATTCAAAATTCATATGATTTTCCATTTTTGATTCTTTTATCATAATAACGCTTCAACTCCCTGTATCGCTTTCCACCACAACCGATACACAATTGCGATTTTCCCCTAACCCCAACCACACATCGTATGCAGGGTAACGGACCAAGGCTTCCACGACGAAAGCTTTGCATATGATACCCACAGAATTCATTTCTGCTTGATTTGTTACACGGTGTCACTGATCCAATCATGAGCCATTCGCAGTGATTCATTATACATAAATCTTTTATTTAAATGCTTGTTTTAATTATAGTATGGAGGAGTTCAAGAGATTATCAAAAATTAAGCCTTCAAAAAATGCTAAATTTATTGATTATACCATGAAAGAATTCCAGAGATTATCGAAAATTAAGCCCTGGAAAAATGTTAAATTCAATCTCGATAAGGAGTTCCAAAGATTATCGAAAATTAAACCCTGGAAAAATAATAAATTCAATCTTGATAGAGTCTCTGATACACCAAAACGTCTAATTGGTAATAGAACTATACTGGGTAAAATCAGGGAGTGTTTTAATGAATTCTATCGAGACGATGCAGCACACTGTTGGTCGACATTTCGAATTATACATGACGATGTCAATGTACCCAACATCGATGCTACCATGAACGATGAAAGAGCAGCTGAGATAATTTCACACCTTGGCGAGCCAACCGGGTGGAAATCCAAGGGTGTAAAATCCAAAGGTGAAATTGCACAGCAATTTCCAATCAAAGATTTTCAACAAAGCAATTCCCAACAGAAGTATTTTTTCAGAATAAAATTCATTATCGAAGTCGAAGGCAAATGGATTATTAGGGATAAATTCGAACCAATCCTCAAGAATAAAAAAGCTGTCATTGTGAGTAGAGATTCCAAACCAGGAATTCTAACTGGAATTGACAAACCATACTACGAGAGATCTTATCCTGTAACAGCAATCGTTTATGGAATATACCCGTTAAATGATAAACCCGATATCGCAAAACTAGCTCCTATGAAATATTCTAGTTCACTGAATTGTGTAGCAACACGGGTAATGGAACACTTCACAAATGCATCCCGAGGAAATAAACTAACTGATCTGCGACGTAGGAAAATAACCGAATGGGAACTGACAGTGAAACAGCACGGCGCAAAGATTTCTGATATAGCTAAATTAGAAACATCATTAAGATTCCCAATAACCGTTATGACGATAACCGGAGAAGTTTTATACGAACCGAAATATAACAAAAATGGAGTGCCAATACAAATTATTGATCATAACAAACACGCGTGGACACCTGCAGTAACAATATTTCCACGAGAACGAACCGTGAGATATATCCCCGAGGAATTCGTCGGGGATGTTTTTTATAATGAGAAATTATTCGATGCTATTCATACGTTGTGTAAATATGATCCTGTGTCAGTGTGGTTACTTAGAAGTGATGAAGATCCCGAAATAGGATTTGATCAATTTGTAAGACCAAATGGTGAATTATATCGCGTTGAAGAATTAGATAATAGAATGAGAAAAATCGCTAGTGATTTTTCACCGGAGAGTTTCCATGAAAAACTACTCACGGATAGTTTTACTATTCCATCAGTGGTAGCTCACTTCGCAAGAGAAAAAAACTCATGGCGTTCAACACGAAGTGATTTTCTCGAGGACGTTAAATTGAGTTGCATCGAATTTGGTCATGGAGGACTGTGGAATACGAAATACCATCGTGGCGGTATGATTTCAATTGATATATCCGCGTGTTATCCTGGAAGTTTTCTCGGGTATGGAGAATGTAGTAACTATTTTAAACGATTTGGACACCCCACGCATGAAATGACTCGTGTTGCGATTAATGGTCCATTGCCTGACTTTGATTTAACTGGATTCGCTCGTGTGATATCATTCGAATTCGCTACAGGGTTACATCCGTGTAGTTATCTTTGGCTTGGTAGACATATATCTGAAAAGGCCTGGATGCCAATAGTGTTACTACGATATATGATTGATTGTGGTATGCTAATATCGTTGATTGTTTCCGAAGCTATTATATGCTATCGAGCTCAGAAAGAAGTTTGGCTACCACAACCCGATCTAGATCGTATAATTAGCGAACAGCGAAAACAGTTTCCAGATTTCAATGAAGAACAAATCATGAATTGGTCTAAGAAGTTATTTGAAATTAAAAAAGAACAAGCAAAGGATTTTGGACGAAGAATAATCGGTAAATTTACCCAGGGTGGAAGATACGACAATGCAAAATATTCTTCGCGGTTGATTATAGACGTCGCTGAATACGATTTTATTGAAACGGATTTAACGAAACAAGGAAATCTTGTAAATCGTAAGGATGCTTTTCTATCCAATGGTGAGAAATTGGGTACGGTTGTTACCTACTGTGATGGATATAATTCCCAGTACACACATTTGAGAAGTTCTATGCTAGCTTATGCTTCTATCAATTTATTTTCGATGATAAATAGATTTCCTAATACCGCAGTTAGAGTAGCCACTGATTATATTTATATCCACGAGAAATACAAATCAGCTGTAGCGGCATTCACAGATCCCGAGGAAAATTGGGGGCGTTGGCGATTTAAAAAGGAAACGCTACATGAGTATTGTGAATCCGCAGACGTTACCATGGATGAAAAGTACTTAAAGTGTGATGAGATTCAATCAGAATTTTCTAATGCACCACCGGTATCTGATCCAATATGTAGATACAAGACAGTTTATTTAAACGGTTGTGGTGGGTCAGGAAAGACAACTCGTGCAATTGAATTATTTCGTGGGAAGTCCAACATGATTGTACTAACACCAACTCACAGACTCGCCAGAGAGATGATACAGCGAGGGGTAAATGCCTGTACCTATCACAGTTTTTTTCGATGGAAGGGTGACAAATGGACTCCTGAGCGTATGGGTGATAAATTCATTCCTGAAATCATAATTTGGGATGAAATATGCACAGTGTCATTAGATGTATTACAAACATTTCTCGAGTGGTTGTTAAACAAAAACACAAAAGTCGTCATGTGCGGTGATCACGGCCAACCACCACCATTTGTCGGTGCATCTCCACATGAATGGCTAAAGGGTTTTGTAGACTATTATGAAGAAATTAATACCGACCATAGATCACTTGATGAACGATTACGAGAATTCAAAGCGCTAATTAGATTACAACCGGATAAAATCCAGTGTGAAATAGCGCGTGAAATAATTTCAGAAACTCCCATGAATGATTTTTGGGAAACGTGGAGACCAAATGATTTGATAGTAGCAAGTAGAAAAATAGTCAGAGACACACTTCAGATGAAGTTATTTGAATTGCATAAAGAAAAATTTGCAACACTTCCAGTACCCTTGTGTTATAGACCTTCGGATACACGAAAACAGAATATCGAAGTTGATATTCCAGGGAAGAGTGAAAAGCAGATTCTCGTGTTAAATGATATTGTGCTGGTTGATATCAGCGTCGTTGAAGATGCATTGCGTGCTAATAAATCCCCATGGACGCTAGGATACGCAGCGACGATACACTCTTCACAGGGATTGACTATATCAGATACAATTGTTTGGATGGTAGATAATCGCATCGAATGGTCGAATTTAGTCTATCTTGCAGTATGCAGAGTACGAAGAATAAATCAACTTCGAAGAGTTGTCCTGACAGAGTCAGGCGATGATGACACTACAATGGATGATGCTAGCATCGTTGATGTTAAAATTATCGATAAAAAACTCTCCGGTTACAAACAACAAGACAACAAAAAACAACGAGAATTTGATATTGATGCTGAATTAATAATTACGCTGAAACAACAACAGAATAATCACTGCGCGAGTTGCAGTTGTATAATGCGTTGGCAGTATTCGGATAAAGATCCTCGCCAATTTACCGTAGACAGAAAAAATAACAATCTCGGTCATGTCAGAAACAATGTGATGTTGACTTGTCTTGAGTGCAATAGACGCAACGGCGCTAGTTAAGACCCCGTGGTGGTAATTGAATATCGTCAGGAATCACTTGCAGTTGTTCACGAGTAAATCCTCGTTGAGGGGCAGTTGAATCCAATTTATAGATTGAAGGTCTACCAGTTGATCGTGTTATAGTAGATATCTTGTGTGCAGTAACACTCCAAATAGGATCAGTAGCCCTTTTTCTGCCACCCTCAAGCTCTCCTGGTTCGTATAAATATCTCACGGTGACATTACTACCAAGAATTGGTTGGGAAACGCTATAATCTTTTTGTGAAATCCCTTGAATTTCCATTTTAGGTATAGACTTCTTTTTAATCGCGTTGATAGGTTTCATGTTGATTGTTCTAGTAATCTCGTTATTCAGTGCGATAATCACAGCTGGTAATCTTTTGACCCATTCACGGGATCGCTTTTCTTGGATGAATTCTTTTGCGTATTGATATCCAAATAACCGCTCAGCAATCGTCCGATTAAACCGTTCAACAATTGCCTGATCGCGATGTAACGCAGTATGCCCCCGTCTGATGGTGACATTGTGATGTTTCATTGTAGATGCAACCACACCTTGAAATTCCTTGCCAGGATCAACCTGTAACAGATTTGGCCAGTGCAGAGGACCTCGTCGATAAATCCTTTCAAATGCAGAAGCTACTTCAGTTGATGATTTTGTTTTTAACGGTTCTGCTTGTTTGTATCGACTCGCAATATCAACTACAGTTAACGCATATTTGTAACCTTTGTCATGATGTAAAAATAATATATCAGCCTGATGAACTTCATTAGGGACAGTCACATCAAAATGCGAGTAATTAATCTGTTTAGGCGGTGGTAGATAAATCTGCCATATCGCCTGTTTGGATAACCAATGAGCCGCAGTGGTTTTTTTCACTTTTGCAGCGCTAGCGAGTTTATTGATTGCTGCCTTGCCTCTCCTGTATCCTCTCGGAGAATAATAAATAGATTCCATGTTGTTATTAATTACCAGCACCTAACATCAATTTACTTTTCATAGCCGATTTTATCAAAAAGGAAGCCAATTTTTCTTTGAAGGATTTATCAGGAATAGCATTTAACGCATGAATTAATTTCACATCTGCTAGATGCCTGTGTTGCAGATTATTGCTTTTATAAGCAACATCATGAAGGTGACACGCCTTATCAATAGCGTTTATTGGTTCTTCACCGGGTCGGGGCTGACTTTGATTATTGAGTCTGATATCAAGTCTGGTTCCCGGTCCACAGAAGCTATATCCTGGAAGGTGCTTTTCTCCGGGGTATTTTGCCCATGGGGTTCCAGGGAGTTTTGTTGGCTGCGATATCACCTCCTCGTTTTTTTTTAAATCATCATTTCCTGCAAATCTCATAGATACAAATCTAAATTTCTTTGTACCACATTGCACGCATTTACCAGGTAGCGCTGATCGATTATTTTTAGTTGTAATCGTCATCAAGTCATCTGTGCCAGTACGCGTTTTACACTTCACACAATATAGATCCATAATTTATGTATATAAATATGGATATAATTGATTTTTCAGCGACTAAAGCAAGAGAACCGGTTAAGCATCTTGCAGCGCTACCAAACTCTATCAGGATGATTATAATCGGGCCATCTGGATCCGGCAAGACGCAATTGTTACTCAATTTAATAATGAGATGGATGAAGTGGGATAAGTTGTATTTAATTGCCCCTAGCGTAGATGATCAACGATGTTATGAAGTGTTAAAGGATTTTAATGAAAATGCTTCAGAGATTGCCGGTGAGGGTATTATTGAATTTATAACCGATATTGACGAGGCACCATCAGTAGAAGATCTTGTTGAAAGTATTAACAATTTAGTCGTATACGATGATGTAATGTTAGATAAACAAAAAAATCCTGCTAGAATATTTTCCCGAGGCAGGCATAAAAACACTGACGTGATATATGTCACTCAACGCTACACTCAGATTCCAAAAGTCATCAGAGACAATTGTAATATTCTTGCTGTATTCAACGGAGTTGATACTCATACGCTACGAAATATTTGGCAGACATGGTGTTCTGATATGGACTTCAATCAATTTAAAAATTTCTTTAGTAATGCTCAGTCAACCCCGTACGGATTTGTAACAATAAATTTACATGATCCTCGGTCACGATATCGTATCGGACTGGATCAAATATTCGGTTAAAATCATTTATTATTTTTTGTTAACCCATAGCAGCAGAGAGGGTGAACGACAACAAGTTGCGACCAAAATTGATTGAAAAATCGTAAAATCTCCGTTTGCTAAACGGAGACTTATTTTTTTTTTTTTGTTGTTAAAATATGAGATTTCGTTGGAAGGCTCTATTTTTTGTTTTAAAGATTCAATCTATTTTTTGTCTGAAAACGTTGTAGGGTTCACCCTCTCTGCTGCTGAAGGCCATTAAGTACTTTCAGAAGAGTAGTTTGATTACTATGGGAAGGGCTATATGCAGCATGTACCTTGCTAAAATTACTGGTTGAATTCGGACTAGATATAACAACATGTTCTAAGAATGTTTATATGAATGGGATATTAGAAACTTTGTGGTAGTTCTCTAAATCATTATTGTCGAGTTTTGGTTTCTTCAGCAGATTCTTTACAATGGCTGTTTTGAGAAATGATGGGAATTCACATGATGACAGGGTGGTGTTAATAACATCAGTTAGTGAAGGCAAAATTGAATCTAATATCCGAAAGTGAAATCGGAATCGGATCCAGTTCACATTATTTTGAAGCACACTTCATCACGGTTGTATGTACTAAATCCATAGAGACCGATTCAAATGCTTCTAACGGTTGCCGCTGCAATTCTGTAGCGCAACTGTATGGGGACGACGAGTCAATTGACATTGTGTTATCAAGCTTATCTCGAATGGTTTGTGCTTGGTCACGGAAGAAAGTTACAAAAAGGTCTGGAAGATCGTCCGGAGTGAAAATAGTTGGAAGCGGTGTACATTTGTTCCTTGGCATTATCGTGTTAGTAATCTTGAAGCGCTTTTTGCGGCTGACAATTTCCGTGATCTAGGTACTGTAGTGGGATGATTACGCGGCTTCATATAAATATTTGCTTACGAATTGTGAGTTTGGCGGTAATGCCTCTCAGCTTTACGGCGGTCTCTTTTAGCAGCGCAACGCTGGTCCCTAACACTGTTATACCACGGAGAACACGTTTGAATTGCCACTAAACACTTGTTTACTGAGGCGCGTTTGTTAATATGATTTAGAGGTTTAGATGTGCATTGCGTGATGGGGGTTTGTTTCACACAACGGAAGTTGTAGCAGTGGAGCAAGATAGTTGAGAAAAAGTTTAATTGTTCTCGTTATGATCATTAAGTCTTTTGTTACAAGGCAGTGCTACTTTATGAATGAGGGAACTTTACGGAACAAAATCGTCGGATTGAAATATTCAATCCGACTTACCCTTTAAAAGAATAGAACACTTTTGCTTACATGAATCAAACTGAGTATTGTATTATAGTGCATTTGCCTCAGTATTACAAAATCCCATGTAGAAAGAAGTGTAGCATCAATAAAGTTGTTACTTATGTTCTTTTAATTGTTTAAACTTGAACACATTTTATGAAACGTTTTCATTTGGCCAAGAGTGCATTTTCTAAAAACTAAATATCTGAAAATAAATAATCAGGATTGTAATGCTAATTTTGTATTAGATGCCTCGAATTGCCTTTTCTTACACTCAGTTTCTTCAGCGATATGTAGAAATAGCGAAATTAGTAACAAAGACGATGCTTTCAGATTCATTATTGCCGAAGTTTAATATTCAACTTATTTTGGCACCTTTTACTTCCAAACGAGACTGCTTGTTTTTAAGTGGTCAGATAGGACATATAGCAATTAGTTAATTATATTTCAATACGCTGGAAGGTGTCATACAGTACTATAAAAAGTTTGTAAATACAGACCATTGTAACACGTATACATGTTGTGCCAAGATGGGGTGCGGTGTGAAATGTTTTGTATAGTCAATATAAATAGCTATTTTTATAATTTATCATTAGCTGCTAATGTCATAATATATATCTAATAACAATTATTTCATTCCGTGTCTAGTTTTACAAATATTTTTGTTTTAAACTGATATTTTTGTACACAATTTAATGGAATAACAGTTTGATTCAATGATCCTTTTCGGAAACAGTTAAAAACGTCCTGTTAAGTAAATGTCCAATTTCGTGATAACAAATTATTCAGATCCCACCCACCCGATACTCAGCTCTTCAAAATATATAAAGAGGTTTATTAAAACTGAAATTTAGCCTGCTCAGATGTACATTGGAAATGATATTATTATTATCACGTTATTGTTTTAGACTTTAAATTGCATAATTTAAGAATATTTCAGTATATCATTTGAATAATTAGGCTTTATTGTTGCATTACTTAAACCGATAACAACGTTAATTACAATTAACTTATATATAATGACATTCCAGAATGAAAGTTTACTACTGCACAACACGAGCCCGCAGTTTACAGAATGCTTCTATAACACAATAGTAGTATGGATTTCCTTCGGCTGGCTGTGGATCGCACTTCCAGTGTATTTGTACTACCTCCTTTTGAAGACAGATGGTGTCACCAATCCCTTGACGTGTCTCAACGTATTAAAGACGGTACAAATGTCTTAAGGGTATTTGGTATTAATGTTAGTAGCAGCATCCATTTCTAAAGTTGCTCCTTATCATACATTCTACATGTAGATTTTACCACCATGTTGTTTGATTACGGTAATAAAAGAGAAGTATCTTTATTGACGTTGCCTGATTTCCCATTCGCTTTCATACTAATATCAGAACGATGACGATAAAATGTTGGTTCCTTTTCTTCTGGACATCAGTTTCACACAATATTGTTTATGTAATCCGAAGATGATTGAGCTAAATGTCGTTCCAATGAGTTCACTAATCAGCCCAATTTTTATAGCCAGGGTGGTTATTAACCTTTGCATTTCGATTTTCCATGCCTACTTAACCATAGTGTTTAATAGTTTCAGAACAAAATCCATTTTAAACTATAACAAAACGTTTTTAACTAGAAGACAAATCCTCTTTAAACTTATTTGCTTGTCCATTCGTGCAGTATTAAAAAGTGTATAGATGAGATGTCAGTAAACCTTTAAACTATAACAATGTACCTATGTGCTTCAACGACCAAATATTGTTTCAACATGCAAACCTTAAAACGCTAAAATCTAAACGAACATGCATATAAAAGCTGTATGAGCTGTTTTTATTTTCTATTTCTAATATTTATATCATGTGCAGCAATGTGTTTGCTTATGAAAAATAGTTTCTTAAACTTCATTGACATCAGATACCACATAAAGATAAGCAGTACCTTTTTGGGAGCTGTTACCCATCAGTTTCGCTTCTATCCTTTGCTTTATTTTTGTTACAATGTTAGTTTAGACAGAGAGGATAAAGTTGGACATGCGAGAGTGACATATTGCAAATTTTACAAAGCAATATGGAGAAACATCGAGTCATCGTCCGCATTGAAATAAAAGAACATCATCACCCTAGTTTACATAAATGTTATTTCATTTCACAATATTGTTTTGTATTTGTAACAAATTGCAACAATAATGTTATTGATTCAAAAAATCTAAATTGGTGTTTACAGTATTTTTTAGAGTTTGCTTTGTAATATCCTTCTGACGAAAAATAAAATCTTGATAATATTTCAAATCTTAATTTGTAGAAACGTATCTAAGATAGGACATGTTTCGCCTTTGTTGCAGACCATCTCTGTGCTACTGTGTTTGCTGTCAGTTGTGAATCTAATATATTATTCCAACGAAGGAGTCCATGGGATGGAATTAAGCAACGTTTTGATTCTTTCTGGATGCATTAAAGCTGTAACATTTGTAAGTAAAATAAAGCTGTAAATTGACCTCTGTTAACTGGAGTTTATTTAATGAAGATTCGTTTGCTATATATATATGTTTATCACAGTTTCCTATTCTAAACATTAACTCAGTGTTTTATATTCCTTACGAATTTATACTTGTATTAATTGAAACTAAACCTCATTCTTCTTGTCACGGTTAATGTAAATGACTAATGCATTTTCACCTCTTTTTTGGAACCTTGCGTTGTATTTAATTTGTTCTTGAATCTTTTTTGATCTTTGTTGCAACAGCTTTCATGCAACAAAACAAGAGTTTGCTACTTTCCCCGGGTGGATGTGTTCGTTAATGTGTCCTTGGGCACGATACATAGTTTGTATTTATGTCAATGACATGCATTTGTCAAGGTTGGTATGATAACCATTACAAGTAAAATGTGGTTTAAATGCAGTTCAGCTAGACGTTTGCTTCCTATAAATAGCTTTGTGGAACGATGTTCTTGACTGATTGACAGTGGATAAGCCAGATGCTAATGATATTCTTTTTTCATTTTATTTTCGTTAGAGGAAATTTACTTATATTGGAAGATAATATATGTCTATAAACCAAACATACCGACTAGAATGTAATTTGGAATATCCCATTATTAATTTGATTACTAATCTTTCATTAAATAAATCTTTGAAAAAGCAATCTTAGATTCAAACATTGATGTAGATCATGACAAGATACACTCTCTGCAACCATTTATTATTATTCGTTTTTTATACATTTTTGTCATGAAATGGCCAAACAAAGTTTTTGAAGTCCCTTTATAATCGCATTATGACAATACATTAGTAACATTATTGTTCTGACAACATGTTTTCATATTTATTTTACCAAGAACTTCACTAACATCAAATAGTAGTCTTGCCACATGTAAGTTTGTTAATTTCGCTTTTACTCTTTTTTTCCCCTTCATTTCTCTCACAATTAATATATTTTCCTTAGTGTTATCTTTATTTCTCTTTCACTGTTCTCGCTATCATATTGTAAAGACACTAAATTCGACACTTTCTAGTTTTCTTTTGAATCATCAGCGAATGTGTATTGTATTAAATCATTTCAGTAAATTGTGTAGTATTTTCCATCTTCTGCATTTTAAAAATATTATTGCATTTCACTTTACAACATAAAATCGCTTTTTTTCTTTTATTCAGCTTTTGTCATCTGTATTAATTCAACTAGAGAGAGTAAAAGGACTATTATCTTCCAGCGTCCTCTGGATATTTTGGTTTTTGCTGACATTTGCAGAAGCTGTTCATTTATATAGCATTATTATAAATAACGTAAGTATATCTCTCGTTTGTATCTTTATTAGACAAATACTTCAAACAAATGCAAAATCATGCCAGATTGCATAGAAGCTGACATTTGCAAATACGTTGACAGCAATTAATGAATCGTGGTTATGGCACATCGTTTCTTGTAACCAATTAAGGCCCTATGTCGATGACTGAATAGTAAAGACATGTGAACATGGGAATAGAGCACTCAAACTTTTTATCTCATGAAATGCAATACTAATACTACTTTGCAAATTTCATCGCAATGAAGAAACTATTCTGGTAAATTATATTGTAGGAAACGTTTAGTCTTGTCATAACAAAATGTGTTTATAGAAGTTGATGAAATAACAGCTCAGTATTTGTATTATAACTGGAGCTATATGAATTGACCCTGTTCTTCATATTCAAAATAGAAATATTGGAATTACCTTCATTCAACTAAATTGTGTCAGAATCTAGCGAGCACTAGCTTTAGTCTTGGAGCATTATCGACACGAAATACATCTGATTGCACAATATTCGTCGTCATTATACTATAGTCACGAAAACAAATGATGTGTTTGTTTCTCAATATTGTTTGACCATCCTCCTTTTGTTTCCAATAGATGTATGATAAAGATGTTGTCCATTTTGTACTCTTTACCGTGCACTACGGCGGTCTGATATGTCAGTTGATAATGCACAGTTTTGCGGAAAAAAGGGTGAAGAAGGGAACAGAGAAACAGGTATGCATGTTTTCATTATTTAATATCCTTCCTGAATCTAATGTATTAATACTAATATATACATTAATAATATTATGCATGATGGTGTACGTACATACATACATACATACAGAGAAGCAAGCAGACATATCTTATCGTATTGTTAGTGGGAGAGTACATGTGGAAAATGTGCCAAACATTATGGAAATATTTGGAAGGCAGAATATGTGTGACTAATAAGTACAATACCAAGATGTAATGTAAAAACGTTATTATAAAATCCTACTAGAACTTATGGAATTTACCTAAAAGTTATTTATTTTCTCAGAGCCAATGTCCAGAAACAGAGTCGTCATTTTTATCAAAGCTTATCTTTTGGTGGATTTACCCGTAAGTACCTACCTCCTTTATTATTATATAGCTTGTTTCGATAATATCTTAATCCTGCTTGTGACAGAGTTTATGAATTATTTGTGAAACTAGATAAGGTCTTGACTTCCAAAACAGTTCAATGCACTTGCTGCATGCATTCTTGGCTTCATCCAGATAATCTTCTGTCGAAAAAGATGCAGTTTTCGAGCTTTCATAGCATTTGTTATCACTATATATTCAAAAAATGTAGATTATAAAGTTTTGTACCTTTGCTATTATTTTGATGTAATTAAACTGATTTTCAGCACATACTTGATAAAGTTAAATTTTAGCAGACTAAGTATTTATAAAGATTAGAATTTACATACATTAAAATGAACTAGTGAATCTATAGTGAAAGCAAATAATTTTTGTCTAGTTTACTAGTAAAAAGCTTTCGTAAAGGGATTGAAGAAACAGATTTATGGCCACTGAATCCTAGAGACCACAGCAGTAAGTGTCACATACCATTTTTCAAGGCCTGGAGCAACGAAATGAAGAAATCTGGGCAGTTTGGGTAAGCTGTACAGTTTAAATGTTTATATATTTTAATTGTATATAGATAGTTGGGTTTGTCACTACCCTTTCCCCATAGTGAAGGATAAATTATATAGTACGTGCAATATCCTCAGTAAATCCTTGACCATCGTACTTTAAATGTGCAGCTGGGGTTCTTTTGTGTCGTCGTTAGTTTAGTTTGTCTCTCGAACAACAATAATGGGCTGACCCAATTCAAATACAGTACCTTTATGAATAATGGGCTGACCCAATTCAAATACAGTACCTTTATGAATTGTATTAATGATATATCTAGAGTGCAAATGTTACAATGTATAGCTTATATCGATCCATTTTTTTTAAAGAACGAAATATTATATATACTTCCTTTTATATGGCAAAGCCTCAAACCCTGCATCTATAAACTTAATCCTATGAGAATTAACATTTGGATGAGAAACTAATCAAAAGTCAATTTACAGCTTTTCAAACATTATGATTCTTTAACACAAAACAGACCTATTAGATTAAACATTTTATATAATACCTTTACTTCCTATTATTGAGGTGTCGTATATTTTTGCAGTTGTTTAGTTGGTATATTGAAGGACGTCTGGTCGATTTGTAGCCACTATGCATATATGACCGAGTTCAACCACGTACTGTGTGTACTAACACATTTCTCTATGTGGCCATTTCAGATGTGATACCAAAGAACCAAGTAGCAATGGATCTTCTGCTAAGTATACACAGAGAAGAAATCTTCCGAGAGTTATATCTGTAGATACGATGACACAGCCATCGCTTGTTAAGGTCTTAGTGAAAGTGTATGGATCTACAATGCTTGCTTCCTTTGGATGTAAGCTTATCTACGACTTGTTACAACTACTGAACCCTATTATTCTAGGGTAAGTATTTAAAACCAGCAATATAATATAACGTTTTACTCTCTGTGACATATGGATGTTCTATTAATACCAACCTTTATGAATGACAGAACATATATTTACGCAAAATAAAGAAATGACCTGTCAACACACGTGTTTGTAGAACATAAAAGGATGCTTTTACCGTATATATGCAGCAGCCGAGGACGATATGCAATTCTCGGTGAAAGATCAGGCATACTAGTAAACTTTGAAGGAATACAGGTGAAATGGTAACGTTCTTTTGCAGAGAATATGTCAAATTGTTGGAGCTATAAGCACGCCTAACTTATAAGTGTCGATCGCATTTAGATTGTATTCGTTATGGATTTTAAGGTAGAGAAAACCCAATTAAGATGTATAGTTAGCCAATCCATTAATTTCTCAAATTAAATATTATATATTCTGTGCACTTTACAGTTAAAATAATATCAACAGTATATGTGATTCTTTTTCCATTTGCAGTGCTTTGATAGCATTTGTTGAAAACAAAGCCAATGAGTATCAGTGGAAAGGTTTTGCATACGCTGGTTCGTTTTTCTTTGTGGCCGCTGTTCAGGCCGTATTCTACACACAGAGTGTCCACATTAGTACAACATGTGGAATGAGAATAAAATCTGCGCTTATCGCAGCAATTTACAAGAAGGTAAGTGTATTTGGAGAATTTGTATTTCCAGCAATTTTTACAATATGAACCAATGTTGCTGTAAATAAATATCCAGAGTTTCGAACATCTTATCTCGATAATTAAACTATTTCATTTGTAGTAAAAAGAAGAAGATGCGGGTATAAACTGTGAAAATAAAATTATTGTTGTCAATGGCAATTTGTTTAATGTATTGCATATCTAATTCAATAATATATCTGTACACCCCACTATACTACGTAAATAGTGACATAATACATTAATTATTCAGCCAGTTGAGGCATACTATTTAATTGAACACAATATCTTTATCACTTGAGTTTTATTCCATATTTTCTACATTACAGGCACTAGTTCTGAACAACGAAGCATTAAAAGAGGTGACTGTTGGAGGGATTATGAACTTCATATCGGTAGACTGTGAACGTATTCAAGTAATCACAACTGACCTTCACAGGCTATGGAGCTCGCCAATGCTTATGGTTTTGGCAATGGGCCTGCTTTATAACACTTTAGGCTCATCTGTCTTCTCAGGTTTCGGCGTCCTTCTTCTTCTTATTCCTCTTAATGGTATTTTGGCCAGAAAGCAAAGACAGTTTCAATCTCGTCAAATGGCGTTCAAGGACTCAAGGATCAAGCTTATGAGCGAAATCTTACATGGAATAAAGGTAAGGAAATCAATACCTCATCACATAACATAAATGTAAATGTAATTTGGTGAAAACGTCAAAAAGGAGCAGAGAGTCAAATAGTTGAAGTGGCATGTGAAGAGAACATATCCTGCAAAGGTGTGTTATATTGTGGCAAATAAGTTTATTGGCATAAGAAACGTTGTTTTCACTATGTGTGAAAGCACCTTATGGGGAATAAAAGCAATAGTTTTACAAGCAAATACAAGTTCTTCGTCATGTGATGGGCTATGTGTTCAAACCGATTCGTCATATAGCCAGAAAGAATAATAAATTAGATAAAACTTTCTTATATATTATGCTGAAACTCATTTAGCTATCCCACTTTCACATTCCTTAAAAATTAATAACCAGTTTGAAAGATGAAGAAATCCAATCTAGCATCTATTCAGAGTACGCACACTTTATATGGGTTACTCGTCATTGTAGACAAAGTCATCAACGTCATCTTAAAATCAATCTTTAATATTCAACGTTTCCCTCTATATAGTAATATAATTTGTTTGTCATAATATCAATCGGTATCTTGTAGGCATTGAAGCTTCACGGTTGGGAACCATTATTCCATCAGAAGGTGCTAGAAACCAGAAAGCAGGAGTTGATTAACCAGAGAAACTCGGCTTACCTCAACGCCTTTACTCTTTTCGTCTGGACTGTTGCTCCTTATCTGGTAAGCGAGAAAGAATGCAAATTAAACATGACATGTTTGCATCGAAATTGATCATTTTTGTGCCGAATTGCATTTATTGAACTTCAATTTTAAAAGTGTCTCCACTGTAATGTGTAATACTTTGCTAACTTGTCAAATATTTGTATTTGCTATTTCCTGCAGATCCATGTGACTAAACTGATTTTATTTCAAGAATAAATTCCCTTAAAGACTTATGTATCTTTGCCTTGAAATTGTTGTTGATCGTTGTTTTTTGTTGTTTCCTTTGCATGAAAAAGCTGTCATTACTAAAAGATTGCTGGTTCTGCTGAGAAAGAACATCCATAATTTTTATATATGAGAGACAATGATTATAAAGTACCTAATTCGTTCAGGTCTTTTATGTTTTAATTCATGTTCTTGTACTACATTGTAGGCGATGCTATCTACCTTTGCCACATATATATTTGCATCAGGATCTAACCACCTGGCAGCGCAAAAGGCATTCATCTCGCTGTCCTACTTCAACATGCTAAGCACTCCTATTAGTGGCCTACCCAAGCTAATCACTGCCTTAATTCAGGTAAAATGCAACAATATTATTTCTACCAAAGACTTGTAAAAACTTCACGCATCGACACTCATCC
This sequence comes from Unio pictorum, assembly GCA_030141615.1. Classification (NCBI taxonomy): domain Eukaryota; kingdom Metazoa; phylum Mollusca; class Bivalvia; order Unionida; family Unionidae; genus Unio; species Unio pictorum. Next base: position 8,741,260 of record JARLTB010000156.1, on the reverse strand, counting down.
ATTTATAATTAGTTGATGCGTCTATTTAACAAGGAATGAACACCTGTATCATAACATGAAAAACGTTTAGATGCATCAAAGCCGTAACAATATTTTAAAAAGCGCCTATTAGAAAGAAAAAAATTGTTTCTTCAAAATAGAGTTCTACAATAATTAACTGATAGCTAGAATCGGCAAAGGATATAAAGTTTAATGCAGAAAGATAATTTTTCGATATTTAAATAAATGTTCTTTAGAATATTAGAAAATGAAATATGTGCATTTCAGATTTTGTATGCAATTACCAAGTGTTAATACTTACACGTGTAAATGCAACTGTCTTGTATGTCTGCATCTCTCAGTTACTAATGGTGCCTTGAAAACGAACTAGAATACACACATATTGATACGTTAATACTGATGCCATGAAAACGAACTAGAATACAGATATTGATACGTTCGGAGCCTGTACCAGATACAGTAGACGAACTTCTTGTTTCCTCTTGCAGCAATTCATACCGTGTTACAGATGGATGAAATAAATTATTACTTTCTTAATACAATGAATGCATGTTCTTTCTTGTAGACCCATATATCTCTTAAAAGAACTGAAAAATATCTACTCTCAGATGAACTGGATTTACAGGGTGTCATACGTGTTCATGATGCTGGTAAATATACTGTATTATATATCTTGCTTTGTATTCTGTATGCTGCACATTAAATGGATAATATACGTTTCAATTAAGAGAGCAAGGACATAATCATATTACAATTTCCCCTACATTTAGCTTTTGTACATCAATCCAACTTTCGCTGGAAAATAGCGTTTACTGATCATGAATTATACTTCTACACAGATGCGTTTCATTGGTCTTTTACTTATATTAAATAGTCAACATCTACAAATTATGTATCTTAATATCTCATGTGAAACCTCAATCGTCAGACATGGCTAGAATATGTTGAGGAATGAATACTGGAAGAGAAGCATACGCACTAGTATCAAAGGAACAGGAAAATCTCATTTTATAAATATACGATAAATTATAAATTAAATCCCCAAAAGATTTTGCGTATTTGCTCTGTAAATAAGAAATGAGTTTCAAACTTCTGATGGACTCATTTCTTGTCATTAGTGTGATTTACATGAGCAAGAATATAGTATTTAAATACAGATAAACGAAAATACTAATATGCAGTTTTATTCCATATTGCCCAGATTGTACAACAATTTCCTTGTAAATAAATTTGAATGAAGCAGTTGTATGTCACTTGGAATATGCTACACTTTCTTTTATCAACGAGTAAAAACTATCTCTTTCCGTCTTGCAGATTATGCAATTAGTGTTGATCATGGAAGTTTTAGATGGGACAAGAAATCGGATTATCATCTTGAGAAGTAAGTACAATTAATGTTAACTCAATACGAATTAAATACTTGTTTAACTATGCGAGGCGTGTTTCAGCGCGAATATATCAAGAATTACAAATACAATGTTTCAGTAATTGGATTGTTATAGCATGACTATCGTTTAAAAGAATTCGTTATCCTGTCTTGATAGAAACTTTAACAACATGTTTTACGTTGACGGTGATTTCATATAGTCTGATGAAATTCCATCGATGATGTATTATTTTGGTTTTGACACAATTAAAAGTTATAGTAAAATTAAATTTTTAAACAATAATCATATAATTGAGGACTCATTTTCAGAACGAGGGCAGCAATTAATATTCACATGAAGGTATGGTATAATATTCCAATTAAATATAGACACATGTATTTACTTGTATCTTATAATATTATTTAATTATAAAATATCTTTGTCTTATCACGACTTTTCAATACAACGTTTGACCTTATTTATCCACCCAGCCCGATCCCAAAATATCTTCACATTAAATGGATCATTTTGCTATAAATTAAGTGAATGGTGTCCGATGTCGTCAAACGAGATAGCGCGAGAACCTTCAGATGTGATTTAAAACTTTGTACAGTATCAAATTATTATTTATGTTTCAAAAATGTTAAAATTGCCGATTATTTCAGAATCCAAATGAAGATCCCTAAAGGCAAACTAGTAGCCATTGTAGGACACGTGGGGTCTGGGAAATCTTCATTTATTTCAGCACTCCTTGGGGATATCGAAACAATGACTGGTCAGGTCACAATCAACGTATGTATACCAAACCCTTCTTGCGTCTTTAATATCGCTATTTTTACTTTCACGCTTTCGTCAAAATCTTTCTTTTCCTGTTTTTGTTTGTGTTGTTTTCAGCTCTCTTCAAGTCTCTATGATACACTATTTTCCAACTCATAAGGAAAGATGATCTGGTTGATAATCAGAGTTCACTGTTATGGAGTAGATATATCTGTTGAATATATAACGAGCGAGAATCTTCGGCAACCACCTGATGTCAGTTTCATAGGATGAAATAAAAGTGGCAACAGACAATATCTACATTGTATAGCCTATACCTGACAAATGTTTATAAAGAGCCATATATACTGCTTCTGTTCTTATCAGAGTAAGACACTTGTATTGAAAATTGATTTAAATTTTTATTTTGTGATTGAAATGATTCTACCAAAATATTCCATGATCACAGATTTAGTTTTGTAATTGTATCAGGAATCTTTAAAATTCCAGCATGTTTATTAAATGCTTACACTTTTCAGTTGACATGATTTAATATTTATATGAATAATTTGTTTACATTTAAACAGACAAGAAAATATATATACGTATATCTTGTGACAAGCAATCCAAATTACTCGCTAGATAGATTATAAAAACTTGTCAGAGTCCATCCGGGAATATGCCGTGTCCTGTATAAAAGCATGCATTAAAATAATTAGTTACTAATTAGCGTCTGCGCAATCAACATTATACTGATGGCATGTCCTATATCACAATATTTTTCTTTATTGGTTATCTCGCTATGATTGAACAATTTCGAAAGGTAACACTTCAGAAGCTGGATTTTTCCCCCACACATTGAATTGTATTACAACCTCCTTAGTTCTTTTATATCAAGGGATCAATAGCCTATGTGCCACAACAAGCTTGGATCCAAAATGCCACCCTGAGAGACAACATTCTTTTCAACAAAACCATGGATAAAACTAAATACCGACTCGTGCTGGATGCTTGCACTTTAACCCCTGATGTTGCCATGCTACCTACAAGGGACAAGACCGAAATAGGAGAGAGAGTAAGACAACAAGATAAATAAGCAAGAACTTAAGGTCAAAGGCGAATAGTTTATGGTTTCAGCAGTTCTTTATATTAAAGAAATCCATATATGTCATGGCTGGTAGATACCAATATCATATATTTCATGGTTGGTAGATACCAATATCATATATGTCATGGTTGGTAGATACCAATATCATATATTTCATGGTTGGTAGATACCAATATCATATATGTCATGGTTGGTAGATACCAATATCATATATTTCATGGTTGGTAGATACCAATATCATATATTTCATGGTTGGTAGATACCAATATCATATATGTCATGGTTGGTAGGTACCAATATCATATATTTCATGGTTGGTAGATACCAATATCATATATTTCATGGTTGGTAGATACCAATATCATATATTTCATGGTTGGTAGATACCAATATCATATATTTCATGGTTGGTAGATACCAATATCATATATTTCATGGTTGGTAGATACCAATATCATATATTTCATGGTTGGTAGATACCAATATCATATATTTCATGGAAGGTAGATATTTAGTAACACGTTGATTGCTCAAAAGAGTTCCGAAATTTGATAGCGATCAAGCGATCATTTTTAGACAAGGTATGACCAGTATACAAAACATAATTCAAATAGCAGATATCTATCGTTGACAAAGTGCCGATATTTCTATAAATGACAAACCAAGCAAGCAATGTATAAGGATCTAAAATAAAAGAAAACCATTCAACTATGTTGCTAACAATATTAAAATTAAGTTCCTTTGGAACTCAACTCTTCTTTTGTTTGTTTTATTTCGATTGAAGGGGATCAACTTGAGTGGTGGTCAAAGACAGAGAGTCAGTTTGGCCCGTGCTGTGTACAACAACGCTGACATTTATATCTTAGATGATCCACTTAGTGCAGTTGACACCATCGTTGGGAAACGTATCTTCGACGAAGTCATCGGAAACACTGGTCTATTGAGGCACAAGGTTTGTTGTATACTTCTAAATGGATTATATGTATGATATTAGATCAAATATTTATTTAAATGTTCAAATGATCTATTTTGCTTATGTCTCCACGTAGACTTCCAGTGTTTGCGTAGCGAAAAAAAAAACTTTTTTAAACCGTGTTTTTGTACATGGGCGTTGTTCTCGCAGCATACTCTCAAAATAAAGCAGCCATATACATTTTTTTTTGTTTTAAAATAAATACTATAAGTACATTAAAAATCCAAAGTTTAATAAATATATTGGCCTTTAGTTTTTATTTTCATGGACAAATGCACTTATTTTGTCCATGGCCTTTCAAAAATGCTTGATGAAAATCTACTCGAATAAATTTGCAATTCTTTCAGCGTCATTATTACAGAAAATTATATTACGTTTATATTATGTTGTAACTGTTTATAATATATTTCACGGATTGCTCTATGTTAAAAAAGTCGTCATAATGTCGGTATCAATCGACTTGCTTTTAAAACTTTATGAAAGAAATGTCACAAATGTATCATGTACATTGGATCTCTAGACTCGTCTGTTCGTGACCCACGACGTTCACTGGTTGCCACTCGTGGACATCATAATTGTGTTCGCAAACGGGAAGGTTACACAGATCGGATCCTTCGAGGATTTGTTGATCAATGGCGGAGAATTTGCACATGTCCTTAAATGTTACCTGACAGACGAGGGTGATGACGTTGACGATCCTGACAGTAATTAGCTTTAATGTTTTAGCTGCAAACAGACTGAATGTGTGTGTGTGTGTGTGTGTGTGTGTGTGTGTGTGTGTGTGTGTGTGTGTGTTTGTGTGTGATTAGGATGTTTAATGTATCTTTAACAATTTGTCAGTCATTTTGCTAAGATGTATACAGTGTGGCACTTTATAGTGATGTCTAGTACTGGGACATCATGCCACAGACATGTAGCATGATGTCCCACCCAGTCACATTATCCTGACACCAGTCCTAACACTAACCTCTTAATGCTGAGCGTCAAGTGAGGCAGCTGTTAGTACCACTTTTTAAAGTCTTTTGGTGTGACTCTGCCGGGGATCAAACCCACAACATTTCGCTTCTGAGGTGGACGTTCTAACCCATAGAACATCGGTGCGGTCGCCAATGAATGGCCAGAATAAAATATATATCATCTATTAAACGTTATACATTGACTCTTCTCGTTTTGAAAACAAAAATTGTAACGTAACTGTTTGCAAATTTGTCTTGAATATCGATGATCATCCTAACGAAGGATAAGAAATGTAATCTATACGATGATCATTACCGTTTAGCTCTGTATCTTAACTTTCTTTACCTGTGCCTACATTATAGGAATAGCTTGTTTCTTAGGCAAATATTTAAACATGAAACATATAGCCCTGTGTTACAGTTATGAATAGTTTGTATATCAAAACATTTATTTTTTGCACAAGTTAAGGAGATTAAAAAGAAGATTTTGGAACGAGACATCTCCCTAATACCAGCGGCACTAGACCATATCGGCTACTCACGTGATCAGAGGAGGTAGGGTAGTAATAATAGTAGTGGTAGTAGCTGTAGTAGTAGGACGAATTGTAGTCGTAGTGTTTCTTCTTGAAATACGTTTTACAATCAGAATAACTTAGGAAAACCAATATTGCTTATCAAATCCCTCCCAGGTTAAAACCATGAAAAGAGGTAAAAGTCTTTTGCTCAACTAAGGTCCCGCAACAGCAATCTGCCAAATACCGTAAAATCGTTCGTTACTACTTTCGCTCGTGCAGAGAAGCATGCTCTCGATCACAGAATGGCTTCTCAAAATCAAAGCAACCAATTACGAAGTTTTCAACCTTTTAACAAGCTTTAGGAGTTTCATCTTTGAAGGAAAGTACACTCCATCGATGAATTTCCAACTTCTAGTTATTCCTGTCAACAGGAAAGGTTTATATCTTTCAATGTTACTTATCACTTTATAATCTGCCTACACCTAGGCGCCTTTGGTACATACGTGCACGAGTGTTGATAGCGTTACATCATATTTACATCAAGCTATTGATAAGTTCAGATCTGTGGCGTCCTCCAGAAAACTCATTTAATAATGTTTTGTAATTTTCTCTGCGTTTAGATACATGCAGGTAATTTTTCAATCTTGTATTGCCTTAGCATTGGTATATTTGAAGCAATACAGTTTTCACTTGTATAAAACTTCATTGGGTCGTCCCTACAGGCAACAATTGCTGAATATTTACAAAACGAATATTGAAGTGTTTAATTCGTAAGCACAAATAATGAAGCTTCAAATTCATTTTTATGTTCAGGTTGTGTGCATAATATGTAAATTTCGTTTATATTACTGTATAGCTTCGCCTTTTATTTGTAGAAGTACGGTTTTACAAATGGTTTACATATAGCGTCCTGCTCATATATGTTGTTCATTAAACAGCGCGTGTAGGCATTAAAAAATGTACCTACCTACGTGGAATTTGTTACTAGAGTTGATTATCCAGTTCCATGACTCGCATAGTTCTACTAGGCACGTGCTCGTGTCTATCACGCCCAGTTTATTGCGGCATTAACAAAGAACCCACTTATACTAACCTTGCGCTCAACGCCTAACTGATTCAGACACTTTCGTGGGAGCTCGTCACAAATTCAGTGCACCTCTTAAATTTTTGCCCAGAGTTATATCAGCTACATACCCAGCCCAATTTTTGTAGACCTTTGTGCATTCAATATACTCTTTTGTTATACTCATGGCTTAGCAATGGAATGATAACGATGGGTTCTAATTTGCGTCCATTATATGGACTACGCAATCGGTATGGACTTGTAAGACGTGTCACTTCACGTACCCAGTCATGCGGATTCCGCATGTTCTGTGGTTTGCCTACAACAGGATACGAAACGTCAGGTTAGTTATAGTTTTGAGTAAGACATAGCTTCACATATTATCTTCCTAATTCTCCTTTACAACAAGAACATATCCGACCTCGAACTCTGTCAAGATTTCGATCGACTAGGTCTGTAATCAATTTTCAAATAACTAGAGTATGCTTCTCACGGGAGACAGAATTTAATCAATGCAATGATAGATTCATTGCCCATATGGAACAATCCATTCGCAAGAGTTCCTTCCACTGCGGAGATTTGCACAATGCGGCAGCAGGTATATAATTCCTAGGTCGTTTCTTGTGCTCCTATCAGAATGACTATGTGTCTCAAACTGAGGTCATAACAGTGTATATTGGACCAACTATAACACTCTGCACAATACGAAGTACTATAAAGATAGTTATAGTTACTCAGCTAGCAAACAATGATGAATTGCACTCATATAGTAAAAATGAAGTCACTCATATAGTGAAATTATGCAAACCAAAACGTGACAGATAAATCAATTATCTTTACAGTCCCGAAAGATACAATGGGTTTTACGAACCCCCAAATTACCCCACGATTAATAGATTATATGTAAGGAGATACACTTCGTCATCAGCACACTTTGTTAACTCTACTGCTGCTACAGTTTAGCTTCACAGCTGCTATGGTGAATTCCAGTGGTTGGCTTACAGCTTGCACCACCTTGACCTCGAAAATTCCGATAACTTGGAACCGCTTTGATCACTGTAGGCACTCTAGCCACTCTTGAGAGCTCTACACAACTCTACACATTCCAGTCACCCAGGAAACTCTAGACTCTGGACAGCTGAAAACATATCGAACACCGTGAACTATACATGACACGGGCATGAAAACTTAATAACGTTATACACTGTAAGTTATACAGATTATATTACCAGCACAATAATTACAAAACAACAAGTTTAGAAGTAAATCTAACCCTGCTCGATTAGAATCCTACTGTACTATACGTTTCTTACAAATGTAGCTTTATATTACTAAGATAAATCCATTGCTGATTCTCAAACAAGAATAGACATATGTGCATTATACTGCGTAAACCAAAGCAACATAGCAAGCAAACAAAAAATATACATGATAGTACAATAGTGATATATTATATATAATAAACCTACATACCTCTACAACTGAAGATGTTAAAGTCCTTATAGTAGACTCACTCACTGATAAGACTACTGTAATGTAAAGAACTTTACCTAATGTGAAGTATTAATACCCAGATATTGTCTGTGCACTGAAGGCATTCGGTTCTTCCCAACGAAAGCACTTCGCACGTGCGGCATAGGATGGACCGAACTCACTATTTTGAAATATAACACAATATAAATGAATCACCCTCTAGTATCGTTGTACACAAAACCGAAACTCTAGTGCAATTCCGTGGCAATAGGGGTTATTATTTTGTTTGACAACTGCACATCGTTAAATCACCATCTACATTTGACATATTTTATGCTTGCCACTGCATTTATTGTTTACCAAAACCGAACCAATATCTGGCGGCCAGATCTTATTATGGTTGAGGTTAGTTTCTTCCAACATCTTATTAAAATTATTAAAGACGTGCTTGAAAGATGTGCCACCCGGGCTTGATTTTGTAGGAAGTAAAATTGGTGTTAGACACAGAAAAAGCTCCAAGCCCCCAATCAGCCGACAGTTAAATCATTGAGTACACAAATTCGAAATTCAAATAAATAACAATTTAATACATATCAAACGTCGAAAAATCATATATAATTCTTCAATCATTCTTCTTCCTCTCGATCAAGTAACAGCCTATTGGATCACTTGATATGTAATGTGAGATAGCTTTCCACCTGTCCTCGTATTTTACTCATCTATGTACTCTATCCTATTAATCCAATTCCTTTTGTTCCTTGCGACTTGCTCCAAATTCTTTCTCTTCTTGAATTATATATACTCGAATTTCCCCTCCTCGACACCATTTCCGACTAGCTTTCGATTCGCAATCGACTTCTCCATTTAGCTTCTTATGACTACAATAATATCACACGTTTGTTCAATATACACGGCCAGTGACCTTTAAGAACAACCAGTTCTTACAAGTGGTGACAAATCCCCCAAGCCATCCATCTTAAAGGCATAGGAAGACAATGCATTATATATTCCATAGAGTACACAAGAGCAAACTATGCCAGTTTATAAATCATCCAAGATCAATGACAAACTGCATTTTCACAGAAAGGATGATATCGGACAAACCAGAGACCTGTCTAACTACTGTTCCTTTTGGGTTTCACTTGGCCAATGACACTGGATACATGCCAAAGCAGAATTTATTATTTGTACTAGCCTGGCTGGACACCATTTGAATTACTCTCAAGAGTTTGTCAAGTTTACTCCGCATACAAGTCATGCGCTCAATTCATTGCCGATCGGCCGTCAATCCATGAATATATTTCCTATTGATAGCCCCATCTACACGTAGTTTGGACAAAATGGATCAGTGTCGCTCAAAAACACTATGCTTCCCTTGGCAAGGGCGGGCGTTTTGTTTATAGGTAATCAGATGTTGGTAATGATTCTCGACACGTCATCTCATGATCAATTACTGGGCCCAATGCAAGTTCTGAAATGGTATTTAATGGAGACCGGTAATGTGCATAGAATGACATTTCTCAGCATCTTTTCTTCAATAAAAAAGTGGCGGGGAGGGGGTGGACGATATTTCAACATGGACGCTTTCGTCCGTAATAACGTGGGTTATCTGTTCCGTATGTTGCAGTTAGGAAGTCGCCACATACATTGCATGTGATCAAAGCTTATCTTTAACTGCTATTATCCATACCGTGTTATTGAGATCCGAGTACACCTCTTCAATTTGTGTCAGAGACCATTTTACCTAAAAGGCTCAGTTCTATTTGCAAGAATTTTACCCATTGTGCAAAAGATTACTTTTCCGGGTCGTTTGGCACATTGATAAAAAAAAATATGGGTTAACGCTTTCCGCTGGATTTTATGGATGATACATTTTTCCTATTCCAAGCCTCTCCACGACATGTGGAAAATATTCTCCAGTCAAGTTATTTAGAAGCTTTCTCACATACTTTATGGGACCGGTGATGTTCTCTCTGGGGCAAAGTGATGTAACACCCTACATCTATTATGTATTGTACTCAGGAATTATGAATGGGTAAAGCATTTGACAGGAAAACAAATCCAGCAAAGCAAACTGTTTTTTTTTTAAAATAAAAGCACGTACATGTTCAATGTACATATACCCTCCCAGCCTACCTGTAATTACATCCATACAGATAATATACCTTCTTGTCCAGTAGTAAGTGACGATTTGGAGCCTAATCCGGTATCAAGTGGAGATCACTCTGTCTAGGTGGATAGATAGCGTTTAGACATTTAGTTAACAATATTTATTCTGAGAGGGCTATAACTGGCAGATCTTAAGGTATTGTGAATGGGTAAATATTATCGAAGAAACTTATTTTAATAGAAAGAAATGATATCTCGGTTTTCCTTGATTACATTATGTATGCATGCTGCGCATATAGTGAAAATTTAGACAAGTAAAATAACTTGCTTCAATCTTGTATGCTTTCTATTTTAAAGATATTCAGTCGAACGGCATACATACATACATACATACATACATACATACATACATACATACATACATACATACATACATACATACATACATTCTGATGAGGATTTAAAAAAAGTTAAAATGCTTAATCATATTTGCACAATTACTATTATAATTACTAATTAATACTTACTAGTATAATTAATAATTAATAATTACTATCATGATTAATAATTAATATTGTAATTACTAATTATTACATACTATTGCAATTACTAATTAATAATTCATATTATAATTAATAATTAATAATTCATAGTATAATTACTAATTAATAATTACTATTATAATTAATAAGTATTAATTACTATTATAATTAATAATTATTAATTACTAATATAATTTTAATGACTAATTATTACTATAATTACTAATTAACAATTACTATTATAATTACTAATTAATAATTACTGATTATGTTATCTTCTTCCGATGAACTAGGCGGAGTAGTGTACTTACTGGAAAAGAGAATAGAGAACTACCAAGAACGATTTCTGTAATAGACCTACAATTCCATGGACGTGAAAGGTACTTCTCTTTGCCTGGCCAAGAAGACACACTGATAGAAGAAGAAGGAACAGAGACAGGAGAGGTAAATATTCGTGTAAACATTAGAACAGTTTTAAATTTGTTGTGACCACCTTATCCATTTCAATAGTAGAAGATGGAATGTTTTAACGGGGAAACAATACATACGTAAGTCTTTCGGAAAACGTAGGAAAGGAATATAGCAATCGACTCGCAAATTAATATAATACAGCGAGCAACCGGATAAATCTAAAATATAATATCCTGAAGTATGTATCCGTGTTTGAAATGCGAATAGAATGACACGTGTGCGTCTACAGAGAGAGAGAGAGAGAGAGAGACAGACAGACAGACAGACAGACAGACAGACAGCATACATTTAAGGGACAACCGTTGCGAAGAAAAAGACAATACACAATAGTTGATAACAGCGATCTGAAAGAAAACACAAAATAGCATTACGACCATAAAGAAGGAACGAAAAATAGAAAACTAGGAAATAAAAGAATTTGGTATGGAAATAGCGGATGAAAACTGGGGTATAATCAGGAGAATACAGAGTGAACACACATTGATTTTGCCAGAAAACTTCACTATTGCCGAGAATTACGGAAGAAAGTCTGCATCTTATTAAAGAGAATCCCTAAAGGAATCGATAGAAATAACGAAATATACAGTAAGGTCAGCTAGTGATTGATTCATTGTATTAATCAGTAAGTTATTTACGCAAGGACATTTTAGAAAGAGGAATGTAGGAGTTTGAAAACGATGTTATTGGTATGCTATAAAACAACAAAATATAACAGCATTTTTTTCCACCTCCGTAAGAGCAGTCATAACCAAATTGCGTACCTTAATAAAATACGTGTTTATTGGGCTATATCGCAAATACATTGTTTGGATTAGTGTGGCGGGTTCGATATGGTTGGCTGGGGATTATTGCGCTATATCGCAAATACTTTGTTTGGATTAGTGTGGCGGGTTCGATATGGTTGGCTGGGGATGGGGTGATCCCAATATTTTATTTAAATTATTATAGAAGTTCCACCCAGGCTAAAGTTTTTGTAGAAAGTGAAATTAGTGATAGAAAATAGATAAAGTACCGAGACCCCAGTCATCTATGTCGACAGTTAAATTACAGAGTAAACAACATAATGCGATTCAAATGAATAACAATTTAATACAACTCGATGCAATGGCAATAATTCCTCAATCACCCTTCTTCCTCTTGATCCATTAGCAGCCTATTGCATCACTCGATATGTAGTGTGAGACAGCTTTTCACCTGTCATTGTATTCTACTCATCTATGTATTTTATCGTATTATTCTAATATCGTCTCCTCTTCATCCCGACTTGCTTACTTTTACCACCTCTCGACTTCTCTATACTCATCATCCTTCTTCACTTACTCCTCCTCGACTCCTTGACTTCCTCCTCCTCGAATCTCTCCTGACTGCTTTGTTGACTCCGACTGTTCTACAAGTCTCACTTTCGTCTCTCTTCTTAGAGACTCGGGACTAACTGTACCGGAAATCTGTCCCCTAATAGCTTCCTGTGAAGACGCAAGGACGTTAGCATATTCTCTTGGCCATCCTACCGAACACTAGCCAATAATCAATCATCAGATAAAGGCTATTACATTTTACGGTCACGCATTCATTCACATCGAAATACCCATGCATTCTTGTATGGAAAAACAACGAAGTAATAAAAGGACGAAGTGAACTAATTATCATATAGACATCAATAAATAGCTTCACATCAATATATATATATATATATATATATATATATATATATATATATATATATAATAGACATCAATAAATAGCTTCACATCAATATATATATATATATATATATATATATATATATATATATATATATATATATATATATATATATATATATATATATATATATACTGAACATTATAATATCACACAAATCTGACGCATTTCTGTACATTACTGTCTTACAAAGTGTACACAGATATTCAAATATCCATTTTCTGACATTCTTACATCCATATTAACTAAATGTACACATTGCAATCATTTTCCAAAGTTACACTTTAAATGAACAGTTGCAAATTCTAGAATATAACATGAATACTTGCACTAGTTTACTACGAAGTAACCAAATAGCGAATTACAATATTAATTCTGGCCTCGAGCTAGCGGTCTACATAATTCATTACATAATCATAGCTCATTTATCAGATACGCAAGTAAACTAAACACTACCAAGGTAATTATACGTACTAATGAAGTACACATACTGCACATAATTCCAGTTACGTTGCCGTAATATTCTGCGACAATCGAGCAAATAACTTTCTGGCCTTTACAAAGCTTTATCTGTCTTAGACGTTTATAAGTTTTCCTGCCAAATTACAAGTGGATCTTTCGGAATATTGTTTTATCCTTCCAGCACGATGTTTAGGCAATTACTGAGTTCCTAGCTTGGAAAGTACTAAGTTAAATTTGGATTGAAAATGGTGACCACACCTTCTCTCAATTACGACTGGATGTCGGTCCTACCCTGTTCTATTCAACTTAGCAGACAATGCCCGCCTCCCCCGGCCGTATGTCAAAGCAGTGAGCTTTACGACACCAATGTGGGTCATTTGTTCTTAAACAAGGCATTTCTACTTCCACGTGTCACTTTTCACACCTAACAAAACTGGGTTCTTGTACCTTTCAACTATAGCTGTGGGGTCTAACATATATAAATGGCTTCTGAGCCTTTCTTTGTTCCCTTGACTTACGCAATCGCGGGCAGGGCAGCGTAATAATTAGCATTTTGTGGTAAACGTCGAGGTGAAAAGCAATCTCAGATTCTTATCAGAGTGTGAGAGGGGATGGGGATCACATTGGTTAAGTGAGTTTGTTCTTTAGATTTTTAATGTTGCTCTAACAATTGTTCTGTCATATCGTTACGATGTCTGCAGTGTGGTAGTTTATAGTGAAGTCTGGCACTGGCGCATGATGTCGCATACATGCAACATCATGTCCCACCCAGTCACATTATCCTGACAAGGCCGAACAGTGCTAACACTAACCTCTTAATGTTGAGCTCCAAGCGAGACCGTTGCTGTATCATTTGTAAATGTCTTTGGTATGACTCGAATAGGGTTTAGACCCGCGACCTCACGCATCAGAGGCTGACATTCAAACCACTAGGCCACTGGATAAGTCTGCGGGGATATGTGATTTCTGGTTAGAATGATAGATACAGTAAGAGTCATTTTCGGCCCATACTCAGTTTCAGATGAAACCTATATAGAAAAGATATATTTCTCTCTCTCTCTCTCTCTCTCTCTCTCTCTCTCTCTCTCTCTCTCTCTCTCTCTCTCTTAAATAAATATGTATATGATTTATATACAGGACCGTTATTTAAAACAATTAATTAACAAATAAATTGCTTATGGTTTTCTTTTCTATTTTGGAACCAATGTTAGCTTAACGATCTCCTATCACGCATGTTGACGAAAACTATGTATTCTTAATTATGCGCTTGAAAGCAGTAACAATAACGGTCTACTGCTTTTTATTGATCATTTTTCATAAAAAGGTAGAGAGAATATTTTTCGTACATTACAAATGTCCGAATGTTAGTACGGTAATGTGTACACAGATGAACTAAAAACTGTATACAATGTCAGCGGCAAGCGTTAATTTGGTTTTGCATCGTCTCGGAGAAACGATTAGCGTATACTATTGAAACATCGGACACAAATATTCCTTATAAAAATGCTTCATCATAAAATTGATATATTTCTATTACTTTTATAAGATAGAGAGTACAATAGTTGTAAACTGAACAGCTTGTGAAGCACTTGCTTAACATAGCACATATGTGTTGCTTCACAAACCGAGGGTATCAGTGTTCATACATTTAGTGTAATAATAATAATAATAATAATCATAATAATAATAATAATCATAATAATAATAATAATAATAATAATAATAATAATAATAATAATAATAATAATAATAATAATAATAATGAGCCAAATCTCTAGAAGCTCTAAGCGCTTTAAAACATTGCAAAACACATCAAACATTAAAAACATAAATAACGACATGATTACAAAATAATTCACCTTGAAATTAGAAAACATGAAACAAGCTGTAAATATTTAAGGTAGAAAACAGACTGAATATTGCTAAAAGGACTGTTAGAATTCTTATGAGATACAAGTTGGGTTAGAACAACCTTTTTTAAGATTTTTTATATTGATGGGAGATTAGATACTTGGCCGTAGTTCTTTAAATCGTTATGGTCGAGTGTTGGTTTCTTCAGCAGCGGCTTTGCAATGGCAGTTTTAAAGAAATGATGAGAATTCCGCAAATGAGAGAGAGAGGTATTAATAACATCAGTTAGTGAAAGCAATAATGTATCTAAGCACTCAGGCAGCAGTGGTATTGGAATTGGATCAAGTTCACATGATTGTGCTGGACTCTTAATCATGATTGTCCGTACTAAATCCATAGAGACAGGTTCAAATGCTGCTAACGGTTGTCGCTGAAATTCTGTATCGCAACTGTATGGTAATGATAAGTCAATTGAACTAGTGTTGTCAATCTTAGCTGTCATTTTTTGTGCTTTGAATTGGAAAACATTTCCAAACAGGTTCGGAAGGTCGACTGGAAATAGGTAGCTGGAAGTGGTGTGAATTTGATCCTTGACATTATCTTGTTAGCACTCCTGAAGAGCTCTTTGTAGCTGAAACTTTTGTGATCTTAGTATTGTAGAGGGCTGATTTCGCTGCATGGACTATGTTAGTGCAATTCTTATTAGCAGCTTCATAGATTTGATTATGAATAGCTAGTCTGGATGAAAGTCAAAGCCTCTCAGCTTTACGGCGATCTCTCTTCGCAGTGCGAAACTGTTCCCTAACAATGTTATACCATGGCGAACACTTGAACTGATAATCAGTGCTTGGTGGCTGGGGCATGTTTTTCAACCAATGAACACAGGCAGTTATCGAGTTGTTCTGCTGTAGGATGTAAGTAAGTTATTACGTTTGCTTGAATGTCATGTATAGTTTGGTTGTATTTATATACGGAGGTTTCCCTTAGTAGCAAATAAAGGTGGAGGGTTATGGACTGATACTTCAAGATTGCATATAATGCAGAGTTGATCTTATGGAAGTTCGTGGGATACCATCGTGGAACATATAATATTATCATCAGGCCTATGAAGAATCCAGTCTAAACTGTGACCATGTGTATGGAAGGGTTGGTTAACTGACTGTTTGAAGTTGAAAACATTCATGGAATCTAGGAGTCTTGATTGTGTATTGGTTTCCAGGACAGTGAAAGTGAAATTTTAAATCTCCAAGAATAATCAGGTTGCCGCCTATCGAATTTCCATACTCCAAGAGATTTGAAACTGCTCCAAAAATAGAGATTCAGTCAACTTGTTTTTGTACTAGGGTTAGCGTGGGATCGTTTCGAGTTCTGTAACTGAGATACCAATTATTAGACGTGTACGAAATTTACCACTTTCCGGAGACAGAACAGTACCAAACGGATGACGAGATTCAGAAAGAATTATCGGGGACTACGTGACTGCTTTTTTGTAACTCATGTCAGAAGCCCACAGATATCCTTCCTGGTGCCAAATATTGAAGATCAAAGGAAATACAACGCGGATTACTTGGTCAGGAACGTGTCACTTTAAACCACGTGGATTATTATTTTTATTATCATTGTCAGTATTTTTATTATTATTATTATTATTATTATTATTATTATTATTATTATTATTAATCTTATTTTTACTTTTTATTATTATTATTATTATTACTTTATTATTATTATTATTATTATTATTATTATTATTATTATTATTATTATTATTATTATTATTATTATTTCAGGTGAAGTACACTGTTTACTTTCATTATTTTGGTGCAATGGGGAAATTGTTCACAGTGCTGGCTTTATTTCTTTTTATAATTTACAACGCATCCCTCGTGGGTGCAAACATTTGGCTTCGATTCTGGACGGATGATACCTATTTGGAACAACATTTAAATACGTCACACATCCAAGACTACCAACAGAGGAACAACATGTATCTAGGAATCTATGGAGCTCTAGGGGTAGCCCAAGGTAGGTTTCTAACATGCATACATACATACATACATACATACATACATACATACATACATACATACATACATACATACATACATACATACATACATACATACATCTTTGATGCTGTTTTGGTTTTTAATTTATCTTTACCAATTTATCTAAGAGAAACAAATTTAATATAAAACCTATCTCAATTCAGGTTTGAGCATCCTTGGCTTCTTTGTGGTGTTCGCCACAAGGTCTGTGCGAGCCTCCAGCCTTCTTCATGAAAAAATGCTGACACGAATCCTTCGCTGCCCAATGTCTTTCTTTGACACAACTCCCACTGGAAGGATATTAAATCGATTTTCTCGGGATATTGAATTCATCGACAATACCTTGACAGAGATATCACAGAGTTGGCTAAAAGCATTTTTCACGCTCATCAGCACCCTTGTTGTGATATCCTACAGTACACCCTTATTTCTGGTTACAGTTATTCCCCTTGGAATTCTGTATTATTTGATACAGGTAAGATCAACGATGATTCTACATACATGTTTGTTCAACTCGATATGGAACATAATATTTTCTGGTTCGACATTCAAATCTTTCTTTAAGATTTTAACATGCAAATATTATCCCCTTCTTCACTGTTTGAAAATGCTTGTTTTATCAGCAGTTAATTCACAATCACTAGGAACTAAAGCAATTGTACAGGGGGAGTGTCATACAGTTATGTACTTTATTTATTTTAGAATAGCGTGTTTTGATTTCCTTTAACTTTCTATCATAAATAATATGCTAAATGTCGTCCACAAAGGCTGCTTGACTTGTTAGTTTAATTCTGCTGGTCAAAATCCAGAAAGGCTTATGAGATTATCCGTAGTCAAATCATCGGTTTGTATATGTTTGTTGCTGCTATTTGTACCTTAACTACTTTGCGAATATCAATATATATATATATATATATATATATATATATATATATATATATATATATATATATATATATATATATATATATATATATATATATATATATATATATATATATATATATATATATATATATATATATATATATATATATATATGTGTGTGTGTGTGTGTGTGTGCGTGTGCGTGTGTGTCTGTGTGAAGGAGTTTTACAAACCTTACAAAATGGATGTTATGATCAAGTGAAATATCAAAAGCCTTTGCCTGCATATTTTTACTTCAGTGGTCTTATTAAAGTCTTATTCAGTGGTCTTATTAAAGTCTTATTCAGTGGTCTTATTAAAGTCTTATTCAGTGGTCTTATTAAAGTCTTATTCAGTGGTCTTATTAAAGTCTTATTCAGTGGTCTTATTAAAGTCTTATTCAGTGGTCTTATTAAAGTCTTATTCAGTGGTCTTATTAAAGTCTTATTCAGTGGTCTTATTAAAGTGTTTAGTCGGGGTGGAGCTTGTTTAATCTTTCTGTTCAGTTGCATGTACAATTTTATTGTCGATCCCTGACGATGATTTTTTAGGTCAATGTTATTCACTCAATCTTTAAGCGGTACTGTCTTGTCAGCATTTTAACGCAAAGTATGACTGGAGCTTATAACACCTGTTGAATTCATTTTTTTCTTCTTTTTATAACCGAACGTATACATGGAACCAAACGTAACATATGCGATGTATTTTGACAGTGAGACACATTAAGTGATATTCCCTCCATGATGTTTGAGCCATTGTAAATGGATAGAACAATGAATGTTGGTGTTTAATGACGCAAAAATGTTAACACAAACATGTAAGAAAATTTATATGTTATTATATTTTTGTATATTAGGGCTTCTAATGAATATCATAAATCTCAATACTGTGTTTTCCGAAAGAAGCAACAATCTTATCTCGGCTTCATGAAAAAAAATATCAGCTATGCGAAAATCCCTTGTAGGACTATAATACGTTTCTGTTATTTCTGTGTCATTTTTCTAATACGCTAATCATGATATCAAACCAATTGCAACTTTTATTTAGAGATTCTACATTCCCACATCCCGGCAGCTGATGAGAATTGAGTTCAAAACTTGGTCTCCCATCTGCTCACATTTTAGTGAGTCTATAATAGGTCGCAGTTCCATACGAGCATATGGAATGACGGATACGTTCATACAACAATCAAAGGATAAAGTCGACCATCACCAGGTCTTCAACTTTGCAGGACAGGCAATTCAGAGGTGTGTCTTTGTTCTAATGTAGTTTATTTATTATTTCAATTTCCATACCATTATGATGTACAGTAGGTAAAAGCATACCATTGTTTTTTGGTTAAATGCTTCACAGTTTTTGGTTTCTTTGGGAGTGCAATTTTGGCCTTGTTATTGGTTTATATGAATCAGATGTGATTATTCTGGACCAAGGTTGCACAGTGGGCCTTTATCAACAGACAAAGATCAAAGCAATTAACCCATAATTCATAACAGGAATTATAGAAAAAGGAAGCCTACATAACAGTAAAGTTGGCTTTCTATAGAAATTTGCAGAGGTCAAATAAAGGGCTCTGAGTACATCCTATCCAATGAAGTATCGTGTTGGCCCCATATATGACCTTTACCATGACCTTCCTTCTTTTTATCGAAGCGTAAAATCATTTTTGTCGCTAATACCATACAAAAGTCTCGATATCATTATGTTACATACCTGGTATTAAATTCTGTTTGAACCCTTATAGCAGCGTTATCATTATCAATAACTATTTCCTTATCGTATTTAACATTGAGAATTGGTAAATTTATGTCACATACTGACGTTTAACATTTGAGTCGCCTCAGTAATAACAAGAACTTGTATAATATGTTAAGTACCTCTTTACGAAATGTATAAAATAAAATTAGTTTATAATAAAGTAATTATTTTCAAATATTTCTAAAACTGTGTGGTTCTAAAAGAGTTGTGAGAGATTTATGGCTTTCTTTATACTGTTCCATTCTCTAATTGCTTTTATTTTAGATGGCGAGGTGTTAGACTTGATTTTCTTGGTTGCTTTATTGCCCTAGCAGCATCCATATTTGCTGTTCTGTCAGATTCCAGTACTGGAGGACTGGTCGGTCTTTCAATTTCCTATGCGCTTCAGGTACAAAAGCCAATCACACATAATGGTATGTATTTCTTACAATGCATCCCATTATTGTATGTATTAATACACATAATTAAGTGTATGCCAACATTATTACTAAATGTAAGATAAATTTCGTTATGGTACTATTCCACATTTGATTTAATCTTCATTCAGTTCTTATGACTTTTGTATGTGCTTCAATAGTGACCATGCGAGCTAACATCAGCAAGAATTTGTTTTTGCTGGGTTTCCCGGAACGTTTTGGGGTAATATTATGCCAAGGATTAGGAAGTCACGAGACTCTCGGAATTACGCCCAGATACAGCCGACCAGAGCTGGACTGAGTGTGGTATGAATCAGCTACCCTTAGATTACAAATCTGACTCTCGTCCATAAATTGAGCAAGAATAAAGCTTATCTGATATATGGTAAAGCAACCCCAAGAGTCAGAATAAAATTAAGCCATTTCCTGTGCCAACCATACTAATTAGGGCAGATTATATTATCCATAACGTAACCACATTGGACTAAACTGTGCACCTTACACAGGTCCACCAGAGAAGCACTGCTTCTACTTTCTTTGATTCTCGAGTTTGTTTAGTCCATTAAAGAACTAATTTGAATGACTGGATGGATTTGCTTAATTCAGTAGTGTATTGTTGCAGGTTTTAAGCGAAAATGATTTATGTGCTGACATTGGATAATACAATACATAAACGATCGATAAAACTAGTACAGTGTTTATGTACACAATGTTCAATTTGATGTATATCTATTTTTTAGTTGCGGAAATACACTTCCCTGATTATAGCGTTTGAAAAACCGCTGATTGTTTGGTTTTAATTTTTGTTCATTTAACATGAATTATGTATTGCAGTTCACAATGGCTCTTAATTACATGGTACGCAAGGCTGGTGAGCTGGAAACAAATATCGTGTCGGTGGAAAGAATCAAACAATATACACAGCTTGATTGTGAGGTAATTTATCAACGTATTTCAACTTGTGTGAGTTTAGGACAAAGACATTATCCCCCCTGCCGTGAGTGGTGTCTTTAAGCCCATATTTTGGCTGCTGTTCATGCTTTATCTGATTGCAAAAGAAATGAGAAAGTCCTCCGCCTGACGAGGCCTTTGTGGGTCTTTTTTCGTTTGCCTGTCAATACTTTCCAATATTCTACATGATGTGACTTAATTTCTAAATTCTTAAAAGATTGGGATTGCCATCTGTCTATTTTCACAAAATAAATAGATATTTCATTGTAAAATCAAATCTGCGTTCCACCATAACTGAAAACAGATGTCAGCTGTGTTAAGTGTGAGCGTGTGATTTGGAATTTTAACAATTCATTAGCAAGTTTTCAATCATATTCTTATTATGTATGCATTGTGGCTGTGTGTGGTGATGTCTAGCACTGTAGCATCATGCCACAAACATGTGGCATGATGTCGTATCCGGTTATATTATCCTTACACCAGGTCGACTAGTCCTAATACTAACCTCTTAATGCTGAGCCTTTCGCGATGCAGCTGTAAGTACCATTTTTATAAGACTTCGGGTTGACTCTGCCGGGTTTATAACCCACAACTTCCCGCATTTGAGGCATACCCTCAAACCACTAGCCACTGGAGATGTCTGACTTTTGTTAAGGAGATTACAAACAAGAAACTAACTCTAACGTACGAATGAAATATGTAGAACAAGATGTGTTGTCACATCAAGGATCAGTTTGCAAATGCTCACGTTCAACCAGAATTATACCATTTATTTAAACCCTTTACCCAGGATATTTTATGCTTAATCATCAAATCAGTATTTTGACAGATTCTACCTAGTTATACCTTTCTTTTAAATATACTTTTAAAATTACCTTTGCATTTATTTTAGAACTGTGCTTAATATTTATGAAAGCCAATCTTATCATCAAAAATTTTCAGAGTGACGAAAATCCCAATTTATATGTTCTCCCTAAAGGCTGGCCAGAGACAGGAGAAATAAAATTTGAGAATTACAGCACAAGATACAGAGAAGGTCTCGATCTAGTCCTAAATGGGCTAAGCTGCATCATAACAGGTGGAGAAAAGGTCTCTAAAAATCGTTGGTGCCTCGCACGAAATCATATACTTCCCATCTAATTGATTAATCAGTTCGTATACTGTCATAATTTGCACGTTTTGTTTCAAGTATTAGCTTTATTATCATTTATGAGAATAATATGTAATGATAAAGATACAAATCAGACTGTAATACCTGAATTTGATTCGTCTTGGGAAGAGGGTAGCGGATTTTCTTTACTGATAGCTATATACATGTCTCTATTGTGGGTTATTTTCTTGGTGTCAATCTGTAATGCTCCATTCCTTCTTTCTTTAAAGACAACAAATCTCTTGTTGAAATATATTACAAGCCGCATATTTTGTTCAGTATACTTTGAGTAAAAAAATATATTCCTGCTATACGATGATAATATTACTCAAATCGTCGTGAATATACTTTGAATAAGAATTGTGACTGCTATTTCAGTATTAATCCTAAGATTATATTACCCTTTGTACAAGTCCAATACCTTCCTGTTCAAATCCTCCTCGTACTTTAATTTTTACGAAGAAGAAACTAATTTAATTTTCCTGTTTCCACTTCCAGGTGGGAATTGTGGGTAGAAGTGGAGCCGGAAAGTCCTCCCTAGCTCTAGCTCTCTTTCGTCTCATAGAGGCATCAGAGGGAAGTATTTACATTGATGGTTGCAAAATCTCTGACATGGCACTTCACGATCTCCGCTCGAGACTGACCATTCTTCCCCAGGTAATAATTCAGTTAAATTCAATCAAGGTAAGGGTAATTTTTAAAATAAAAGACATTATTCATATTAAGGTGTGTTTGATGAAATGAGAAGGACAACACAAGTTTAAAAATCCCTGAAATTAACGATATAACTAATAATTACAGAAATTAACCAAACTGACAAGATTATATTATCATTTTCGATAATAAAAAATATTCATTCATTACAATAATAAACAGATAACATAGATGAATTATCTTCCATCAACCATATTAATATGATTGATATTCTATTCGTATATATATATATATATATATATATATATATATATATATATATATATATATATATATATATATATATATATGTTCCGTTCAGTTTTCATGACTGTCAAGGAATGTATTTACACATAGAAGGACAAGCTGCAAATAATAACTAATTATAAATAAATGACAGTTGAGTATTGCCGATATTATTATAATTATTATTAATTGTGTTTTTTTGGTGAGGACATGTATATATGTTATATCATTTTACTAGAGATATTAGACTTCCTCAGATCATTAGGTAATAAATACTAATGTTGGCAACATGAAAATTGTATTCCAATCATACAAACCATAATTGTACTCTATCAAAGAAACAAATTTAAGTGCATTTCGTAAATAGAAACGTTATCATGTTATTTGCATCAAGGCTGAGACCATAAGATCACCGTTATCTATATCTCTGTTAACTCTGTAGCTCTCGTGGATTGTAAGATTAGGAAAAGCATTTTATTCATACATCATAACCAAAACAAATCAAATTACACTTGTAGGATTCACTTAAAACAATAACGGTATGTTTTTATGATTAAGATATAGTTCACGAGATGTGAAAAGAAACTGTTTGAGATGGTATGTCTTTTATTTTGTTCAAGACCATATCTGTCTGCAAATTTAAGGCAACACTCATCGCATATTTAATTACTTGTGATACCCAGGCCGCAACTTAAAGCCATTAAGACTTGTAATATAGCATTATCCCACATTCCAATTTTACATATTGAAATTTTTCAACAGAAACAAAGTTATGATGACATGCCACTTTTATATACTTCTTGCCATGTCTTGTACTAAAGTCCCATATTCATAGAGATGAAAATGAATGTGCTTGTATTATTGATAATCTGACAGTGTCTTATATAACATTTTCAAAGTTCTACCTTAAATGTTAAATTAATATTCAAAAATTTGTTTTCTTTAAGGTTGTAACTCTGTAACCGTTAAGGATAGTAGGAAGAATGAATATAGATGATACATACACGCTGTATGATATTTCGCAAGATGAAACTCAAGCACGTAACTCTTGTGGTGTCATGTCAAGTTATCATGAATACTGCATTTTCTCAACCGTCTTAAATTAGTCATATTAGTTAACTCATTGTCATTCCATTGTTCTAATAACATTTTCTTGGCTAGCCCATGCTCTTGTGACAGATGGAGAGTGTTAATTAACGTCCGCCCATATATATATATATATATATATATATATATATATATATATATATATATATATATATATATATATATATATATATATATATATATATATATATCATAGTTAGATGGTGTGTCATGCCATGTACAGGCCTACTTCCGTTAGGTTAAATTCACATCAACACAGGTTCAGTTGTAATTCTTTAATAAAACTTGAATCAATTATGTATCATAGTTGGTCATATCAGAGCCTTGAATTAATCTCTTCTCTCTCTCTCTCTCTCTCTCTCTCTCTCTCTCTCTCTCTCTCTCTCTCTGAAAAGGAACAGTGCAAAACTAGTATTTAACTAAACTGAACGCTTTCGACTTTAACAAAACATTGCCGAGAGAAACAGATAAAACACAAAAACCGTTGTGTTTGCAAAACTGTATCGGCTGTTTCTACAGGAATTAAACCTTTAAATTTATTATGTTTCAACTAGTTTGTTTCAACTTGTTGCGGATGCTGGAAAATAACATGTCATTAATATGGCGGTGTATGTGATTTATTTCGTCCACCTGTGTATGTGGATCCGTCTGATTTTACTTGCTCATACTGTAAGTCATATTCAGCCTTCGTAGAGAAATTAAAATTGACCAATGCATGAATCTGGGAGCAGCTTATGAGTGTATGGTATACATAAACAGATCGAGGATCTTTCTTATTCTACACGCGAGAGAGAGAGAGAGAGAGAGAGAGAGAGAGAGAGAGAGAGAGAGAGAGAGAGAGAGAGAGAGAGAGAGAGAGTCAATCCATCCATCTCGAAAAAAGGCTGACGTCTCCTACTCGGATAGAGTTTATGACACCGGCTGATTTAACACTATCTATAGTCATCGACAAAATCTAACACGTTTAATAATCCAAACCCAAGCTTACCATAAACTATGGAACCACTCGTAGCATGATCCACAGTTTACATAATACAGGTAAGACTTTAAGATAATACATCAAATTAAGTGCTTTATCCATTGCTATTAAACTTTTTTACACATATGGAGGTACATAAGTATGTATTACAAATATTTCATAACATCGGTGACTGCAGTAGAAAGTCTTGTATTGTCACAAATTATTCTCAATGCATCAATATTCATTTCCATGTCATTTACGTATGATTGTTGTTTTGATTTGTCAATAGGATCGTATTAACATAGGCAAGGAAAGACGTACGCATATCTAATTTTGAAATTATACAGTTGAGCCCCTTTAATCGAACCTTGAATAAACTATTTGCACGAACACTTTTATTTATCAGGATTTGTTTAATTGTTTTAACACGGTGTATCTGTTTAGATTGGTGTACATGTATAGTATAGTTAACTATTATTCAAATTACATCAATTAATATAGAAAACCTGCTAATCTGATTTGATGATTTATAGTCGCATAGCTTGTTGATGGGTATTATTTATTGTTATATATATATATATATATATATATATATATATATATATATATATATATATATATATATATTACCCACGACGATATAGTGTATATGCATGTATAATTGTATCTATATTGTGTGTAACTTTGAAGCTTCTCTTAAATTGTCATTTTTGTACCTTTGAAAATTAAATATTCAATTTTTAATGAATTTGTTCTTCCTGTTACTTAGCTTATAACAAGACGTTATTCTGTTTCGGACATACAAACGTATTTGTTACAGTTGGAAATAAAACGTATTTTGTTTCAATACTTGGTCTAAAAGAATACGTTTTAATACAAGTGCATTTGGTATTAATATTGAACCTCTTTCTGGCTCTGATTTGAAGCTAATATAATTGAAATAAAACAATGGAAATATAATCAATAAAACTTCATCTTCAAATGGAGGAACCAAAAATGCAAATGAAAATGTAAAAGCCAAAAAGAGAGAAAGAAATGCAGATGAAAATGCAAATGCAAAATTAAAAAAAAAGGAAATTTAAATTTAAATAATCAAACTTTCAAGTAGAAAGCACACCTCTCTAGATTTTTATGGAAACAACAATAATATATTATTACCCCCATTTAAAGAACAATATGCACATCAATTGTGTAGATTACTAAGCATTTAAATACTCAATGAGCAATGGATTTTGTTATTTGAGAGTGTACTTATTGGCAAGTCTCAAGACTTTACTTCACTGTAACTACACGCACCTGCAAAATATGATGCGTGAAAAAGGAAAGGGAGGCATTTTTATAGCGGTTTAGGAAAGGTGTAAAAAGCCTTTGTTGAGATATCACGGGGAAGAGAACGACTACTTGATTTGTTGTGCTCAGCCACAAAGGTGGGAAAAGACTATAACTCATATTAGTCGAAGAATTAATGGATTACATCCGTACAGATGTCAAAGTCCTCCCTTGGTGAACAAATGTAGAAATTTTGGAAGATGCTGATGTAAAGCTGACTATTGTTCATGCCTGATCTTATTGTGGAGAATTAAGAATCATTTATGTCGAAGTGTTTTATATTATTTTGACCGCATATGCACTTACATGTGTATATAAGTTCTATAGTGCTTTGTTTTAAAAATGTTTTGTATCATTTCATAAGACATTATTATACCCAATGGCTATCGTGGTTATTACTGCCTTATGTAAGTTCCACTAAAATGTAAATAAAAGCTTTATGATAAGAGTCTTTGGTGTTTTTTATGAAGGAAGTTGTTATGTATATCTATATTTCGTGCACCTTTGATACATGATTGTATATATATTGTGTGTAAATTTTAGATTGCAAAGTACCTGCACATAGGTGTTAGCAGTCATCAATATTAATATACAAAATATACATGTTATGCGATTCGAGAAAAATCTAATTTTGTGGATGGATTCGGTGGTATATACTGCAATATGGAACATGTAAGGATTTTTACCAAGGAATCATTTTGAAATACATCAAGTATTATATGTTTGCTCTGTATTGCCCTATCAGGTGTATATAAGAGGAAGGAAAATTACATCAGTCCTCTGCTTATTTTATCTGTTCTTTTTTATTTACTCTGAGTCGACAGATATATTTAATGTAGTGTTTAGATATTATCTGAAAGGCAATATTTGTTTTCATAATTCATTTGATTTTGCAACGTGCCCAATGATTTTGGTTGGACTAAATTATTATTTTGGAATTATCGAGAATTTATTCAAAGGAGTTCCGGACAAAGTCATTGTGACTCATCGGGACTGTTAGCAGACCAGCACATCCGATGATCTGGATCTATTCTTTTCTCACTTGTGTTAGGACTATTTTGGATTGATTCATAATTATGTAAGTTCTTAAATATTTTTTTTGTAAGTTTGGATATTAACATATTTGTCAAGCTTTACAAAACCTGTTAATTTTTTTCTTCTTTATGTTACTTAGTGTATGACTTTATAGTCGTAACATTATATTCTTTCATTTTGAATAGGACCCGTATGTTTTCTCCGGCACCTTGCGGGTGAATATTGATCCGCACAACAATTGTACCGATGAGCAAGTGTGGAGTGTTATCGAACAAGCACATCTCAAATCCTTTGTACTGGAGCTACCAGGAGAACTAAACTACGAATGTAAGGAGGGTGGACAAAACTTCAGGTATATCTTCTGTGAAAGCTAAATGACAACCAAAGTAAATAACTGTTGCGCATATTTGTTACCACAAGTGAATATGAACATGTTTTATTTCCATCAAAAACTAAATCCAATCTGTAAAGCTATACATGTGTTATATATATATATATATATATATATATATATATATATATATATATATATATATATATATATATATATATATATATATATATATATATATATATATATTTATATATATTTGAATAAGTATTCCGCCATGTTATTATTATGTCATTATTCTCTGCAGCTTGGAATAAACGAGCACAATGTCAATAAATCTCTCAAGAAGTACATCTAAGCAAATCTTTGTGTACGTTGATGATTTTAAAATCTAGTGAAATAGCTCGATTACCGTTGCGTTCACAAAGAGAATTTTAACAAGCGATAGATGCAATGAAATATGTCCGTACTCCCATAAAGAATTGCTTCTCCAAATAGATTCGATTCAAAATTTTCGTCTGAATAGAGAAACCTGAGCTTCTTTCCAATTGTTTTTAGAGAAATTGCTTTTTGTTAATAATATGATATATTTGAACAACATAATGGAAAATAAATGTATTTATATATTGTGAATACATTAAACTGTTAAAATGTTATCACAAACAAGTTTTGACAATATATTAAACGGGCCAAAATTATCCGTTGTTTTAATAAGTCAAAATTACTGATTAAAATCATTAGATACATTTTGTAAATTTGTCCAGACAATTAATAACATCTTGTTTTTACACGTAGTTTGGGACAGCTACAGCTAATTTGCCTTGCAAGAGCTCTTCTGCATAAGACCAACATTCTCATACTGGACGAGGCCACAGCGGCTGTTGACATGGAAACAGACAATCTCATTCAGCGAACAATACGGGAAGAATTCAAGGAATGCACAGTTCTTACAATCGCCCACAGACTCAACACGATTATGGATTATGACAGGTAAGTCACGTGTGCATCTTGAATTTTTTAATCTCGCGTATTGTGTGTGTGTGTGTGTGTGTGTGTGTGTGTGTGTGTGTGTGTGTGTGTGTGTACTCTTAAAATTGTCAGAAGCAAAGATGGATTTATTTTAATACTGAATATACAGGCCTCTTTTATATTCCATCTAATTAAAATGTATACCTAAAATATATGTAATTAGAGGGAGAGTTTATTATTGTATGTGCCTTCCAGAGGCCACAGTGATGTCTACAATAAATGGACAAGTACATTATGCAAGGTATTTATGACCATGTATATAGGAGGTATACAATATTTTCAAAGATGGGACTGTAAAAGACCTACAATTTAATTGCCTTTCACAGGTGTTGGACCTTGATATTTATTTCTAAATTTAAAAATTTGCTTAGAGTTAGCTTGAAACAAATAAATATAACCGCTATAATGGTTTAAAATTCTTTTTGATATTAAATAATTTTTTATAAAAAAAATACGTGTTGTATATCATAGCTTAGCTGCAATGAAATGTCCACCTTCGTTTCCCACCATGAAGATCAAATGGTCTATACATGTGTGTGTAGACAGGAGATCGGTTAAATACTACACTGTAATAAGAATGAACATACTTTAGGTTACACTGAATAAAATTGGTAAGATCTGACATTGAAAAAGTGCTCAGAAGCAATATGAATGATTTGCAGAAGATTATTTAACATTGTAGGGACCCGCAATCATTTCTGGTCCCTCTTTTCACATTTTGGAGGGTAGATGTCTGATGGTTTTATCCCTAGTCTGTTTTTGGTCGGCCGTCAACAAATGCGGGGCCCATCGTGCACAGTTTTGTTCTGGTCTTTAAATGATTCTTTAAAGTATTCAAACCAGATAACGAATTCATGTCCATGATAATGTAAATATCTTCCACTTTGTATGGAGCATTTTCACTAGCTGTTCCTTTAACAGTAGTTCCTCGTGCTCACCTTCTCATATAACGATTTTACAGTATGAAAGTCATCTGAAATACATTCCTTTTAAACGATGAAACCACGTCTGATTTTTAGGAAATGACAGTCAGTTTTGTCAGCAAACTTCGTTGAAGCTGGACTTTATAAGAGTCAGACAATAACCGAAATAGGGCTCGTATTTTAATGTATGCTCGTAACATAGCAGGACTGTTCTACTTCGACGACTATTTTATGACAATGTCATTTACCTATGTTACGTCGCACGCTTATGTCTGCAAACTGTAAACTCATTGATAAGTCGAGTCAAAATGCAATTATGATAAACCTTGATCTGGTGTAGTACAAAAAAGGTAGATCTTGGTTTATACTGTTTGTTCTATTGAATGCTTATTTATAACAAACTACACATACACAGATCTGTCAACGCATTATGTTAGAGCGGATCTGGGTCTACATCTAAATCAGATTTTAAGTATTATACTTAAACTGCCAGACTCATGAAAGTAAATATTCACATTTCTGTGTAAACCGCCAGATCTGGCGTAATGTTATTTTGATTTACCTAACTTCACCACTATTTTATTGGCAGAGAAAACGGAAAACACGAAAGGTGCGTGCTATCTATCGAGGTCCATGTTATGTAAAAAAAGACAATAATATGACCTCGTTAAGTGGATATCAAAATACAAATACAAATATAAATGGCTGGCAATTCAGTCTCCGCTGATTGGATCTTCGTATTCGTACTAAACGTAGTGCAGCTTACTTAAAGTTAGGATCAATACAACCTTCTTCAATGAATCATTTGTGGTGATTGATTATAATTTTTGTCCGTAAATCCTTGTTTTTCTTGTCTTTGAGCTGAAAAATATATTTCTTCATTTCAAATGTGCGTCATTGTCGCTTTTTCAGAGTCATGGTTTTGGATAAGGGTCAGATCAGAGAGTTCGATTCACCAGCTATGCTCTTAAAGGACAAGTCTTTGATATTTTACGGTATGGCCAAAGAGGCGAACCTCGTTTCAGAGCTCAAAAGAGGCATCCTTGAGTGACAGCTTAGTCACGTATTTGTCTGGTGGTTTACCGTTATCTTCATGAATAAGTACAGTTTAGATAAGAAAGAAGGATCGAATAGATGACCTTGTAGTTTGTACTATCAACTCAATAAAATGGAATTTCACTTTAACTGTGTTCTATTAATTTTCTTTATGATCCTTACCATATTCCAAGAGGAAGACATTTTTCCATAAAGAGTTTATTTTGTTCTATAATTTAACAAGCGTCTTGATGCTACATAACATTTTACCATGTTTCTTTCCCAAGCATTACACTAATCATTATATAGACGTTAGAGTAAACGTAGTATACAATGAAAATATAATCTAAGGATAAAACGGAACTATATTAGGTACAGCAAATAACAAAAGTATGACAAAGATTTAAAGAAATCCAAAAAAATATCTAAAACCACAGTCAGTGAGAAGAAATGTAAGTAAATATTTCTAAATAAACCGATAGTATTAACTTATTTGTATGCACAGACAGACAACATACAGGCTGTAAAGAAATTCACATTTCACCTAACTTCTGACTGAAAAGAGTCACCTGTGCTGGATCTGGAAAGATACATCAACAATGTATACCAGAAAATTTCTTGCAGGTATATATAAAAAAAACTTTTTAATTGCTCAGTGTTACATTAGTAATGTAGATATCTGCCTCGGCTTAGTGTTATCAAACAAAATTGTATTTATTCAAAAAACATTGTTCTGGACCTGTTGTACAGGAAAACCGCTATCAGAGCTATTCATTTATTATCTGTATCATGTATATTTATAATAATCACTGTGTATGATGTATACAACACAGATCAACACTTTATTAGACTAAGGGTGGACAAGACAGCCGAATTGCAAACTTCAATGTTGGACATTTTTCATAGAGAAGAAACGACACACCTGTGCCATTTATTTATATGACTCTCGATACACTGCCTGCAATACGATACATATCGATACGTAATGAACTTGATGGTATTTCCATCTTTGAAAGGTAGGCAGTACCCTTTTATCTATGTGCACGTACTGGTTGTATTCCGAGTATGCAGATTACAGATAGAGTTATAGTTATGACAAGAAAACAAAAATACTTTCAAACATACTACATGTACGTTTTCAGTGAGTTTTATTGAGCGTTTATATAGTTGTTGCTCCATTTAACTTATATTAGCCACCAGGCCCATGTTTTGCACGGCATGAATGATTTGAATTAAGACATCTTATTAACAATTTCATGTCTCACATAAACTTGGAAGAAATTATGATGCCATCTTCAAAATAGACGATTTAAAGCAATTTCCTCGCACAAAGAAAGCTTCGTCTAGAACAAATTCAGGTATCAGAATAAATATTAATTGCAACAAAATGTATCACAATCTACATCCTGTAGACGCCAAGAAAGAATCTGCTGCGTCCACATATAATTACATTTGTGAGTGATGGAGGAAACTATTGAAAACACTCAGTTATATAATGTTTTTTTAAAACAGATTTACACATGGTTTGAAACCTACCCCTGCCGACTTTATGCTACTTTTATTTACTCCATCAGCATCTTCATACACTGGTTAAATATTTCTGCATTAAAAGAAAAATTTCAAATTTGTTCTCCATAATTATTTTAAGAAGACATTCTGCTAGGACTTTTTCAAACTAAGGACTTTACCCGTTGTCGACGAAAGAAGATAACAGTGGAAAAGAAGTAGGGGACAATGAAACCGTCTTAGTTCATAGGTTCACTGAATTACGTAACACTTCAAATTGTGTCTCTCTTTATGTTCCACTTTCTTAAAGCTCTACTGAATCAAAACCTTTTAAAGATATCGAATTGTGTAAGTATTATTATATTAATTATTTCTGAGAAATTTCTGTTTTTCATATGTGAATGTATATTTTTCTGTGCTTCGTTCTGAAGGGTCATATGCATAACCATCTTTGTCAGCATGGGGATGTTGGGAACCGATAGTTTTGGCTGTTATGTACAATTTTTTAGAGTTCACTGATATCATCTTGCGGATACATCTGCTCCTAACTAGGATTTTACACTAAAATAAACTTACTTTATTTGAATCTTCTGACTGTCATGCCAGATTTTTCGTATCGTTTCCATAATGGGGGTTTAGGTCACCAATTGTATAATCTGCTTGTGCAGACAGAGATATTAAAAATATCTGCTTCTTGATTTCATTTTTGTCCATTCTTATTTATTCAGTTTATCTTGTCCTTGGTATGGATAAATGGATTTGTAGCATATGATCTGCAGGGTTAAAGTGTTTAATAAACAAAATAAAAATTGCATTCTACTTATCTGTATTTAATTAGGCTCATTATCCTGCTCTTTATACATTTAATTTCGAATTAACGCTGAAAGTGAGACTTACTGTCATGCCGTTTATTTTTATCCAGCCATCATGTACGTCTGACTCGTAGGTAGCCCGTATTCTAAACACGCATTTGTAAAACTTCCTTCAATGAAAGCATCAATCTACGCAATATTATTTACTCAGGACACAATGTACCAATCAATTTAGCTTAGCAACCATTCATGTAATATTTGAAGTACTCAGACATGTAAATGGTTGCCTATGCAAAAAACAGATGTAGCGATACGAACGGTTAAATAAAAACTGTATACTTCGCCGAGTACATTTTCATGTGGGACATTAAACTAATTTGCAGGACTTCTCGTGGATTAATGTTCAGGTGTGCGAATTCATACAAATATTACCCGATTCACTCAATCTCACACCCCGACAGCATATCTATTTAAGAAGTTGACATAAATTTATGGCTTTTAAGAATGAGCTTTGTTTGGTTTTTTGTTTAAATTATATTAATAAAAATGATTGTTGTGACTGCAAATCCTGTTTCAGCTGAATTCTCTATTTAAAGAATAACAAGGCAAACTAATAATAATTAACCATGACTGCTAAACAATAAAATAGCTTACATCAGGTAAGATCGTTTTGTTTCGATTATCCATCGCTTGTATCGATATGTATATAATTACTTCAAAAGTATTGATTTATCGATATCACGATGTATCGTTTCTCCCCTACTGTTAAATGACTTATGTTATTCTCTGTGATATATATATATATATATATATATATATATATATATATATATATATATATATATATATATATATATATATATATATATATATATATTATTTTCTACATGTAAACAGATATTGTCAAAAATGTACATACATATATACGCATACGCCAAACACACACACACATATGTGTGTGTGTGTGTGTGTGTGTGTGTTTGTGTGTGTCAGTGTGTCTGTGTGTATTTGCATGTTAACATGTTACCACCAGATTCAATATTCACTTGCTTTTACAGAGGTTTGATACAGTTACATTTTGTATACTAATTGGACAATATTTTCTTTCTCTTATCCCTTCAAATTATTAATATCTTATATTACCAATCACCTAAAATAATATATGAATATGTAAATTAATAGACAAATGGTATTTTAACAATTGGATGCTTTTACTCATTTTTCATTACTCTAATTTACAAATATGTATACACAATTACTACATGTTTTTCCTTTTCTAATATACCCCCCCAAAAATAACTTAATTAGGTCATACCTCCATTAATGTACACATTCGTATTTTCATATACGGATATATATATATATATATATATATATATATATATATATATATATATATATATATATATATATATATGGGCTTATTTAAATTTGAAGTTGTGATTTGCAAACATAGTATGAATCACTGAAACATATGTTCTTATAACTGTCATTGTTCATACAAGCTTTTCCATGGACAACTGATGAATGTATAATATTTTTCTGACATGTAATAAAACTTCATTCCTTATCTTAATATGTCATATTTGGTTTTTCTTTGATAAATCTACAATTGTAGATACATGACGACAGTTGCAAGAAAAGGAAGATTTATCATTGTAACTCTTTTATTTAGTCCATTATATCAAAATAAATTATCTGATATAAAACTTGAAGTTTGTGTAGAATTTTAGACGTCCCTTTTTCGTTATCCATCCGACACATCTAATAAATTATAAATCAGCTTGTATACTTGGATACTATCACTCATTGATTCCACAGAAGACGCTAACCAATGATCGTTATGAAATGACATTTTTTTTACTTCATGATAATTTTAGCCACACTCAAACACTATGTCGAAATGATCATGCGCGTACGAACTCCGTCGCGTCTATATTCTAAATGTGACATTGCAAGACTGCTTTTTGTGATTGGAAAACAGGCTTCTTGGCCCGAGTCGTTTTGTAACGCACCTTTGAATTGGTGAAATATTTCAATCCGTGTTTCCTGCCTAAAGCTATAAATGTTTCTCCTGTCCTGATAACAGAGCAAGAGGTTGACTGTGTTGGCAAGTGTAATGGCACCCACACTCGTGTCGGTCGTACTCTGGACGGATGATACCTATTTGGAACAACATTTAAATACGTCACACATCCAAGACTACCAACAGAGGAACAACATGTATCTAGGAATCTATGGAGCTCTAGGGGTAGCCCAAGGTAGGTTTCTAACATGCATACATACATACATACATACATACATACATACATACATACATACATACATACATACATACATACATACATACATACATACATACATACATACATACATACATACATCTTTGATGCTGTTTTGGTTTTTAATTTATCTTTACCAATTTATCTAAGAGAAACAAATTTAATATAAAACCTATCTCAATTCAGGTTTGAGCATCCTTGGCTTCTTTGTGGTGTTCGCCACAAGGTCTGTGCGAGCCTCCAGCCTTCTTCATGAAAAAATGCTGACACGAATCCTTCGCTGCCCAATGTCTTTCTTTGACACAACTCCCACTGGAAGGATATTAAATCGATTTTCTCGGGATATTGAATTCATCGACAATACCTTGACAGAGATATCACAGAGTTGGCTAAAAGCATTTTTCACGCTCATCAGCACCCTTGTTGTGATATCCTACAGTACACCCTTATTTCTGGTTACAGTTATTCCCCTTGGAATTCTGTATTATTTGATACAGGTAAGATCAACGATGATTCTACATACATGTTTGTTCAACTCGATATGGAACATAATATTTTCTGGTTCGACATTCAAATCTTTCTTTAAGATTTTAACATGCAAATATTATCCCCTTCTTCACTGTTTGAAAATGCTTGTTTTATCAGCAGTTAATTCACAATCACTAGGAACTAAAGCAATTGTACAGGGGGAGTGTCATACAGTTATGTACTTTATTTATTTTAGAATAGCGTGTTTTGATTTCCTTTAACTTTCTATCATAAATAATATGCTAAATGTCGTCCACAAAGGCTGCTTGACTTGTTAGTTTAATTCTGCTGGTCAAAATCCAGAAAGGCTTATGAGATTATCCGTAGTCAAATCATCGGTTTGTATATGTTTGTTGCTGCTATTTGTACCTTAACTACTTTGCGAATATCAATATATATATATATATATATATATATATATATATATATATATATATATATATATATATATATATATATATATATGTGTGTGTGTGTGTGTGTGTGCGTGTGCGTGTGTGTCTGTGTGAAGGAGTTTTACAAACCTTACAAAATGGATGTTATGATCAAGTGAAATATCAAAAGCCTTTGCCTGCATATTTTTACTTCAGTGGTCTTATTAAAGTCTTATTCAGTGGTCTTATTAAGGTCTTATTCAGTGGTCTTATTAAAGTCTTATTCAGTGGTCTTATTAAAGTCTTATTCAGTGGTCTTATTAAAGTCTTATTCAGTGGTCTTATTAAAGTCTTATTCAGTGGTCTTATTAAAGTCTTATTCAGTGGTCTTATTAAAGTGTTTAGTCGGGGTGGAGCTTGTTTAATCTTTCTGTTCAGTTGCATGTACAATTTTATTGTCGATCCCTGACGATGATTTTTTAGGTCAATGTTATTCACTCAATCTTTAAGCGGTACTGTCTTGTCAGCATTTTAACGCAAAGTATGACTGGAGTTTATAACACCTGTTGAATTCATTTTTTTCTTCTTTTTATAACCGAACGTATACATGGAACCAAACGTAACATATGCGATGTATTTTGACAGTGAGACACATTAAGTGATATTCCCTCCATGATGTTTGAGCCATTGTAAATGGATAGAACAATGAATGTTGGTGTTTAATGACGCAAAAATGTTAACACAAACATGTAAGAAAATTTATATGTTATTATATTTTTGTATATTAGGGCTTCTAATGAATATCATAAATCTCAATACTGTGTTTTCCGAAAGAAGCAACAATCTTATCTCGGCTTCATGAAAAAAAATATCAGCTATGCGAAAATCCCTTGTAGGACTATAATACGTTTCTGTTATTTCTGTGTCATTTTTCTAATACGCTAATCATGATATCAAACCAATTGCAACTTTTATTTAGAGATTCTACATTCCCACATCCCGGCAGCTGATGAGAATTGAGTTCAAAACTTGGTCTCCCATCTGCTCACATTTTAGTGAGTCTATAATAGGTCGCAGTTCCATACGAGCATATGGAATGACGGATACGTTCATACAACAATCAAAGGATAAAGTCGACCATCACCAGGTCTTCAACTTTGCAGGACAGGCAATTCAGAGGTGTGTCTTTGTTCTAATGTAGTTTATTTATTATTTCAATTTCCATACCATTATGATGTACAGTAGGTAAAAGCATACCATTGTTTTTTGGTTAAATGCTTCACAGTTTTTGGTTTCTTTGGGAGTGCAATTTTGGCCTTGTTATTGGTTTATATGAATCAGATGTGATTATTCTGGACCAAGGTTGCACAGTGGGCCTTTATCAACAGACAAAGATCAAAGCAATTAACCCATAATTCATAACAGGAATTATAGAAAAAGGAAGCCTACATAACAGTAAAGTTGGCTTTCTATAGAAATTTGCAGAGGTCAAATAAAGGGCTCTGAGTACATCCTATCCAATGAAGTATCGTGTTGGCCCCATATATGACCTTTACCATGACCTTCCTTCTTTTTATCGAAGCGTAAAATCATTTTTGTCGCTAATACCATACAAAAGTCTCGATATCATTATGTTACATACCTGGTATTAAATTCTGTTTGAACCCTTATAGCAGCGTTATCATTATCAATAACTATTTCCTTATCGTATTTAACATTGAGAATTGGTAAATTTATGTCACATACTGACGTTTAACATTTGAGTCGCCTCAGTAATAACAAGAACTTGTATAATATGTTAAGTACCTCTTTACGAAATGTATAAAATAAAATTAGTTTATAATAAAGTAATTATTTTCAAATATTTCTAAAACTGTGTGGTTCTAAAAGAGTTGTGAGAGATTTATGGCTTTCTTTATACTGTTCCATTCTCTAATTGCTTTTATTTTAGATGGCGAGGTGTTAGACTTGATTTTCTTGGTTGCTTTATTGCCCTAGCAGCATCCATATTTGCTGTTCTGTCAGATTCCAGTACTGGAGGACTGGTCGGTCTTTCAATTTCCTATGCGCTTCAGGTACAAAAGCCAATCACACATAATGGTATGTATTTCTTACAATGCATCCCATTATTGTATGTATTAATACACATAATTAAGTGTATGCCAACATTATTACTAAATGTAAGATAAATTTCGTTATGGTACTATTCCACATTTGATTTAATCTTCATTCAGTTCTTATGACTTTTGTCTGTGCTTCAATAGTGACCATGCGAGCTAACATCAGCAAGAATTTGTTTTTGCTGGGTTTCCCGGAACGTTTTGGGGTAATATTATGCCAAGGATTAGGAAGTCACGAGACTCTCGGAATTACGCCCAGATACAGCCGACCAGAGCTGGACTGAGTGTGGTATGAATCAGCTACCCTTAGATTACAAATCTGACTCTCGTCCATAAATTGAGCAAGAATAAAGCTTATCTGATATATGGTAAAGCAACCCCAAGAGTCAGAATAAAATTAAGCCATTTCCTGTGCCAACCATACTAATTAGGGCAGATTATATTATCCATAACGTAACCACATTGGACTAAACTGTGCACCTTACACAGGTCCACCAGAGAAGCACTGCTTCTACTTTCTTTGATTCTCGAGTTTGTTTAGTCCATTAAAGAACTAATTTGAATGACTGGATGGATTTGCTTAATTCAGTAGTGTATTGTTGCAGGTTTTAAGCGAAAATGATTTATGTGCTGACATTGGATAATACAATACATAAACGATCGATAAAACTAGTACAGTGTTTATGTACACAATGTTCAATTTGATGTATATCTATTTTTTAGTTGCGGAAATACACTTCCCTGATTATAGCGTTTGAAAAACCGCTGATTGTTTGGTTTTAATTTTTGTTCATTTAACATGAATTATGTATTGCAGTTCACAATGGCTCTTAATTACATGGTACGCAAGGCTGGTGAGCTGGAAACAAATATCGTGTCGGTGGAAAGAATCAAACAATATACACAGCTTGATTGTGAGGTAATTTATCAACGTATTTCAACTTGTGTGAGTTTAGGACAAAGACATTATCCCCCCTGCCGTGAGTGGTGTCTTTAAGCCCATATTTTGGCTGCTGTTCATGCTTTATCTGATTGCAAAAGAAATGAGAAAGTCCTCCGCCTGACGAGGCCTTTGTGGGTCTTTTTTCGTTTGCCTGTCAATACTTTCCAATATTCTACATGATGTGACTTAATTTCTAAATTCTTAAAAGATTGGGATTGCCATCTGTCTATTTTCACAAAATAAATAGATATTTCATTGTAAAATCAAATCTGCGTTCCACCATAACTGAAAACAGATGTCAGCTGTGTTAAGTGTGAGCGTGTGATTTGGAATTTTAACAATTCATTAGCAAGTTTTCAATCATATTCTTATTATGTATGCATTGTGGCTGTGTGTGGTGATGTCTAGCACTGTAGCATCATGCCACAAACATGTGGCATGATGTCGTATCCGGTTATATTATCCTTACACCAGGTCGACTAGTCCTAATACTAACCTCTTAATGCTGAGCCTTTCGCGATGCAGCTGTAAGTACCATTTTTATAAGACTTCGGGTTGACTCTGCCGGGTTTATAACCCACAACTTCCCGCATTTGAGGCATACCCTCAAACCACTAGCCACTGGAGATGTCTGACTTTTGTTAAGGAGATTACAAACAAGAAACTAACTCTAACGTACGAATGAAATATGTAGAACAAGATGTGTTGTCACATCAAGGATCAGTTTGCAAATGCTCACGTTCAACCAGAATTATACCATTTATTTAAACCCTTTACCCAGGATATTTTATGCTTAATCATCAAATCAGTATTTTGACAGATTCTACCTAGTTATACCTTTCTTTTAAATATACTTTTAAAATTACCTTTGCATTTATTTTAGAACTGTGCTTAATATTTATGAAAGCCAATCTTATCATCAAAAATTTTCAGAGTGACGAAAATCCCAATTTATATGTTCTCCCTAAAGGCTGGCCAGAGACAGGAGAAATAAAATTTGAGAATTACAGCACAAGATACAGAGAAGGTCTCGATCTAGTCCTAAATGGGCTAAGCTGCATCATAACAGGTGGAGAAAAGGTCTCTAAAAATCGTTGGTGCCTCGCACGAAATCATATACTTCCCATCTAATTGATTAATCAGTTCGTATACTGTCATAATTTGCACGTTTTGTTTCAAGTATTAGCTTTATTATCATTTATGAGAATAATATGTAATGATAAAGATACAAATCAGACTGTAATACCTGAATTTGATTCGTCTTGGGAAGAGGGTAGCGGATTTTCTTTACTGATAGCTATATACATGTCTCTATTGTGGGTTATTTTCTTGGTGTCAATCTGTAATGCTCCATTCCTTCTTTCTTTAAAGACAACAAATCTCTTGTTGAAATATATTACAAGCCGCATATTTTGTTCAGTATACTTTGAGTAAAAAAATATATTCCTGCTATACGATGATAATATTACTCAAATCGTCGTGAATATACTTTGAATAAGAATTGTGACTGCTATTTCAGTATTAATCCTAAGATTATATTACCCTTTGTACAAGTCCAATACCTTCCTGTTCAAATCCTCCTCGTACTTTAATTTTTACGAAGAAGAAACTAATTTAATTTTCCTGTTTCCACTTCCAGGTGGGAATTGTGGGTAGAAGTGGAGCCGGAAAGTCCTCCCTAGCTCTAGCTCTCTTTCGTCTCATAGAGGCATCAGAGGGAAGTATTTACATTGATGGTTGCAAAATCTCTGACATGGCACTTCACGATCTCCGCTCGAGACTGACCATTCTTCCCCAGGTAATAATTCAGTTAAATTCAATCAAGGTAAGGGTAATTTTTAAAATAAAAGACATTATTCATATTAAGGTGTGTTTGATGAAATGAGAAGGACAACACAAGTTTAAAAATCCCTGAAATTAACGATATAACTAATAAATACAGAAATTAACCAAACTGACAAGATTATATTATCATTTTCGATAATAAAAAATATTCATTCATTACATTAATAAACAGATGACATAGATGAATCATCTTCCATCAACCATATTAATATGATTGATATTCTATTCGTCATATATACATATATATATATATATATATATATATATATATATATATATATATATATATATATATATATATATGTTCCGTTCAGTTGGTCATGACTGTCAAGGAATGTATATACACATAGAAGGGCAAGCTGCAAATAATAACATATCCAATTGACAGTTGAATATTGCCGGTATTATTATAATTATTATTAACTGTGTTTTTTGTGAGGACATGTATATATGTTATATCATTTTATTAGAGATATTAGACTTCCTCAGATCATTAGATAATAAATACTAATGTTGGCAACATGAAAATTGTATTCCAATCATACAAACCATAATTGTACTCTATCAAAGAAACAAGTTTAAGTGCATTTCGTAAACAGAAACGTTATCATGTTATTTGCATCAAGGCTGAGACCATAAGATCACCGTTATCTATATCTCTGTTAACTCTGTAGCTCTCGTGGATTGTAAGATTAGGAAAAGCATTTTATTCATACATCATAACCAAAACAAATCAAATTACACTTGTAGGATTCACTTAAAACAATAACGGTATGTTTTTATGATTAAGATATAGTTCACGAGATGTGAAAAGAAACTGTTTGAGATGGTATGTCTTTTATTTTGTTCAAGACCATATCTGTCTGCAAATTTAAGGCAACACTCATCGCATATTTAATTACTTGTGATACCCAGGCCGCAACTTAAAGCCATTAAGACTTGTAATATAGCATTATCCCACATTCCAATTTTACATATTGAAATTTTTCAACAGAAACAAAGTTATGATGACATGCCACTTTTATATACTTCTTGCCATGTCTTGTACTAAAGTCCCGTATTCATAGAGATGAAAATGAATGTGCTTATATTATTGATAATCTGACAGTGTCTTATATAACATTTTCAAAGTTCTACCTTAAATGTTAAATTAATATTCAAAAATTTGTTTTCTTTAAGGTTGTAACTCTGTAACCGTTAAGGATAGTAGGAAGAATGAATATAGATGATACATACACGCTGTATGATATTTCACAAGGTGAAACTCAAGCACGTAACTCTTGTGGTGTCATGTCAAGTTATCATGAATACTGCATTTTCTCAACCGTCTTAAATTAGTCATATTAGTTAACTCATTGTCATTCCATTGCTCTAATAACATTTTCTTGGCTAGCCCATGCTCTTGTGACAGATGGAGAGTGTTAATTAACGTCCGCCCATATATATATATATATATATATATATATATATATATATATATATATATATATATATATATATATATATATATATCATAGTTAGATGGTGTGTCATACCATGTACAGGCCTACTTCCGTTAGTTAAATTCACATCAACACAGGTTCAATTGTAATTCTTTAATAAAACTTGAATCAATTATGTATCATAGTTGGTCATATCAGAGCCTTGAATTAATCTCTTCTCTCTCTCTCTCTCTCTCTCTCTCTCTCTCTGAAAAGGAACAGTGCAAAACTAGTATTTAACTAAACTGAACGCTTTCGACTTTAACAAAACATTGCCGAGAGAAACAAATAAAACACAAAAACCGTTGTGTTTGCAAAAATGTATCGGCTGTTTCTACAGGAATTAAACCTTTCAATTTATTATGTTTCAACTAGTTTGTTTCAACTTGTTGCGGATGCTGGAAAATAACATGTCATTAATATGGCGGTGTATGTGATTTATTTCGTCCACCTGTGTATGTGGATCCGTCTGTTTTTACTTGCTCATAATAAGTCATATTCAGCCTTCGTAGAGAAATTAAAATTGACCAATGCATGAATCTGGGAGCAGCTTATGAGTGTATGGTATACATAAACAGATCGAGGATCTTCTTATTCTACACGCGTGAGAGAGAGAGAGAGAGAGAGAGAGAGAGAGAGAGAGAGAGTCAGTCAATCCATCCATCTCGAAAAAAGGCTGACGTCTCCTATTCGGATAGAGTTTATGACACCGGCTGATTTAACACTATCTATAGTCATCGACAAAATCTAACACCTTTAATAATCCAAACCCAAGCTAACCATAAACTATGGAACCACTCGTAGCATGATCCACAGTTTACATAATACAGGTAAGACTTTAAGATAATACATCAAATTAAGTGCTTTATCCATTGCTATTAAACTTTTTTACATATATGGAGGTACATAAGTATGTATTACAAATATTTCATAACATCGGTGACTGCAGTAGAAAGTCTTGTATTGTCACAAATTATTCTCAATGCATCAATATT
Organism: Unio pictorum; assembly: GCA_030141615.1. Taxonomy (NCBI): domain Eukaryota; kingdom Metazoa; phylum Mollusca; class Bivalvia; order Unionida; family Unionidae; genus Unio; species Unio pictorum. Next base: position 8,697,112 of record JARLTB010000156.1, on the reverse strand, counting down.
CATTTCCATGTCATTTACGTATGATTGTTGTTTTGATTTGTCAATAGGATCGTATTAACATAGGCAAGGAAAGACGTACGCATATCTAATTTTGAAATTATACAGTTGAGCCCCTTTAATCGAACCTTGAATAAACTATTTGCACGAACACTTTTATTTATCAGGATTTGTTTAATTGTTTTAACACGGTGTATCTGTTTAGATTGGTGTACATGTGTAGTATAGTTAACTATTATTCAAATTACATCAATTAATATAGAAAACCTGCTAATCTGATTTGATGATTTATAGTCGCATAGCTTGTTGATGGGTATTATTTATTGTTTTATATATATATATATATATATATATATATATATATATATATATATATATATATATATATATATATATATATATATATATTACCCACGACGATATAGTGTATGTGCATGTATAATTGTATCTATATTGTGTGTAACTTTGAAGCTTCTCTTAAATTGTCATTTTTATACCTTTGAAAATTAAATATTCAATTTTTAATAAATTTGTTCTTCCTGTTACTTAGCTTATAACAAGACGTTATTCTGTTTCGGACATACAAACGTATTTGTTACAGTTGGAAATAAAACGTATTTTGTTTCAATACTTGGTCTAAAAGAATACGTTTTAATACAAGTGCATTTGGTATTAATATTGAACCTCTTTCTGGCTCTGATTTGAAACTAATATAATTGAAATAAAACAATGGAAATATAATAAATAAAACTTCATCTTCAAATGGAGGAACCAGAAATGCAAATGAAAATGTAAAAGCCAAAAAGTGAGAAAGAAATGCAGATGAAAATGCAAATGCAAAATTAAAAAAAAAAGGAAATTTAAATTTAAATAATCAAACTTTCAAGTAGAAAGCACACCTCTCTAGGTTTTTATGGAAACAACAATAATATATTATTACCCCCATTTAAAGAACAATATGCATATCAATTGTGTAGATTACTAAGCATTTTAAATACTCAATGAGCAATGGATTTTGTTATTTGAGAGTGTACTTATTGGCAAGTCTCAAGACTTTACTTCACTGTAACTACACGCACCTGCAAAATATGATGCGTGAAAAAGGAAAGGGAGGCATTTTTATAGCGGTTTAGGAAAGGTGTAAAAAGCCTTTGTTGAGATATCACGGGGAAGAGAACGACTACTTGATTTGTTGTGCTCAGCCACAAAGGTGGGAAAAGACTATAACTCATATTAGTCGAAGAATTAATGGATTACATCCGTACAGATGTCAAAGTCCTCCCTTGGTGAACAAATGTAGAAATTTTGGAAGATGCTGATGTAAAGCTGACTATTGTTCATGCCTGATCTTATTGTGGAGAATTAAGAATCATTTATGTCGAAGTGTTTTATATTATTTTGACCGCATATGCACTTACATGTGTATATAAGTTCTATAGTGCTTTGTTTTAAAAATATTTTGTATCATTTCATAAGACATTATTATACCCAATGGCTATCGTGGTTATTACTGCCTTATGTAAGTTCCACTAAAATGTAAATAAAAGCTTTATGATAAGAGTCTTTGGTGTTTTTTTATGAAGGAAGTTGTTATGTATATCTATATTTCGTGCACCTTTGATACATGATTGTATATATATTGTGTGTAAATTTTAGATTGCAAAGTACCTGCACATAGATGTTAGCAGTCATCAATATTAATATACAAAATATACATGTTATGCGATTCGAGAAAAATCTAATTTTGTGGATGGATTCGGTGGTATATACTGCAATATGGAACATGTAAGGATTTTTACCAAGGAATCATTTTGAAATACATCAAGTATTATATGTTTGCTCTGTATTGCCCTATCAGGTGTATATAAGAGGAAGGAAAATTACATCAGTCCTCTGATTATTTTATCTGTTCTTTTTTATTTACTCTGAGTCGACAGATATATTTAATGTAGTGTTTAGATATTATCTGAAAGGCAATATTTGTTTTCATAATTCATTTGATTTTGCAACGTGCCCAATGATTTTGGTTGGACTAAATTATTATTTTGGAATTATCGAGAATTTATTCAAAGGAGTTCCGGACAAAGTCATTGTGACTCATCGGGACTGTTAGCAGACCAGCACATCCGATGATCTGGATCTATTCTTTTCTCACTTGTGTTAGGACTATTTTGGATTGATCCATAATTATGTAAGTTCTTAAATATTTTTTTTGTAAGTTTGGATATTAACATATTTGTCAAGCTTTACAAAACCTGTTAATTTTTTTCTTCTTTATGTTACTTAGTGTATGACTTTATAGTCGTAACATTATATTCTTTCATTTTGAATAGGACCCGTATGTTTTCTCCGGCACCTTGCGGGTGAATATTGATCCGCACAACAATTGTACCGATGAGCAAGTGTGGAGTGTTATCGAACAAGCACATCTCAAATCCTTTGTACTGGAGCTACCAGGAGAACTAAACTACGAATGTAAGGAGGGTGGACAAAACTTCAGGTATATCTTCTGTGAAAGCTAAATGACAACCAAAGTAAATAACTGTTGCGCATATTTGTTACCACAAGTGAATATGAACATGTTTTATTTCCATCAAAAACTAAATCCAATCTGTAAAGCTATACATGTGTTATATATATATATATATATATATATATATATATATATATATATATATATATATATATTTATATATATTTGAATAAGTATTCCGCCATGTTATTATTATGTCATTATTCTCTGCAGCTTGGAATAAACGAGCACAATGTCAATAAATCTCTCAAGAAGTACATCTAAGCAAATCTTTGTGTACGTTGATGATTTTAAAATCTAGTGAAATAGCTCGATTACCGTTGCGTTCACAAAGAGAATTTTAACAAGCGATAGATGCAATGAAATATGTCCGTACTCCCATAAAGAATTGCTTCTCCAAATAGATTCGATTCAAAATTTTCGTCTGAATAGAGAAACCTGAGCTTCTTTCCAATTGTTTTTAGAGAAATTGCTTTTTGTTAATAATATGATATATTTGAACAACATAATGGAAAATAAATGTATTTATATATTGTGAATACATTAAACTGTTAAAATGTTATCACAAACAAGTTTTGACAATATATTAAATGGGCCAAAATTATCCGTTGTTTTAATAAGTCAAAATTACTGATTAAAATCATTAGATACATTTTGTAAATTTGTCCAGACAATTAATAACATCTTGTTTTTACACCTAGTTTGGGACAGCTACAGCTAATTTGCCTTGCAAGAGCTCTTCTGCATAAGACCAACATTCTCATATTGGACGAGGCCACAGCGGCTGTTGACATGGAAACAGACAATCTCATTCAGCGAACAATACGGGAAGAATTCAAGGAATGCACAGTTCTTACAATCGCCCACAGACTCAACACGATTATGGATTATGACAGGTAAGTCACGTGTGCATCTTGAATTTTTTAATCTCGCGTATTGTGTGTGTGTGTGTGTGTGTGTGTGTACTCTTAAAATTGTCAGAAGCAAAGATGGATTTATTTTAATACTGAATATACAGGCCTCTTTTATATTCCATCTAATTAAAATGTATACCTAAAATATATGTAATTAGAGGGAGAGTTTATTATTGTATGTGCCTTCCAGAGGCCACAGTGATGTCTACAATAAATGGACAAGTACATTATGCAAGGTATTTATGACCATGTATATAGGAGGTATACAATATTTTTAAAGATGGGACTGTAAAAGACCTACAATTTAATTGCCTTTCACAGGTGTTGGACCTTGATATTTATTTCTAAATTTAAAAATTTGCTTAGAGTTAGCTTGAAACAAATAAATATAACCGCTATAATGGTTTAAAATTCTTTTTGATATTAAATAATTTTTTATAAAAAAAAATACGTGTTGTATATCATAGCTTAGCTGCAATGAAATGTCCACCTTCGTTTCCCACCACGAAGATTAAATGGTCTATACATGTGTGTGTAGACAGGAGATCGGTTAAATACTACACTGTAATAAGAATGAACATACTTTAGGTTACACTGAATAAAATTGGTAAGATCTGACATTGAAAAAGTGCTCAGAAGCAATATGAATGATTTGCAGAAGATTATTTAACATTGTAGGGACCCGCAATCATTTCTGGTCCCTCTTTTCACATTTTGGAGGGTAGATGTCTGATGGTTTTATCCCTAGTCTGTTTTTGGTCGGCCGTCAACAAATGCGGGGCCCATCGTGCACAGTTTTGTTCTGGTCTTTAAATGATTCTTTAAAGTATTCAAACCAGATAACGAATTCATGTCCATGATAATGTAAATATCTTCCACTTTGTATGGAGCATTTTCACTAGCTGTTCCTTTAACAGTAGTTCCTCGTGCTCACCTTCTCATATAACGATTTTACAGTATGAAAGTCATCTGAAATACATTCCTTTTAAACGATGAAACCACGTCTGATTTTTAGGAAATGACAGTCAGTTTTGTCAGCAAACTTCGTTGAAGCTGGACTTTATAAGAGTCAGACAATAACCGAAATAGGGCTCGTATTTTAATGTATGCTCGTAACATAGCAGGACTGTTCTACTTCGACGACTATTTTATGACAATGTCATTTACCTATGTTACGTCGCACGCTTATGTCTGCAAACTGTAAACTCATTGATAAGTCGAGTCAAAATGCAATTATGATAAACCTTGATCTGGTGTAGTACAAAAAAGGTAGATCTTGGTTTATACTGTTTGTTCTATTGAATGCTTATTTATAACAAACTACACATACACAGATCTGTCAACGCATTATGTTAGAGCGGATCTGGGTCTATATCTAAATCAGATTTTAAGTATTATACTTAAACTGCCAGACTCATGAAAGTAAATATTCACATTTCTGTGTAAACCGCCAGATCTGGCGTAATGTTATTTTGATTTACCTAACTTCACCACTATTTTATTGGCAGAGAAAACGGAAAACACGAAAGGTGCGTCCTATCTATCGAGGTCCATGTTATGTAAAAATAGACAATAATATGACCTCGTTAAGTGGATATCAAAATACAAATACAAATATAAATGGCTGGCAATTCAGTCTCCGCTGATTGGATCTTCGTATTCGTACTAAACGTAGTGCAGCTTACTTAAAGTTAGGATCAATACAACCTTCTTCAATGAATCATTTGTGGTGATTGATTATAATTTTTGTCCGTAAATCCTTGTTTTTCTTGTCTTTGAGCTGAAAAATATATTTCTTCATTTCAAATGTGCGTCATTGTCGCTTTTTCAGAGTCATGGTTTTGGATAAGGGTCAGATCAGAGAGTTCGATTCACCAGCTATGCTCTTAAAGGACAAGTCTTCGATATTTTACGGTATGGCCAAAGAGGCGAACCTCGTTTCAGAGCTCAAAAGAGGCATCCTTGAGTGACAGCTTAGTCACGTATTTGTCTGGTGGTTTACCGTTATCTTCATGAATAAGTACAGTTTAGATAAGAAAGAAGGATCGAATAGATGACCTTGTAGTTTGTACTATCAACTCAATAAAATGGAATTTCACTTTAACTGTGTTCTATTAATTTTCTTTATGATCCTTACCATATTCCAAGAGGAAGACATTTTTCCATAAAGAACTTATTTTGTTCTATAATTTAACAAGCGTCTTGATGCTACATAACATTTTACCATGTTTCTTTCCCAAGCATTACACTAATCATTATATAGACGTTAGAGTAAACGTAGTATACAATGAAAATATAATCTAAGGATAAAACGGAACTATATTAGGTACAGCAAATAACAAAAGTATGACAAAGATTTAAAGAAATCCAAAAAAATATCTAAAACCACAGTCAGTGAGAAGAAATGTAAGTAAATATTTCTAAATAAACCGATAGTATTAACTTATTTGTATGCACAGACAGACAACATACAGGCTGTAAAGAAATTCACATTTCACCTAACTTCTGACTGAAAAGAGTCACCTGTGCTGGATCTGGAAAGATACATCAACAATGTATACCAGAAAATTTCTTGCAGGTATATATAAAAAAAACTTTTTAATTGCTCAGTGTTACATTAGTAATGTAGATATCTGCCTCGGCTTAGTGTTATCAAACAAAATTGTATTTATTCAAAAAACATTGTTCTGGACCTGTTGTACAGGAAAACCGCTATCAGACTATTCATTTATTATCTGTATCATGTATATTTATAATAATCACTGTGTATGATGTATACAACACAGATCAACACTTTATTAGACTAAGGGTGGACAAGACAGCCGAATTGCAAACTTCAATGTTGGACATTTTTCATAGAGAAGAAACGACACACCTGTGCCATTTATTTATATGACTCTCGATACACTGCCTGCAATACGATACATATCGATACGTAATGAACTTGATGGTATTTCCATCTTTGAAAGGTAGGCAGTACCCTTTTATCTATGTGCACGTACTGGTTGTATTCCGAGTATGCAGATTACAGATAGAGTTATAGTTATGACAAGAAAACAAAAATACTTTCAAACATACTACATGTACGTTTTCAGTGAGTTTTATTGAGCGTTTATATAGTTGTTGCTCCATTTAACTTATATTAGCCACCAGGCCCATGTTTTGCACGGCATGAATGATTTGAATTAAGACATCTTATTAACAATTTCATGTCTCACATAAACTTGGAAGAAATTATGATGCCATCTTCAAAATAGACGATTTAAAGCAATTTCCTCGCACAAAGAAAGCTTCGTCTAGAACAAATTCAGGTATCAGAATAAATATTAATTGCAACAAAATGTATCACAATCTACATCCTGTAGACGCCAAGAAAGAATCTGCTGCGTCCACATATAATTACATTTGTGAGTGATGGAGGAAACTATTGAAAACACTCAGTTATATAATGTTTTTTTAAAACAGATTTACACATGGTTTGAAACCTACCCCTGCCGACTTTATGCTACTTTTATTTACTCCATCAGCATCTTCATACACTGGTTAAATATTTCTGCATTAAAAGAAAAATTTCAAATTTGTTCTCCATAATTGTTTTAAGAAGACATTCTGCTAGGACTTTTTCAAACTAAGGACTTTACCCGTTGTCGACGAAAGAAGATAACAGTGGAAAAGAAGTAGGGGACAATGAAACCGTCTTAGTTCATAGGTTCACTGAATTACGTAACACTTCAAATTGTGTCTCTCTTTATGTTCCACTTTCTTAAAGCTCTACTGAATCAAAACCTTTTAAAGATATCGAATTGTGTAAGTATTATTATATTAATTATTTCTGAGAAATTTCTGTTTTTCATATGTGAATGTATATTTTTCTGTGCTTCGTTCTGAAGGGTCATATGCATAACCATCTTTGTCAGCATGGGGATGTTGGGAACCGATAGTTTTGGCTGTTATGTACAATTTTTTAGAGTTCACTGATATCATCTTGCGGATACATCTGCTCCTAACTAGGATTTTACACTAAAATAAACTTACTTTATTTGAATCTTCTGAATGTCATGCCAGATTTTTCGTATCGTTTCCATAATGGGGGTTTAGGTCACCAATTGTATAATCTGCTTGTGCAGACAGAGATATTAAAAATATCTGCTTCTTGATTTCATTTTTGTCCATTCTTATTTATTCAGTTTATCTTGTCCTTGGTATGGATAAATGGATTTGTAGCATATGATCTGCAGGGTTAAAGTGTTTAATAAACAAAATAAAAATTGCATTCTACTTATCTGTATTTAATTAGGCTCATTATCCTGCTCTTTATACATTTAATTTCGAATTAACGCTGAAAGTGAGACTTACTGTCATGCCGTTTATTTTTATCCAGCCATCATGTACGTCTGACTCGTAGGTAGCCCGTATTCTAAACACGCATTTGTAAAACTTCCTTCAATGAAAGCATCAATCTACGCAATATTATTTACTCAGGACACAATGTACCAATCAATTTAGCTTAGCAACCATTCATGTAATATTTGAAGTACTCAGACATGTAAATGGTTGCCTATGCAAAAACAGATGTAGCGATACGAACGGTTAAATAAAAACTGTATACTTCGCCGAGTACATTTTCATGTGGGACATTAAACTAATTTGCAGGACTTTTCGTGGATTAATGTTCAGGTGTGCGAATTCATACAAATATTACACGATTCACTCAATCTCACACCCCGACAGCATATCTATTTAAGAAGTTGACATAAATTTATGGCTTTTAAGAATGAGCTTTGTTTGGTTTTTTGTTTAAATTATATTAATAAAAATGATTGCTGTGACTGCAAATCCTGTTTCAGCTGAATTCTCTATTTAAAGAATAACAAGGCAAACTAATAATAATTAACCATGACTGCTAAACAATAAAATAGCTTACATCAGGTAAGATCGTTTTGTTTCGATTATCCATCGCTTGTATCGATATGTATATAATTACTTCAAAAGTATTGATTTATCGATATCACGATGTATCGTTTCTCCCCTACTGTTAAATGACTTATGTTATTCTCTGTGATATATATATATATATATATATATATATATATATATATATATATATATATATATATATATATATATATTATTTTCTACATGTAAACAGATATTGTCAAAAATGTACATACATATATACGCATACGCCAAACACACACACACATATGTGTGTGTGTGTGTGTGTTTGTGTGTTTGTGTGTGTCAGTGTGTCTGTGTGTATTTGCATGTTAACATGTTACCACCAGATTCAATATTCACTTGCTTTTACAGAGGTTTGATACAGTTACATTTTGTATACTAATTGGACAATATTTTCTTTCTCTTATCCCTTCAAATTATTAATATCTTATATTACCAATCACCTAAAATAATATATGAATATGTAAATTAATAGACAAATGGTATTTTAACAATTGGATGCTTTTACTCATTTTTCATTACTCAAATTTACAAATATGTATACACAATTACTACATGTTTTACCTTTTCTAATATACCCCCCCAAAAATAACTTAATTAGGTCATACCTCCATTAATGTACACATTCGTATTTTCATATACGGATATATATATATATATATATATATATATATATATATATATATATATATATATATATATATATATATATATATATATATATATATATATATATATATATATATGGGCTTATTTAAATTTGAAGTTGTGATTTGCAAACATAGTATGAATCACTGAAACATATGTTCTTATAACTGTCATTGTTCATACAAGCTTTTCCATGGACAACTGATGAATGTATAATATTTTTCTGACATGTAATAAAACTTCATTCCTTATCTTAATATGTCATATTTGGTTTTTCTTTGATAAATCTACAATTGTAGATACATGACGACAGTTGCAAGAAAAGGAAGATTTATCATTGTAACTCTTTTATTTAGTCCATTATATCAAAATAAATTATCTGATATAAAACTTGAAGTTTGTGTAGAATTTTAGACGTCCCTTTTTCGTTATCCATCCGACACATCTAATAAATTATAAATCAGCTTGTATACTTGGATACTATCACTCATTGATTCCACAGAAGACGCTAACCAATGATCGTTATGAAATGACATTTTTTTTACTTCATGATAATTTTAGCCACACTCAAACACTATGTCGAAATGATCATGCGCGTACGAACGCCGTCGCGTCTATATTCTAAATGTGACATTGCAAGACTGCTTTTTGTGATTGGAAAACAGGCTTCTTGGCCCGAGTCGTTTTGTAACGCACCTTTGAATTGGTGAAATATTTCAATCCGTGTTTCCTGCCTAAAGCTATAAATGTTTCTCCTGTCCTGATAACAGAGCAAGAGGTTGACTGTGTTGGCAAGTGTAATGGCACCCACACTCGTGTCGGTCGTACTATTTACTCCGATCTATCTAAGGTATGTCAGACCATCATTGGACAGAGGCAGAATCAATAATACAGCCTATCGAAGAGGAGAATCTATGTGGAGAGACAAGGATGGTTGAAGAGAGTCCTGCTGTATGGAGCCTGCGTGGAAGTGAAAGGACAATAAGTAGAGAGATGGCACTTATATTGAGTCAATTTGGTTAACAATCCAAATAGTCCTTTTCAGGGCACAACACGTTTCTAGAAAAGAGTGATACTGCTTAATCATAGTCATATGTATGATATATCTTGTGTGTTTATTTGTCTATGTTCCCACCACTACCACCACGGCACCCATAAAATATGTTTTGCCTATAAATACTTTTGTCCCACAAATACTTTTGTCTTTTTACACATACAAACTGTGTAGGTATATACACAATGTAGGTATATATATATATATATATATATATATATATATATATATATATATATATATATATATATATATATATATATATATATATATATATATACAGAGAGAGCTGGTCAAGGGCTAAACACAAGAACTTTACCATAGCCTATAAACTGTGAAGTCTAAGCCACAATCACATGTATTTAAATAAGGATAAAGCTTACATTTATTTCTCGAACTTTGTGATTTTTTTATTTTTTTTATTTTTAAGGTACTAAAAGAGTTACATGCAACATTTTAGTTTCTATCATGAACTGGTTTAAATGCAAACTTCAATACTGAATCAAAGTGTGTGTAGCATGAAATCAAGGTCACATTGACTGAGATTTTTTACGATGGCATAGTCCCCATTAAGATGTTTTCCTTCACCAAGTTTCACGATTCGATGTATGCAAATATTGATCAATGGTGCTAAGACCTTAACCAAGAATTTACAACCAATGTATGTTTGAAAATGTGGCTTTTTAAAAGATTGGTGAATATTTAATTGTAGTTATTTAACTTACAATTCGTTTTCTAAACTGAACGTGGGTGGTGTACTTCTAAGAACAAGCTGTAAAATGCCAATACAATTACTAAAAAAAAGAAAATTTTCATACAATACCTTCTTCATATCAGAGAAAAAAAAAGTATAATTTCAACGTATTCTTCCTCTATTTCTAAATTTTATTGCTTTTCTATGGAGTCATCTACCACTCATTTAAACCTCTAAAAGTAGAGTTTGAAAGTGTAAAATCCTTGTTACAACCCATCAGATGAATAAAACGTTTAATATGATCAGTATATTTTAAGTTTAAAAAAAAAACAATTTTATCAAACCTATTTCTATCCAGCCAATAACATTAGGATAGAACCCGCCTTCATAGTCATACATACACATAACAATTAATAATGGAGACGTTTCCCTAAACAGACACCTAATTTTTATTTGTTAATAACAATAATTATTTTGACAGAAATGATACATATGCTTACTTTGCTGTATAGATCATATGTAGAAACAACATCAAAACACCTTTATAAAGTCAATTAATTCACGGTATAAAATATTACACTTATTTGTGTAATATACATAATATATTGCCTCTGGTTCCCATTTTTATCTTTACACCTAACTGTAAGAGAATTAATACATTTTATTCTGCCAATTTGTGAGCCTAAGATATATATTTGTCAAAGGTTTTCTAAATGAACCCAGTCGTGTATTACCTCTATATTATTGTTATTCAGTAATTTGACCTTTCATGGATAATGGAATAATATACTAATCTGACCATGTATTTGCAACATGACCTGTATTAAAAATGTTGCAATAAAGTATATATAAAAGGAACCAATGTGTCTGCATTAGTAATCAATAAAGTCATTTAAATAATACATAACTTGCCATTTTTCCACTTTAAATTGTATGTAAGTTCATCATAAGAAATCACAGTACAGAAACTCGTCCATTATCCAGAAGCCGATTATTTGGAGTATTCGCCTGTATGGGGTGATGCCGTGTCACCTAAAATGTTTAATGTTACAATGGTTGTCAATAAATAAAACATATTGATAGATAAAAATGTAAACATACAGAAGACTGAAAGGAAGTAGAAGTAATCACAATCGAATATTATATATTACAATTATAATTATAATTGTATTATGTTTTTGTCCTACATAAATCAAATCTAATCACAACTGAATAAAGACCCATAACGGTCCTGTCAATTCCAATTTTTGATAACAGTCAATCTAATTAACACTGGCTTTACGATCAGTAGTCATTTAACAGGAGAAGAAAGCTTTTCACCTACCTGCACAGGTGTGAATACTGTCGTTGTCAGACCACATTACCTTGATCAAAAGACCGCATATAAAATGACCTTCCATCACACCTTTGTTATCATTTAATCATTCACAGTACATTTTTATTCTTAAAGCTGATCATCCAGACAATCGATTATCGAGATCAAATATATTATCTCCGAACCTCTTAGATAATCGACAGGTTTTGTATTTGATTCATCATCCGTGAGTTTGAAATCCCCGTTTGCATTCGTGAAAATAATATACCGTATGTAATCAGTTTTTAGGTCCAATCCAACGGCAAACTGTACAGACAGATCTGCCGTGGCATCATGTGCCGGCAAATCTGGGTCTTTGCAGTTTGTTCGGAGTAATCGATAGAACAAGCAACACAGATCCTGATCTGCAGGCGCATTATCGTGCATAAGATGAGTTATATGTTGCTTAAAATTGATTCAACATACAAGCACGTACATACGGTACTCATCAGCAGTCTACACTGAATAGTAAGGGTTAATATATGGAAATATTTAACAAAGGATGACAACGAAATGTTAGATCCTAATATTTCATATGTATGTAACAACTATGCTAATAAGATATCTGTAACTAAACCTAAAGGGTCGTTCATGTATTAAATAAAATTCTTTTACTTCGTGTGCTTGACAATTGGTCTCTGACTGAAATTCAAAAGAAATAGTAACTTTGTGATTATGACGGGGAAACAACATATAGTACAGAAAGTATAAAATAGCCCAAAAGACATGCAGTACCAGGTCCATATTTATGTAATAAATGTCATTGAAATCCCATGTGTTTTATTTCATGTGTCTAATATTGTATCTTCATTGTACATATTCAGTAAATGTATTCATTTTAATATTTCTTGCTGTTTAGTAAACATGAGAACTTTCAAATCACTTTGTAGTCTCCAATCACTGTTCTCAGAAGTCTATATCTACAAGATATATTTGAAAGCCAGATGGTGTATTCCAAGAGGAATTTTTTTTCATTTATGTACCGTAGCTGATCTTTATACTGGTCAATGCAAATAAATAATTGATATCGCTCTGTATCAGTGCCGATAATTTGGTACCTCTTTTATACGGTGTTTGACTGTACATATTTGTATTTTACCCCTAAGCCTATGGGCTAGTATACATAACATAATGGTTTCAAGCACTTGGCCCTTTTGCTTAATATTCATGACTTAATAAGGTCCATCTTTCCTAGTCAAGGTTCTTATATTTTAACCTATCTTGACCTTAACAGATCGATCCAATACTTCAATGCTTCGGACCAGTGAATTTCATTGGATGCGGCAGCCACATCCATTGAAGATCAAACGAAAATCAAGATAGTCAAATTTGAACATTGCTACTGCATGATCGAGAAGAGGGGAGAACGCAGCTGGAATAGGACCATAAAAAAACTATTTTCAACTGCCGGTCTGTGTTTGCACAAATACATTCTATTCCTGAAATACGCATGAACATGGCTTCGCTCTGCCGCGTGGTCATGATTTCTATGTTAAAATTACAAAGTATCCATTTAAAAATCAATTACCTCCATAATTTTGGGCGTTTGTTTAATGCGTCGCTGTTACACTGCTGATTAGTTGCCATAATACACTAAGGGATGCAAAGTATAAAATACAATAGAAACCTCAATTACAAAGCACTGAAATATCTGATCAATCCGCCAAGGTGTAAATATGTTAACATAGTGTATCATGGCAACTAATCAACTGTTACACTGTTGATTAGTTGCCATAATACACTAAGGGATGCAAAGTGTAAAATACAATATAAATCTCAATGCCAAAGCACTGAAATATCTTATCAATCCGCAAAGGAGTAGATATGTTAACATATATTAACCCAGGCTAGCTAAGACGGCTAGGGTCAATCTAACATATGTTTTAATATTAGTTTAAGAAAAATTCTTCGTAAAAATGTGTTAAGATATGTTTATGCAAAACGTAGAATTCTCACACATTCTCTCTTCCGCTGTCAAATCTTTAGCTTATTAGGTGTGTAGTTTTGCACCTTGTATATTTGGAAGCAATTCAATCTTGCACTTAGTCCGCTATCCCATGTCCAAATATAAGTGAATGCTTTTGTAAAACACAGCGGAACGTAAAGAAGTTTGGTATATCAATCACTGAACGATATGATAGGAAATGACAAGAGGTTATGTACCAACACCCCGTGATGGGGTATAATTAATGCTCCTGCACCATAATATTGTATTATCTTCAATCCATTGTATATGATAGACGTCCTGCGAGATCGATGAGTTGAGATCGATAGCAAGGTCACCCATAGGTAAGAGAGCTCTAATTATTTAGGCAACAAGTAATAAGATAAGCGGAAGTAGCAGCAATGCAAGAATGAGATATCCCGTGTCCTAGGACCTTACTTAGCATCCCCTAAAATATTGTTCCTGCTGCTTGTGCTTAGTGTATTTTATCCTGGCCTTGGCAGAGGCGGTGCGGGTATACATTTTGTTTTATTTTTATATTACTGAGTGCATTGACCGTCAACAGCGACACTAGTTCTTCCAGATTACAAAGATTCGCCTACTTTAATTTTTATCTCTGCCACTCCTATTTATTTTACTGACAATGATTTGATATCGAATAAAGATATAAATAAAACGTATATCACGTGATAATATATTTTTAAATACTATTTCTCCGATATGAATTGTTATTATATGTCTGAAAATCATTTCTTACGAGACCCGCTAGTGCCTGGCGATAATATTCCAAAGTGCTCAACTGTCGGTGAACAATGTCCATCTAGTGGATGTCGATATGTATGCTAGCTATGGTTGATGAAACTACTTTACTAGGAGCAAACATTTTGGCAAATTCCGTAGGTGCCAGAAATATTGTAAATATACTATAAGCAGCAAAAGCAAATGGAAACACAGCATAACCTAAAACATAAACTCATGGTGTTGAAGATGCTTACAATGAACCATATGCAAGAACATTTGAGCATTAGGTTCCGCTCTATAGTAAGTATTTTTTTTTTCTGATGGACGGGCTGGAATTCGCTGAAGTTATTGGCATTGGAAAAATACAGAGTGACATGCCGCTACGTTAATGTTATGACTTAAGACGAAAATTTCTTAACATGTGGTAATTACGGAATGTTGACATGCCTCTACGTCAGTTTAATGTGCTATGACGAACATTTCTTTACATGTGATAATTACGGAAACTTTACACTATCTAAATTAGACACCTGTATCTTCCTTGTGCATGACAAATGAATGTGAACTAGCACGAAGTACACTACATCAAGCAGTTGTTTAAATATGGTCCATAAACATTGCAGGAGTAGACAATACTATCTTCTGAAAGTGAAATAAATGAATTTAAAAACAAATATTTCACAGCGGCAAAATCTTAGCTATTTGGATTCGATTACCTTTGCTTTGACGTCTAAGAAGTGAAAATTATCAGAAAAGGCTATCAGTCTTGCCAAAGATGCGCATCTCATGCTATTTAAAGTTTTCTTATTCAGGCAGTTGAGTGCGGTTTTGTTAATGTTCAGCTTCATGTATCAACTTGGCATCATACATTTTTGCAGGACCGTGACCGTCGGAAGGGTATTTTCTTTACCCATAGAGGGTATGCAGTTACAACTTAGCACTGACATAGCTAAAGGTACGACTGTGGTTAATCTACCTATAACTGCAATGCCAGGAGCTGGTAGAGGAAAGTCATATTTCCGTTGGTCAGAATGTTACCACGTGATCAAAATGAATTGCGTTTATTTTATTTCTGTATGAACTGTAAGGAGAACTACTTTTCTAAAAATATCCATGTCTAATAATAGAGTCAGGTATAGAATAATAGATAAACACTGCCAGTGAAGGCAGACACGAAGTAAGCAATAAATAAAAAGAACATATTTACAAAATATTTTTAACACTGATTGAATATATTTAATCTGAAAGATTAAACCAACAGATACTTCTTATCTTTGATGAACAAAATCATTCTCTCTTTGTCTAAATTTGTGAAAACTATGTACAAAAATGTTTGAAGTGCGCTAGGCCACCAAGATCACCGGTATACGGTGGAATTATAGCTATCCAACGCTTTGCTTATCAGATATATTTAATGCATGACGATACTAAAAAATTTAACCCATCCATATTTGACGAGCTTTTCGAAGTGAAAAAAATAACACAAACTGAGTTTTCATTTAGTTTAGATGAACCAACACCAGTAGAGTTCTCAGTTGATTACCAGGATGACTACAAATCAAAACTTGTCCAATCACGTAATGGGGAAGATCTCTTAAACATATATGAACAGCGGTACTCAAAATCAACCAAGAACAACACTCATTGGGGCTACAACACTTTCACTGGTAGATTTAATCATTCATTCAATAATCATAATAAATGATCTATAAAAATAACAATAACCAGTATACTGGACAGAATATGACATTTTGATTATGCAAAACAAGTCATTCATGGAGACTTAAATTCTAAGGAGGAAACTCCTGAAAAGAGAATTTATGCAACTGGTGGTCAAAACTGCCCAGTCAGGTCAGTAAAATACTACCTTACACGCATTAGTCCAAGGGCTGAATCACTGTTTTGTCACATTGATTAAACTGCTTTTGAAATCCTCAATTGTGTCAAATATGGTATACCACAAGATGTGTTGGACTGACAATTTAGCAGTTTTATGCCTGATACATGTATATGCAAAACTGCCCATATATCTGCAAGATATACTGCTCACTCTCTTCGAGTTACAGCTTTGAATGCAATGACAGACTCCAACATTTATTCCAGCTACATTATGTCTCTATCTGACCACTCCATTGAACTATCATTGACAAACTACACAAGGCCCAGCATTCAACATAAACAACAAATAAAGTAAAAGTCTTTCCAATGTATGTTCAAATGTAGCATTGTCTGCTCATGATACTTCTGCAGTACTATTTCATGCAATTATACAGGCTCAAATGACCTCAACAAATTCAAGCGGTAATACTCAATAAACTGTTAAAATGACCTTTGCAAACCTGATGAGTACAAACAGAGTAAATGTTACTGAATCTGCTTAAAATCATATATAGGCAATATTACGTAACAGTATGAACTCTATGACAGGTTTCATTACACAATCCACTTGTTATTTTAAAAACTGCACCTTCCAGTTTAGTTCCAACTAGAAAAGTGCAAACAAGTTAAGGAAACACATGATCTTCAAGTTACGTGTCCCATGTCAACTTTCCAGGCTAGAATAATAATTTACAAATCATCATGTATAACTCCTGGCTTTTATTATATGGTAATTTCCAATGAATAATTATAGTCAAATTAAGAAAATGCATAAAAAATAGTTAGCTAGAATTGCAAATATTAAAATACTAAATAAATGAATGTGTCATACAATCTTTCATTTTTATTGTGATATAAATAACTCTTAACTTCTTACACCAAGAGGATTTGATGTGGACGAGTGGTCTCAAGCGCTCTCCGTTACGGATCACTGTCATCTCACCTCTAACTGCGTGAGTTTGTGTCTCGGATTCAGCCAATGTGGGTATGTAAGAAAGCTTGCCAGTAGCTTCTCGTGGGTCGGTGGTTCTTTCTGGGGTTTTCCCGGGTTCTTCCTCTACCATTAATACTGGCCGCCATTTATAGCCTATCTTTTGCTGAAAAATGTCGTTGAACTCTACAAAAATAACAACCAAGAGAATTCTATATCAGCATTTGCCTCTGATTGCATCTGTTATTTTGTGTGTCTGTTTTTTTCCTACACCGATGTCACAATTTGATGAGATGGGTCAGGTTAAGAACTATTGACACTAAAGAAATCATGGAATAACTAGAGACGCAATTATTTTAAGAACTGTGTATGTCTGAACAAACAAAACTGATCACATACTTTCTATAACCTGACCTCATACATGACATCACGACTGTACATATTGAGCTTCCATTTTGAATACACATGTCCATTAGGGTAAAATATTTTAAAAAATCACGGTAGCATTGTTCGAATTCCTTACATGGGCTTCCATTGGTTGAAAGACTGGTATTATGATGACCTTATTACGATCAAGCAGGATAACCCCAAGTGCTATAAATAACTACCTAACAGAAAACTCCATACTTGTATTACAACACTCAATTAAGTTTTCTGTTTTTTAATGATGGAAACAAAATAACATAATCAATAATTAAAATTTCAATTTTAAGAGTTTAACCTTGTTTTTTCTCCTGAGTTTATCATAGTTTAAACTGTCAGTTGTCGCTTCACACAGCTTACATAACGCCTGCGGGCGTTGTTTGCTTTGTGAGTCGGCAAATGACAGTATATACCACGATTAACTCAGAAAAAAAACCGTTAAACTCTTAAGTAATTGACAACGCTTGATCCTTCTGAATAACGAAGCCACTGATTTTTATACACTGTTTGTACAAGTACTAGAGCTATGGCATAAAGCTCTTGAGAATGATGTTGATCTGGCAATTATTCCTTTAGGTGACACATTTATTGGTCAACCTCTTGATGAGGTCACGTTTGCTCGTAGTTTTGATCAATCAACAGATATGTGATCACAGTGATCTTCTTTATGCGCCGCATTCTCTCTATTCTAAACATGGTAACAAAAGACAACCTTACCTCGTCGAACAGGAACAGTATCATGAGATCTCCTGAAATATTGTTTCTATATATTGTGCTACTTTGACATAAAACAGTTTTAGAATGTATTCTTTCATTTCAATACAAACACCTAGCTGGAGACTAGATCGTGATTAATCCACTTGTAACTGAGAAGAAAAAAAAACGGATTCTATTTCTCGCATGTACAGTTGCCAGAGCTATGGCAAAACAAGCTCACTAGAATTATGTTGAACAGGAAATTATTCTTTTAGCTGACACATTTATTGGTCAGTCTTTTCACCTTTCCTCCTGGTATTTATCAATCAACAGTGATCTTCTTGCTACCCATTCTCTCTATTCTAATCAAGGTGACAAAAGACAATAACTCACTGCCGAATTGGACCAAGATTAAGAGATCTCGAATTTTAAGAGTGCTGTAAGTGAATAAGAAAATGGGGCCCTTAGAAGAAGATGGAGATTACCTGAGTTTATTTTGTAAAAGCGGCCATTGTTTGTTTTATGCAAAGGAATTTGTGATATATTTCATTTTTAGTTATGTATCAGCATTCAACCAAAGAAATAAAGCCAATGGTAAACATTTTAACAACATATCCGAGTGATGAGTGATCAGTAACCTATCATGTTGTTGTTACCAGCTCATATAGACAGGACGTTCTTCGTGTAGCCCATGACATTCTCCTGGTTGATCATTTAGGGGACAATAAGACTTATTTATGTAGTGGTCACAACTACATAATGTTTCTCAATACTGTACATATGTCCACACCTATCCAATGGTAGGATTACCCGGAAGAAGAAACCAAACAACAAACAGATGCCTACGGCTAATTTGCAACCCGCTCCTCTGTTTGACGATCTTTCAAGTGGAGTAATGTAGGTCGCTTACCAAAGACGAGGTCATGCAACACTTATTTGTTGATTGTTGACATAATGTTTGCGTCCAGAAACTTCCAGAGGCAATTAATGTTATTAAAACTAAAACCATGGTAAAGGATTTTCTATTAACAATATATTACATTTGTTGGCCTTCCTAAACCTGCCCAGTCTAATAAAGTGACAAATTTTATGTCTGTACTTTTTCCAGCAAATTAGAAAGGAGATGGGCATACTTTCAGTTTAAATCATCTCTACATGAGAGTTAAGGAGCTTTTGAAATGATCTCATGAAACTATGAAAAACATGATGGACAGAATAATTTCCTAAATGTGTGTGCAAAAATACCCTATGAAATATATCAAAAATGTTTATACTCAAGAACCACAAAATATATTGCCCTGCATTACCAACATCAGTTTGATATGGTAAAATATATTTGAATGATTACTTCTTTCTGTTTCTCATTTTAGTAGTGAAAACTTTTAATTATTTTCAAGGTTTTATGGACTTTACACATTTTCAGTTCATATAAAGCTTGATTAAAAAATCAAAGATAAACGTTAATTGTATCAGTTTCTATTCTTTAAATTGCAATATTTCTTGATATGAATTTTAGTTTAAAGACCCAGGAAAAAATTGCGGACTTTTTTATTTTAACCTTGTTCACTCTTATAGCCATGTAATATTATGAACTGTTATTGTTGTTCTATACCTTGCGCCAAACAGCCTACAGTGTTACAAATCATCGGTCTTGTAAAACGTCAGTAGCCGTATTGGACAAAAGCTGGTCTAACGAGAACGTTGCAGTTTAAGTTTTAATGTCACGTGTCGAAAATTCCAATTTCTCATGTTAAATCGAATTCCGCATCCTTAAAGTTACATCACCAAGGTCAAGATTTGGGATATATTGTGTTGAATTGTGTAGCGGTGGTTAAAATTTAAATGACCTATGACTAGAATTCAATGTTCACATGCCGAATCAAAATTTTTGTGTTGAAAGTTCCATTTGATACATCGAGTATTTAGATTTCAACTGTTGTTCAAAAATGTATAACAATTGCTGATTTATTTATAGATTTTATCTAACATGATTCGATGAGAATGCTGCAGTTGAAATTTCCATGTCGTATCTCGAGAAATCAAATTTCACGTGTTGATTCAATCGGCTTCACCTTAAAATTCCGTTGTTTTGGTCGAGATTTTAGATTTTAGCTGTTGAATTGTAAAGCGGTGGATGGAAGTTTTATTTCATATATCGAGTATTTAGATTTCCCAGCGTCGATTGGAACTTCGATTTTAAGATTAGCCTTTGAAGTGTACATCGGTGATTAAAATTTTAAAGCTGCACATCTTGACTCACATTCATTGTGCTTATACGTCCTTTTCGTGGATCGAGTTTTAAGATTTGCTTGATCTCACTCATGTATTTTTGTTTGTTTTCATTTGTTTTTCGTTTGAAGGTTTATATTAGGCAGGCGTATGCAACATTAAATTTATGAATAAAACATTCATTTGTCCCTTGCACTCAAATTTAGTTCTAAAATGACATCACTGTCACAGGATGAAGCCGGGATGGGATTGGATTAGTGAAGACACCGAAAGCAATCACGTTAATAAGATGTTGTTTTTTATAAACGCAATTTAAATATAAACAAATCTGACACCATTATAAACAAAAGATAAGGAAAATTATAAAGTTCCTAACATGGAACTATCAACAACAAGTAACTCAACGAAAAAAAAACAAAGGATGATTTTAACGAAAGGAATTTTAAACTAACTTGGATAACGTCTTATCACCCGATCAACAAATACAAATATACGTATGAATTTACGAATATATTGCTCGTATAACGAGACTGAGATGTAAATACCGTTAAGTTTGATTATATCGTTCATATAACGATTTAGCAATGTAAAGGCATGTAATTTATGATTTTATTTTTCATATAACGATTTCGATATGTAAAAGTTATATTTTGAATTTATGGTTCATATAACGATTTTAATATGTAAATGTGAAATTATGAATTTATCGTTCAAATAACTATTTTGATATGTAAATGCGAAATGTTTGCTCAGATGGCAATAGCAATAACATGGAACACGTATTATATAACTATCGTGGCGCCCATTTGACGCCCAAGATGTATCTCCGGTTTCACCCGCTCTAGTCAATGATCAAGGAGTCACAATGCATGGTCCACTTCTCCCTGTCTGTTAAAGGATATCTCGAGAGCCCTCAAATTTAACACGGACCCGATGGTCACGAAACCTTGGTCCCTCGCATCGAGAACACCAGTACACTCTTCCGAACCAACGTCACCAGACACAGGGTATACTTCACAAGAAACCACACAGAGGTCTGCGACTTCACATCACGCAACCATATACATAAGGCAGCACCCAACCATACACAAGGCAGCTAAAATTAAAACAACTAAACCGTGTAATACATATGACACGGTTAAGTACGTCTACATTCATATATGTTGCGCATGCGTGCACATGAATTAGTTACCCATTTACATTAAACGTTCAATGCATGCAGCGTATAATTAAATTCAATTTGTCTGTTCAGTTAAAATGAACAGACTATAGTATTTATAATATCATGGCGCTGTATAACCTAGGTATTTACTCTGTAGAATCGAGAATAAATTAAAAAATATCTGATATATGAAACAATTATGTCATATAAAACGAATAGCGATAAGAATATAATCTTAAATTTAAATACCTCTACAGCTGAAGATTTTACCTCCGGAAAGTAGTAACCTTCCTGACAAGACTCGTTGTAATGTAATGTTTACAGAGAATTTGCTCTATAATATACACTAGCTGTGAGAGATATGCACATCTAGGTACTTAAGCTTAACGTGCATTCAATTTGCAAATGCAGCATAGGTTGAGTCGCGCTCAGTATTTCGAAATAACTAGAGCCGATACAAAAAACCACCCTCGGGTGACGCTGTACGCGGCAGCGAAACCCGAGTACATTTTTGACCACATATACATATTGATACCAGTCATACACAATTCGGTGATAATAATCATCAGCCATAGTTATGGTATGCTGAGAGATTTACCATTGAGTCTATATGGTGTTTGGACGTTTCATAAATGTATTGAGGATAACGATAGCATATGACGGACAAAGCCTGAAGTATTCTCAGGTATTGCACAGACAACATCGGTGCTGACAAAACTGAAGGTCATCTGGTATCACAAGAATATCGCACGCAGTTCAAAGGTCAGACTGATGCACTCATTAGTGATCTCCATATTTCTCAATGCCTGTGAATCATAGACCATAACAGCTGACTTATAGAAAATGATACAGGCCACATAGATATGTTTCAGAACGATCCTCGGCATCACATACAAAGACTATGTAAATAATGAAGAAATACGGCAGAGGATTAGACAAGCTATTGGGCCTCACGATGATCTCCTGATCACAGTAAAAAGAAAAGGTAAACTGCAATGCTATGGGCATGTCTCATAAATCATCAGACTTGCCAGGACAATCCAGCAATGCACTGTACAAGGAAGAAGAAAGAGAGGCAGGCAGAGAAACAGGTGGGAAGATAGCATTCGAGAGTGGACAGGCTTGATATTGAGCAACTCATTGATAAACACAGAGAATTTAGAGGAATGGCGGATGCTGACTGTATGGAACTTGTACTGTGCCCCAACGGTGATGAAGACTACGGGACTGTTGATGATGATGATGATGATGATGATGATGATGATGATGATGATGGCGTTATCTTTTTATCATCGATATTAAAGAGAAACGAATAACAACAACAAGCAGCCACTTTGTTAATAAATAATACGCGCCGGTTTACAAGAGCGACCTCTAGCAAGGATATTCTTAGTAATTCTCGACCTGTGAATTGTTATTTTCAAACTGTAAAGGCATAAAAGGTTGTGGCGCCTCACAAATGAATGATATATCTTACTAATCGATATTATTTTGAATGTTTAAAGGGGGTATTCTTATTGGGTAATGTACGTTTAACCAGAAACATAACATTTCACTATACAAAAATAGCAATTTATCAATTCTTATAAGCAAAATGAACGACCCAAACACTTTTTTTGTAATTCAACAGATACAATCTCAAACCTTGACATACAAAATGGAACTTTCGACATGGACATTCTCGACATATGACATTAACACTACAACAACCGCTGTGTAATTCAATAGATACAATCTACAAGATCGACAATGGATATTTCAACCAACGCTGTGTTTGTCGACAAATGAAATCTAAATACTCGACATATGAAATGGAACTGTCAGCACAATGAATGTGAATCATATGTTAAATTGAAATCCTCGACTTACAACTTTAATATTTCAACAACCGCTGTGAAATTCAATAGATACAATCTAAAAGCTCGACAATGGATATCAGAATTTCAACCAACGCTCTTTAATTCAACAGATAAAATATAAATACTCAACATATGAGATGGAACCTTCAACAAGAACAGTTTAATTCAAAACGTGAATTAAGAAATCTCGACATATGACATTGAAATTTCAACTACCGACGCAATCAAAAACCTCGATAATAAAAATGAAACTTTTAACTTTGTGTAATTCAACAGATACGATCTAAAATATCGATATAGAAATTGAATTGGAACTTCAAGGACAAGCAATTTGTTTCAACACCTGAAATTAGAATTCTCGACATATGACTTATAATATTTCAACATCCGCTGTGTAATTCAAAAGATACAGTCTAAAAACTCGACATTGGATATCGAAGTTTCAGCAAACGCTATGTAACTGAACAAATGAAATCTCAATACTTATCATGGAAAATGGAACTTTCAACACAATCAGTTTGATTCACCACGTGAATTAATAATTCTCGACATTGAAATTTTAATTAAAAAAACAGTCTAAAAACTCGACCTGAAATATAAAATAGAACTTTAAGGACAAGCAATTTGATTTAGCACGTGAAACTGGAATCCTATACACTGAAATTTCAATCGCTGCTGTGTAATTCAAATAACACAGTCTAAAACCTCGATATGGAAAATGTTTAAATACAATTTATAATTTTATTCAACACGTGAAATTGGAATTCTTTACATATGACATTATAATTTAAACTGCAACGTTATCATTGTAATTGCTTGTGTCCGCTACGGCGCCTCATATCCTACATAACCCTTCTACAAACCTTGCACTTTCTTGCGGGAACTAACTTTTTCGTCTGATTGTTTTTTCCCAAAAGGTCACAGAGAGTACAAGTTATAACAAATGTCTGAAATAATTATTTCATCTGATTTATTTCAATTGCACAATGTAATTATTGGACATTTCTCTAAAAATATTATATTATTATATTATATTATATTATATTATATTATATTATATTATATTATATTATATTATATTATATTATATTATATTATATTATATTATATTATATTATATTATATTATATTATATTATATTATATTATATTATATTATATTATATTATATATTGTATTGTATTGTATTGTATTGTATTGTATTGTATTGTATTGTATTGTATTGTATTGTATTGTATTGTATTGCATTGCATTGCATTGCTTTGTGGTGTGGTGTGGTGTCGTGTGGTGTGGTGTACTGTACTGTACTGTACTGTACTGTACTGTACTGTACTGTACTGTACTGTACTGTACTGTACTGTACTGTACTGTACTGTACTGTACTGTACTGTACTGTACTGTACTGTACTGTACTGTACTGTACTGTACTGTACTGTACTGTACTGTACTGTACTGTACTGTACGGTACGGTACTGTACTGTACGGTACGGTACGGTACGGTACCATATCGTATCGTATCGTACCCTACCCTTCCCTACCCTACCCTACCCTACCCTACCCTACCCTACCCTACCCTATCCTATCCTATCCTATCCTATCCTATCCTATCCTATCCTATCCTATCCTATCCTATCCTATCCTATTATATTATATAATCTTATATTATATGATATTATATATACAGTATGTTAGGTCGTACAGTTATTCATCGATCAGCAAATAAAATCGAATTGATAACTTGCGATAAATACTTTAATACATTAATAAAGTAAATTAGAGACAAACAGTTATACATATTGCTATGAAAGATATGCAATATATCAATTTAAATTATACAATTTTATATAATGCACTGGCTTTAAGTCCATTAGGATACAAAGTATCTAGCTTATGAATCCAATAAGTTTCTTTTATGAGTCTGTTCATGTCACCATGCACAATATATATTGGCATGAAAGAAAAATCGAGTAAAGAGTGATTATTAGTGTTAAAGTGTGTTGGAATATTAGAGGAAAACATAGGATCTCTATACTTTCTTATATCAAAGCGATGACTATTCATTCTTTTAGAAACTTGTTGAAGTGTCTGTCCAACAATAAATACTTTAATACTTTAATTAATTATTTTGATTATATCTTTGCATTGTTTTGAAATATATATACAATAATATTATGGAATTCGCAAATTTAAATTCACTGAAACGTTCTGTATCCATTAAAACTTGCATATATTTTCGTTTGAAACCTGTATCGATCACTCTTGAAAACGACAAATCTCTTCCGTTTAATCGTGAGTTACGAAATTTTGACGTCACACTTTGAACGGAGTTTCAGGCTCAAATTCGTTAGGTTGATTTTGGCATTAAATGTCCCATATATCCGGTGATTGTTCCTTATTTTGAGTCAAGCATGTATTTAGGACATATGCAGAGTGAGGTCTACAAATATCATGACATGCTTATTCATGTTCAACTAATCCTAGATAGAACATACACTAAGGGACGTTTGTCTGAGTTTTTCTTCTAAAAAGACATTACAAAGATATAAGCAATACATCAAAGAAAAAATGTTTAAAGTTTTAATCGATTTACGTAACTGCCTGAAGCATATTTGTGTGAGGCTATGTTGGTTTATTTATTATCTATTTTTGTGATTTATAAAAGTGATGCACATATCTCAAAATCATATCTTGAGACAGGATGACTCATACCTATAAAATTATCTCTTGAGACAGGATAACTCTTACCTTTTCTGTGCCTGACAGAGATATCTTTCTCTTACTTGCGTGGGTGCTGAATGGTTGTTGCTGTTGTTATATAATTTAACGCCATTTGTCAGCACAATATAGGCCATTTATGGAGGCCAGTATTAATGATGGAGGAAGAACCCGGGGAAAGCCAGGAAATAACCACCGACCAACGAGAAGCTACCGGCATGCTTTCTCACATACCCACATTGGCTGAGCCAGAGACTCGAACTCATGCAGACAGAGGTGAGATGGCAGTGGCCGTAACGGTGAGCGCTTTAAACCTCTCAGCTAGTCGGGGCCCTGGTTGCTGAATTTTAGAACTATTCATTTCTGCAAACGTAAGCACTGAGGTCTGTGATAAAAAAAAATGGCCTGCAATGTAATGGCTTCCATAATGGTATACATCAGTTGTCGTGACAATAGACGCTCCAGACTACTTGTGCAACCTGGTTAATACTTAACGATAACTGTCGTGGCAATAGACGCTCTTGTTTATTTATTTTGTTGTTGCTGTTAAAGGTTTAAAGCTTTTTTAAGCACAAGATAAACTATACATGGCGGCCAATATTAATGGTGAGGAAGAACCCGGGAAAACCCAAGAAAGAACCAGCGACCCACGAGAAGCTACCGACAAGCTTTCTCACATACCCACATTGGCCGAGCCCGAGACTAGAACCAACGCAGACAGAAGTAAGATTGCAGTGATTTGTAACGGTGACCGCTTTTGATTACTTGGCCACTCGGGACCCCGCCTTTTTATTTATTTTACCTTGTAATTGCTGCAGAATAAATATTAGTGCATACATTACAGATCTGGCTCGACCGCAGTGTTTGTATATAAAACATCAAGGTAAAACAGAAAGTTCCCCTAGTACAGTACACTTAAATGCTGTAAAGTACATTTCCAAAACTTGCTAAACATGAACAAGCTTAATTGATAGTCGCCTTATATTAAAGCCATAACACATGTTTTCTTCCAGCTAATTTACGTTAGGTATTTCCCATGTCACTTGTTTAAACTAAACGTAGATTCTTCAGTTGGTCAGGTATGTATGTATGTATGTATGTATGTATGTATGTATGTATGTATGTATGTATGTATGTATGTATGTATGTATGTATGTATGTATGTATGTATGTATGTATGTATGTATGTATGTATCTATGTATGTATGTATGTATGTATGTATGTATGTATGTATGTATGTATGTATGTATGTATGTATGTATGTATGTATGTATGTATGTATGTATGTATGTATGTATGTATGTATGTATGTATGTATGTATGTATGTATGTACGTACGTACGTACGTACGTACGTACGTATGTATGTATGTATGACTTTATTTCCTCTTCAACAGAGATTACATCAGATTAATCATATTCAGGATAATACAAAATCATGAAATATAACAGAAAAAAGTATATAGAAAAATTTGAAACGTATACCAGTGTAATTATCAATGTAGTTCTTTCTACATGACATATGTGCTTATGCATACATACACATACATACACATACACACACATATATAAATGTTCACACATACACATACATATATATATATATATATATATATATATATATATATATATATATATATATATATATATATATATATATATATATATATATATATATATACAAACACATATATACACATATACACACACATGCACACATCTATACATATATGTGGAACAACATGAAACCATTCTCAAATGAAAAAAGATAGCAAAAGGTGACACTCTTATGTTGTATGAGCCAGAGAGCATTATATCTCTGTGATCTGTCATACAACAAAATTGCGGAATTTAACAACAACAGGATGGTCTTTTGTTTATGTTTGTTTTTTTTAAAATTAATTAATTTATTTATTTAGCTTAACTACTTATTATTGTTGTTATGTTATGACATGTTGGTTGAGAGTAGGGCATGCATTTTATTGTAAAATGAGGTTCTGCTTTTTTTCACCAACATGAGTTTTTCCCATACATCATCGTCGATAGACTGTACCCTACACTGGCTATCAATTCGATACATAATCAAGCACAATTTTTTATATGTGCTGTTTCACTGACAGACTCCAGTCCAACATACCTATCCGGCCTCACCCATGTGTAGACACCAGTAAGATACGTACGCTCCTCTTCTGACAATCGTATACTCATTGATCCCACAATGAAAACGAAGTCATATGGACAACGTTCTTTTGCATACCAGGGCCCGGCAATGTGGAATGAATTGCCCATT
Organism: Unio pictorum; assembly: GCA_030141615.1. Classification (NCBI taxonomy): domain Eukaryota; kingdom Metazoa; phylum Mollusca; class Bivalvia; order Unionida; family Unionidae; genus Unio; species Unio pictorum. The sequence goes on along the minus strand of JARLTB010000156.1, from coordinate 8,668,091 downwards.
GAAATTAGACACAAAGACACGTTGGTCCCTTTTAAGAGTGCTCTTAAAACAAACCTTTCTCGACTGCAGGAAAAACCTTAGAGACCTATAATGCTTTGTATCTTATATGTTTTCAGCATGTTTTTATGTTTTCCAATCCATTGGGTTTTTCTGGTTTTTTTTCTGTAGTGTAGTCATATATATCATTATAGATGTTGTAAAGCGCTTAGAGCATCTAAAGATTAGGCGCTATACAAAGTCCTCATTATTATTATTATTAGTAGTAGTAGTAGTAGTAGTAGTAGTAGTAGTAGTAGTAGTGTTGTTGTTGTTGTTATCAATTCATAAGTATCTGAGTAGAGAAAATACAATATAACAACATTGGTTAAAGCATTTATAACTAATCATGTCTGATTCGCTTGTTTTAAGTGTTTTGATTGGCTGATAATTCGGTCGTTTACTCCCATACTCAGTCACGCAATAAAATAACTCGCGCGCACGAGACAGTTATTAGTGACAGTTTACTTAGTATCCCATGATGTGAATGAATAAACGAAGGTGTATATTCGGGCATTTAGCATTGCTAGAGGGCAGGAATGGCCATATAAACGCCAAATGGTTCGAGCTTAGCAAAAGACTGCGTTCATTATAAGAAACGCTTAAGTCGGTAAAGAAATAAGTGCTAAGAACAAGAGAGATTCTGTCTCGAATATAACTTCGTTGAATGCGTTCGTAGGCGGATATATTGATACACGTTGAGAAGGATAACAACAAAGACATGAACGATATGAAAAGGTACTCGATGGATGGGCCGTGAACCAATTGATGTTTAAATCACGGCCAATGGGATATATAGATGGTGAGATAACTTCTACAAACAGAGCGATAACTGAATATGTACGCAAAGCTTAGTAAGCAACAAGTACTTTGTTACGTGAACTTTTGAACAAAAAGATCGTTGCCTGGTGTGTGCAAAATTATTAACTTTAAAACTAATATAGCTTAGCATGCGTCTTTAGCGCTATTGTTAAAGTTCTGGTTCATTTGATTTACGAAAAATAGTTCATTAGAAACGTCATTAATGAATTAAATTACTATGTTACCAATTTTATTTTAGTCTATGCAAAATTCTAATCATGTACGATAACCTCTGAAGATGTTAGAATATAATTGGTTTGTGTTATGTTTAGGTTTAAATAGTACAAGTTTTTTCCGAGTTTTACGCCTCTCAGGCGTGCAGCTTTCAAGAACGGAAAATACATTGTTTGGAAATTGTCGATGAAGTATCGCTATCGCAAATTACGCCATTGAATGGATTTTATTTCAATATATAAGTTACCTGTGCGTCGTTTCAAAGAAATAGTCTATTAAATTATTTGGGCTTTCATTGTAATTAAATTAGTATGGTTTGACCAAAGGTTGAGGTAATTTACTGGAATGTTTTGCGAATTCTTGGTCAATTATTATTTTTGTTTCGTAAACGTATTTTGTGTTTGTGTACCCACTAAGGTCTGAGATGTTTTAAATAAATATAATTGTGAACATAAATTTATTTAAATATGTTTGCGAGGCGGGCATTGTTCCTAATGCTTGAAGAATCCATGGCTGGTTGTTCTATCTAAGAGCTTATTCATCCGAGCGACGACATTTTGAACCACATGCGAATTCACGTCCAGGTCGTCTATTCATAATTTACTATTACTATTCTTTATTAGAAAAGAGACGAAGGAAAACCGTTTGTATTGTTCAAATATATTTGGGATAATTTCAATTTTCCGAAGATTTGTTTACCAGAGTGTTAACCATTTGTCCAATCTACAGAAATTAAATAAAGCCTACTGTTGTAAGGTGAGTTAATAGTGTATTATATATATATATATATATATATATATATATATATATATATATATATATATATATATATATATATATATATATATATATATATATATATATATATCACCTGCCCCAGGGTTAAGATTGTGATGGCAAATATATGCTTAGATGTCACGTTATACACTGCAGGGCAAGGTGCAAAAAAAAAAAAAAATAATATAGCACTATATTTCCTTCGTCCTCTTGCCACCTTGATCCGTGTTTCAATTAATTTATGCTCTTGTATCGACATGATCTCCCATTTATTGTGAGTGACTTTCAGACATATTGTGGATAGTAAATATCAACATTTTACAATGAGAAAACAATCAAAATGAATTGGACCCTTTCCCCTCACTTCCGTGAGAGGAAATAAGCAGCATATCAATATTAAGACAAATATGTAAACAACAACAAAATCCAAAACAGCCAATAAGGCTTTCTCTTCAAGTATGGGCTAAAGGAATTAGGTTATGGAGTAAGTAGCGTAGCAATATAAAAAAAAAATAGGTAGTGAGGTATCGTTTCACCTGTTGCTATCACAATCCGAAGGCATTTGTAGCTTTGCTGCTTTATCATAAAGCTGCTAACGAGACTGAAGTCGACGTTGTACAGACATAGCGGGAAAAAAATTAAGATCACTTGAAGTAATTTTGGAAGCCAGCTGAGAACAGAGATTGTTTTACGCAGACATTTCATTTATTATACAGCAAAGAAATATGGAACAGGCACCAGAACGCAACATTGTGAGCGAACTGGATCTGGAGGTTTAGGACAACTGGAGGCGGAGCTAACTTTTAAAAAACATAGCTTGACATGTCTTCATTGAAATGGCATCTAACGTATTTCCTTGCAATAAGTGATAAAAGGAACGTAAGCATTTGCCTGACTTCAAAGTGCACGAACAAATCGACTTCTTAGTAATGTGCTAGGGTATTCCGATAATATATATTTTTTAAAAAATAATTTAATTACTTCTAATGACTTCGGTACCGATTCTTTCAGAGGATATTACCTTCCAAATGAAAGCGGATTATGAATGAAGATTTGGAGCAAGTTAATTAGAAACTAATTACAAAGAGAAATGGGTGTTAACATTGACTTCGTCTGTGGAGAGGATACAATTTTCGTACGTATACCAAGGCTATACATTTCAAGAGTGTAATAGACTTTTCTTTAACTGAATCTGTCTCTCTCTGTATGTTTGTCTATCTATCTATCTATCTATCTATCTATCTATCTATCTATCTATCTATCTATCTATCTATCTATCTATCTATCTATCTATCTATCTATCTATCTATCTATCTATCTATCTGTTATGTTCTAAGCATTGTCTATACATGTCGAAACGTATTAATTTAGCGTATCTTAATTCACATGAAATAAAAAAAATGCATACATGCGTTTCAATTGTTCTTTAAAAGACATTAATTCAAGTATTCAAATGCAAATTTATATTATACCGTCAATAATTCCTTTTCAGATACAAAAGACTTCCTCTTGAATTTTTTTCACAAAAAGCTGTCAACATATTTACACTTGTTAAGTTCAATTTCAATTTAACTGTATAAGAAATGAATGTCGAGAAGAGTGAATTTGTTTTAGGAATACTGATTTTATTCTGTCTTGTCTTCTGGGTCAAAGGTTGTAGCGTTTATTATTTTCAAATGCAGCCATATTGTGTGCAAATGTATATCAGTAAATATATACAGGTTTAATTTCATTCCTTAGAGGATACCGTTTTCAACAAAATGATTATAAAACAGCTTTCCGATGATAAGTATATTCCAAACATATTTAATATTGGACAGTAAGACCATAGTCAAATACCCATGGTGATTTTAGTCTAAACTGAGTTTAAATAAAACGTACTTTATTTCCAGCACCACAAACATTCTTCCATTGGTATCATCGTCATGTTGTTCGTGTTGATCTTCTTCTGCTTCTTCTTCTTCTTTTTCGTTCTTCTTTTTTTCTTTTTTAGTTTTCCTTCTTCTTCATGAAATTTTTTAATGATTAAACAACGTAGATTTATTGCATTATCAAACTTTAATTTAAAAGGGCTAAAATTTCCAAGATTTAATTCTGAAACTTCCGAAAATATTTTAAAATACTACACTCTATCTATCTATCTATCTATCTATCTATCTATCTATCTATCTATCTATCTATCTATCTATCTATCTATCTATCTATCTATCTATCTGTCTGTCTGTCTGTCTGTCTGTCCATCAAAAACCCACCCACACACCACACACCCATCCATCCATCCATCCGTCCGTCCGTCCATCCATCCATCCACCCACCCACCCACCCATATATATATATATATATATATATATATATATATATATATATATATATATATATATATATATATATATATATACAAAATATGGAACCTACATTGGTTTCAACAGGGATTAGGAATGATTGGAGACCGCGTTGTTTACTAGGCTTAAAATTGTCATCTTTCAGTTGTGCATGTTTTTGTCCGCTGAAAAGATGGTAATATTGAAAATGAAATGGGAATTCCCCGAACTCACTACAAATCCACTACTACTAAATACAACATGTTAGCATGTCTACTGTGTGCATTATTGTGTTTATCCCGTATGTATGCCTACAAAGTGTTCAACTTGTAATAAATCTACTGCGTAAATTATTGTGTATATCCCATGTGTATACATAGAAAATGTGCCGTTTGCAATAACATTAGTGTATACCACGTATATGCATACAAAATGTACAATTTATAATATGCCTAACAGTGACATTATTGTGTTGATCCTATGAATATATATATATATATATATATATATATATATATATATATATATATATATATATATATATAAAGTGGACATTTTTTGCTAAGTCTTATATATATATATATATATATATATATATATATATATATATATATAATAATAATAATAATAATAATGATAATGAGGACTTTGTTTAGCGCCTAATCTTTCGAAGCTCTAAGCGCTTTACACCATCAATAAGGATATGACTACACTATAGAAAAACAAATAACAAAAACAATGAAATTGGAAAACATAAAAAATGCTGAAAACATATTAGATACAAAACATTATTAGGTCTCTAAGTTAGTCCCTGCAGTCGAAACAGGTGAGCACTCTTAAAAGGGACCACTGTGTCTTTGTGTCTAATTTCAATGGGCAATTCGTTCCACGTCGCCGGGCCCTGGTATGCAAAAGAACGTTGTCTATATGACTTTGTTTTCACCGTGGAAACAATGAGTATACAATTGTCAGAAGAAGAGCGTAAGTATCTAGCTGGTGTATACACATGGGTGAGGCTGGATAGGTATGTTGGACTGGAGTCTGTCATTGAAACATAGCACAGAGAACAAAATTTGTGTTTGATTCTGTATCGAATTGATAGCCAGTGTAGGGTACAAAGCAGTGGTGAGGTGTGCTCTGATCGAGGTACTCTAAAGATGATCCGTGCAGCTGTGTTTTGAACTTTTTGAAGTTTCTGGAGTAAATATTGTGACGAACCAGACAGAATTGAATTACAATAGTCCAGTCTTGAAAGTACTAATGAAGACACAAGTGTTTTAGTGGCATCAGCTGAAAGATATTTACGAATGGAACTGATGCGTCTCAGTTCAAGATATGCAGCCTTGCATATGTTCATGACATGTTGTTGCAATGGGAGAGTACTGGCTACAGTAACGCCTAGGTTTCGTACTGACTGTGAGAATTTAATGTTGGTGTTGCTGATATTTATTGTCTCAGGTAAAAGATGTGAATGAGATAGTCTGTTTATTGTGATCAGAATAGCCTCAGTTTTATCATCATTCATTTGCAGCTTGTTACATGTCATCCATGATTTCACATCAGAAATGCACCGCTGAACTCCATACATTCATAGTAAAATTTGACCATTCGTAATAATTCAGCATGTATGATTATGCCTATATCCCGTATTGTATTCATACAAGGTGTACAGGTCAGTGTGTAATAATAAATCTAAAGTGTACATTTGTGTCTGTTCCATATTTTTTTATACACGTAGAGAGTACTAATACGCATCATTATTTTGTTTAGCGTATGTACTTCTTTGCCTTGTAGTTTAGTTTTTAGCTGTTACTAATTAACGTATCCATCACGTACCATATATATGTACGTGAAAGTTTACCACGTTGCAATCTGTGGCACACTTCGAAAAGAGAAATATACATAAGAGAAAATGTTTTCGAATCATCGCGTAAAGCCTATTGATGTTCATGTATCTTTTATATGTAGATACTTGCGACCTTATTCTTGTCTTTTTGTGTATTGTTCGGGTTCGGTTGTTTTCTTTTCATGTTTCATACTTGTTTGGCGTTTTGTTTTTTGTTTTTTGGGGGGGTCTATTATGCACAACACTGCTGACAATTGTACCGCCCACACTTTTGGAACTTACTCATTGCATAACAAATGGATATGAACTTGAAACAGTTTAATAGCATCATTTATTCTCATTTCCGCCTGTCTCTTCACTGAACACACAGTTGAGGAAAGACAAATATACTCCTGAGTTTGACACTTTCTACGATGACCTGTTTTTTAAAAGATCACGTAAGTCCATATTCTCACTTTAAATCATACGTACACGCTAAGTTCATTCACATCCTAATATGTTTTTAAAAATCCAGTTGTTTTTCTTTATCTCATTTGTTCACTTACTGTTGTTCCGTTGTAAAGATAATCGTTATATTAGAAAATACTATTAGCTCTGTCGAAATAGTATGGTAAAGAAAAAGACACGGTTTCACGGCTCTAATTGCCGTCCCACATACACACAGCAAAAACAAGACAGGTATTTTATTTAACACATACAAATATACATACTTGCTTTTCTAACGCAGTTAAGATTGACAGGTAGCAATTCTGAAGTGACGGAATAAATGGAAAGAATACACTCTTTCCATACTGATAAATTACATTTATATTTTCTGAAGATTAATTTTTATTCAAATTTATTAAATAAATATCGGACATACTTATGAATTAAACATGCTCTATGGTTTACATTATGAAAGTAGCGTAGTTATTACATAGTTGAATACTGAACGCACAGCATATTCAAATGAGTGGAAAATAGAAACTAAGCGAAATGAGGAACCAGAACGAGGTAATTCAAATTTTTCAGTGCGATACATTTGAACTAAGTCATTGTTAGGATCTACAATACTACTGAACATATACTTTTTTATATCCTCCATTTCGATCTTTCCACCTTCCGTTGGCTTGTGTGACTGTATTTTGCCATCACTGGTCCATCAAATGACATGGGCGAAATTAGGCCAGACTCGTTTCGTTCTCGGATTCTTTGGTGGTATCTTTCTACGAGAGAGAGAGAGAGAGAGAGAGAGAGAGAGAGAGAGAGAGAGAGAGAGAGAGAGAGAGAGAGAGAGACAGACAGAGACAGAGACAGAGAGACAGACAGACAGAGAAAGAGAGGTAACAGCCACAACAAACGTGTGGCCCGATTTGGATCATATATATATATATATATATATATATATATATATATATATATATATATATATATATATATATATGATATAATTATATATATATATATATATATATATATATATATATATATATATATATATATATATATATATATATATATATAATTTGTGGGTGGGTGTTGGTGTGTGAGTATAAAGCGAAGACAGTTTCATTTTGATACATCGTTCTAATATGACTCACATTTTATAGTCATGTTATCAGTTTATTTAAATGTGTTTTAATATTTGCCTTATACTATAAGCTTTTAATGATTTCATCCCAGAATACAATCCCAGATTTTTCATCTGACGGCTGACAAGTGTGCATGCCATCAGGCCGTGATACTTGTCTTCGTTCTATTCCTTCATGACAGATGCATTTGTTAGGCTTCTCCACAGACATGACTACTTTGTAAGCACGCATACGGCAACAAGTACTAAACACCTTTTCTGTTGTATTTTTATTTAATATTTGCCGATCTCTTGGACAGTAATATAAACAAGATGAATGTACTACATATGTGAATGACATCCACTGCCATTTGTCTTTGATTCAGAAATCTTTTACTTGACATATATTTTGTAACAGAGAATTTTTACGACCAAACAATGCGGAGAGAAATCTTGATTTTAACAGAGGTAGAATAGAATTCAATCTCTTTCATGCCTTTAAAGGATGTACGAAATCTGTTTACATTAATCAAACTGATTATTTTGATATGGGAGTCTTTAACTTGACGTATGAGAAAAGTCATGTAATCTAATATCAAATAACATTACGGATTTGTTATTTTAAACGTTTTCATCAGGTTTGAACTGTATGATTGCTATGAAATTTCTTGATCAATATTTTACTGTTCAAAAGTAAAACCTAACATCAGAATTTTTTGGATTTTCAGGTTATTTCTTTGTATTAGATGCATAAGACTGTTTTTTATGCAGAACATGTGTCGAACGATATCTAGAAGTAGTAAAATCGACAAGATAAGAATAGAAGAAAAATGATATGTTTGCCGTCATACTCTGGAAGGCCGGATTTTAATATTCAAATAATTTTCGTACTGTTATTCAAATATTTACTCATGGTGGTCAAACAGGACATATTGTTTTTCATCTCATCATTTCGAGTGAGTGGTTATTTTTTTTTTGTGTTTTATCATATGTTTAGCAACAGGAGTAATATCGTTGTGATGTCTGCAGTGTGGCATTTTTAGTCATGTCTAGCACGGTGGCATCGTGTCGCAGACATGTGACATCACGTCACACCCAGTCACGTTATGCTTATACCTGGCCGACCAGTCCAGGCACTAACTTTATAAGTCTTTGGTGTGAATAGGCCGGGGTTCGAAGCCACGATATCCCGCATCATAGGTGGACGCTCTAGCAACTTGTGCCACTGGATCGGTCGACAAGCGCTCGTAAGTGTCAAAACAATGATATACAACTCGTGTACATAGAGACATTTGTAAAACATAAATATCGTGACAAGATAGGGATGTGGTGTAAAAGTGGTTTTAGTTTTTGAACATTCTTATGATTATAACTCACCGATAGCTGTTATTGTCCTTGCATTTCAACCAACTTAATGGTTGATTAAAGTATTATCATTCGGTTACTCTGTTTACACATATTTCTCTTTAACTGATATTTGCGTAAATTATTTATTGAAATAACAGCGTAATTTGACTCAATGACACTCTACGGGAAATGTTAAAAACTGCCTGTTTAGTAAATGTTCAATTCTACAAGAGTGCAATATTCAGGACCCATCCCCACCCCCAAATCATCTATTTAAAATCTAAAAGTGGTTTTGCAGTTATTGCAAAACATAATTTAAATTTAGCCTACTTCGATATAAACTGGAAATGATAGGATGAACAGACTGTATTGTTGTATTAGTTAAACTCTAAATAACTATATTTAAAATTAATTTATAAATAATAACTATAATTATAATTATTTTATAAATAATGACATTCCAGAATGAGACTTTGCTACTGAACAACACGCGCCCACAGTTTACAGACTGCTTCCAGAACACACTTTTAGTATGGATTCCCTGCGGCTGGCTATGGATCACGCTACCAGTCTATATCTACTACCTCCTTGTGAAGACAAACGGTGCCGCCAAACATTTCATATGCCTCAACATCTCAAAGACGGTAAAAATATCGTAATGGTATTTAGTATCAATGTTAATTGCAACAATATTGCTAAAGCTGTACTTTTCTTTTCCTATTGACATCTAGGTTTTACCACCCTGCCTTTTGACCTCCTTATTTGTGTTGGATTAAACAAAATGTATAACTTGTTATCTATACCTAGTTTTTTCTCTCCAGAGTTATATGTTATGTATAATTGTATTTTATACTTGACCTTGCCGAAACTTAGCTTCATTGTGTAACAGGCCTATAATCTTTTTTTATATAAACAAATAAATTCATTGTTAAATATTTCTTTATGTGTGTGGGTTAAATATTAGGATCATTATCTATGGAGGAAAATATTTTTGTTTGGGTCTGGGTCTAGTACATTTAACTTTTCCATAGTGACCATGTTGTGATGATGCTTACAATGTTTTTAATTTTAGTAATAGATTTGATATCATTGACAAAGAACATTATTTTAGAAACGAACGTTTGATCCGTATTATTGTTATACTCTTGTGTCTCAGCTTTTTACATAATGTTGTTTACTTAAAACATTATTCAATATTACATTTAAAATCTGAGGCAAAATTAGTCTTATTGTTGTGTTTAGCATCTCATTTGATTAGAATTATTTATTCAAATTATTATTCACTGGAAAGACAAAGTGCTAAACTATAATATTCTTGGACCGTAACATTTACTTCGAATTTCAATGATTTCAGACAATAACATTTTTGGATTATTTTACATGTCACTGGTACATTAACATATTGAAAACTACATACATATTCAATATAGGAATTTGATTGGAATACCACTGGAATTCATTTCGAACATTACACATTTGGTCCAGTTATGAAAATGTTAAGACTATTTGGGATTTATTTCACAATATTGTAACTTCTTTTTAAATTTTCACTTTGTATTCAAGTAAAATACAATCTCTATTGAAGTTTATAAAACTTCATGGTTTGTGCTCCTTTCTGTTACTTAGTTTAATACCATAGAGTCGTGTCAAACTTAATTTTCAAAAATCGTTTGTCAATAATGTGGTCAATATGTCATTCAAAAACACAATTAGGTGCAAACTTTACACTTTAAAAGATATGTAAGTATCTACATATATCAATACGATCTGGACTTTCAGTACTTTACACCTCTCATGTTTAAGTTATCTGCAAATCTTTTTGTGTCTGCCACAATAGCGTGTTAAATATCACTAACATCAGTTATTAGTTTACATCACGACAGATCGTGTCTGTTTGGAAGCTCTGGTCTGGTTTGTTTTTAATTTTTTAATTTTCATTCTTTTATATTTTGCAACATTTTTGTTTTAAGAGAGAGAGAGAGAGAGAGAGAGAGAGAGAGAGAGAGAGAGAGAGAGATAGAGAGAGAGAGAGCATTAATTTCTTCAAATGCAATCGGAATGTGCACATTTTACATAATAATATGGAAAAGCATCGATAAATCGCCCTCACTGAAACATAGGAACGATATGGATAAACATCGAGTCATTGCCGTCATTTAAATATATGTTCATTTATCGTAGGATATTTCTACATATCGTTAACAATTTTCAACCAAGATACAGTGTATCTAAATCGTTTCCTTTTCATACGTGTTGTGGATTTTAAATCATGTATGTGAATACATGTTCCAATTGGTCAGCATACATTCATAAACACTATATATTGAAGTACGTGCGACATTTCGTGACTGTAATGTTAAATATAGAAATGAGGAAAGGCTTTACCGTAATTATAACATATGTACACTCTGACAGATTTCATATTGTAATAATAATGCCCACCGCATATTAAAAGAATGTATGATGTGCAACAGGTAATGCAGAGCTTTGATGAATTATTCCACGAAAAAATATTTTTGTGAAAAAGGAGTGGCTAGAATATAACCACACCCTTTCAAGTGAAAAATATTCTCATTATCAATGTCACATCATTTAACAATTAAAATTATGTTCGTATAAATAGTCAATTTGTCCCCGTGTCATATATTCAGCGCCAAACCGTTATTATGATCAATAATTATTATTTATTTTTGACATTATTTGTATTGCTGCGTAAGTTAACCGAATCAAACTAACTGTGGTGCACACACACACACACACACACACACACACTTAGACACATATATGAATGGTAAAGTCATTAGTTAATTCATCAACATCAATTATCAGCACAGACACACACACACACATATATATATATATAAGTATAAGTATATATATATATATATATATATATATATGTGTGTGTGTGTGTGTGTGTGTGTGTGTGTGTGTGTTGGTTTGTTAGCTAATGGCTTTGCCATTTCATGTACTTTTACAACCATTGTCAGAGAGAGCATTGCTTATTCATCTTGTTTGTAACACAAATAGTATCATGTAATATTCTTCATTTCAGAATCATTCAAGTGAAACAATTTGTTGTATTATAAATCTCAATTTATAGAAATATCGTAAAGATAAAACTTATTTCTTGCTTTGCTTGTAGATCATCTCTGTATTTTTGTGCTTGCTGTCAATTGTGGATCTGATAAATTATTCCAGTGAAGAAATCCAAAGGCAGAAATTAGGCAACATTTTGCTTCTTGCTGGCTGCATTAGGGCTGCAACATTTGTAAGTATAAATTGAGCTGTTTCTTTGATGACCAATACATTATATGTTTATGATGACATCCTCTTCTAGACATAAACTGTAGCAGGTGTTTTTAACTTATTATAATGTTATACTCGCATTGTATGAAAACGAGATCTTGTTCTTATTGCCACTGACCATGTATCCGACTCACATTTTCCACCTCAGTTTGTCGTCTATGCTTGTATGTAAGTTTAAATCGTTGTTAAATCTTAGTGTGTCTTTGTCCTAGTAGGTTTCGTGCAAGAAAACACGATTTTCATACGTCCCCCGGGAAGGTTAAAGTGTTAGTTCACGTGTCTTCGGGCAAGACAATACTTTTTTTTATTGATGTCAGTGACATATTTGTCAAGGTATATCTTGGAACGAATTCTTAAGCATAAAAGATTCCCGCAAGAAATTACGTTTTAGTGCAATGATTCCTTCGACGAAAGTTGCAGAACCCCCTAGATAACGCGGATCATTTGATAAGAAAGCATCATCATCGACCGAGCATCAGAATACACTTTCTCGTCTTCTTTATTATGTGTTCTCGGTCGCATCTTGTTTGTTTCTCCAGACAGGAACTTTTGTATATTTTAAAGAGAGTGTATACAAGAAAACAAAAAATGCAGACGAGGAGGCAACTTGGAAATATACTACTCCAATTAATATTATTATTTCGTTTAATTAGGCTTTGAAAAGGGAATGTTTGATTCAGGCATATATTTAGCTCATGACAGCAAACACTGGTATAGTGTATTCTGAGATTTGTTTGTATTTAGAATCGTGTTATTACTCAAGATTTGTTTTCCGGTCGTAAGTTACACCATCTAGAACACCAATTTAGCTATTAATTTGTTTAGAAAGAGCTTAAAGACAATACAGCGTAGATAAAAGATAGCTCATGATTCATATAGTGACTACCATTTCTAATACAGATATACATAGATTTACAATTGATTTCAAAGGATAACAATAATATATTGAAATTGATTTCAAAGGATAACAATAATATATTGAATATCTCTCTCTCTCTCTCTCTCTCTCTCTCTCTCTCTCTCTCTCTCTCTCTCTAAACACTTATTCTTATTTTTTTAATTTACTCTATTGTTCATGAAATGGATAAATAAAGTTGTTGCAAATCGTGCCCAAGGCCATTGTAATCTCATAGTGAAAATAACGCATATAGTTCTGAAAATGTGTTATCCTAGGTTGTTACAGCACATTTTTCTAACATCAAAACATTGCAGTGGAAGATTTCACATTCTTGCAACATTTGCTTTAGACCGACAAAATTAAATCAAAATTGTTCCTGAAAGCAACACATGTTTTCGAGCACCATCTACAGGAAATATACATTAGAAATGCATGCTTAAATCTAAATGAACAAGTTCGTCCTTCTTCCTGTTTATCTTGTAAAACATAACTTGAAATCAATGATTGAATGTCCTACAACTCTCTGCATGTAATGTAATTTCTTTGCTAAAGAGCAAAATGAACGGCGGATGTTTAATGAATATAATGTTCCCCTCTTTGTCCGTTTGTCTTATTTCTACACCTTCTCATTATCGTTTCTTCTACTTCTCGTTATTCATCTAACTTTGCTCTGTTTCTTTTTTTCCCTTCATTTTTATCCTAAAGAATAGATTTTACTAAAACGATATCTATCTTTTTTTTTCCTTCACAGTTCTTGTTATCATGTCACAAAATCAACAAATTCTACACTTTTTAATTTTCTTTTGGCTACTTGGCAGTGTTTATTATTTTAATAATTTTTGTTAATTAGCATTTCAAGCATTTTCCATCATCTGCTCTCTGGCTATCTTATAATACTCTAATCCAATATCTTTTCTCTTTCAATGAATTTACGTTTTGCTTTTCTTCAGTTTTTGTCCTCCGTATTAATTCAGCTAGAGAGAGTAAAAGGACTAGTAACATCCGGTGTACTCTGGATATTTTGGTTTTTGCTGGCATTTGCAGAAGCCGTCCGTTTTTATAGCTTTATTACAAATGAAGTAAGTATAACATCACACTAGTTGGCATCATTCTGAAGCAAATGCTAGAAACATTTGACAAAATCAGGATCTTTTAAAACTACGATGATTTATGAAAAATATTAACATGATCTTTACGAATCTTGGGCATGACCTTTTATGACCTAATATGACTTTTGTAGCATATTATGTGTCTTTTTGGATGATCAGAGAAAATTAAAAAGTATAAATTAAATTATCTAACTTTGTCCTTATATATATATATATATATATATATATATATATATATATATATATATATATATATATATATATATTATTCAACATTTAATCGCAATACATAACCTATCGTTTTGCATTATAATGTAGAAAAAGCTATATATGTTATATTTATAATTATAATGGTGGAATATGTTTTTTCATGTTGTTGGCAGGAGATTATTTAAATTTATACGCTGATAAACCGTACGATAATTCTTTTCCAATAGGTATATATTGTGACTGCAATTGTGAAAAACGACGGATTCTGTGTTTGTTTTCGTTCCTGCTATTTGTGTTCGAAAAGAATTCAGTGTCAAACGAAATACAATTAAATTGATTATGCCAACTCTGAATCTTAGTTTAAACTGATAAACAAAATACGATCTAAATTATATCCTTTCTCGTGCATGCGGTGTTTACTTATCGCATTCTTTATATAAGTTTATTAGACATTCTTTTTATAACTGGAAGAATTTGTGTCGTTCATATTTTCACACACAAAAGGGTGATATAATAATTGTAGTGTTTCAAAGTCTCTTGAATGACTAGTCTTTTAACATAATGAATAGACGTAACACATTATTATTCCTTACAAGTAATTATTTATATTCCCATGTCGCCAAATTGATATTTTTGTTTCCTGTTTTTTATACGTCTGTTTTATTTTCTGCTAGATTTATGATGAAGATGTTATCCGTTTTGTACTCTTTACCATGCACTACGGCAGTATAATACTTCAATTAATCCTGCAAAGTTTTGCAGAGAAACGTGCCAAGAAGGAACCAGAGAAACAGGTAAATGCGTTATCAGCATCATTGTTTTTTCCATCTTGAATTCAATGTACCAATCACACTATATAGATTAATAATTCTATTTATAAACGTGCAAATAGAACCATGCATACTTACTTTCAGAAAAAATTAGAGATGCAGAGAATACACGCGACTGATGTTTAATATATGTAAATAAAATAAATATAATGTAAAACGCTATTTTAGTAATGCTATTGGAAATTAATAATGCTATTATAAATATGACCTTGACTTCAAGTCAATTTTTCAGAGCCCATGTCCAGAAACAGAGTCGTCATTTTTATCGAGGATAATCTTTTGGTGGATTAACGCGTAAGTACCTCCCATTTAAAGTTATTTGCTTTGTTTGGATACTGTCTAAATCCTGGCCGTGGCAGATTTTATTAATTCTTTGTGGAACTGGATAAGGTGCTCATTTCAGAAACTTGCTGTCACTCAGCACACCACCATTCAAATACATTTCTGACTAAAGATATGAAATTTTCCTTTTGAAGACATTGTTTATCACCCTTTAATATTTTATATTCATGTAATGTGGGTTATGAAATTGTGCCCCTTTACAGGTTATTTTAATATTCAGAATCGCCTTAAGCTCATGTTTTGCAACGTCACATTTTTTAGACGAAGCATTGTACAAGTTTACAATTAAATATGCTAATTATATTAACCAGTGGAATATCAAAGTAAAGCACAAGAAAGATCACATGTTCATTAATTCCCCGCCTATTTATATTTTTTTTCTAGTGTAATAGTAAAAGGTTTTCGTAAAGGGATAGAAGAAACGGATTTGTGGCCACTGAACCCACGAGACCACAGTACTAAGAGTCATCAGCCATTTCTCAAGGCATGGAGAAAGGAAGCGAATAAATCCAAGCAATATGGGTAGGCTGTTTAGTATATTTTCGTGTGTATTTCAGTTTTGAATTTAAGTAAACATATTTGCAGATAGCAATGTAAGTCGTCAAACCTCATGCCTTTTGGATACATATCCATCAGATTTTCATTACGTTAATAATCTGGCACTTATAGCTCTTTAATTTATCTCACTGAAAATAATTATTCGCTAACCCTTTGCAAATAAATCACCTTTTTTGTAATTTATCAATTATGTCATTAGTGTGCAATTGTCTACACAGAATATCTTCTATCAATCCATTTTTCTAAGAGAAAATATTATATACACTTTCTTTAATACCACTAAAAATAAAGAGATTGCATCTGTAAACTAGACATGTTAGAGCCTCTGAGAATACACATTTGGATAAGAAACAAAACAGATTTAATTTGCTAAATACAACCCTCGGAGATCAAAATTTCTCTATTATCCTTATTTCTTCCAATCATTTAGGTGTAATGTATTACATGCAGTTGTTTAGTGGGTAAAGAATGGTTACATCTGTTTTAAGCCACCATGCAATTATGTCAGATATTCACCACGTTAAGGTGTACATGTATACTAATATATTCACTATTTTTCAGACCTGATACCAAAGAATTATATAACAATTATTCTTCTGCGAGGCATACACAGGGATTCCATCTTTTTGGATTTCAATGTACAAAGACGATTAAAAAACCATCGCTCTTTAAGGTCCTAGTGAAAGTGTATGGATCTACAATGCTTGCTTCCTTTGGATGTAAGCTGATCTACGACTTGTTGCAACTACTAAACCCAATTATTCTAGGGTAAGTATTTCAACTAGAAAGATTATATAAGCGCAGCAGGTGACACCATCAAAAGGACCAGAACATTTTCGGTTCTAAAGTTTCTTCGGAAGTTTTCATTAGTTTGGACTTTAATTAAACTTTATCAGGATAATTTTGGAGTTAATTCATAATACTGTAGATTTTTCTCACAATTTCATTATGACATTGATTCTAAAATTGTTTCTTTTTATTCAAGATTTTACTTCTTTCTGTTACTTTGCTCACAATCACAGATTCGGTGCAAATATCATTCATGTACACTAATCAAGAAAAATGTCCTCTGGTTAATTTAGTGTCATAGAGTCTGACAATGTTAGCAAACTTCAATCAAACTTTGGTATTTATTTACTTTAAATTATACTGTTAAAATGGTGCATATTATTGGTGAATCTTGTTACGTAGCATTACGTATTACAGATTGAGAATAAAATGGGATATGATGGCGTAGGCACACATTTTGGATGTGACTCTCTAACCACTAGGCCACCGGAAAACGTTTTTATAAAACTATCGTCTTCACTTGCTTGCAAGTCGCGTCCAAAAGCAGACTGCACAGACTTTGATCTGCTATCGCATAATGAGCCATCAGATAGGAGACTATTCAGTTTATTAGGAGCAATACGTAGAATAAACAATATGGACCCTGATCTGCCCGCGCAGTATGCAAAAGGCTGATAAGGGTCTGTGTTGTTTACAGTTGGATTCGATTTTTGAGCAAGTATACATGGTAATTAATACATTTCTCAATATGATAACACGTTCTGGAAATAAATAAGACTATGTATAGCCCAATTGAATGATACGCAGTGATCTATCGAATGATAAGCAGTGATCTGTTGAATGATATTCAGTGGTCTATTGAATAATATGCATAGCTGTGGTGAATGATATGCAGTGATCTATTGAATGATATGTATAATTATATTAAATGATATGCATAATTATATTGAATGATATACAATGATCTACATAACGATATGCAGTAATCTGCAGTGATCTACATAACGATATGCAGTGATCTACAATAATTCTACATAACGATATGCAGTGATCTACATAATGATATGCAGTGATCTACATAATGATATGCAGTGATCTATTGAATGATATGCATATATATAGTGAAAGATATAGTGATATATTGCATGATATGCATAGCTCTGTTGAATGACTATGGTATGATTAATGTATGTTGTATATTTGCAAGATCGGAATATCGGAAGATTTGAAACCTAATATAAGAGATACCTGCAGTAATTAATTTAAGAGGTCTATTTTATCGAATAGTAAAATGTAATAAGCCACATTAGCGACAGTAAGATCACGCAGAATATTTATACATTTTAAGACCATTAATAATGATACTTGTGGCAAGGTGAGCCAACATTGAATATTAAATTAGGTATATTCTGAGATAATAGGATTCTGAAAATAGATTCAACATATGTTGACAAATTATAAATGGAAACTTGATTGACGCTATGTTGAACATATTGCGTGGATCTCTTTCATGTTGACATATAGAGTTTTCACTGATACTCTTCAAACATGGAGTAAGATATTTACAGATGATCTTACATAACAACGTTTCACTATTTGGATTGTTTGAAAAACAGCATGGTGGTAACGCCCATACAGAAAAAAACGTTTATTTGTATATCTTTCTGTCACAAAAGCTGACAGCAAACAAGCTTTTAGGTTCTGCTGGATTGTTTACAATGCCTTTGGTATATTAGCTGTCTTTTTTTTATTCGTCAAGAATTTCACAGCTAAAGCTAACGTTATAGAATGACGGATCATGCATCTGCATAATGAATGAAATGGCCTGTCGAAACAACGTACTTGTAGGACATGAAAGGATGCAAGTACCGTATATATGCAGATTCAGTGAATGATTTGTGATTCTCGGTGACATAGCATGCCTAAAAGTTAACTATGAATCAATACATGTAGAATGGTAACGTGCAGATATTTCTGTTCACGAAATATGTCTAAATGTTGAAGCTATCTATGCGGCAAAATAAAAAAGTTTAAATACCATCTTAAGTGCATTAATTCGGGATTTGAGGTTAAGAAGAACAAATTTCGGCATGCAGTTACCAAGTATATCAATTTCCCTAATGTAATAATATATCCACTGTACACATCAAAGACCATACAAGTTATTAAGATTATTTTAAACATTGTTTTCCCCTTTTGCAGTGCTTTGATAGCATTTGTTGAAAACAAAGCCAATGAGCATCAGTGGAAAGGTTTTACTTACGCTGGTTCATTTTTCTTTGTGGCCGCTGTCCAGGCCGTATTCTTCCAACAGAGTGTCCACATTAGTACAACATGTGGAATGAGAATAAAATCTGCGCTTATCGCAGCAATTTACAAGAAGGTAGGTGTCTTTGAAGAATTTGTATTTATAACAAATTATACAATGTGAGTCAGTGTTGTCGCAAAGTTATATTCTGAGTCTCCAGACACTTATTTCGATAAATGAACGATTACCCTTTTATGATATTGTAAAAGATACAGGAAGAAAGCTGTTAAAACATTATATCACCAATAACACTTTTTATTATGTATTAAATATATTAATTAATAACATATAACTGCATCCCGATATATTACATCTATAGTAATATAGTCCACTAATTATTCATTCAAATACTGCATTACGATTAATTAATAAGACAGATGTTTGCTAATTTGAATTCATATTTTCTCTATTTTAGGCACTGGTTTTGAATAATGAAGCATTAAAAGATGCGACTGTTGGAGAGATTATGAACTACATATCGGTAGACTGTGAACGTATTCAAATAATCACAAGTGACCTACACAAGCTATGGAGCTCACCAATGCTTATGATTTTGTCAATGGGCCTGCTTTACAAGACTTTAGGCTCTTCCGTCTTCTCAGGTTTAGGCGTCCTTCTTCTTCTTATCCCTCTTAATGGTATTTTGGCCAGAAAGCAAAGACAGTTTCAATCTCGTCAAATGGCGTTCAAGGACTCAAGGATCAAGCTTATGAGCGAAATCTTATATGGAATAAAGGTACTGAAAACAATACCTCATCACATAACACAAGTTAAAATGTAATAGTTCCAGTAAATCAAGGAAAGAATAAAGAATAATAACTTTCAAAGCGTGTGTTATAAACAACGATCCGACGAAATTGTGCTATATGATGACGATTAAGATCTAAGGTTGTGTTAAACAAGACTTGTTTCTTAACATACGTGAAACAACGTTAGGGGGAATAAAACGATTGTTTTACTTTTAAAATGTATGTTTTTAGTCATTTAATGGTCTTTCCGATCAAAACGCGTCTTCTTCAAGCCAGAGATAATGGTGTATTAGAAGAAACGTATAACATTTTCGTCCTGAACCAATTTAGTGATCCGCTTTTTAAAACTCATTTGAATTAAATACAGTTTTATTTTATTAGCGTAGAAATGCAGTATATTATCTATTCAAAGTATTCACTCTCTCTACCGGTTACCTCGTATGGTTGCCAGTAATACTATCTGCATCTAAATGTCAGTCTTTGATATCCAACGTTTATATTTATACAATGATAGCATTTATTTTATTACAATGTACAAATGTAATTTCTAGGTACTAAAGCTACACAGTTGGGAATCATTTTTCCATCGGAAGGTGCTAGCAACCAGAGAACAGGAACTGATAAACCTGAAGAAATCTTCTTACGTCAATGCCATTAGCCTCTTCTTCTGGACCGTTGCTCCTTATCTGGTGAGAGAGTAAGAGAGCAAAGTAGCATCGCTTGTTTACTTCAAGATCGATCTATATTCCATAAACATTTTGAGTGAATATTTTATGCTTTTAATGTATTTGTTGTTTCACGCACTTCATGTCACTAAACAAATTTTAGTTAAATTAGCAATATTCCAAAAGCCATCTTAATCGTTGCCTTGAAATTGGTGTTGCTTGTTTTCCCTCTGCTTCTGTTTTTCTTTGTTCTGCATTATATATGTCATTGCTGATAAAGAGCATCCTTAATTGTTATTTTTGAGAAAAAGTCTTTATAACTTACTTGATTCATTGGAGTTTCAACGAATTTTCTTTTCCACGTTGTAGGCGATGCTTACTACCTTTGCCACATACATCTTTGCATCAGAGTCTAACCACCTGACTGCACAAAAGGCTTTCATCTCCCTGTCCTATTTTAACATGCTAAGCACTCCAATTAGTGGCCTACCCAAGTTGATCACTGCGTTGATTCAGGTAAAATTACAAATATACAATCAGATCATTTTCTAGCAAAGATTCCTACTTCAGGTACGGATTGACTTGTCAAACACAGTCACACACAGAATGAGTTAAAAGTTTGAATGTGGTGACCGCGTTTGTTGAGTAGGGAATGATGTGCTCTACTACAACATGACACGCAACGTCATACAAATCTTTAAGAAAATGATCTAAAATGTACTTATCAGAAACGTACTTATGTTTTTCAAAATAGAGTTCTAAAACAATTAACAAATGACGAAAAGGACAAAGGTTATGTTTCATGCAGTAAAGCACAATTTGTAAAATTTTTGTAAATTTCACAGAGATTTTTAGGCACTGAAGTTAGTCTCCGGTGACGTTTTATACTTTGTATACATCAATCAGATTTTAATATATCTGCGTCAGAAAGAATCTGCCTCATTCTTCATCATTGAGTTGTTAATGATTTCTTGAGAAGACAAAACCTATAATACACGCATATTATTATATCCTTAAGACGAATGGGTTTGTCATACAGCATTTCATATCTTATATAACGTGTCTGAAAGAAATTAATAGTTTGTTAAGACAATTAATGCATGCTTTTTCTTCTAGGCCCACATCTCTATTAACAGAACTGAAACATTTCTACTCTCCGATGAGCTGTGCTCACAGGGTGTTATAAGTGTTCATGATGATGGTAAATATACTGCCATGTATGGTTGTCTTTGGTGCATTTTACAATTTGTAATGAACTCTCTAACCGAATCAGGTAACATATGGTTTAGTTAAGAATGTAAGGACAGAATAATTTTAAGACTTCTCCTGAAGCTTCATCTTGCTGAATACACTTCTCGGCACATCGACCTAAACTAACCAGTAAATTTTACATGTATGTTGATCATGAATTACGCATATCAAAATTGTCTAAGTTTCTGTATAGACTCGATCCTTATATATTTTGCTTACATTGAATAATTAACACATACAGCTACTGTTCTCTTATTTCTCATTTGAGAACTCAGATCGTCAAACATGCTGAGAAAATGTTAAGAAATGAACACTGAAAGAGAAGCAGTTGCATTGGTAGCACATTAGGCATTTCTTGTCACGTGACTCTAATTTTGATCACTAGTGTGGCTGTCAGTGCTAGTCGAACATAAATGAATATATATGATTATAAGAATATTTAACTACTTATAAACGCATAAACCATTTTGCAGCTTGACAATGTCGTTTATGTAAGAAAACAAATTAATGATAACTTTTTTTACCTCGATTGTCTCTGTCTCTCTCTCTCTCTCTCTCTGTGTCTCTCTGTCTCTCTGTCTGTCTCTCTCTCTCTCTCTCTCTCTCTCTCTCTCTATATATATATATATATATATATATATATATATATATATATATATATATATATATATCATCGATTAAGCAATGTTTTCCTTCTAACTTATTTTGTAATGAACTAAGTTTAAGCCACTTGTTTTAGTTGCATTTTCTATTTATGAATTAGTTATTATCAACCCTTTCTATCTCACAGACTATGCGATTAGTGTCGACGATGGGACTTTCCGATGGGACAAGAAATCGGATCCTCAACTTGAGAAGTAAGTAAATTAACTTTATGAAACTCAGTACGAATGCAATACACCAGCTTTACTATGTAAGGCTTGTCCCGCACATATATATATTAAACTATACCATGACAATGTTTCATTATTTGGATTGTTATGCGATACATACTACGAGTAGGGACCTGTTCTTTTGTTTCGATATTGATCACCAGTCCAAACAGTCCTATAAAATTCATTTAAATCCGTGTTAAGTTAATTTTAAAATATCTAAAGGTTGTACTGAAAGTATACTTTGAATACTTACTAATATAGTTCACGACAATGATTAATTTTCGATGTAAGCTCTTTACATGGCGATATCTACACTCTACACTTTATACTCACATTTCACTTTGAAGGTATCTACTCCACACCAACCAGACAAATTCCACATATTAAATGGACCATTCTGCTATAAATTGCTGGGATGTTATCAGATGAAACCGAACTGGAAAGCGGGAAAACTATCAGTTATGTTTAAAACCTTTGTCACTAATACATTTTTAGTGATATTTAACTAAAGTTCAATTATGCCAATATTTCAGAATCGACGTGAAAATTCCAAAAGGTAAACTAGTAGCCATTGTAGGACACGTGGGGTCTGGGAAAACTTCGTTTATTTCAGCGCTCCTTGGCGATATGGAAAGAATGACTGGTCAGGTCAGAATAAAGGTATTTTTTTTTAAATTATCATTCTTTCATCACATTTTTCTTTTCTTCATTTTTGTCTTCTGTTCATTTGAACTGTTATCCTCCAACTCATGAAGACACATGATCTGGTTGAAGCTCAGTGTTCACAGTTATGGAGTAGGGTAGATCTCTTAAATATATAAAACACGAGAATTTTAGGCAGTTCAAGCAAATAGGGTAAATTTCATTGGATGACGTAATGGGTTATTACACATACTTACATTTTATAACATCCTCTGACAGATGATAAATAGGCCATGTATATTGTTTCTATTTTAGAAAAGTAAACAATTTGATTCTGAAATGGATTTAATCCATTACTTTATTATCCGAGTGATTATATCAAACGTTTCTCTAAGTACTAAATACATTTCATTATGGCAGTCGACGGAGACATACACTTTTCTAGAAAAGAAAGTATTTAGTTATTTTAAAATTTTTGAACTTTTAAAATTTCCTCTGCTTTATTAAATAAAATTTCTAATTTCATCACAAAGGAATAAATATTCAAACACGAAACTATACACGCATATCATGCGGGCTGTAATTCAATTTTCTCATTATAGGGTTTAAACAGGGTTTAAAAATCCAAACTTGTTAGAGACCTTCATAAACTAATAATGTCAGCACACCATTTTTACTTTAGTTTACAATCCTACAAAATGAGTTTTTACATAGCACATTAAATTGTATTATTACATTATCGTTTCCGTTCTATCCAGGGATCAATAGCTTATGTGCCACAACAAGCTTGGATCCAAAACGCCACCCTGAGAGCCAACATTCTGTTTCACAAAACCGTTGATAAAACAAAATATCGACTCGTGCTGGATGCTTGCGCTTTAACATCTGATCTTTCAATGCTCCCTGGAAGAGACAAGACCGAAATAGGAGAGAGGGTAAGAAAACTGGATAAAAGAGCATGTATGTAATTATATATAAAAACGTTCATATTAGCGTCTAGTCTATGATATTACATAAATACAAATATTTCACGGAAATTAGATATTTAGCAACATTTCCATTACTGTAGAAAGTATCGTAAACTGGCACTGGACAAACCAGTATTGTCAAATATTTCTTCGGAGTTAGAAAAGTAATAGCAATAAAACAGTACGCGAATACCCAGGTTCTGACTTCTCATTTCGAAAATAAGACAAATTTTTATGCAAGATTTGACAAATATAAGAATCGTATTTTAAGTAGCAGATATTTGTTGTCAAAAAGCGCTTATATTTCTTGAAATTGTACAGCAACCTAACGTTTATTGATGACCTAGAATTTCGGAAATGTTTAAACTATGTTGCAAAAAGATTAATATCCAGATGTTCAGGTAAGCCAAGATTAATACCTTTGCTTTATTTGAATAAAGGGGATCAACATCAGTGGCGGTCAAAGACAGAGAGTCAGTTTGGCTCGTGCTGTGTACAACAACGCTGATATTTATCTCTTAGATGATCCACTGAGTGCGGTCGACGCCAACGTTGGGAAACATATTTTCAATGAGGTCATCGGAAACAATGGTCTTTTGAGAAACAAGGTTTGTTTCATGTTTCTAAATTAAAAATGTCATATGATATTATATCATGTATTCTAAACATTTGTGTTTTATTTGTTAAGTGAATCTCGCGTATTTGCGTATGATTCATTTATACGTATATTGACTGAATAAGGAAAACCTGTATTAAAGCCGCTTGTTGTACATATTCATGTTTCTTTCGGCGTTCATGTACACAAGTAAAATTATCAATTCAAACGTATTTGTCTTAAGATTAATGCTAACTACTTCCATCACGTAAATCCTACATGATTTATAAAGCTAAGTGAAAATTACTTTACTAGAGTACACAGTTTATATAATTTATTCGTTCGAATTTATTTACATAGTCGCGTGCATTTTACTTCCTCACAGTCTCTCAGTAAAATAGTTCTGATGTATCAAGACTACTAAGTTTGCATTTATGTCATCATCATTAACAGAAACTACATTTCTTTTACTTTTGCATGGTGTTTTAATTAGGTAGATTAAATTTAACCGATGGATTAATGTTTAAAATAGAAGAGTTTCTTAAAGTCGGTTACAAACCACATTCCTTAATAAAATTGGGAAAGAAATATCACAAACTTACCATTTACACTTTACCTCTAGACTCGTCTGTTCGTCACCCACGACGTTCACTGGTTACCAAAGGTAGACATCATAATTGTGCTGGTGAAAGGGACGGTTACTGAAGTCGGGTCCTACGAGGATTTGCTGGTCAATGGCGGAGAATTTGCACATTTCCTTAAATCTTACCTGACAGATGAGGATGATGAAGTTGACGATCCCGAAAGTAAATAGCATCAAACTTAAAGCATTCATACAAATCAGCAATGATTGGACAATAACCTAAACTATGTATTATCTATAAAACGTCAGGCAACACCACTATAATTCCAAAACTCTCGTGCTTGTTATAATATATTTGTAATAAAAATATATATAAAAAATGTCTAAATTGTCTTTATCATATAAACGAAAGACAAGAAATAATCAAGCCGAAGAGCACATTTATACAAAATTTCGCTCTAGGTCCTACATTGTTTCTCGTTTGCCACATTAATGGAATGTATTATTTCTTAACAAAATATTTGAAAACAAAAGAT
This sequence comes from Unio pictorum, assembly GCA_030141615.1. Lineage (NCBI taxonomy): Eukaryota > Metazoa > Mollusca > Bivalvia > Unionida > Unionidae > Unio > Unio pictorum. Next base: position 8,641,963 of record JARLTB010000156.1, on the reverse strand, counting down.
GTACCTTGCATTAACATTATTGAAAACAAGGCGTTTCAAATAGTATATTTCTTGTTCAAGTTAAGGAGATTAAAAAGAAGATTTTGGAACGTGTTAACACCCTGATCCCAGAAGAACCAGGCCGTGCCGGACAATCACGAAAAATTCAGAGGAGGTAAGATACTATAGCAGTAGTAGGCGGTGGAGGAGGAGTAGTATATTTGGATTATCTTTGTTATAACGGTTGATTTTACGATGTATTAATTTTGTTCATATAGTGATGAGTCTGACAAATCAGTGACAAGCCTTCTGCTTCAGTTTTGCATGTTATATATATATATATATATATATATATATATATATATATATATATATTTAGTATGCAATATTTGTTATTTGTGTTTTTCCATTATATGCTATTGTAATCAAATATTTGTTATTTATGTTTTTCCATTATATGCTATTGTAATCAAATATTGTATCTAGTGGCTGATCGTGTCCGAAATTAGCGTCAGTTATTGCAAGAAACGTTTTCGTTTCTCAGAGCGAAGATCATTATACTAATCTGAGTCAAGGACGCTGTTTTTCTATAGATATACCACGTGATGATTGTCATGTTTTTACTGTGATTTTGTTGAGGAAACGTTTAATTATAACTAAGATCTAGTTTTTGATATTGTTCGAAATTAGTATCAGTTATGGCAAGAAACTTTTAATCCTCATCTGGGGCTTTGTCTTGCGTCTTTGTCATATAATTGACATTTTTTCTTCCAAAATTATGTTATTCGTACATTAACATTTAATCAGAATCAAGTTATCATTGTTGTGTACAGTATCTGATTTAGAATTATTCTTTTTTTATGGAAATAGAAAAGTGATCTAATAACATTATTTTACAGTGAAATTTCAAACAAGGATTCAATTCTTGGATTATATTATTGTGACCAAAAACGACTGTTGGCACATCAATACATAACTAGCCATAATATTCACATCCGCGCCATAAGTATGGATTTAATTTGGATTTCCACTAAAGTTTATTCAGAACTTTTATTATTAGGACTTGTATCTTAAGTCTTTATTATTTGCAATTTAATTCGCAATACAGTAAGTTCTTCTTTCTTCTACATTTTCACTTTGTGTTATAGGATATTAATTATTTGTTTAATTTTCTAACGCTTGTTCTCTTTCACTCTTTCTGTTACCTTTTTTAAGAGCACATCCACTGTAACAAGGATTTGACGAGAGATAGCATTCGTTATAATATTGTCATTGTTATGCAAAACTTTAAATATTGCTTCAGAGGAGCTAGGCGGATTAGAAGAGCGTTTAACTCAAAGGACAATGAAAAGCTATCAAGAACTATTTCTGCAATAGACAGACAATCTCACGGTGATGAAAGGGACTTCTCTTTGCGTCTCCACGAAGACAGATTGGTAGAAAAGGAAGGAACTGAGACAGGGGAGGTAACTATGAAAGGTTTACATATTTGTGAATGATCGTGTTGTAGATCGTAGCAATAGAAGAGGTGATTATTTCAACGTTTATAAAATGCATCTTTCATAGACCCCATTACAAAAATATAGAAAATGAAACACCTAATGCGAGAAACAGGGTAGAATTTTAAGATAAGAAAGACTATGAAACAGCTATGTGTCCTTTCGAAATCAAAAATGGAATCATGGAAGAACATAGATGAATGGTTAAACTTTCAGATTAAATTGTATTCGATATAATGGCAGGGACAGGTAAACGACAGCGAGATTAGAAGGCTAAGACAACTTTTGTAGGAGAGCAAGCATGCATGCGAAAGAGCATTTATTTGTAAATAATGATTAGACTGATTTAACTGTTACATAGATACTTAAAGTTTTCGCACAATAGAGACAGGTAGCTTTATTAGGCAGTTTTTCCTTCTTCAAGATTGGTTCATTATTAGGACCGGCATCATTGCTGATTGATATATATATATATATATATATATATATATATATATATATATATATATATATATATATATATATATACACATGCGTTTTGACCGGTATTATATAACATAATAGTGTCGCTGCTGTAAAACACCAAGCCAAACAAACAAACAAATCCATAGCTGCAGTGTTAGCAACATTGTTAAATTCTTGTACCCATGTTTAGCGTGACAATTTGGACAGGACGCAAATACATGTAAGATCTGCGATATACATTGTTGTGGGCAGTTGTAACTATAACCGTCTCATTTTAATTTTTTGTTTCATCTACATTAAGTGTGCTCAACCCACAGCTAGCATGCCTTAACCGGCTCGCGAACGTGTTCTGTCATGCCCTCAGAGCAAATTAAAACAACACATTAGCATGTCCCGTGAAAAGTAATTATATTAAAGAAAGTTGTGTTTGTGGCCCTCGAGTGGTCTTAGAAAATGTAATCTGGCCCTTGGCCGAGAAAGGCTGTGCACACCTGGTCTACATGATCCATTTGTCACCATGTTCTTCACGCTTGAAATTCTTAATTGTCAATTTTGTAATATTTAGTGACATTTACTGTATTTTTTATGTGTATGTCTCTCTTTGTATTGTATATTAAGTTGTCAAATTGCACATGTACATAATACGTTTACTGGTTTGTAAAGAAATATATTTGAAAACTAATATATTACCTTTTCTGTATTCTATGTAATACCACCATCTCCAACCTGAAACTAGAAGACATTCACTGTTATTAAACAAACAAAACTAAAGCATGTATGGATTGCATTTATATACGACTGACGATAATAAAATACGTGATTAAAAACTGAAACGGAAACTGATGAAATTTTAAAGAATACATGACAAGATTTGTGTTACAAAGTTTAACCCTTCCCCCGACTGCACGAACGGTATGTTTGAGATAATAAACGATGCTATTTTAACTCCAAACGCAAATGCTAAGGAAACGCATTGGAAATACAGTTGAAATGCAATTCAAATGAATAGAAATAATTTTATTGTACATAGTTGTTTTAGAGCCTGTCTTACCTGTGTAAGAAGAAGAATTAATAATTAGATTTCCAAAATTATATTTGTATACAGGTTATGGATTTGTTAATATATGCATTAGTGAATGTATTGCCTTTAATAATCTCACAAGAAAGGTTTTGAATTGGGTGATCAGAATTGAACTCACCATCATGTCAAGGGTTCTTTATGGTCAACAGTTATGTCAACGTAGGTATTTATTGTAGAAAGACACATTAGCTCGTTTATTCCTATTTATCTAAAGATTATATGCCATAATTTTCCGTCCTAACCATTTATAACCAAGGAATGGCATGAACTATTTTAATTCAACAACTTTCCTTGTACTCTTATTGCATTTTTTTCTTCTTCTCATTATATTCTGCTTCAATCCATTTCTAACATTCTCAGTCAATTATTATTATTATTATTATTATTATTATTATTATTATTATTATTATTATTATTATTATTATTATTTCAGGTGAAGTACACTGTTTACTTTCATTATTTTGGTGCAATGGGGAAATTGTTCACAGTGCTGGCTTTATTTCTGTTTATAATTTACAACGTATCCCTCGTGGGTGCAAACATTTGGCTTCGATTCTGGACGGATGATACCTATTTGGAACAACATTTAAATACGTCACACATCCAAGACTACCAACAGAGGAACAACATGTATCTAGGAATCTATGGAGCTCTAGGGGTAGCCCAAGGTAGGTTTCTAACATGCATACATACATACATACATACATACATACATACATACATACATACATACATACATACATACATACATACATACATACATACATACGAGAGTGCCCCTCTGATATAGATTAGATAGCTGAACGTCTTTATTTTCTATGATACATAAATAATTACAGCGCATGATGTGGATACAAGTGCTGGTATATTATGTCATATTGGTATATTATTATGATAATTCTTTGTGTTTGTTAGTAAAATCTTCATCTATTAATCTGGAATATTCTAGATCAAAAGTGTTTTTTTAAAATATATATATATATATATATATATATATATATATATATATATATATATATATATATATATATATATATATATATATATATATATAACAAATTACAGGCAGCTACTTGAAATATTTCAAGATAATTTTTAAAAAAAGTATTGATCCAAATTATTGTAAGGATTATAATATTTACACTACTTTATGTTGACATTAATTTAGAATTCTTCATTTTGAATTTGGAATTGTAGGTATTATTTCGTTGAAATCCCGTTAAACAATGTTACATACATACATCCATACATCTATCCATCCATCCATCCATCCATCCATCCATCCATCCAATCAGCCATCCATCCATCCATCCTTACATACATACATACATACATACATACATACATACATACATACATACATACATACATACATACATACATACATACATACATACATACATACATACATACATACATACATACATCTTTGATGATGTTTTGGTTTTTAATTTATCTTTACCAATTATATAAGAAAAACAAATTTAATATAAAACCTATCTCAATTCAGGTTTGAGCATTCTTGGCTTCTTTGTGATGTTCGCCACAAGGTCTGTGCGAGCCACCAGCCTTCTTCATGAAAAAATGCTGACACGAATCCTTCGCTGCCCAATGTCTTTCTTTGACACAACTCCCAGTGGAAGGATATTAAACCGATTTTCTCGGGATATTGAATTCATCGATAATAATTTAACTGAAATATCGCAGAGTTGGCTTAAAGCATTTTTCATGCTCATCAGCACCCTTGCAGTGATATCTTATAGTACGCCTATATTTCTGGTTACTGTCGTCCCCCTTGGAATTCTGTATTATTTGATACAGGTAAGACAGGTGGAGATTATACATTAATGTTTGTATTCATCTCTGTACAGTACAGTATTCCCTTGGTCGAAATTGAACTCGCTTTCAAACTTTAACATGCATAATGTTTCATTTGTTTCACATTTTAAAATGATATTTTTTATCATCTTATATATCACAAAGCTCAGGATCTAGGACAATATTATTGAGGGAATTACTGCAAGTCTGTGTTTTCTTTATTTACGACAGGAATGTTTCGGATTTCCTTTAACTTTATATGATAGATTGTGTGTTAAATAACGTCGACAATGTTTGGTCTACACTTTAACTCTCTTCTTACGGCCATAAAACAGAAGAACGTATGGGATTGCATGTTGTCCTTTCGTCCGTCGTACGAAACCTTGGTATATGTTTGTAATAGATACTCCTCCTACACATTCCCATGAAACGGTACGCACATCTTCATCCCAAGTTCTAGTATGTCCCGTTGCTCTGTAATCTTTCATATTATTTGAACGCTATTTGCTTACATAGATTGACATATCTCATAGTATTTTCAACCAATGTGTATCGTTGGGTGTGGATGAAAATCATCCCAATTCATCTTCCAATAATGGATGATCACACTAATCTGGGGATTGCTCCAAATAAGTTCCTATAATGTCTAGTTTGTTCGAAATGAAAAAAGAGCCAATCCGGTATCCAATATAGCCGCTACAACAGCCATCTTTAATAGTTTATTAAATTTTTGCTTAATTTGAACTCAAAACCATGTCGACATGTACCTTTCTTAGGAAAATTCATGCGGAATGTAGTCCATCCTAAACGACAACAATGTCAATATCACAACCATCGTGACCTTCTTAAAAAACCATTTAATGATGTTTGGTTTTAAACGCAAATGGTGTACATTGGACATCAAATATAACTTCTATGGTGGCCATTGTGTGCAGTTTGTTACTGTTACTCCTCCTGTGCGGATATTCACATTGATATTGGGGTTATCACTCAAATTCTTCTTTTTTGTCTTGCTGGTTCCAGGCAAAAATGGTGCCAAACAATAGTGAACATCTTCAATGTCTTGTTCCCATTCGGTCTCATAAAGAAAGGATACTGATATTTTCATAAGATTTTCAAGAAAACACATATGACTATATGTACTTGTTCCTAGATCAAAATTTATGCCAATTGTGACCTCGCAAAACTTTTACATACAAATTCGTTTTTACATTTGATAGATGTTCTTGTATTACACTGAGTCTATCTATCAATCTAAATTGCTGCCTTGGTGGCCATTCTGAAATTCTGCACGATGATACTTCTCCAATAATTTGTCTTCGCAAAATGGGGTTTTCACTTAAATATCAATATGTAGCTTATTCCGGATAAAATTGTGTTCGACTGTCTTCCGATATGTCTGCAGACCTGAGGTTACAACTAGAACACAATAAATAAGAATGGAAAACTGCCCATTCCTAGCTACTGATAAACGTGCCAGAAAACTAAAACACAAACTATCACTACGCATACGTGACAATTGCAATTTCAAATATTATGAAAGGACTCACATGATTTAGTCCATCAAATGAAAATTAACTTAATGAATCTACGACACCACCTGACCGACTTGTTAAATTTAAAGAGACACGAAGCTCATAACATATTTACTACTAATTTTAGTTTTAGTAACTATAAACATTTACATAAGCATCCATTTTTGTCATAGATCCTACCCTAAGCACGTACACTAAATTCAGCAAAAGATATTCACTACAGTTTACGTTGAGGAACAAACATTACATAACGTATGTTAGATTTGAGGTATATTATAGATGGTCTTAATTCACATCAGTCAAAAAGAAGTAAAGATCTTTTCTTGGATTCCTAGAAATTCGTTTCGGTCAGTTGAGTGATAATCCCATCGAGGGACTCCTGTTTGATGTTATTTTTGTTTCGTTCTTTTCTCCAGAGATTCTACATTCCGACATCCCGCCAACTGATGCGAATTGAGTTCACAACTTGGTCTCCCATCTGCTCACATTTTAGTGAGTCTCTAACAGGTCGCAGTTCCATAAGGGCATATGGAATGACGGATACGTTCATACAACAATCGAAAGATAAGGTGGACCATCACCAGGTGTTCTTCTTTGCTGGACAGGCAATTCAAAGGTGTGTCTTATTTCTAGTGTACATAACCTCTCCATTTAGTAGTGTTATTATTTTAAATTCCAAACTAATATGTTATTTAACATGGATGTTTTGCTATAAACCCAGTCTGGATTGCAGTTTGTTAGTGTCTTTGCTTTCTTTCCTTTTCATTTCCATTTGTGGCTTTGTTATAGGTTCATAGAGAGTTTTTGGAACATTATAATTGTACTGGACGAAGGAAAGAACGCGGACCTTTATAACCAGAAGGACATAGTTTATGAAACTATCACAGAACGCACACCATGGCTAATAGAAAACATCAACCTAACATCATGTCGCGGCAAATTCGGCTTACAGAAACTTTCAGAGGCCACATAGACTATTCCGTCAACTTCCGTTCAATACAATAACTGTAACGGCCCAATATAGAGCCCTCTACCAAGACCTTCATCGTTTTTATTGCAGCTTCAAATCTTTGTCATCTCTGTTGTAAACATTTCTAGACATGTCTCGATATCATTGTATTATGTAGATGGCATTACATTTGATTGGTACCAGTGTTATATTTATATATGAAAAAAGCATAATGATTCTCGTTATACATATGTTTCATATGAAGAATTTAAAACTTCGTCTTACATATTGACGTTCAATATTTGAGTCTGCTCGGTATAGACAGGAACTACTATAATCCCCGTACCTTTCCACCAAATGCACACAAATATGAATCAATTTGTATTATACTATTTGTTTACAAGTTGTTAGACAACTGCGTTGTCGTAAATGGGTTGTGGAATGTATAGCTTTTGTTCGAATTTCTGTGATATCTAAATGCTTTTATTTTAGATGGCGAGGTGTTAGACTTGAGTTTCTTGGCAGCTTTATTGCCCTGGCGGCTTCCATATTTGCTGTCCTGTCAGATTCCAGTACTGGAGGACTGGTCGGTCTTTCAATTTCATATGCCCTTCAGGTAACAGTCGTAAATGGGTGCATTTAATTCTTGTGTTTATTAGTCCTCGTAATCAAATATGCGCTGTCTATTCAACCTTGTCACCACATGTTACGGTGTCCAATATTATTCCGTATCTTATTTTTAGCCTAAGTTGGTATTAGGAATGATTTCAGCGTCACAAAAGTATCCATGTGATTTGGAATCATCATGAATTTGTTGTTTCATTGCTTTTAACGTACTTCTAAAACTCTTTTGGCTACATCATGCCGATGGAATTGAAGTTAAATGTCTCTTGTCAATGATCCACCGATGCAGCCCATCAGAGCTGACCTAGGCGAATACTAAATCGATGACTCTTTGATTACAAATCCGATGCTCTGCCAAACGAGCTACCACTTCTCCCTAAAATTAGCAAGCAATAAAGTATATTGTAAATGTTGTAGAAAACCTAGAAAGGTATAAAATGATGAAATTTCCTGTGCAAGCTAAATTAATCAAGTCGAATCAAACTTATGACTAAACTTGACAGGCTTTATTCGTTTGAACCAGAACGAAATTTATGTGCCTTCTGTTATTTAAATGAACATTTTCAATGATTTAGTTTTTCATGATAGCACTGCTGTGTAAAGTTGGTTGAATCTATTTTTTTCAGTATTTTACGATGCCAGTTTTCAGGCGATATTGTATTTTGGATTTATGCGTTTCTTATATTAGTTTTTAATAGAGTTAAATGTGACATTTACTCATGCTAAGTATAAAAGTCAAGTGAAAATATTCCGATGCTAAGTACACAATTTTCAGTTGGTTGCATGGGCGTAGCGTATGTCAATTCAATTCTCAGTTGTATGCATGCATTCCCCTTACAGAGTTTTCCCAGATTTGAAAGATCTCTGTAAACATGTTACCTCTACTTAATTTCTTTCTCATTTCCTTGTTTTCTTTAAGATGATCACATATTTACGCTCCTAGTACTTCCGTAAGTATTATTTTCCGTTTCAATTAACATGAATTATGTATTACAGTTCACAACGGCTCTGAATTACATGGTACGAAGGGCTGGAGAGCTAGAGACCAATATCGTGTCGGTCGAAAGAATTAAAGAATATACGCAACTTGATTGTGAGGTAATTCATAAAACTTGTCGAACCTATGTGATTACAGGACACGGACCAAACCGTACTGGTATCTGTTACTCATATTTAGGCTGCTATTCATGTTCTATCTGCTAGCAAATGAAAGGCTATGGTCACCACCAGATGGTGTCTTTGTTCATTTATGATTAATTTATCTTTCTATACTCTCCACTATTGTTCTTACTGTACATACATTTCTAAATGCTCGTACGAGCAAGAACAAAAGTGTTTACTCTTTCATTCCGTTTTAATATTTAAAAAATGATATTTCACTGCAAAAGTTACCTAGTATAAATGATATAGTGATATTATTTAATAGAACATTACCACTTGTTCACAAATCGTTTCCAAGCAAGAATGCAATAGATAGAATAAGAACATGTTAAGGACACCAAGGAATATTTTCCAAATTTTGACTTTTCTAAAGAATAGTCTTTCATATCAGTCGTTGAAACCTCTTACTAAGGAGAGATTATGTTTAAACATAAAATAATTATTTTCACAGAATACACTTCTCTTTACCTTTTTAGAGAAACGAATCTACGTTTCAAATTACTTTGGTATATATTTTAAACTTTTGGTCAATATGTATTGATGTCAATCTTATCAACCAAACTTTTTCAGAGTGAAGACAATTTTCATTCACATCTTCTCCCTAAAGGCTGGCCAACGAAAGGAGAAATCAGATTTGAGAATTACAGCACACGATACAGAGATGGGCTCGATCTAGTCCTGAAAGAGTTAACCTGTGTCATACCAGGTGGAGAAAAGGTCTCTGAAATATTTTGACGCCCCGCATTAAGTCATAGACTCCCAATTTAATTGCATCAGTTCATTTGCTCTGATAATTCACACATATTGGATCAAATAATAACTTTAATGTAATGTATGAGTATACTATGAAATGATAAAATTGCATTTAAGACTGTAATAACTGAATTTTATCAGTCTCGTCGAGAAGGTAGCGTAGCTTATTACTGATGGATGTACCTATGTCTCTGTTGTAGGTTGTTTTCTCATTGTCAATTTGTAATGCTAAATTCTATTTTTCTTTTATAAACACGAAGCTGTGGTTGATATGTATTACACACTCAGGGCTGGATTAAGGCCTTTGGGGGCCCTGGACACAGCCAACGTAGGGGCTCTTAGCTATCCTGATTTGTCCATAGATTTGGTTACAGTACTATTAACAACACTGCCTATGAAATCAGACGATAATATGTGGGCAACTTGAGCCTCGGAGGCCCTGGGTATGTTGCCCACTTTTCACTGTGGATACTCCGGCCCTGTACAAACCCACATATTTTGTTCAGTGTAATTTGTAGCAAAATTGATATTCTTACTAGTTAGTACTACCCACACCATCACATATACAAAATGCATAAGATCTGTAACGGTCTTTTTTTGGCTGAATTGATTCTGTGACTATATAACCCTTTGTGCATTGCTTCTTCCTTCAAGGATGTTCACATTCACACGCTTTAATCTTGACGAAGAAGAAACTAATTTAATTTTCCTGTTTCAACTTCCAGGTGGGAATTGTGGGTAGAAGTGGAGCCGGAAAGTCCTCCCTAGCTCTAGCTCTCTTTCGTCTCATAGAGGCATCAGAGGGAAGCATTTACATTGATGGTTGCAAAATCTCTGACATGGCACTTCACGATCTCCGCTCGAGACTGACCATTCTTCCCCAGGTAATAATTCAGCTAAATTCACTCAAGGGCTCGACAAGTGTTTTAGCTTTTGAGAAGAACATTCGTCACATTTAAAAAATTTTGGAGCAAATTAAGCTTCTAGTAATAATGAATCTGGCTTTGCTGAATTAGACGAAAACTATTGAAAATAAATTGAATGTTATGTTCTGGTCAATAAAGTCTCTATTCTCCTCTAATAAAGCAAAACAAACATTTAAAAAAATGAAACTCTTTTCTAACATCAATGGTATAATGCTGTTGTTGACGGTTCTGCTTTTACTAAGACATTGTATGAACTGTAGAGGAACAGATGTCCTGCCCTAACATTTCTAGATACAAGTTTTTTGTTTCACTCTTTTTTCCATCTTAGTGATGTTAAATATTATTCAAATTATATCAAAATATTTAGAAAACAGTGTCTGTGAAATTTGGATTTTTTCTCGAAGTAAAGTTTATTGAAACTGGCTGATTTTAATTAATTTTCAGTTGTTAATAACTTATTATTTCGAGGGTCTGGTGTTAATCATGCGTATGTTAGTAAAATGGTATTATTTATACTCATTCAATTTTAAAAGGACCCATTTTTGTTCTCCGACACCTTGAGGATGAACCTTGATCCACTCAACAAATATACAGATGTACATGTGTGGAATGTTCTTGAGCAAGCACATCTCAAGTCCCTTGTATTGGAGCTTCCAGGTGGATTAAACTTCGAATGTAAGGAGGGAGGACAAAACTTCAGGTATATCCTCCAAGAACGCTATCAAAGAGATACAATTTTTTTTTAATTCTGCTACTTCATTATCATAACAGAATATTCAGATTTTTTTTGTTTCAAAAGCTAATTCGATTGTTGAAAGAAATATAATTATTCTCTCTCTCTCTCTCTCTCTCTCTCTCTCTCTCTCTCTCTCTCTCTCTTCAATAAATGATATGCCTTGGCATTATTCTGTTGCTTGGAATAAGAGACCACATTGTCATTAAACGTTTAATCTTAAGGTATCGTAGCCAAACATTATGTCAGTTGACAATTAAAAAATCTACGGAAATAGAACGATTATCATTGTGTATAAGAAATAAAACTATGACAACATGTAATAAATGAAAATGCAATTGGGTACTTACATCGTTCCAAAATGACATTTTTAGGCACTATTTCGTGAAGCACCGATTCCACGTTTTCAAAATTCTATTTTAATAAGCTTCATTAAGTTAGAATTTTGATACAAAGATCTTGCCATGATTTGATGCACACGAAATATATTTATTGTATGGGAAATAAATTTGCTGTACAATTGTGATCGGAAAATAACTCTAATTATGGTAATATATCAAACTGGCCAACAGTATCCATCTTCAAAATGATTGTCAACATGAATGATTGAACTCATTAGGGACATTTGACTATACCGGTATGTAATGACACTTGATAATGTGTTTTCGATGTAGTTTGGGACAGCTACAGCTAATTTGCCTCGCAAGAGCTCTTCTGCATAAGACCAACATTCTCATACTGGACGAGGCCACAGCGGCTGTTGACATGGAAACAGACAATCTCATTCAGCGAACAATACGGGAAGAATTCAAGGAATGCACAGTTCTTACAATCGCCCACAGACTCAACACAATTATGGATTACGACAGGTAAGACTAGTATGCCTCTTGGATGTTTTTATCTCGTGTGTGTGTGTGTGTGTGTGTGTGTGTGTGTGTGTGTGTCTGTGACTGTGCTATGGAAAGAACTGTATTTAAAAGCAAAGCAAAACAGTTAATGAAATGTCATTTATTCTTAAACTTGTCAAGAGCCAAGACGGATATTTTTGATACTGAATTAGTCCGGATATTTTATCTCTCAACCAATTAGAATGTAAAAAAATTTCGAATAATGATCAGGTATTACAATCGCTTACATTTTCGATACACTAATGGATTATGACAGGTACGTCAAGACAGAATCTTGAATCCTTAAATCTCTAGTAATTTGTATGTGCGCGCGTGCGTGTGGGTGGGTCGTTGGATGACTGTCGGTGGGCATTCCACTGTGTGCAATTGTGACATGGAGGGAACTGTCTTTGAGAGATGAAATTTTCATAAAAGGTCATACCTAACATTTACGAAATTAGAGAAAATTTACTATTCTCGGTGTATTCTAGAGGCCAAAGATACATACAATAAATATGCAAGTTCATTGTGCAAATATTTAGTAAATGTTCACTAGATTTGCAAGGTATTGAATCGCTGCAACGATAGATGAGCAAGGGACCTACGATTTAATTCCCAGACTGACGTGTGGGTGGGTGGGTGGGGGTAATGGATATTTATTATTCGTTATAATTACAGCTTACCAATAGTATGGAACAAATACTCTTATAGAAATAAGAACGAATTAATCCATTAATTAGTAGAAACCAATATTTTCTTCATAATTTGTTTCTTTCAAAATAAACAACAACCTGGATTCATATCGTGGTTGCAAATAAATTTTCAGCTTTCTCCCCCGCCCAGTAGTTTAAATGCTAGGCTCCTAAAAGTATAAACTAGAAATTCCGTTCAACGCGAAACCAAGACAAGAATTAAAATATCTAACGTGCAGCTACATTGAAAAATTGTTTGATAATGTTTTGTTGCTTCTTTTTTTTCTTTCATCTTCCGATTGGCATTCAGTCTATAGACAGTTTCAAAGATACAAAACAGTATAACAAAATATTCAGGACTTTTAAAATACCCCTCGTACGTAATGGTTAGTGAGCAAGACTAAAAGCCTTGTCCAGATACAGAAACGTCAAGGTAATAAAAGGAAAGCTTATTGTATACGCGTTGTGAATACACATTCCTAAGTTAAGTCCAACTGCAGACAACATATAACCTCATCTGCCGTGGCATCAGGGTCAATATTGATTTTTCTATTCATTATTCCCAACAAGCTGCACATAATATAGTTATGCCTGCGCATTATGCTATACGATATATGGGTCTATGCAATCTGCATTCTAATTCGACTTATAAACTTGTATTATCGAAGATATCCGGATGTAATACATTTTCTTTTTAATCCAACATGATCTCTTGAAAAATCGTGGGCCAGACTTGTTTGATGTTACTGTTTCGTGCAAAATGGATAAATTAAACTTTAAACTGCTATCAAAGAGAGATATCACCCGTTTAACAGTGAAGGAACTATAATATAAAACAATAATGGACAGGAATATTATTTCTAAAGCAAATTTTAAAGCAATAACATAATTGTATTTCCCTGAGATCAGAATTGAAATATTCAAACATTCTTCTAAGCCAGTTCTGGTATCACGTGATTTTGTTGTACCTACATTTGCCACTATTTTGGTTAGCCGAAAAAGCGGAAAACAAGGAAAGTTTATGCTATGGTTCCGAACCTCATGTTCTGTAATAAAATATCGCCCCATTGTGCGGATTTCTCAATACAAATACAACGTAAATGAGCAGCAATTCAGTTGCCCACTCTTGAGATCTTCGTATTAATATTAGTTGTAGCGTTGATTACTTTGATTCGCCAATTGAATATGAAGACATGTCCCAATAAGTCATTATGGTAATTGGTTATAAATTCGTGTATTTAAGTCATTACGGTAATTGATTATAAATTCATCTATCTACGTCATTAAGGTAATTGATTATAATTTCATGTATTGAATTCGTTATGACAATTGGTTATTATTGTATGTATCTAACGCATTAAGGTAATTGATTACAAATTCGTGTATTTAAGTCATTAAGGTAATTGATTACAAATTCGTGTATTTAAGTCATTAAGGTAATTGATTACAAAATCATGTATTTAAGTCATTAGGATAATTGATTACCAATTCATGTATCTACGTCATTATGGTAAATGGTTATAAATTCATGTATTCATCTCAGCCTTATATTCTGTCTTTGATTTGTAAAATGTTTTTTTTATTTCAAATATATAACATTGTCGATTTTTCAGAATCATGGTCTTGGACAAGGGACAAATCAAAGAGTTTGATTCTCCAGCTAATCTACTGAAGGACAAGAATTCAATATTTTGCGGAATGGCCAAAGAAGCTAAACTTGTTTGATTCTAAAAGATGCAGCAGAGTTAAATAGCGTTGTCAAATAGATGCCCTGTGGTTTACAAATCATCATTATGAATAAGTGCATTTTAATAAAGAAGGACGATTCCAATAGTGACTTTGGACATTATACAATCAACTGCTGTGCAATTTAATTGCAGCTTAACTGTGTTCTGTTAATTTCGGTTATGTTTACAGCAAGATGAAGACAGTTTTTACTTGAAGAATTGTGATTTGACTTGCACATTGTTTCGGTGACTCGGGGACTGTTTTCTGGAACAGTGTAAGCAGATTCTTTACGCTATAGAACTTGTTATCACGTTGTTCTATCCACGGATTTTACAAAGCTGTAAAAAGTAGTAAACGATGAAAATATCAACTAAACAATCAAAGACCCAAGACAGGTAAAAAGTATAAATTAAAAGAAATAACTTTGACAAAGTATTGAAAATATCCTTACACAGAGGGATAAACCACACTCGGTGAGATAAAATGCAATAAATAGTTCTAATTATGAATCCGATACTGTTTATTTATACCTGTATGAACAGACAGACAGACAACGATATCGATATACAGAAATTTACATTTCACCTAACTTTAAGCTGGAATAAAACACCCATTTGGATCCTAAAAAGATACATATATATTGTATACCAGGAAAATTTCCTGCAGGTTCTTTCTGGCTTGAGCCGTTTAAAATAAACTTTTTTAAACGTTCAGTGTTTGATTTGCATCGAGGTTGTATTATCAATCGATATATTGATTTGCATCGAGGTTGTATTATCAATCGATACATGCTTTTATTTACGCTACATCAATGGTCAGAATTATTGTCTGGCATCCTGTATCAGAAGACGTTTTAATAGGAAAACTATCAAGCGAGGAAGCTATGCAATTAAGTCTATAACATGTTATACTAGAAAACAATATAGTAGGGCCTAGGGTAGACGGATCAAAACTATTTTAAAAAAAACTAAAGCGGACAACAAAACTGAAGAACAAATTTGATTGTTTCAAAAACTGTTAAATTACTGTATATAGTCGCTTATAAGACCTGTCAAACTGCAAACTTCACAGATCCACATCTGCCGTTGCATAATAATACTGCAACAAGCTTGATAAAAGTTAACAAATAAGTTATTTCCCTAGAACACAAAGTGAAAAAAGAGATAAAGAGAACTTATGGTATTACTAATTAAATCCACAAACAAATAATAAAAGAATTAAAGACACAAGGCCTTAGTAATAAAAAGTCCTGAGAAAAACTCAGTTCACGTTTTAAAGATATCCAAAATTGATGGTGATGGCGTGACAGAGGTGCTGATGTGTCAATAGTCTCTTGTTGAACCACAGAAATATTATTTCAGGTTTTAATTCTCTATAAATTCCAGTTAATGTCGTTATCCAAGAGGTTTGTCAGAGAACTCTTTTGTATTTCGAGAGAAAATAATTACTTAAAATAAATAATTTAAAGAAAAGAAAATTCAGCCTAAACTGGTCACAACATAGCACAGCTTAAAGTGTTAGATGTTACAGTACGGCTGGTCAGTGTCTCACTGTCACAATATAATGAAGTTCTCTGGTTGACCTCAGGTTGCATTAGCATTTTCTAAAACAACCATTACCTAATGGAAAATAACCTTCTAGTTGTTGTCGTAGGGCTTAACGCCATTTTTCAGCACACGATAGGCTTTACATGGCGGCCAGTATTAATTGTAGAGGAAGAACCAAGGAAAACCCCAGGAAAAAACCACCGACCCACGAGAAGCTACTGGCAAGCTTTCTCACATACCCACATCGGCCGAATCTGAGACTCGAACCAACGCAGATAGAGGTGAGATGGCAGTGATCCGTAACAGAGAGTGCTTTAGACCACTAGGTCACTCGGGGACCCCAATAACCTTCTAGAATGATCTAATGAACCTTGTTAATTTACATCACAAAAACCTACAACATTCAAATAGAAATTTCCAAAATCCTGACCCTGATCAACATGTGTATTCCTTATTTGTTTACCTGAATAATAATCCTGATAATACGCTCACACACATAGAGAATAATTGAGCTATTATTTGTTGTTAAGGTAAATGAAATAATAATAATAATAATAATAATAATAATAATAATAATAATAATAATAATAAAATGTCAATCAGGGCAAACAGAAATGAATTCAATTTTGGACCAGGTCAAGTCCAATAAACTATGTTACATTCCAATAACATGTAATGAAATAAAACTTTTAAAAACCAACAGACAATTTAATGAAATGTACACAACATTACTACTACGTCAATTATACCCATATGTAGCTGATATACATACCGAGTGTAATGTGTAGCAAAGTAGACCAAAGCCCCATGCTAACAGCTTTGGCAAGCAGCAATAATGAACAAAGAATTGAAAGCAACAAGACTGATGCAAGTGGTGTGACTGAAACTCTATTGACAACACTGATACTACTGTGGCTACTATTAAAGACATACCTATGTCATGACATCTGTTCTGGCAGATGAAACGAAAGCGTTTTTTTTTTAAAAGTAAATAGCTTTCATGGCAGGTCTACCAGTACAATTCGTTGCTAGTGGCATGTATGCGGAGTGGCTAAAGTAGACACCTGTCTACTACAACGGATTTCTACTTGCTGACTTGGAATTATCAGACGGTCTAAGATTGAGAGAGAGAGAGAGAGAGAGAGAGAGAGAGAGAGAGAGAGAGAGAGAGAGAGAGAGAGAGAGAGAGAGAAATATGTATGTGTAAAAATAAATAGGTATACAAAACAGGACTAAAGTTTCAATGATGGATATTAATATGACAGACTAATAATAATAATAATAAGTAGATTCATAATTAGGTAATGTTATCTAGACTGAGACTGGAGATTTGAGGAATGAGATATACAAATAGATACATAGGCGAATAAATAAAATTGGTATATGAATTCGGTACATGCATGCATACATACTTTATAACATATATTGGGACATATAACATAACATATATAACATATATTGGGACAGATTAACATAACATATATAACATATATTGGGACTGATTAATTTAGATACTCAAAAGCAAGATAAACAAGAAAGTCGGGAAGGAACTGTTGCTCTAAAAGCCCAAAAATGAAGAAGAATCCAAGATGAGGGCATTTATTTGTCTGGTTATCTTTCTACTGCTATTCGTGAAATATCCACACACACACACACACACACACACACACACACACACACACACACACACATATATATATTGGAAGGTGTTTCAAGAAACATATTCATAAGGCATTGTAAATACAAAATACGTTCATGGCCCCTGATATTGAACCTGAAATCAAAGAACTTGTCTCAGCGTCAAGATGACCACGTTTTACGTTTGCCTAAATCAATAATTCTTTGAAGAAAAACGAAACAAAAACAAATCGGTATCATTTAAATATTTACTCAGATATATCCAGACTTAATAACACATAATGCAATATTTATTTGTGTTTTTAGACCCACAAGCCATTACAGCTAAACTGCAGTGAAGATAAAGTGTACTTTAAAATCAATATTGGAGTGCGAATATCAACTTGTTCATTGGAATATAAACAGATCGAAAAGTCTTATCACAATTTACTTGGATAAGCTCAAATCGACCTGTTTGCAAGTTCAGTTAGTACAAAGCACGATTTTCATTCAGAACAAATTAAACATTACAAGAGTACTTTTGAGAAAGTCAAATGTTAATGACATCATTCTTTCCAAATGGAGCAGCCTTAAAATGGTTTTCGAGATGGTCGCTTTGCTTCCAAGATCAGCATCGTTTTATTCAGAATCAGCTATATCTTACAATAATATTTAGTGACAACCCTGTATTTAACCAGAAATTATTTTGTATTAAAATACAGGACCACCCAAAATGTGTTTTTCTTATCCTACCTATGTTTGACTGATCCTTCTAATATGAAACAAAAGCCAGTTCAGTATCTAATTCAACAAATAATCAGTAATAACAACTCAAAACAATAACTGCAACTCACTAAAAATAATCACAAATGAAATACGCCGAATATTTTAATATTTCTCCTAAACTAGACTAGATGCAGACAGCAAGCATTTTCAATAAATTGTTTCTACAAGAATACGTACTCGTTGATTTTAAAGTAAGGAATACAAACCCCACTACCTCCCGAATACACCCCTCCCAAAATATAAACATTCGTTTTTCAAAGTTATACAATATGCAATTATTCTTGCCTCTTAACTACATTGCCGCCGACAGGTGGCGCTAGTTTTAAGCTGCGTTGATCACAGTAAGCACGATGCTCAAATTGTGAGATCGATGAGCTGGTATTAAAGTAACGCGATAGGGTAAATATTAGAGGGGTAACTGAATTGACTGAAACATTCGCCTTCTTCTTCGAGGTAGATGAAAAACATGGAGGCGACATTTAATGGGTTTTGTAATGGACCATCTCCAATATTCAGGCCCAAAAGAAGAGGGCGAAACTGATAACGATTATGTTTTAATAGAAACCGAAGGAAATCTTTTTAGTACGGATGAATGGGAACCAGAAAAGATGCAGATGTAAAATTGTCTGAACGGATGCAGAGGCGGACATCTTCATTTTAAATTTGGAGGGAGAAAAATTGATTTATAAGATTAAGGTAAATGATCGGTTCGAGTTTGCCAATGGCCGTTGTTACGTGGTTAGGATCTAATAAACAGTAATACAGAACTAGTGAAAACAACAAGCTTTGTACAATTTAACAAATAATGTATTTCCTTGGAAAAGCAATGAAAAAATGCAACAAGATATTCCTGTTTTAAAAGGTAAATCCAAAAACAATCCAGGAATAATCCACAAATTGAATTTTCAAAGTCCTAGTAATGAAATGTTCTAATGAATTGAACTTTCAGAGTCTTGAAGAAAAATCCATGATGGAAGGCAATGACGTATGCTGTATCCTGTATTGTGCTGTATCTACAGTTCCTTGTAGAAACACAATAAATAACTCTTCGGTGTTGGAAATCCGAATAAAATTTGATAAACTGTCTTTGTCCAAAAATTATTTAGGAGCACCCAAATATTTCCAGAGAAACGAATTAATCTTTTAAAATCCAGACACAATTAACACATAACTCGAAAAGTTGTAACAACAAAAGAACTTAACATCAAGTGTAAAAGTCCGAAATTGAAAAAAAAAAACTTTTATAGCATGAGTATTAAATCATAGCCACTGCGAAAAGCAGATGCCTGTATGATAGTCACGTGATCATATTCCAGCGCCTCGTCGAAATAATTTACAATCACGTAAATTACGGCCTTGAGTATGACCAATGAGGTTTCACTCTAGGAAAGAAATATATAAAAAAAAAATGTGTTTAACAATTCTGAATCAGGTCAGAAACTAGGTCAATCTGAAATAGAAAAATTCAATTTTACGTCTTAAATAATAAATCAACTCTGACATCTATTCTGGAAAATACTCCAGTAACATGTAATTTAAAAAAAATAATAAATAAACACTTAATATGGTAACACATCCACCAAAAAGCATTCTCTTCAGGCCAAGAAGTATTGTCCCGACACAGTTCACAGGAAAGTAAATGATTCAAATTACATAATAAATACTCCTAGGAGGCGAAAACAAAAACAACTTTACCACATCAACATGCTGAAGAAGTATATTAAAATAAATAACACGGTTAAACATGCAATTAATTTAGCTGTACCTGTCTCACTTAATGAAGATTAAATTGAAGGAATATCATCGGATCCTACTGATATTGTAGCGACAAATCTTCAGAATTCAGAAATTATGAAAAGTCTGGTCCAGAAACTTTCACATTTGCAAGAGCAAGAAAGAAATGAACTCAAACAAGTATATGAATATGAGCACTTATTTCCAGAAAAAATTCATTATGTTGAAATTGTAATTTCCACAAAGCATGAAACAACACCAGTACAGGATGATCCCTCAAACAGGAATACTTTTTTTAAAAAACAGTAATTCAATATTTGCTGAAAAATGATTTCATAGTGCCCAGTAAAAGTGATTGTAGTTCACCATGAATACTTGTTCCAAAAACTGTATGTGTACTTATTATGGAAGATAAATAGTGTGACAAAGACACATTCGTTTCCATTATCAAAAATCGATGACTGTCTCGATAAGATCGGAAATGCCAAGTATGTCACCAAATTCGACCTTCTGAAACGATTTTTGGCAAAATGCACTAATGGAAAGAGCAAAGGAAATTTCAGCATTGGTGACTCCAGATGGACTTTACCAAAATAAAGTAATGCCGTTTGGGATGAAAGGGTCGCCAAATACTTTTCAATGTCTCATGGATATGATCACCAATGGTCTAGATAACTATGATCCTTATATCGATGATGGCATAATCTACAATGACAAATGGAAAGAACATTTAGCAACAATTCTGAAATTCTTTCAGACTCACTGATGCAAATTTTCACAATTAATTTATCTAAAAGTGAGTTCTGCTTTGCTATTGTCGCTTTTCTAGGACATATTGTAGGACATGGACAAGTTAAACCTTTAGATGCTAAGGTCAAGGCTATCTCTGAATTATCTGTGCTAATAAAAAGCAACTGATGTTGTTTTAAGGTTTGACTGGGTACTATCGGAAATTGTTTCCAATTTTTCTATAATTACTACACCTATGATAAATTTATTGAACAAGAAAAACAAGTTCCTTTGTACTGATAAATGTCAGGAGGCTTTTGAAAAGTTAAAAGCCATAATTACAAGTGCACCAGTTCTTACAGCCCATCATTTAAAATGTTAATGCCCCTCATACGTTTACCTATTTTGCGGCTCAAATTACTGTACAACCTTTTGTGTTTTGTTTTAGTTAACAAAATCTTAGTCTGGGCTTAAAACGAAGTTTTTTTTCTATTGTAGCCAGTTTCTGAGTTATATATTAAATTTCTTCTGATTATTTGGATTTTAAAAGATTAATTCATTTCTCTGGAAATATTTAAGTGCTCAAACAGAAGTCTTGAACAAAGACATTTCTTAAAATTTTATTCGGATTTCCAACACTGGATAATTTCTTGTGTTTCTGCAAGGAACTGTAGACCACAGCACTGTATTGGATACAGCATACGTCATCACCTTCAATCTTGGATTTTCATCGGGACGCAAACTTGAATTCATTAGAACATTTCAGTTATAAAGTTTAATTCGTGGATCATTCTTGTGTTTTGTGTTTTTATGGTTTAACGCCATTTTTCAGCACAATATAGGCT
The DNA here is from genome assembly GCA_030141615.1 of Unio pictorum. Taxonomy (NCBI): domain Eukaryota; kingdom Metazoa; phylum Mollusca; class Bivalvia; order Unionida; family Unionidae; genus Unio; species Unio pictorum. The sequence goes on along the minus strand of JARLTB010000156.1, from coordinate 8,619,875 downwards.
ATACATGGCAGCCAGTATTAACGGAAGAGGAAGAAACCGGAAAGAACCAACGACCCACGAGAAGCTACTGGCAAGCTTTCACACATACCGAATCCGAGACTCGAACCCACGTGGACAGAGGTGAGATGGCAGTGATCCGTAAAGGACTGCGCTTTAGACCACTCGGGGTTCCTCCAATTATTCTTGGATTTGATTCTTAAGTTATTTTTCCATTGTTTTTCCAGGGAAATAAATTATCTGTTAAATTATACAAAGCTTGATGGGTTCACTCTTCCTTTCATACTGTACAAAAGAGCATTAACACATAGTATCTCTATGTCATAACGCTAACTGCATCTCAACTCATGTGATTTATTTGATAACCTGTACAAAATGTAGCATGCAATATAACGGACAATATTTCAACAAGTTTCTAAAAGAATGAATAATCATCGCTTTCATTAATTTTATTGAGATCCAAAGTTTGTTCTCTAATATTTTAACACTAATAATCACAGTCTACTCAATTTTTCTTTCACGTCAATATATAGTGTGCATGGTGACTGGAATAGACTCATAAAAGAAACTTTTAAGATTCATAAGTTAGAGACACTGTATCCTAATGGCCTTAATACCAATGCACTATATAAAATTGTATAATTTCTTCTTCTTTTATATATATATATATATATATATATATATATATATATATATATATATATAATTGTTATACTGATGCATATCATTCATGATGTTATGTAATGATGTAATTGTTATTTTAATATAAAAAGGCGTCATCCATTTCTTTCAAAACATTTTGTGCCTGAAGAAGCATCCATTAAATGTGAAACTAGTTGCGCACAATTTTCGGCATTTATGTTGTTTTTATTTTATCCCAATTCTGACACACACCAATAACTTGTATGGGCAATTTTTTAACAACAAAATGCCTTTAACAAAAAATATCTTACAGCAGGTTCTGCCTGACCAAACCAGATAATTGTTTTTCTGACACACACCAATTACCTTTGCAGGTGCAATCTTTAGTTGAAGAGGTATGTGAAATACAAAATTGTATTATCTTTTGGCCATCTGTATTTATTTATGTGATAGAATTATTTGATATACTGCATATTCCAGTACCGCTCTGGTGGCCTAGAGTGGTTAAAGCATCCAACGCATATATGGAAGTTGTGGGTTCGATCACCTGCCGAATCATACCAAAGACTTAAAAATGGTACTAACAGCTGCCTTGCATGAGGTAAGTCTTAGGTCTGGTCATATAACACCATGCTGTCGGATAGTCTATTTCAAGTTAGCCATTTTATAACTGAACAAATTGAATTTATACCATGCATGTATCAATAGATGAATAATGTGAGAATATTCTTGCTGGATACAAATTCACGTCTGAACCTGGTTACAGTAATAATATAAACAGTGGTTCTGATTTAGTGATTTAAGATGTAATGAAGCAAGTTCATAAGCATAACATATAACATTGTAGTCGTACTCAACTGTGTCTCATGTGCCATACGGTCATAGTTGTTGTATTTTTGGCTGATTTTGGATGATAAGACCTATAAATCTCGAGAATTCGGTGTAACCTGTATGCTGCTGTCACTCGTATTGGTTTACTCGAAGTGATGAACTAAAGATTTGGGACAAATGGGTCTATAGATAATAAGGAGGTTTGCAAGGGATCCTTTGGCAGACTGGGAGGGGATTGTTGGTTCATTGACCATTTGTGAGAATCTTGGAAAAGGAAATGAACTGTAATTGCCAACTGGATGCAATGACAAAAAAATTCATCAAAAAATCAATAATTCTGCCCTAACAAAAAGTTTATCATGGTTTACAATTACAGGCAAGCTGTCAATTATTAATTTTATTTCAGAGCTGTTTCTACTAATAATGAGTTAAATGTGTTTGTGAGAGAGGGAGAGATAAATGAGTGCATGTACACAGTTGTAGCTTTCTTTATTTTTTTTTAAATACATGTACCTTGGTAGCATACTAGTACTGCTAGTAATAACGAGCGAAGTAATAATGATAAAACTATTAATAATATTGATAATGTAATTTAGTTTATAGTGCATAAATTGGTCATGAATCAAATTTTACAGCTGAACCTGCCCTCAGAAAGTCACCTATCTACAAAGGCCACTTTCGCCTTTTCCTATGGGTGGTTGCAGTAGACAGGCTATAATTACAGAAACCAACAGTGAGTATTTTTGCTGTTGTTTGCTCTCCATCACTGACAATCCCAGTCACCGCATGACATAGATGGCTCCAAATATAGTCAACATGGAAGAAACAGCTGTATGGATCTCAGCAAAGAAGAATCTCACACCCACATCCAATAGCAGTCAACATAAATGAAATCACAGTAACTAAATGGTACAGGCAGTTAAATGCACTAAACAGAAAAGAAACAGCTATTAAAACACCAGCAAACCAGAATGGTGCAGGGAAGCTCCAAATACAGGCAGCATGAGTGAATCAAAAGTAAAGACTCCAGCAACTGGAACTACACAGTCAAGTCCAATCACAGTTGATGTAGAAGAAAATTACTGTGCAGAGATAGTTTTCTTCTTTCAGTAATAGAGATCTCTACCTTGCCCTTTAGACCCCAAAAATCAATTTGTTTCTTGACCCACTGTACAAACTATCTATAATGTACAGGAATGAGAGATGGTGCAGGAAACAACAAAAAAGTAATGTCTGTATATTTCGATACATCTATGTACCGGCAGACAAACATTATAAAATTATGCAACCTGTCAACTGGCAGGCAAGTAAAAACTAAATTCTGTACAACATTAAGGAAGAGAAAGTTTATAGCACAGTTAATATTCAGGTCTTGTAAGACACTACACTTTCTCTCAGTCTGTTGCAGATGGTGGCAAGCTTGCATCCTGTAAGAGAACAATGAAATAAATTAGAGTCAACAAAATAATAAGACAAAATAATAAAGCACATGTCATGCGTTATATGCAATAACTTAACATAAGCCAATATAATTATGAAATATAGGTTACAGTGACATTTTAATATCAGTGTGCTAATAAAATGTATAAAATTTTATGAGTACAGGAAAGATAGCAAAATGTGAAACTGAAGCTAAGCCAATGAAATATAAAGCATGTGTTACAGTGACCTCCTTTTAAGAAGATGGTGTGGTTCTTATCAAGATCAATCCTCGCACCAGGTTTCATGATTTCCAGTATAACAGTATTATATAGTAGATAAAAAACCAAAGACGTCATGAGATAAAAGCAAAATTGTAAGCCAGTAAAATGTTAAATGTACTTCAAAAAAATCTTTCTTTGTTATGAGTCTGGTATTAATAAGGATGCATACAATAAACATAGTTTGATGATTCTGGCAGAAACTGTGCTTGAGACTGAAGCCAAGGCAGTCTAGCATGATATATGGATCATAGTGACCTATTTCTATGATGAGAGTGTAGTACTCACCAAGGTACTGCACCTCACCAAAATTCATGTATAACAATACAAACATTCTATTAGGTTTTCAGCTAAACCAACAAACATAACCCAAGCCTGTATAATGTGTAATGTAGGTGTCACCTTTTGTGTGAACGATATTGAATTAATATTGTTGCACACAACTATCCAGCTTGATGATTCCAGCATAAAGTTAGTGAATCGTGTAATATAGGTCACAGTGACCTATTTTTGTAATTACATTGTATTACTTCAGATATATATATATATATATATATCCCATGGTTCATGATTTTACTATCACTAATCTATTTGAACCATGAAAATTATTGCCAATAACCATCATAACAAGATGAGTCAACACTGCCTTAATGGTTAATTAATCTTTCTATTGTCTGAACTGAGTACATACCAACATCCTGTACCTGATGTGCAACAAATGAATATGGGGTGTGAATGGACAGGCCCTTAAATGCTCATTCACTTTTGTCAAGCACATTATTGTGATTATTATCAATATAGTCTTCATGCATATATAAACAGTCTTGAAACTCAAACCCATGCAGACAGAGGTGAGATGGCATTGATCCATAATGGAGAGCACTTTAGACCACTCGGCACCCCCTGTACTTTCTTGAAGCACACATTTCATTATTGCATATGTTTCAGACTAGTACTGACCAATCACATAAACAATCCAGAATTTTACCAAGCAATGTGTTTTAATATTATTATCCTTGTGGACAAACATTCCATGCGCTTTTCAGTGACAGTTGTAAACATGTGAAAGTATTTGCTGTTGCCACTAAAATGACAGAAATCAGACAAGAGGTACCACAACTGCAAATATAAGAATAGGAAAAAGAAAGCACTTGGAAAATGAACATAAATGGCTGAGCTATGTCCCAGTAGAGGCTGTGATATCTGAGTAGACTAATCACTATTCAAATTTACTTTGATAACCATTCATGCCATGCTTGAAGAACCTAGATGTGGAACAGCTGCTATCCAAAGATCATGTTACAATAAGAATGTTAAATAAAAAATTGTATACTTTGCCAAGCACATATTCATATGTTGGATTTTCAACAAATTTGAGGGAGTTCTCACATTTCACTGTTCTCCAAGCACGTGAATTCATACATAGTTTGCAGCATTTGTGCAAAAGCACACCCTATCAGCATCTCAGCAAAGTACATGACATATCTAATGTTTTTCCTGTGGCAAAGTACATGACATATCTAATGTTTTTCCTGCGGCAAAGTACATGACATATCTAATGTTTTTCCTGCGGCAAAGTACATGACATATCTAATGTTTTTCCTGCGGCAAAGTACATGACATATCTAATGTTTTTACTGCGGCAAAGTACATGACATATCTAATGTTTTTCCTGCGAAGACTCTGTTGCTCTGCCAATACTTCCTGTGTGTCAGAAAATATGATATACTGATATGCTGATTGAGAAAAATTTGTACAGGGTGAATTGACTTTCTCAGAAGCTGAATCTTCCAATTAAATAACACTACCATTTGTGTTCAACTATTTTAACTAGAAAACACATAAAAACACAAGGAAAATAAAATCTGTAAAATTGTGTATAACTTAACTTCAAGATTAATCTATGGTGTGAAACTATGAATAAAATGACAGATGGTCAAGTTCACAGACCTCAAAGTGAACATAATGTCAAGCTTTCACCAATTTAAAAATACAATCAACAAAAAACCAATAGGTCTGCAAAATGCTTTTATTAGCCTTATAACTGTGCTATCCCCATTTTGCATGATTTTAAAACACTTGAATAAATCCAAACAGTCCTGATGCCATGACTGCTCAAGTTTTTGCATATTCAGTACGTCAGGCAAGAGTTTGTCTCAGTAGTGAAGTCTGAAAATCTTGTTATAGTTTTAAATCATCAATTTGAATCTAGCTTTGAACTAAATAAAATGCATTAGAAATAGCAGGAATTTCAAATTATTGCCCTGTCAGTTCTCACAAACAAATATTCCTTAAACCATAGTTAATGGAGATTTAAATCTGCATTTTGTCTCTCTCATTGGTCAAATGTCTGTTTTCATCTTCAATGTAGAAGTTAACCTCTATGCAAACCACAAAAATGACAAATTTGGTTACAATAAAGAAAACAATTGGCCCTATTTTCATAAAGGAGAAAACAAAGCCAGGAGGACAACTGGAGGGTTGGAAGTCTTCCAACAAGACTAAAACCAGAAAAAATACATATAAGATGTTCAAAACAAATGGCCATAGAATATGTTGAATGATTACCTATGCCTGTCCCAAGCAACATTTCATGCAATTGAAAAGGGCAATCACTCCATGTATCCAAAATAGAGTTTTAAAACACGAACAGTAAATGTTGGAGTATAAGATAATGTAAACATCAAACTGCTTAAAAAAATGTTGATTAGTTCCTAAGCTACGCTGGTCACAAGGATCTGCTGTAGCGAAGATAACAAAAAGAGGCATCATCTATGCCAATGTCAGACTTGAAAAGTTTAAATCTTTACAAGACCCATCTACATGATGTAATTGGCAATTCAACTTCCTAAATAGCATTCAATTATGTGTAATGGTTGCAGAGCAATGCAACAACATCTGAAAAGAAGATTTGACTTGTCAAGGGCTATAACTCTATCATAAATGGAGTTAAAGAGACAAAACAAATTAATAACGCATCTCAGGCTATGAGATAATGTTCACATCAGAATGCAGCATCATATGCTGATTGGTTCATGAAATGTAATATAGTTGAAAATTGATCTCTGTTAAAATTTGACCCAAAAAGATGGAACTTTCAAAAGGAACATATACAAGAAACCAGCAATTCATTGTTCTTGGAGCTAGGGAAAAGGCTATGGTACATTATTTTTTTTCCTGTCATGGCATATAAGGGCCAATGTTCCATTCAAATCTCTCCAAGGCTTGAAAAGTTATGGACAGGATGAAGGGATGGAAAACAATATAGAATGACATTGTTGATTTTGATTAACAATCGCCCAAATCGGTTGACTAACTAACCTCACTTCCTGTAGTTTTATCATTCATCTTGTCATCTGTTGATTGTGTATCAGTTGTATCCTTTGCTCCGATGCTCAAAGTCCCCTCCTCATTCTCCAGATTGTTTTCCTCTTTTTTGGCCTCACAAATATTGCTCTCATCCATAGCCACTTCATCTTCTGCTGTGTCCTCTTCATCACTTAATATCTCGACGTATGTTTTCCCATGTTTTTCTGTGTAATATATATACATAATCATAGGATCTATTTATTTTTGTTAAGTCTTTTTAAATTCTGATGACTGCTTGTCATATTTCCCTATTGGAAGCAACTGCCTCCATACTTGATGGTGATTTTGCAATATTCATGCAAACTCTACGTGTCCTATGACTTGTACCTAATCATCCACTACCCCTGAATATTGCTTCAATGAGTGGTCAAGATATAAATCAGCAATAATATTGGCAGCTTGTAAGCATATACAAAACAACGCGGACAAGAACGTTACAATGGACAAAATTAAAAAAGGCAAACATTTCAAGTTTCATAACAATTCAGATTCCCAAAGATACAGAACTACTCTCTCTCTCTCTCTCTCTCTCTCTCTCTCTCTCAACACAATTGCATCAAGCATTAGCCACTTGTATACAGCACAAAATTCTATGCTGATAAAAGCATGTGGGATGGATTTTGCAAGAGTGATCAAGAAAGCAAATGACAAAGTGGATATAATATTACATGGTCCATTCTCATTCTTGTACATCAACCTAAAAGAAATAAAAAACAAAAAATCTTCCCTAAAGAATGGACAGCATGTGCTCAATCATGGTCATCATTAACCAGCTCAGGTTTGGTTATTTTTGCTTCCTGTATCCAAGCACATTTGGCATCTGAATGAAGCAAGCTCAAATCACAGAAAACATAAATCAAGGGAGACAACATTCATATTTGTAAACAGATTTATGACCAAATCCAATTTGTCTTCCTTTTTATTACAAAGAAAACTTGTGATACTGACTTTAACTTTGTTTATAATTCAATAGCATCCACTGTGATGTAGACTGGTCACCTGTCATTTCATTGGTCAATAAAAATGAATAATGATGTTGTTGCATTATGTCCTGGTACCAGGCTACTATTATTAACCTTTTTTAGCTGACCAATGAGAACATATTTGCATGCATTCAATCAAAGTAACAGACATGGAAATACTGTTGTCAAGTCACAGTCCTGCACCACACTGCAGTGTCAAAAATTTGATGGTGGGATTTTTTAAGTGGAACATTTGAGCCTACACATTATGGTAAAACTCTACAGAAGGTTATTGAAGCCATCACATAAGCGATTTTATGAAATAAATACCCAGAAAGACATTTGCACACAACACTGGCAATTTTTATTTTAACTGCTATCCCTGTGTCTCATGTATTTTCAATGGAATAGCACTTAATGCACCAAGACATGTTTTTATGATTATCAGTACACACAGAGACACCCCCAACCCAGTAAAACAGTTAAGTGTCTCTCTCTCTCTCTCACTATATATATATATATATATATATATATATATATATATATTGTTATAAGAGGTAAAAGATATATAGTCCACAACATCCCAAAACATAGTTTAAAAGTTGATTTTGGGGTGAATAAAATACATATTTTTATTTAATACTTTAAGACTCACCCAAAGAACAAGAAATCTGCAATAAAAAAATTATGATGTAATTTATTACATCTTAAGACAATCTTAAATGGACAATTTTACCTCCATGTGCCTTTTTGTAGTGCTTCATGAGATCGAGAGACTTTACATAAGTATTGTCACAGTCAGGACATTTGAACACCATTAGGCCTTTTTCACTCTTCATTTCTACAAAAAGACAAGAACAGAAAAAGTTTGCAAGCTTTTGTTGTACCCACTAGCTATTTTTGGATAAAAACATTTCAAAGTCAATCCACTAGCTGCTTACTGACATGTTTTCATAAAATAATTTCCATATGATTTTAGAAACATCAATAAATTCATAAATTAAATCTTTTGTATTTTTTATTTAAATTATGATAGTTATCTGTACTGCAATTTGAATAAATAAATGTTGCTTGGCTTATTGTTTGTCATCAGTTAACAGTATCATGCACAAAATTGCAGAAAATTAAATACAGCATTCCCATATTATATCAACGTCCATTCGAAGGACGAAGTTAAAACTTGAATGGTAAAACTGAATTCTATCCAGAGAGCTCAGAACAAAGTGTGTGTGTGCATGATCTGGATTTTTAACATAGCTTTAACAACTTTCCAGTCATATTGCTATGGTGTTTGCAGTGTGGCAGTTTATCATGATGTCTCGCATTGAGGCATCAAATTCAAAACATGTAGCAACATGTCCCACCCAGTCACATTATTCTGACACCAGGCTGACCAGTCCTAACACTAACATCTGAACGCTGAGCGCCAAGCAAGGCAGCTGCTAGTACCATTTTTACAAGTCTTTGGTATGAATCAGGTGGGGTTTGAAACAACAACCTCTTGCATCCAAGGTGGATGCTCTAATCACTTAGGCCAATGGAGAGGTCAGCAGAATAAAAACCCAACCGAGTCGAGAGGTAACACATGGTTTGCATGACAACATTTGGCCATGCAGAAGGTTCAAAGCAAAGTCTTTTCCAAGTATTCTAGCAATTGTTTGCAAATTACAACATTTTGTATCTATACATGATCAATTACATTAAATTTTGTATCTTTACATGATCAATTACATTAAAGCTTGTATCTTTACATGATCAATTACATTAAAATGTTGTATCTTTACATGATCAATTATATAAAAAAAATATTGCATCCTTACATGATAAATTACATTAAAATTTGTATTTTTACATGATCAAGTATATTAAATTTTGTATCTTTATAGGATCGATCTACATTAAATTTTGTATCTTTACATGATCATGTATATTAAATTATTTATCTTTACATGATCATTTACATTAAATTATGTATCTTTACATGATCAATTACATTAAAAAAAATTAACTTTACATGATCAACTACATTAAATTTTGTATCTCTACATGATCAATTACAATAAATTTTGTATCTTTACATGATCAACTATATTAAATTTTGTATCTTTACATGACCAATTACATTAAATTATGTATCTTTACATTATCATTTACATTAAATTATGCATCTTTACATTATCATTTACATTAAATTATGCATCTTTACATGATCTTTAACATTGAAATCTGTTTATATAAAGCATGCAAGGGATTGTACAAGTTTGTTTCTTGTATACAGATGAACTTCAAACTTCTATACAGATGAAATTAATTGGTTAAAAAAAGAAAAAGTCTACTGAATGATGTCGTTATAAGGGTTCACTCTACTGAATAAACAATTTACCATATTAACTATAAGTTTAGTCCAACTGCACAGACACATATTTCTGTTAGAAGCAATGAGTATAACAAACATAGACCTTGATTTGTCAGTGAGTATAACAAACACAGACCTTGATTTGTCAGTGAGTATAACAAACATAGACCTTGATTTGTCAGTGAGTATAACAAACATAGACCTTGATTTGTCAGTGAGTATAACAAACATAGACTTTGATTTGTCAGTGAGTATAACAAACATAGACCTTGATTTGTCAGTGAGTATAACAACATAGTCCTTGATTTGTCAGTGCATTATGTCACATCAGATCTGGATCTATGTTAAAATTTAAGCCCCTGAAAAAAAAACAAATATGTTTTACATTATTTATCTAGATTCTGTCTCAGGATTAGATTGCATACACATCATCAAATCCAGGCAAATGACTGAAATTTCAGAAAAATGAGAAAACATGAGACAAGTGAATTTAGTTCAACAACTTGTCCTTGACATGTGAATTAAAAATGTGACCAGCCGTGCATATTAAAATTAATCATACGACATAATCTTACTTCAAAAACTTTTCTTCCTGATATTTCCATCATTAAATGGTAAGTAGTTATTTTTACATATCCGCTATAGTGAGTGGTATAGTTTAAAGTGATCATTATGTGCTGGTTCTACTGACAGAATAAAAGCTGGGAATGAAAAATACTGAATCTTCAATTTTTGGGAAGGAGTTGATAGCTGGTTGGTTGATTGGTGTTTAACAGCACATGATGAATATTTAATGCCGAGGCAGGTAAAGTATAATATCCTGAGACAAGTCAACTAACCAGGGCTGGCCTGGACAGGATTTGAACACACAAACCCACTTTGTGTGAGTTATGCATGTGAACCACTGAGCCATTGCAGCAACTCCCAGGTAGATATAAGTGACATTAGGAAGCTATTGTCTACATAGTACTATACAGATGAAATTTATTGGCAAAACAAGGAAAAGGGTTAATTAATGAGATCCTTATATTTTTTAACTGCATATGATATCCAGATGTGTGCATGATACAGATGAATAAATATTGTTCTAAAACAAAATTCAAAAGTGACAGAAATCTCTCTCATTTCAATTTTCTGGTTTGACTTACTCCTTTCATGTGATTTTCTGTGGACCATGTAAGCTTCTTTACGACCAGTGTAGTTGCATATGTCACACTTATACCTGAAAAAGGAAGAAAAATAAATACAGGATGAAAGAAGGTTAAATATCCAGCTCTCAATGATGACTGAATATCAACACACACAAAAATCACATTATTTCCAGAGTTGTCACAAAAATTCTGCCCAACAACATAAATTACAACCTATATTATCTAGAGCAACAGAAAAAACCTGCAATGCATTATGTTTCTGTTCTGGATCTGGTTCCTACTCAACTTTAGTCATTACCAATTTGTAAATATTTTTGTAGACTCTTGACTAATATACAAAGACTATGGGACTAGAAGAAAACTCTTCATAATACCAGGGTTCGAATAACCAAAGGTCATGAAGGTACATCGATCCACAGAAATCTTTAAGAATTCAAGATAAGACCATTTCTTCCTTCCTTTTAACTACTGAATGGTGAAGCCATTTCTAATATTCTTCAGTGATAACACGATTTTCAAAACTAGCTTAAGTGGTGGATACACTGGATGTCATAATAGCAACATTTTCATTTAGGACACAATGACAATGAAAATTCATGCTGAAACTACATTCTGTTTTGGCAAAGTAACATTAGCTTGATTTTCAAAATGACTGCCATAGTCGCCATATTGGATATCAGACTAGCACCATCTCCAATTAAGAATAACTACTCAACATAAAAACTCATCATGTGATAACCCCTTGACAATCTATATTTCTGTCATGAAGGATTAGTCTAGTCATATTGACTGTTTGAATGGCACCATTTCATTTAGGACCAATTAGACCATAGGATATGTGTGTGTGTGTGTGTGTGTGTGTGTGTGCGTGCGTGCGTGTGTGTGGCAATTTTCCATATAGTTTAGAAGGATTAGTGACAATAAACTTGTGCTAATGAATTGGCAGAGAACAGAAAAGAGACTATTCCTTAAGCTTTTCTGGTCTATGACAATTAATAAAACAACAAAACAAATTTGGATGAAGTCCAATAAACATTGGATATGCTGTGGAAATCAAAGTTATTAATTGAGGCCCTAAAAATTTCAAGTTGCAATGATAAAACAAACTTTAAATAATTCAAAGAATCCTAGACCATGCCCTCATAAAAAAATTGCTTACTAAGGAGCTTTAAAATGAGGGACCCCTGTAGGTATATGGTTAGCTTAAATAGTAGGTAGTTATATTAATAGGTAGGTATATGGTTAGCTTAAATAGTAGGTAGTTATATTAATAGGTAGGTATATGGTTAGCTTAAATAGTAGGTAGTTATATTAATAGGTAGGTATATGGTTAGCTTAAATAGTAGGTAGTTATATTAATAGGTAGGTATATGGTTAGCTTAAATAGTAGGTAGTTATATTAATAGGTAGGTATATGGTTAGCTTAAATAGTAGGTAGTTATATTAATAGGTAGGTATATGGTTAGCTTAAATAGTAGGTAGTTATATTAATAGGTAGGTATATGGTTAGCTTAAATAGTAGGTAGTTATATTAATAGGTAGGTATATGGTTAGCTTAAATAGTAGGTAGTTATATTAATAGGTAGGTATATGGTTAGCTTAAATAGTAGGTAGTTATATTAATAGGTAGGTATATGGTTAGCTTAAATAGTAGGTAGTTATATTAATAGGTAGGTATATGGTTAGCTTAAATAGTAGGTAGTTATATTAATAGGTAGGTATATGGTTAGCTTAAATAGTAGGTAGTTATATTAATAGGTAGGTATATGGTTAGCTTAAATAGTAGGTAGTTATATTAATAGGTAGGTATATGGTTAGCTTAAATAGTAGGTAGTTATATTAATAGGTAGGTATATGGTTAGCTTAAATAGTAGGTAGTTATATTAATAGGTAGGTATATGGTTAGCTTAAATAGTAGGTAGTTATATTAATAGGTAGGTATATGGTTAGCTTAAATAGTAGGTAGTTATATTAATAGGTAGGTATATGGTTAGCTTAAATAGTAGGTAGTTATATTAATAGGTAGGTATATGGTTAGCTTAAATAGTAGGTAGCTATATTAATAGGTAGGTATATGGTTAGCTTAAATAGTAGGTAGTTATATTAATAGGTAGGTATATGGTTAGCTTAAATAGTAGGTAGTTATATTAATAGGTAGGTATATGGTTAGCTTAAATAGTAGGTAGTTATATTAATAGGTAGGTATATGGTTAGCTTAAATAGTAGGTAGTTATATTAATAGGTAGGTATATGGTTAGCTTAAATAGTAGGTAGTTATATTAATAGGTAGGTATATGGTTAGCTTAAATAGTAGGTAGTTATATTAATAGGTAGGTATATGGTTAGCTTAAATAGTAGGTAGTTATATTAATAGGTAGGTATATGGTTAGCTTAAATAGTAGGTAGTTATATTAATAGGTAGGTAGTTGTGTAGGGCATAATAAATCAATATGTAAACAGATAGGTACAGCTGCCTTACAATTTGACTCCATGATCTGCCAAGTTGATCTTCTTTTCCTTGTGATATCTATTTTGATGAATAGCCAAAGTCTTTTTGGAGGGGAATTGCTTGTGACAAACATCACAGTTCTCTGGTAGCTTATTCTCATGTCTTGCAATATGTAGCTGTAAAATATACAAACACCTTGTAAAAGATCAATTATACATACGCACTGCCATCAATCTCATAAACATCAATTATACATATTCACCGCCATCAACCTCGTAAACGTCAATTATATATACTCACCAACATCAACCTTGTAAACATCAATTATATATATTCAATGCCATCAACCTTGTCAATAAGAATTATACATACATATCATATCATCAACCTTTCTAAACATATTATTACACATATAAATTTCCATCAATCTCGTTAGACATCAATTATACTTATGTGTAGCATCAACCTCATTAAACATAAAATTATACCTATTCATATCCATCAACCTCGTTAGACATCAATTATACATATACACTGCCATCAACCTCATTAAACATCACTAATATGTTTTCACATACATCATCCTCATTCAACATAATTATACCTATTCACATCCATCAACCCCGTTAAACATTATAATTACACATATTCATGTCCATTAACCTCATTCAACATAATTATACATATTCATGTCCATCAACCTTGTTAGACATCAATTATATATATTCACATATATCAACCTCATTAAACATCAATTAGACATATTCAATGCATCAACCTCATTTAACATTATAATTATACATATTCTTGTCCATCAACCTCATTCAACATAATTATACACATTCTTGTCCATCAACCTTGTTAGACATCAATTATATATATTCATGTCTAACAACATCATTAAACATATTTATACATATTCACATCCATCATTCTCTGCTGTGCTATAAATGCTTACTATAAGAGTAAAAGTGGAACACATTAATATGTGATGCTTGATATTTTTTCCATTTATCTAGTTCATATGAATGCTTTATACATGTTATACATTCAGGGAGTCTATAAATTTGCAACAACTGTATTTAAATTAAATGTGAAGATCATACAATATATATATATATATATACATGGTTATTATTAAGTTGAATCCAACTGTAAATAATAAAGACTCTGACCTGCCTTACATAACATGCCAGAAAATCATTGTCTATAACTTTTGTTTTACTCCTAACAAACAGCATAGATCCTAATCTGTCAGTGGATTATGTGATGGCACATCTAGGTCTGTGCAGTATTCGGTTGGACTTAACTTATAAGTGAGTATATATGTACACGCTTAACCACATACATCTCTTTTTAAATTAAAACTAACCAAAAGTTATTTCTTACTCTGCGCACATTTCTCAATCTTTGTATGCCTGGCTTCTAAAACCCATCTAAACCTGTCATCTTGGAGCTGACCACAAGGAATGTCTTATGGCCATTAACTTTTAAGTTTATAAGTTGAGTCTCAATGAGTGCATTTCACAATACTTTTATACATGACTGTCATACAAGCTGATGTCAAGACTGACCTGGACATTATGATGTAACAACATTACTGACTGTTCAATTTTGTTTTACAAACTTGTGGAGTTCAAACAGTTAAAATGTTGCCATGTAATAAATGCATTATCTATGTAATAAATGCATTATCTATGTAATAAATGCATTATCTATGTAATAAATGCATGTGCTTAAATCTAATTATCACTAATTCTTATTACAACATATTTATTTAGCCATCCATGATTTGTTTTGAAAGGTACTAAAGAACAATAAAATGCAAGCAATTTAAATTAAAAAACATTTTGGAAATGCATGACATGAGCTGGCAGCTGATGATGACCAGTAGGACACCAATATAGGAACCGTATATACTCACCTATAAGTCAAGTCAAAATACAAACTGCAGAGATTCAGCAATGGCAATACATGATGCAATGGCAGATCTGTCCATGTATGCAGTTTTCTAGCTGTAATCTGTAGAATAAACATAGACACTGATTCACAAATGCAATATGCAATGAAAGGTCAGAATCTTTGATGTTTGTCTTGACTTACAAGTGAATACATATGGAGGGCAACTCAGCTTAACCTTAGTACCTGATGACCTTTCTTTGTGATAAATGTTTCCTGGCAGTATTCACACTGAATGAATTTGTTCTTTTCATGAACAAGCTGGTGCATTCTGAGACTGTATTTGTTGGCATACTTTTTCTTGCAGATCTCACACCAGCCAGGAGCACTGTGCTTTTTGTTCTTATGTACAGTCATCACACCCATACTGACAGCTTGAAAATTACAGTCCTGAAAGAAAAGAAAAAGGTCAGGTTTCTCCATTCCAATTTGTCCAGTTTCAATAACCCTCCTTCTACCTCCCCAGTTTTGTCAACTACAAAAAACTATTTTGTTTCGGGTTTTTATTTTTATTTATTACCAACACCAAAATAGCAAATTCAAATTAATATCTTAAAATGTGGCCAGTCTAGGCCAGGTATTTCAATGCAAACTTAACCTAAGCTAGGTTTTCTTACTGTAAATGTTGTTGTTTTAGGGTTTAATGCCATTTTTCAGCACACAATAGGCTATATATGGTGGCCAGTATTATTGGTGGAGGAAGAACCTGGGAAAACCCCCATAAAGAACCACCGACCCACGAGAGGCTACTGGCAAGCTTTCTCACACAACTACATTAGCCGAATCTTAGACTCGAACCCACGCAGACAGAGGTGAGACAGCAGTGATCTGTAACGGAAAGCGCTTTTGACCACTTGGCACTCGGGGCCCCT
Organism: Unio pictorum; assembly: GCA_030141615.1. Classification (NCBI taxonomy): domain Eukaryota; kingdom Metazoa; phylum Mollusca; class Bivalvia; order Unionida; family Unionidae; genus Unio; species Unio pictorum. The sequence continues at coordinate 8,603,587 of JARLTB010000156.1, read as the reverse complement.
CTTACTGCAAAGCCTTAAGCCAAATTTGTATAAAATTTTGTCCATGAACAATCCAAAATTCATGATTATTTTCTGTCCTGGAAATGTTGGAAAAAAGTTTGTATTCTAAGGCATGGTAAATATTTGAACCCAAGTATCAAATGAAAATGATTTTTATATTTTGTAATAACAAGTACCTTTATACACATACATACACACTGAAGATACCACTTTAGTTGACAGAGGTCTAGGAAATGTTAAATCACATGTATTTGGACAAAAATATTTTAACTGGGATGCAGAAAATCACTTATACATGAGTCGCCTGTACACACCGATTTGCTGGACAGCCAATTCAAGGGCTTGCTAGTCATACTTCAACACCCTGTTGATTGGGAAAATGTATTTATCAACTGATCATTTTAGCTGTGATGATATTTACAATATATTCAGTAAGAGTACATTTGAAGAACATGACCCAACAGCTCTGCGAAAAGTTCAAAGACTTTGACTAGCTGCAGTGTAATTGGAAATTGCATTGATATTTACAATGTCTGAACTGAGAGGCAGAAAGACGCAGTGATGCACTTTGTATAAGAGTACATCAAATAAACAACTTTAGCTTTTAGTATTGTGTTTGTTTCCATGTGTAGCCAAATAAATTGTGCATGTGACCTCAAAATCAAGACATGTTGAGAGTTAAACAAAATGCTTTTTGCAAATTTGGACAAATATTTTGGGGGTTAAACAGGAAATTGACGAAGATTGTAATGAAATTCAACAGAGTGCTAGAAGTTACATCTTACCTTTAGCATGACTTGTAAGAGCGCATTTTGCCATCGAAGCCAAGATGATTGTCTTTTATAACAAAACACCATATGTTTACATGTTTTATATTTCTCACCCAATCCTTGCATTTCTCATTTTCAAGCCAGCTATCACTAAACCTGATATTTTTAAATATGAGGTGAAAGCAAATTTTTATGTAAATTATGTTTCTCCAAGAATACTTACCCAATCACATTAACATTAGGGATATAAGCCTGCAACCTTGTGAATCCAGCCCTACCAAAAGACAAAAATTTGTCTTTTCTATGTCCTATAGCAATAACTCTTGCCCCTTACCTCCCCTTGCCACCGTTAGGTGTCGCCAGTTTTTAAGCTGAGCGATAAATACCATACGAGGATGCTCGCATGGCGGGGTGGTTGGGAGGGTTTTTAAGTAATGTGATTGGGTAAGTATTTTCAGAGAAACATAATTTACTTAAAAATTTGCTTTCTCCTTTGAATACGTTCCCCAATCACATTAACATTAGGAGAATAGGTAATAGGAGGAGGGAATGCTGAGCATCCTACCTCTACCCAGAGTATCCTCTAGGGAATGATGGCTGGATTCCCCATTTGAACGATAACCCGTTCTCCTAATTTAATCAGCAACACAGCCCAGGGTCATGTGATATGTGACCCCTTTATACGGTTAAGAAGATATTGTTATTGAAATCTTCTTACCTACAAAAAAAATTTTCTGCCAAATCCAGCGAAGCTAATAGGCTGTGCTGATTGTTGTAAATGGATCTGGTGGGCATCTGAGCTGCCAACACCGGACCTAATAGATTCATGGTTTGCCTCTGTGAGGACAAATCTTTGAGATAAAATGAGACGGTTGACTCTGCATGCCAGCCAACAGCTTCTATTATATCTCGGATTGAAACATTGCGTACGAATGCAAGGCTCGCTGAGATGGCTCTAATCTCATAAGCGGTAATCTGCATGAGGCGACTCTGATCTTGTGAAACCTCAGAGTACGCTGAGCGTATAACCCACTTCAGCCATGAAGCAAGGGCTTGAATGGTGATATCCCATTTCCCAGCTATCACCAGAAGAAAGAGGTGCTTGTATGTGACCTGACTCACCTCTGTGCGTTTAAATGGTGCTAGAGTGCACAAACAGGATCTTGCATGACTGCTGCTCCTGACTTATCTATAAAAGAAAGCGAGCTAATGACGACTGAAACCTATTTTTTGGCTACAAAGCCTGGCTGCATCAAGAGGACCACCGAACCATCTGATCTGAACTGAAGATAGTTCGGGTCACTGGAAAGGACCTGTAACCCTGCATGCTGAAGCTAAGACTATCAAGAAACCCGATTTGTATGATAATAGCTTTAACGAATTGTGGGCTAAAGACTCAATACTGTCTGAATTGAGCCATGTTAAAACCCAGGACAGATTCCATTTGGAAACAGGGTGAGGGATATTAGTCGATTGAACTCTAAAGTGGCTAAAAGATCTGACAGATCTTTGTCATGGCTGATATCACATTTACCATGATGGCGGAATGTGTCTGATATCATGGAGTGGTAGCATTTGATAGTAATTGGGGCCAACTATTTCTCCTCGAAAAGCCAGAGAAAAAGTCGGCCAGTTGAGGGATTGTGACACTCAAAGGAACAATGTTAATGATATGGTACCAGTCCCTGAGAACATGCCACTTTCCCTCGTAAGCCTTCAGAGTAGAGGGCCTTCTTGCTCTCGAGATTCTCTCCACAATCAAAGATTTAAATTGTTTGTCTTGCAAGGCCATCTGGACAAGAGCCAAGTGTGAAGATAAAGATGGTCCGGACTGGGGTGGCTGAGAAGATTTGGGCTGACTGAAATCTTCCTGGGTAGATCTATCGCCAGATCGAGTAGATCCGAGACTCAGGAGTTGTTCCATCTGAGAGGGGCAATCAGAATCATCTGACAGTTATGACCCCTTAACCTCTGGATTATTTTCAGTACCAAGACCGTGGGAGAGTAGGAGAATGCCCACAACCCCTCCCAGCTGATTGACAGAGCATCCACGGCCCAAGCTTCTGTGTCTGGAACCAGAGAGACAAAGGTGGACAACTTGCGATTCCACCTTATTGCAAAAGATCGATCATCGGATGTCCCCAAAGTGTGCAGACTGGAAGAAAGCCCGATTGATGGAGTGACCATTCCGTGTGAATGACTGGATAGAGTGTCAGCCAAGACACTGAGTCTGCCAGGAATGTGTCTGTTTTGTACATTGAGGTGGAGATAGTCGCACCAATGTAGAAACTGCCAGATCAGATTGCACAGGTCTGGTGATTGGTGCCCCCTTGTTTTGAGGAGGCAAGTCACCACTACAAAGTTGTCTGACATAAGGAGAACAGTTTTGAATAAGAGTTGATCCTGCCAGAAATGAAAGGCATTGATGACAGCCTTTATTTCTGAAAGGTTGATTTGGAGAGAGCTCTCCCCTAGCACCCACATGCTGCTGACGGTATCCGTCTGAGGTATCTCCAGAGTAATCCCTGTGGATAGCCAACAGGGGTTGTGCCACTGACACAAGAATGATCTTATCTCTGGCATGATCATTATTGTGTGATTGAGGGGACTTGAAAAAGGGCGCCATTATGCTAGTAATGTCCTTTGTAAGGAACGCATAAAAAGACAACCGAGCGGGATCAAGTCCGCCACAGCATTGAATAATTCAAGGAGTTGCAAGAACTCTCTCGCTGAAATGCACATCCTGTTGGAAATGGTCTCTACGAGTTGGACTATCCGGATGATCTCGAACGCCAGGAAGCCTTACCAGATTCAGATCGGTGAGAAACTTCATACCCAGATGGACCAAAACTCTGGGATGGACAGAGATCGGACTTTATCCAGTTCACGAGAATGCCTAGATGATGTAAAAGTGATACAAGATCGTTTCTGCCTTTGAGCAGAGTAGAACTTAACACATGTTTCTGGAGGATGTCATCCAAGTATACTGCCGTCACTATAGATGAAGTTGAGCGGAACAGGGTGACGATGCAATCCATAACCTTGGTAAAAGCCCAAGGGCTGATGTTGAGGCCAAAAGGTATGACCTGAAACTGATAAAGCGAGTCCCGATATGCACAATGGAGAAATGTCCATGGCTCGGTGGATAGGGACGTGAAAATATGCGTCAGTCATATCTAGACTGACAGCATACCCATCCCGTCGGATGGAAATACGGATTGATCATGCCATCTCCACATTGAATTTCAGGGATAAAATTTATTGGTTGAGACGACTCAGGTCGATGAACAGCCTCTGGATAAGAAATAGCCATGAATAAAACCCCGGCTATTGCAGAGTTTATTTTTTTTTTTTAGAAAGGCATCCTGATCTGACGGTACATCCATGAAGAGGGGAGAGGAGGACAGGGAAGGGGATGGATAAATGAAGTCCAAAGTCCCTCAGAAATGACCTGAATCACCCAAATGTTCTGAGGTAATAAAGTGGTCCAGTGGTCCTGAAATTGCAGGAGGCGGCCGCCCACAGGTAGGCAGTCTACTGGTGGTGGGCAGGGTATGTTAACGTCTAGAGTTATGAGGCTTGAAGGCGGAGAAACTTGGGTTCTTGCCGCCTCTGTATGGTTGCCTCCTAGCTTGATTAGACTGTTGGCTCCCAGCATTGGGTTGGGATCTATACTGCACATTTGATTGTAAGGATCCCTTTATCCCTGGTCCGCCTATCATCCCTCCATTGTGGCAGGGGATGATTGTTTCAAATCGCCTGTGAATGTTGGGCGATGAGTTGGAAGGGCAGTTCCTGAGCTGCCTGCCTCCGAACTTTTTCAATTTTCCCCCAAAGAGTAAAGGTGACCCAAACTGAGACATCCATAATGCCAGAGTAGGATGGGGCTTGAGCGATGTGGACCGCCGACATGTGTCACGTTATATCAGGTCGAAGTTGGCAGAAGCAGTCAACGCATTGGCCATGGAATAGTGAGCTGCCCTGTTAATAACTCTAGCAATCCAGGCCGTCGCTTCACAAGCGTGGTCATTGCCGGATTTGCCTAGGGAGTCGGAAAAATGGCTAGTGAAGCCAAGTCTAACATTGAAGACATAGTGACTATGTTTCGGACTAGCTTTGACGTGGCATTGGTGATCAGTACTGAAGGCGTCTGATTGAGTATCGTACCAGCTTCACTAGAACGTCGCTGGAAGTTAGCTTCCTGAATTTTTACAGACTGGGGAAGAAGCTGGAAGGACATCGTCTCTTCCTCCCATTCAAGATCTACAGACGCCTTAACTTTGTAGTCTTGAATGGCAGTAGGAAGTGGTGGGCATTCTGAAGTTTCCAACACCCTATAAATTCTTCCACTGCGGCCTTGAAGTTAAGTTCAGTCCGTTCCATGACTGGATCTGTGTACAGCTTCAAGTGTTTCATCACACTCACTGTGTGCCGAGTCGTTTTCTGGTCAACTCAGGCATCCACTCGCAGCAGAATAGTCTATTTTTTTTTCATTTTTTTTCTCTTCAATCCAACTTTAAATTTTTCTCGTCTCCGTAATGCTTGCGCAGTGCACATCTAACATTCGCTCAGAGGGAACGTTGGTTCTGGTACAGCTTGCATCCCTGGATATAGCATACCAGGTGACATAGATGATGCAATTCCGTCATAATGGACGGCCGGCATTGCCGGCTGGTTTGTCTGGTGAATGGTCTGCCTGAACGTCGGCGACGGTCCGGTTATCACCAGTACCGGCCACTCCAAAGGCCTGGCTGGACAGACAGATTTCTCACTAAAATCTCCATCATAGTATTGATATGTTGCCGGTGGTACAGCTTGACGGATGGATTTGTCACTAAAATCCCTGTAAATCATAGTTGGTCTGCCCGTTTGAGCAATAAGGTCCCCATACTGGGATGGCACTGCTGACTGGTTTGTCTGGCGTGTGGTCTGCCGGAATCTCGGCGACGGTCCGGCTATCACCGGTACCGGCCGCTGCCATGGCTTGACTGGACTGATAGATTTCTCCGTCATAGTATTGGCATGTTGCCGGCGGTACAGCTTGACGGATGGATTTTTTCACTAAAATCCAAATCAAAGTTGGTCGGACCGTTTTAGAAATACGATGGGATGGCTGGACAGCCGGTGACGTCGAGGTTGTATAATGAAATAGATCCAATGGATCCGGTAAAAAACCCATGCATCCTGACTTACAGGCCCGAAGGCCATGCTTGGACATGCGGGGGGATTTATGCCCACTGGACAGCCTAAAATTGGGGGGACACTCCCCCAAATGATGTTAATAGCTACGCCGTAGTTCCCTGGACCCAACGACGCATCTGTTCAAAGGCGGACTGTTGTACCATGTCAACATTATTTTCCTCCATTGCCACATTGCCAACACCCTTTTTGCCGTTCATGCATTTGTTGTTGACATTTCTACTGAAACAACAAAAGATGAGAAAACAAAGCACAAATTAGCAATTCAGCATGTTATTAATTTGATAATACCATAACCGTTACTAACGGAGTAAGCAAACTTATTCAGTGCCGCGTTAACTCATAAATGACAACATGAGTACCGACATTAGCATGTGACAACGGGGTCGTCCAAAGACGAAGTCTACTGAAACGACAAAAGAAGATAAAAGAAAGCACAAATTAGCAATTCAGCACGTTATTAATTCGCTAATACCATAACCGTTACTAACGAAGTAAGCGAAATTATTCAGTGCCGCGTGAACTCGTAAATGACCACACAAGTACCGCCATTAGCATGCTCTGTCCACGTTGCAACGTGGTCGTCCAAAGACAAAGTCCATAAAGGTGACAAAGTCACTCAAAATGTGAAAATATTGTAAAATAATGTATACAACCTGTAGAAGAATGATTATCCAACACAATAATTCCAAATTTAACTTCGGATGGTCCGAATTTACACTAAGATGGCTTGGATTCATGGAGGACTAATTGTACATGGTTGCAAAGTACAAGCGAAGCTTAAAAACTGGCAACACCTAGCGGTGGCAAGGGGAGGTAAGGAGCAAGAGTTATTGCCCTTTGTCTATAGGACATAGAAAAGACAAATTTTCGTCTTTTGGTAGGGCTGGATTCGCGAGGTAGCAGGCTTATATCCCTAATGTTAATGTGATTGGGGAACGTATTCAAAGGAGAAACAAAACTGATGACATAAATCTTGAAAATGACAAATTTTGAATCCTCTAGTATGTGCTACTTTCGCAAACTTTCTACAAAGAATGCAACTTTTTGAACAGTCTTGTTAAACAAAATCAAGCATTACCGTCATGAACATTTCAACTGGCCAAAGCTGATGGACTCATCCAATCAAATTGAATGATGTATCAAAAGAAAGAAGTCAGGAATACTGACTACATCTTAATCTACCAAATCTTGATAATCTTATTTATGATTATAATAATAATAAAAAGTAATGAGGACATTGTATAGTGCCTAATCTATAGAAGCTCTATTTAACATTAGATAACACATAAATTCATATATAATTATATGATTACGAAAACAAACACCATGAATTTAAAAACTAAAAAAATGTGCTGAAAATAGTTATGGTGCTGACTTCCTTTCATGAAGGGTGCATTGTTTTTTTCTGAAGACTGCAGCCGGCTTGCTTTGATGAAGAGTGCATGTGTTACTGAAATCACCTCCAAGGCCAACTTTGGATGGCCAAACAAATGTTTGTTTGTTACTGCAGCAGCAATGAAACTGAACAGGCTTTCAAAAAAAAGAAACCAGAAAACTTTACATCCGAATCTAACACCTTGTACAATTTTATTTGTGATTATGGAAAGAAATTATAATGTTTGGGTTTATTTCAATTTTAAAAGACATTTAAAGACATAATGGTAATCTGCTTGATTTTTCCGAACTTTCAAGGCTTTGAAAATGCTACCTCATTTTTCACAAACTCAAAAACCTTCAGAGACCATATGAACCCTACCAAGGTTTTAATGTACTTCAATGCCAAGAGCACAGCATAAAATAAAAAAGTAATTTTAACTAATGCATCCATATTACAATCTATATTGAATTTACCTCAACATCGCAAGTGAACACTGTGAATCTCTCTTCATCAAATGGGATTCCATGTTGTGTATTCATATGCATGGCCATTGTATATGGGCTGTTAAATGCCCTTTGGCAGTGCGGGCAATTGAAATTCAGCCATTTCTTGCTTTTCTCCTGAAAATACTCAATATGTTCTTTCCGCCTATGTTCATTGTACTTGCTCATCGTTGGGAAACTCAAATCACAAAATGAGCATGGAATTATCATTGATTTTGCTGGAAATGCTGGACTTTCTTTATTTAATGATGTTGACTTCTTCAGGCTACTCTTTGCACTACTTGAAGGGGTACTGACCTGGCTGCTTTTATCAAAAGCTTCATTTTCTATCAAATATTCTTCTTCCTCATCAAACAGATAAGCATTATCATAGTCATCATCATTGTCACTGTTACTACCATCATTATCCTTAGCTTCATCTTTTTTTGCATCATAATCGGGATCTCTTACATCATCATCAAACTCTTCATTCTCTACATCAGCATGATCTTTATCTTCATCGTCTTCCTCTTTAAATAACTTTGCTGTTATTTCATAATCAGACTGAAATCGAGGATTTGGTTTTCTCTTCCTGCTAGATCTCCAAACTGGAGGGACAGCTGGTCCCTTTCCTTTAGACCTTTTCTCACTCAATGTGCCTTCTGGTGGTTCCACTTTGCCCTTTTTACTCGTCTTGCTTGGAGAATCTTTGTTTCTTGCATTTGGTGTTAAATTTAATGATACAATCAACTTTTGTTTGTTTGATGCCACCTTTTCCCCCTTAAATGGATTCCTCCTAGCCTGATCTACCACAGACGAAGAATTCCTTGTTGAATTTCTAAGAAATGGCTTTTTTGACACCGTTACTGGCTTCTCATGAGCTAAGCTTTCCTCCGAATCTCCTTGTTCATTCAATACTGGTGACTTTGTGGTCTGTAGTAACAAGCTGGATGTTTTCTTTCCCTTATTTTTTTCAGTTTTCTCTCGCACATTAGTTAAATTCACATTTTCTGATGATTCTGTTTTGTCAGGAATTTCAACGCTTGTTTCATCAGTTTCTTCTTCTGACTAAAAAATGGAAGGAAACAAAATATTATGCATCACACTGACATATTTCATTCATATTTATGGCACAAATAATGCAAGGCTTCCATTAAGTTTTAATTTTTAGATCTTCTTGAACTTCTCACTTGGAAATTTTGAATTATCATACATAAAGCCCATATGTCCTAAATTTTCTAACTGATATGAAAAAATACAAATTTATTACAATTTTTGTTTTTAGTCATCAAAATGTAAATTCAAGTAATTAAAAATGTATCATTACACAAAAGAAGAAATTTAAAGTTTTAAAAAAAGCACCTCTTAACTGCTGAGTGTCAGTACCATCTGATGTTCTTCAGCAAGAACAAGATTTAAAAATATCATCTGATGTGGCAGATATAGTGGATGTCACAGTGGCACCGTTTTCATTTAGAAAGTATTCTGGTAAAAAAAACATGTCAATTTGAATTTTAGTTTAGAGTAGTAATAACAATTTCAAGATGGCAGCTGTGGAGGCCATATTGGATGTCAGATCAGACTCATTTTTATTTGGGACCAAGTAGACCTTACAAGAAGTCTCAATTAGAAAACCACATAATCATCTATCTGTTCATGCAGAGTTGCAACAACAAGATTTTTAAGAAGGCCACTGAAATGGCCATACTGTATGTCCAATCAATACAATTTCATTTAGGACAAACTAGACTGTGGGATGAATGTGTTTGTAAAGTTTCATGGCAATCCTACAAGCTGTTTAGTAGGAGTAGCGATAACAAACTTCTGCTAACTAACAGATGGATGTTGGACTACAGATGATAGACAAATGACAGACAACAGATCATCCTATAAGATTTTCTGGTTGATGGCCAGTGAGCTAACAAGCATTGAGATAGCTCAATCATTTGATTTTTTTTATGTATTTTGATATTATTTATAAAGTTTTCTTTTAAAAATTGATCTTAGCAGAAAACAGAATAACATTTAATTGTATTGAATTTACAAATAACAATCTTTTTCCTATGATTAAAGTACGCATAGAAAATACTGTTTATTTATAAATACTGACTGAATATAAACTGATGTAATTCTCGCCATTGTTTTCTTTAACAGGTATTTCAGTTAAAATGGCACAATCATCTGGCTTTAGCTGGATACTGATAGGATGACGGCATATATATACATGGAAAGGAAGTCTTCCAATGGCCATCCAGTGGTAACATTCTGGACACAATGGCAAAGAAAACTAATGAAAACTCTTTAATGCACTGTGCAGTTCTGGTTTTGATTATCGATTTCTACCTAAAACCAAAGCTTTATCCTACACAACAATGAAGCAATGAAAAAAAATGACTTAATACAATTTTCTTTATCTCTGTGGACGAATAGGGAAATTGAAACCTGAGCTGATATGATTTGTACCTACGTTGGTTTTCAAGAGTCCTTGTTACAAATTTTATTCCCTGAAGGTACACTGTAGCACAAAAATATTTTTCTTATGTTTCACTGACCACGTTTTGTAAGTATCATGCTTCATGTACAAAGAGAAACGCTGCATTTGAATAAACACAAATTTAACCTGCAATGTATTTAAAGTAACATTTGTGGTAAGTGCTGTAATTGATATCATTATAAATGTGAGTTTTTATCTTCAAAGGAGTAATTTTTGAACAAACTGTAAACACATTTCACCTTACGTATGCCTCAAGTAAAGGGTTTCATGCCCAATGAAAATTAGGAGATAACTGTACAAGCAGTTAAAAATTTTATAAATAAAATAAGTCAAATTTAAAAGAAATCTAATACCAATGATCCGTGTGTTATAGGATTCCCAACAATGATAATTAAAAAATAATAATACCTTTGACAAAAATACTCATCAGCATTGAATCTAACAGGAACAAAAGTTGTCATTAGAAGTTTTTACCATGAATGTCAAACCTTTCAAGCAAAGAGAGGTAACTCAACACCATATCCATGGGTACAGAAACACATTTCTGCATGTTTCTAGTAAAATAGAGGCCTTTTAAAGATAGTAAACATGTGATTAACAACAAAAGTTCAGCAACTTATATTGTTGTTCTGGAATATATGTATGTGCATGTAAGTACAAGTCACCAAAATTCTGGGGATCAAGAAATTCTTGTTATGCTGCATTAAAAAGATTTTTCATGTACAAGTTAAAATATATCTGTAACTTTGTCCATTGGACAGTGAAACATTGTTCACAACAACATTCAACTTACTGGAGCCAGAAGATATAAAAACTTTATAAAACCTTCAAAAAGTTTCACCATAAACAAAAAGCAATTCACTGTGTGATTTTGACATTGACGTGTCATTGGATATGCCTCATGCAGACTAGTGAATCTTGTTGTTCCAGTTATTGTTGATTATTGACTAGTACATAAATAAATTCTTATCAAACAGAACATTCAACAAACTGAACCATGTGACCTTGACCTATCATATTTGCCTGTGACTCTTTAATAAATGTCATATCCAATTGAAAACTTTCATTTGTCTGATGATGAATATAAGATCAGACTCTCCTGTTGAAAATATTTCCACCACTAACTAACCACCGAGAATTTCGAAATACCTCAATAACCTTGACCTTTCATATCTACCCTGCGACTCTTTAATAAATGTCATATCCAATTGCAAAATTTCATTTGCCTGATGATGAATATCTTCAAATACAATATCAGACTCTCATGTTGAAAATCTTTTCACCAATGACTAACCACTGGGAAATCTGAAAGCCTCAATAACCTTGAACTTTCATCTCTTATGTCTGTAATCTCTAGGGACATTTCTTCATTTCTGTTACAGCTGTGGATGCAGTCTGATGATGACTATCTAATGAAAACAGGAAATATTTTCATACCAAAGAAATTTAACATAAAGTTGACTACTGACAGATAACATTGGATGACCTTCTGTATAAAGTTGACTACTGACAGCTAACACTGGATGACCTACTGCATAAAGTTGACTATTAACAGCTAACACTAGATCACCTTCTGACTGAGTTTTGAATATTTGCAACATGTCACAAACAAGACACAAGTGATTGAACATCTTTAAATAATTAACTCTGAAGACAATACATATTCATACACACACTACATTGTTAACCTACAAACTACCATGTATACTCACTTGTAACTTGAATTAAAAAAAACTTTACCGATAAACAACAAAGATCCAGATCAGCTAATACATGTTGCGCCTACAGATCGTGGTCTATTTTTTTCTACTGACTACTCCAAACAAACTGACACTCAACCCAAATCTTTGTGTGCATTATATGATAGCAGATCTGGATCTATTTAGTTTGCAGGTGGATTCAACTTGTAATCGAGTACATACAGTATGTGTTAACATGACAAGGAATAATACCGTTAGTGAGCCTTCTCTATGAGATAAATATGCATCACACAATCCTACACCATCTTCCATCTTCAAGAGCTGGCAAATCTTTTTGACAATGGAAACATTCTTGTCAGTCAGTGTCAACTTTCCTGTGTAGAGGTACTGTACAACACTGTGCAGGTCCATCACTAATACATCTTCAAAGTGAATATTTCGAACAGGACGAGACTGGTTCAATGCATAGGACTGGAAAAAAGGACTGGCTGCCATTATCAGGAGTTTGTGAACAGAAATACAACCATCTGCACAGGACAAGGTAAAGTCGCAAAGGCAACCATCTTGTTGTAACTTGTGAAGTGTTTCGAGAATTTTCACTGGGTAAAAGTCTGTATTGAATTTATCATTGCTAGTATGAACAGGCATCTTGTTTTCTGTAAAATAAGCAAATAAATAAATGAAGAAAAAATGAAAATAGTTTTGCTGTCATATATTAAGCTTCTAATTACTGAAAAGTCAGCACAGACAGACAAATGTGTATTATTCTAGCAAAGATGATTCCAGTAAAACCATGATGGGTAACCAACTCTCGATTTGGGAATTTTTCATTGTAAAGCAAGGAGTGTGGAGGAATTTGTTAAAAAAAAAAAACTTATGGCTTATTATCACCTAATAATTATGGCTAATAATGTTTGTTGCAATCTATTTTCTGACACCCTTTTATTTACATGTAAAAAATTAATATTACAAACCTAATTATTATTAATTATCATGACTTAGCAGATAAGTTGTCTTTTAATTAGTCATGATAGAAATATTAATTGCTTATTCATCAAACGTACTACAAATTATGGCTGCATTAAAAAAATTCTTTTTCTTATTTAAGATATCACTGGAATAAAGTGGCATATGATTGTATAATGCTAGTAGCTTTACATCAAATTAAAGTTGTGTGTTGTAAAGGATAGGAATCAATTCATCATATTTACCGAACTTACACATGTCACCAACTAGAATACTTAACACAATATATGCCATCTTCAATAGAATAATATAAGAAAAATTATTTGGTTTATCACAAGTAGTAAAAAAGTCATTCAGTGTTTCATGCTAAACCATACATATCTTGACGGATATAATTTGCTGAAAATAAAGTAAACTCAAAGCACATATATGTGCATCAACCATTACTTATATTTACTGTTAACTATCCAAACAGTAGGAAACAAAACAGTTTCTGAACTAAGGAAGGAATATGTCATTAGACTCTCTTGACAGCTTTTTTAATTACACGTTAGAGAATCCCAATATTTACAGAGTCAATGCTAGATGGGGAGGGGCTTTATGTGCAAAACTCATTTAATCCTGAACCAAAATATTTAGTTCACGTACCTTTGCATGAATTTCATTAGAGTACCCTCATTTTTTATATGATTATAAAAATACAAAAACCAAAATTAACACTGGAACCTCAAAAAGCAATTTTTTCTGCCAAATATTAAGTATATGTGAGTGTGTTTTCAAGTTTTAAAGTACCTTTTAAAGAAATTTCAGTCATATTTGTACGATATCTGCAGTGTGACAGTTCATAGTGATGTCTTGCACTGGGGAATCATGCAGCATGGTGTCCCTCCCAGTCACATTATCCTGACACCAAGCCAACCATTCCTAAAACTAACCTCTTAATGCTGAGCACCAAGCGAGGCAGCTGTTAAAACAAATTTGATAAGTCTTTGGAATGACTCAGCCAGGGTTTGAACCCACGACCTCCCACATCCAAGTTGGATGTTTTAACCACCTGACTACTGAAGCAGTCTTAAGGAAAATATGTCTCAGTAGAAATATGCATGTCTATTACTAATACATTCAATAATTTGTCTCAAGGAAAATATGTCTCAGTAGAAATATGCATGTCTATTACTAATACATTCAATAATTTGTCTCAAGGAAAATATGTCTCAGTAGAAATATGCATGTCTATTACTAATACATTCAATCATTTGTCTCAAGGAAAATATGTCTCAGTAGAAATATGCATGTCTATTACTAATACATTCAATAATTTGATAAATTAATTTATCATATGAACTGACAAAATGAGGTTGGTGCTGCCAATTTATGACTAACTTATAGCTGAAGCTGCCTTTTAATGCTACACACTAACTAGTGAAATGAAATAGAAAAAATAACTTGTATATATATTGTATGTATATATAACGGACATAAATGAAATGAGAGAAATGTTCCAGCATGCAAAACTTACCAACTTTTGATTGGGATATTTTAATTTAAAAATAATGGGGCCCATCAATGAAAATTGGGCTCACCAAGAGGCCCTACTTAACACAGAAGAAACATTCGTGTCTAGAAATAAAATTTCAGCAGGGAAAATTTCCTCCCACATGAAGAAAGGAATGTTATAGGTAGATTTATTGCTGTATTAGGCAAACAAAAAAGTAAATGTTTGTTTCCCATGGCACTAATTTTAATTTTGGGTAGGTATTTTTGTTTGTTTTGTTTATCTATAATATATATATATATATATATATATATATATATATATTATAATAATTCTTATATATAACACTGTGTGACACGAAGTGCTCAAATATTGGGCTTAACCAGATTGATTAAATTACAAAATCAATTTTGTAATTATTTTTTTTAATTCTTGTTTTTACTTTTTTTTAAATTAATATTATATATATATATATATATATATATATATATATATATATATATATATATATATATATATATATATATATATATATATATATATATATATATATTATTAGTAGTAGTAAATATAGAGTGTACAAAACACTTTAACTTATGGGCTAAATCAGCTCAATTACCGATAAATGCACAATCAATTTTAGAATTTTTTAATTAATTTTATTTGTAAATAATGTTCATAAGATTTTATAATTTATATTTTAACATGATTGCTTGTTAGTTTTTCATTACTTCTAAAATGGAAAAATGAATTGTGCATGGTCATAATGTTCTTTAATTTTTCTTCTACATAAAACAAGACAATGAGGAACAAACCTGTCACAAAGCAATGGCCAAGTGTGCAAAGTCTACAATGCACAATACACTGTGCATCATCTGTCAACACAAAAACGCACTATATTTGCCAAGATGCTAATCTATATAAACCTTTGATACAAAAATAGTTGCTTTTTTTAGCTCCTGGATATATTTTACATGTAAATACACAACAGTTCTGTATTAGGACTAGGAGAAATGTATTAAATCCAGACTTTGATCTGCATGGTTTTAACCCCTCTCAAATTTGCATCATAACACAATATGGGGAACACATTCAAGTTTTGATGATGTCCTCAAACTTGTAATTATCATTACTGACAACAAGGGTAATTAAGGTAAAATTAGCTTCCACTTTTTTTGGGAAAAACTGACCTCCTATGTTCCTTGATCTACCATATGCCAGTAGCCATATGTTTCATTTTTGTTGCTCTGTTGATTTTTAGATTAATTAAAGGTTGTCTTTTAAAAACTCTTAAGCATAGAAGTAATGTCCATGCATTTTATTCAGGCATCTGATGCTCATGTCAGTGCCAGATTGATTGTGTCAGTGATGCCAGAATAATTCTTGTCAAATTTCATTCACATTTGGAAATTAGAAATGGACGGACTGCTTGCATTATTGGTCTGGAGTGGAATGTTTGGAGATGTAATTTTATTTTGGAGATTATTTCATTGTGAACTTAATTTGGAAATTAAAGTTACACATGGTGCTCAACCTATATATATTTTTTTCAGATGAACTACAATTTACGCTAAGGGATATTCTGAAAATGAGATGTTTCAGTTATGCTTTAAAAAGAAAAGAAATAAAATATATTTTCATTTATAAAGTTGTCACAGATATAAATAGGGGAGGTAACAATTTTTGCAATAAGCCATTTAGATTTGTTCATATATGTATCAGGCTTCCAAGCATACAAAATTTATCTTCCTTTGTGTTATATTCTCACAAAACACAGCCTTAAAATTGATGATGCCTTTAAATTTGGGTAAATCATGAAATTGCTTAACAATGGCTGATCCTTCCAAGCAACTGTAGCTACTACAAATGTAACATGAAACTTTTTAAAACAATTTCATGTCCATTGACCTTGACCTTTGATCTATAATCACAGACCTGATCGGGTGATGTCCGTCTTCAAATGTAATGCAACTTTAAAGTTTATAAAAACCAGATGCAGCAAACGTAAAGAAAGTATTACCATATACAACCCAGAATTAAAATTTTACCACCTAACCTGTGACATCTAACCTAACCTGTGACATCTAACCTAACTTGTGACATCTAACCTAACTTGTGACATCTAACCTAACTTGTGACATCTAACCTAACCTGTGACATCTAACCTAACCTGTGACATCTAACCTAACTTGTGACATCTAACCTAACTTGTGACATCTAACCTAACCTGTGACATCTAACCTAACCTGTGACATCTAACCTAACTTGTGACATCTAACCTAACCTGTGACATCTAGGCTCAATGTGCTGATGCCTCTGACCATGTGGAGATCACAATGGAAGCTGGATAAATATTTGATTTATGAAACTTATCAATCAAAAACATAAAAATCTACAATAATTATTGCTGGCTAAGTGGCCTTGTCATTTCACCCCTGCCTCACAATCAATTGGAAGCAGGCTGCCTAGGGGTAGTCTATTCCGAGTCAGAAAAATCCAATACCCAATAGCCAAACTTAAACTTCAGGCAACTAAATGCAACAAAATATAGTTTGTGCATCAAGAATCTGATGGCCATGTATTTATCAAACATTAAATTACATGGATGCAAACAAATTAAATGAACAGGTTTATATTTCTGTCAGGAGTTAGTGTTTACAAAAGATTTAATAACAACTTGGCAGGTAAACCTATGCATAAGAATTCTATTCTCTGTCATCTCGTGGTTGTTACAGGCCAATGAATTTCAGACACTAAACTCCCTTAAACAGTATATTTGCTCTCTGACACTGATTACGAATTTACGGTATTTAAAACAACAATTACTCTAGTAAGAGAAGTCAGGTGCATATCTTTACTCAGAATAATCATGTTTTCTTTACGAACCCACGATTCATTGTCTCAAATACTCAGATTGTAGTTTTAAAATCCCTCCATATCATGCAAAGCATGTACTAACTGGTGCATTAGAATCTATATGGATATCTATAAAATAAAATCATTTTTTATAAAGTCCTATTCCAATATTTTTAGGATAAATAATGATTTGTGCTAATTCTAACAGTTAGCAAGACCTCTGCATAAACAAATTATCATGCAAATATGGCAAAAGGAACAAAATTATTGCTAACTCATATGTATGTATGTATGTATGTATGTATGTATGTATGTATGTATGTATGTATGTATGTCTGAATGTCTGTATGTATATATTCATAAATACCATTGCAAATGTTATTATTAATGTTCATCATAATGATAGTGTTCTTATTAGTGATGTAAAGTATTATCATGCAGATATATATGTATGTCAACTTTCCATTTATCCATTGTAAATGTTATTAAATATAATTGAAAATACTACCACTAGTAATGAAAAGAAATTAATATTATAATTATTTTTATTATATAGCATATTTTCATATCTGAATACAGTTTAAGGTCTTTTTAAAATTTATAATTCACTCTATATCCCATATTTCTGACATAACATCTCTCTCTCTCTCTCTCTCTCTCTCTCTCTCTCTCTCTCTCCCTCCCTCCCTCCCTCCCTCCCTCCCATAATGGCAAATCTCCCAAAAAAAAGCAGCAGTCACTTCCCAGTGATATATGCCTCGCTAGATGATTTCAACACGTTTTTTTTTACCCTTGTGGTGATGCTACTTTACACACGTGTGAGGGATTCAAATATGAGGTCAACAGCCAATGTATACACAAAGTGAGTGTTCTAAAGCATGTAATGCTGTGGATCATTAGAAGATGGATTATGCTTACCATCTGGATACAAAGGTTAGTCTAAATAAATTTATTAATTAACAGCATGCTGTCCAATCCTTACTTATACACCACGGATGCTTCAGCACAATTAGTGCGTTCCACCCTTGGTCTCCACCACAGGGGCTCGTTACAAAGCAAATTAGGAGTATCCATCCATGAATCTGGGTCTAACCTGTAACAATAGTGGTATAAATTAGAAGTATCCGTTCTCGAATCAGGGTCTAACTTATAACAATATACCATTATTGTTACAGGTTAGACCCTGATTCATGGACGGATACTACTAATTTGCTTTGTAACGAGCCCATGCGGTCTCAAGACTCCACCACCAGTGTATTTCGCCGTTTCGGTGTTTCTAGTAACATATCAGCCTACAGGTCGGTTTAGCTATAAGAGATTTTTGTTTTTTATGGTTTAACGCCATTTTTCAGCACAAGATAGGTTGTACATGGCGGCCAGTATTAATGGTGGAGGAAGAACTCGGTAAACCCCGGAAAGAACCACCGACCCACTAGAAACTACTGGCAAGCTTTCTCACATACCCACATTTGCCGAATCTTAGACTCGAACCCACGCAGACAGAGGTGAGATGGCAGTGATCCGTAACGGACAGCGCTTTAGACAACTCTGCCACTCGGGGCCCCCAGTTATAATAGGTGGTACGTAATTATTTCTGTTCTTTGCAAGACATGGTGAAATCACTTAACACTCATGTGGCATTCATCTATTGACATGTTTTACTATTTTACATTTTACTAGTATGAATGTTAAGAGGTTGACGTATAACATAGAAGAGAACACGCGCAAAATATACACTCAAAGGTCCTCGAAAATATATCACACATAATAACGCAATCGTAATGCATGCTAACCAACCATTCATTGGTTCCGGCACATGGAGAGAAAAAACTAGCTACTTATAATCAACGTGATATAACGTGACTCCTTTGAGAAAGGTTTTGAGTTTCTCAATAAAGTTTTAGTACATCTTCTATCGTCACAATTCGAACTTCCGTTTGGGGTATTTGTCCTAATTTCCCATTCAGATTTAAAACTCCGACCCCGTAGGCAAGTCTGGCTGTGAATGGACTCGGGTCACAATTATTTTTCCAATGATTATGTAGTATCTATATTTTGGTTTCAGTATTGAATTTTTAAATGTGTCCAAATTATAATAAATAATATGCTACTGTAAAAACACCTTCAAGGAAGTGAAGTTCTTGTCATACGTTATGAGATATTTTTTGACAGTTTTGACTGTAAACAAAGCTATGTGAATGATTCACAATGGCGTAGCGAGGATATTTGGCAAAACACCCAAATTTGCGGCGCCCAGGGCAAAACTCTCTAATTTGCGCCCCCCCCCCCCCGGCTGCTCCTGTTGCGCAGTTATGTTGATATTTGGGCCCCGTTTGACGCCCACTAGCCAGCGGTGCCCCGGGCAAATGCCCCACCTGCCCCCCCCCCCGTTGCTACACCACTGATAATTCATGGTACTAATTCAGTTCCCATAATAAATCTATGCAAATAGCTTCTGTGTAGAGAGTAGGATATGATTCTGGACCTACATATGTTTGAAATATGTACTTCCAATTCCACCCTTAGGAGTCAGATGCTAATTTGAGTAATGAGTATTCCAAATTCTAGATTGCTAAAAGACTGAAATTTCATCAATAAAGCATTGTTTCTATATTTTTTTCACTTGCAACTAAGATAAACTCTCAAAAGATTCTTTATCCTAACATCTACCTTTCATTATCAACCAGTCCTGGTTAGCCAAACTCATATATACTCCCTTTTATCTTCAACCATATCCAAACTGATTCACATATTTCCAAACTGATTCACATATTTCCAAACTGATTCACATATTTCCAAACTGATTCACATATTTCCATGCAGTTAGTACCATGTGTCCTGCAATGGATCACAGATTTCACTTCAGGATCATCACTTATGCCCAATTATTCAGTGTGCACTGTCGCCAAAATACACATAGACAACCATACCATATGCTCAAAACCTATTGAATAAACAATTACCATGAAATCATTACCAATAATGCCTAAATGTAACTTTTGTATCAGTACCAATATTCGACAGGAAAAAGATAATGCTCTAAAACTAGAATAGGACCACATCCATAGATACTGAACAGGAAATAATAAATGTGACCTAAGTCCCGTCATTCCAAATTATTCATTGACAATTTTAATGAAACTGTCAAATTTGCATGTAACACAATTTTCAGATTTATACACAAGGTCTTTTTGAATTTCTTTGCAAACAACTTGTGTCACAGCTGTCGGAAATGGCATAGTGTTGGTGTTGCACAAGGATTCAGCCAAAATATACCATAACTTCCTCAATTATAGGATTTTTTTTCAGTGCAGTATTAACATATGTTGTTATGCAAGATATGACCTGAATAACATATACCGATATGTTTCACTTAATCGTACAGATCAATATGATGTGTGTAAATGAAGTATTAAAATATACTGGATAAGGATATTTCAAAACCATTAAACTTGACATTGTGACACTCAGAAATGTGAACTATTCAGCTGAGAAGTATAGGAAGTTTCTAGAAGATTATAAGTTATAAGATTATGTTCAGCCATTTCCAGGCAAAATAATTCAGGTACACTATCTACCATAAATATGAAGGCTATTTTGGTATGGTAAGGTTTGATTATTGGAGCAACAAATTGTTTGTACCAGTATACAAGGAAGTTAAATGACAAAATTAAAATAATTTAAAAAACTAAATTAAAATATAATATCATAAGTTAGTCATAAGTAAACTAACTCAAGGCAAAATAGATCAGATATATATATATATATATATATATATATATATATATATATATATAGAGAGAGAGAGAGAGAGAGAGAGAGAGAGAGAGAGAGAGAGAGAGAGAGAGAGATACCAATATAGATAGATCAAATATAGATACCAACAGACAATATAACATCAACTAAATGTGAAATTCTCATCTCCAAAACTTGTAAACATTGATGGGCAGCATCATATGTTTGAAATATACGATGTACTTATTAAGATCAACTTTAATTGAATTGTTCTGATTGAACACTTCTAGGATATTTTTAGAGTGTTGGTTAACAAAAACTCAGCTGAATAGCTCACTGGAATGTGATATCAGTTGATGATACTGCACTCTGTCAAAGTACTAAATGAAATATGTTACCATTCATAAGCACATTCATGCCAGAAAGCACATTTTGGGGATGTTTTTAGTGCCTACAGCCATATATGTGCAGGGCCAACAGTGGCCGAGTGATCTAAAGCGCTTTCTGTTTTGGATCACTGCCGTCTCACCTCTATCTGCGTGGGTTCGAGTCTAAGATTCGGCTAATGTAGTAATGTGAGAATGCTTGCCAGTAGCTTCTTGTGGGTCGGTGGTTCTTTCTGGGGGTTTTCCCACATTTTTCCTCCACTAATAATACTGGCCACCATGTATAGCCTATCATGTGCTGAAAAATGGTGTTAAACCCTAAAACAGCAACAAAAAAAAATAACCCTATATGTGCCAAACAGATTAACTATATTTACAGTGAGATCCTATATGATGTACTGAACATGAACTTCTGATCCCAAACATTCTAAAATCTATGGACCATTGCTTGCAAGTGGTATAAGTAACCATGCTAAGATTATTTGTACAAAGATAATTCAAATAATCTGTTTGAACATTTATTTTCATTATTAGAGTATCAGTTTGCATTTATTATTAGTAACTAATAATGCATGAAGTAAAATGGTTTATTAGAATGGAATATCAGCTGATTCCCCAATGTTGCAATTTGCAATCAATGTCTTACACAAAAATGAACAATAAAATGAAATGCATTTTGTGGTGGACTTCTTATTGCTGTTTTCTTGTACCAAGGTAAATAGACTTGGAGAAAATATATTCTATCCCTTAAACCTACATTTCTTTGGATATTTGTCATTCTCTAACAGTTTAAAATGGCTTAGCTGAAAACATGACTTGTTCTACTATTAGGTTCTTATCTCCAAATGCCTATCATTAAGTACAATATAACCGTGTTTATAATCAATTATTGACAGTCATACAAGCAGTGCTTGGACTGAAAAAAATTATATTATAGATGACCAAATGTAAAATATCAACTAGAAAAATTTCTTTATGTGTTTTGGAAGAAAAGCCTCAGTCTGACTTTAAAAGATTTTTTTCCTTGACAGAATTTCACATCTATCCACATGTCAATTCTCCATACATACATACATACATACATACATACATACATACATACATACATACATACATACATACATACATACATACATACATACATACATACATACATACATACATACATACATACATACATACATACATACATACATACATACATACATACATACATACATATATATATATATATATATATATATATATATATATATATATATATATATATATATATATATATATATATATATACATGGGCTAAACAAAGAAACAAACCAACTAACATGTGGAGAAATTGCACACACAAAATATTGATCCTATACCATTTACATGTATTGTGTCCTACCATCGAGACAATTTCAAAGTAATTAAATTCATTAAAAAATACTGCACATAGAAATTCTTGTATCTTACCAAAACTAATCCTCAGGAACAAACCAGTAGTAGTCCCAAAAGTTCTGTTAAATAGTTTTAAAGCTGAAACTACCCTACATATATGGGTTAATCGTTATGGATTATCAATATAGCATTAAGTGTTTGCTAATATTCTACACATTATCAACGTCTAGTTATGATTTTTCATTCAAATAAAACAATCGGGGTTTATAAATTCTGTGTAGAATGTTAAGTTGAAAATTGCAAATATCTGCTTGGAGTTAATCTATCAACGTGCTACGTATGCACTAAATCTGCCGTGTGAAAGTATCACAAACATACTACATGTATCTAGACAAAAGTTAATAATTTCATTTTTTAAATAATGATTATACACAGTAAATCTTAAGATTGTATTACCAACAAAAATGCAACAAATAGCGTTTGTAGGAAATATTGGATTATGTTGTTCATTATTGTTCATTTATAACATCTGTCAAACAAAGATAATTACACTGTATCCAACACAACAAATGTAAAAGTTTAATCTATTGATAAATGGTAACAAGTACTGCAATTTACAATATTTTTAACTGACCAACTAAGATCATTGGTAAAATTAGTGATAACTTGGTAAACCATGTCTCAAGAGTGAAAGAGAAGCTGAGTTTAAAATAATCAGATTTTCCGCAACGTGTGTAACTTATGCACGTGCAGTTATATATAAATTATTACAATAGCGAGGGCATGATGGGAACAACGGAACCTGCTCTGTACACGAAGTCAATTCTTGGAGAGAACGTGCACCCTCAGGGTCAGTTAGTTTTGAGTCGTCACTGAAGACTTGCTTCTGAGATAAATTTTGGACAAAAACCGTTGCAACTATTGCACTCTTTAATAAACTGCTTCAGGTCTTAAATTTCTATATTTTCAGTTTCTGATTGTTACGAAATGCCCGATATGGCATAGAGGATACACTATACTCCTCTAAGCTATATTTTAAGCATTAATTTTGTCATATAATGTGTTTGTCGACGTTCTGTATTTCATGAATTATTATTTTTAAGCTCGTTACGCAATATCCGATATGGCGTAGAGGGTACACCATACTCCTCAACGTGAATTGTCCTATACAGCGAGTTGCACGTGCCGCGCGGATAATTCACGCGAATTACTTTTTTACAAGTACGGCCGACTAATATATAAGTACAGTGCAGGGTCTTTTTAAGATACAGTGGACATAAGAGCAGACCTCTAAACGTTACATTTGTCGGATTTTAGAGCCAAAGAGTTGGGTGAGTTAAATACATTCCTTTTTGGTTTATTGTTTCAGTTGAATATTCAGTTTCGGAATAGCACGTTAGTTTTTATGTATTGCGTAAATTCATTTTATTATTTGGGAAACTGTCTATTTTTATATTCAGCTCGCCGGTCGTGTGAATAGATGAGTATTCAAGACCAATGTTGACCGGTGGAATGGAGACGGACAATGAACTACTGTCACACCGGAGGGAAGTGAAATGTTAACACTTGCAGTTTTGTTTTGTTGACTACTTTTATGTAAAACACGAATAGCGTGTTTGTAGTCAATAGAACCCTCCGTTTGCTTTTTAACTATGTAAAACACGAATAGCGTGTTTAGTCAATTGGATAGGATTGTTTGGTTTTTATTGATTATATTTTGTGTGTGTGACACAAATAGTATCATTATAGTCACTCAAACCTTGTGATTTGATTTACTGACTATGTTGCGTGGAGTACGAATATCGTATCAATGGTCAATGTCATACTACGCTATGGAGATATAATACAGTAGTGTAGGACTGTAGAGATATAATACAGTAGTGTATGACTATGGATAGATAATACAGGAGTGTATGACTATGGATAGATAATACAGGAGTGTATGACTATGGATAGATAATACAGGAGTGTATGACTATGGATAGATAATACAGGAGTGTATGACTATGGATAGATAATACAGGAGTGTATGACTATAGATAGATAATACAGTAGTGTATGACTATAGATATATAATACAGTAGTGTATGACTATGGATATAATACAGTAGTGTATGATTCATATATATATATATATATAGTTCTATAGTGTATGACTACCGTCGGGTAGTAGATTCATTTGTGTGTATTGTGTGCTCATTATATATATATATATATATATATATATATATATATATACCTATCATGATGATTTGTTTTTTATAATATAAGTTTTATTTGAACAAACGTGTGTTATTTCTTCAAAACCCAACCTAATCTCAAAGGGTCGGCTCGACTACGTTACACTGATAGTCTTGAAAAATGAGTAAATAACAAACGCAATTTATCATTTGCTTTTAGTTGTCAGTCTGTCCATTTTCTAGCAGAAATCAATTTGGATGGCACTCTCTATGAAGACATTTGGATAACAAGGAAGAAGTCATGGACAATACTGATGAAAAATGAGGGGCTAGTGATATTTTTTAAAACTCTCATTACAGGGTTCAAAATCGTGGTAGATCAGTAAATAGAGCGATCGATACGTTATCCTGGTAGTTTGCTTTTGTTTGTCCTAGGGAAATGTGCCTAGTACCAATTTCCTCAACATAATATAGCCAATACTCTGATGAAATTTCCGTTGAATACTAACTAGTCCGCCTTTATCTCCCAGATTTCAGCTTATCCTCTTCATCCTGTGTTGCTGATTCCTAATGACTTCAGCGTCCGTTTGATCTAATAATCCTGTTTAATTCACCAAGGTCACCAAAGCATCCAGGGCGTCTTTATAAAAAAAAAACTATTGGAGTTAAACAGCGACCTGCTAAGATACAATCAATATTGCTCTCTGTAGTCATCAGCAATACGTCGGCTTATCATTAATTAAATAATTTACTCATGTAACTAGTGTGTTATTGAAGTGCAGTTCATACAGCAAGCCTAATTTACGTGTAGTGTTGTGAGTAATATTTATATTGTACCTCACAGAATTTACAAATTGAAATGTTTGTGAAAAGCTAGATTGATTGCGGATGCGTGTTGAGATAAAACATCTGTATAATTGCAAGCACATAACTATTTCAATTTACTTTACATGTTTGCACACACAGATATGTACGCTTTGCTTAACGCTGATTTCTTTCCCACGAGGAGGGCATATACGTTCCTCGATAACTATAACTAAAAACTCATCCAATATAGAATATATTTCAAACATGGATATAACTTTTATACTAATTTACATATTCAATTCACAATCAACCGTAAAAAGAAAACAAGAAAGACGTTTACTTGAAGGACATTGATTTAAATATAAATTTAAAATCCTTTTGCCTAAATTGTTAGTACATGGTCCAAACGCATTCGAATTCACAGCAGCAGAGGATATAAAACCCCGAACACACACACACACGCACGCGCGCGCGCGCGAAGAAAGAAATATACATAGTGTGGAGATGTCGCTTTTAGAACTATTTTCTGTTTTCATTTATAAAGTACATCTGCAGTTATATATGTAATTCAGACCTGATTGATTTTACTTCAGATTTAATAGTTTGTTGCTGAAATCATCAGTATACGGTCCAATGCTTTCACAGAAAAAAAGCACACACACAGAATGTCGATATCGTTTTCAAGCCATTTCATTGTTTCTTCGTCTTTTCAATTCAATATCTCCCTTCCTTCTTTTGTTCTCCAATCATTTTGAACAAAACCATATAATGTGTCAAATCCATTGACCCTCAGTTACAAAGACATCATCAAGAATGCCTACAAATGAACACCAAGCAACATAAATTGACTTCAATTAATAACTTTTTATAATTAGTTTCCACATGAATCAACGGAAACTGTCAGTGACTGAATTTGTATGACCTGTTGCTATTCGATATTCTGCTTCACCGATACAGTATTGTGTGCTTGCTACTCTGAACGACAAACGGTACAGAACACACACACACACACACACACACTAATTCTTGATGGTGAAGATAATTAAGTAGCAATTGTAAATGTCATCATAATTATTAACATATTTCCAAACAACTGAGAAATTAGGAACCGACTAGTATGGACTGCTAAGCTACATTAGTGCAATGAAAATGTATGTGCAGTTTCTGATACCAAAATAGTATGCAAGCTTGCCAACGCACAAACAATTACGTCTGAAGTGTATAAACAGACCACAAAAATGAACGTCAAATCCTTAAAATTAAACTAACAGTCATAAAATCTACTATTGGTTAACGATGTTACGCTTAGAAGTCTATTGGAATATTCTGTCATGTTTCACTGTATCCACACTCCAGAAATATTCTCTTTATAAATATAAATCTCTTAAGATTCATTTAAAAATGCTCATTAATATGACAAAATACATATTTCGAAGAATTTAATGCAAAATATAAGCCTGTAAAATCTCAAACTTATTGTAAGATTTCTTTTGATCGATAAAGTAAGGCAGCCGTTTATCGCATTGACAGAATGGATACAAAAATCTATGTAAATGGAAAAGATTTGCCTTGAAAATTATATTTATTTATTTATTTTTTTTAAATTATATGTAATGAAAGAAAAATCTCTGGTTCTTGTGTGATAGTCGGAAATATTTATACTAGTAAAGTAGAAACATTAGTATTTTAACTATTGCCACTAGTAGTTGTTGTTGTTGTTGTTGTTGTTATTATTATTATTATTATTATTATTATTATTATTATTATTGTTGTTGTTTTTATTATTAGTAGTAGTATTGTTGTTGTTTTTGTTGTTGTTGTCGTTGTATTGTTATGCATATTGCTAGTTATACAAATCAAGAATGAGAATATTTTTGATTGATTGTATCTTGGCTGCAAACTAAATATTCCGTATTTATTTCTGCTCTAAACCCAGTCCAATACATACACGTACAGACGTAGACTGGTGTACTGACTTCACCGTGAAAGACATTTCATTGAGGCGGCCATACTCTACTGCACAAAGATGCCCAAATTCCACAAGAGTTCTTCATTTTCAAAAGCTTGTTTGGAAACTATGGACTAAGGTCTCACTGGACAGTTGTTTTGGCAAATTTTTGTCCGACAATGACCTATAGCAGAAAAATGATAATACTATTGCATTAAAGACACAAATAAAAAGGAACTAATGATTTTTGTTGAAATGATGCTTGTAAGATTCTGACTGAGGAATTAAAGTTAATTCCTCATGCAACTAGTGGCTTTTATACTGAATCAACACTGCCCCCAACCCCTCATTTTTACATTCATTTTCTACAAAAAAGGGGTATTTTGAATATTTTCCTGTGACGAGAGCTAAAAGTATTAGTATGTGCTTTATACATGAATAAAGTTCACTAGTACTGTAACAAATTTACATACTTTTCATCATCCCTAAATACATCTAGATTTTTAGATATTTACCTCTGTAGCAGACACATGTAAATACGCAAGCCAAGTCCGCGGCTCATTTGTAGGGCTGTCATAAACCACAGAAAACTGACACAGGTACCCGTTGCGCCGTTTAACGGGTACCCGGGTACTCGTTAGAACATGAAAGACATGTATTACCCATGAGCAACAATTTTTTTCCCACTAAATTACGCGTTACGCGTAAACATATATGGATGACGCTTTTTCGGTATATCCACCTTCCATAAATCTCGTTTATATTAACATTCCATTAATCCCACAGACCGTATTTTAGAAAAGACCGCTTTACGTAACTACAATATACGAGTACTCTTGTCCGTGAACATGTACTTTCCTACAGTATCATGTTTTATTTATAGCAATTCTTGTTTTACTTTCCAACGAATTATATTTATAGCATCTGTATGGCTTAATGAGGAGAGAACAGACTATATTTATTTATGTGGCTACTACATAATATGTCCAAATTATATGTACAACAACTTTTTTTAATGTGCTTATTGTCGATATCACGTGACTGTATGATCTAGGTTGCGAGAGTTGTGTAGTCACGTGACTAGAAATGCAAATAGCCAGATCCGGGACAAATTTCAGCAATGGTGTACTTTCGTCTCCTCTGTCAGCAGATTAAAGGCATAACTAATGCTATGCTCACGGTTTTTGAGAAAATAAATCATATTCCTATCGATTTCATGCTGGTATTTCTCGACGAAAGATCGTTTAAGTTTGCTAGGCCGGCATGTAAGCTGCTACCCATGCCGACATCAAATGGTGTTGGCGAATTCCAACTTTTTGACAGGAAATGCGCTCTGACCCTTCACCCCAACAAGAATGTCCAAATATCAAAAATGGGATGGCATGGGTCAGAGGAAACTCGGACTACTCAGACCAGTGTGCTGCTGCTGATATATGATATTTTGATAGTGTTGTCGACAACTTTTTTTGTGTGAATGGGTACTCGTTATTAATTTTCAATGCCCGGGTCTTTCGCTACGGTCGAGTACCCGGGTACCCGTTGACAGCCCTACTCATTTGAAGCCCAAGTTACGCATTTGATCTCCTGTACTAGTCTAACTGTGACAGGCAGTCACCAACAAGTCAACCAGTTTCCAAGCCTAGTTCAAAGTAAATCTAAACCCCATACACTCCCACCCCCACTTACTCACCTCATTCCCTTATACCAGAATACAATGGTTGAAATCAATGTTTTGACATGAAGTTACTGTTCTCGGTTAAAGTTCACAGTTGTATTCATAAAGTTGTTCGTTTAGTATTACGACTTTTCAATATTAAAGTGTAAGCGTCAAAGTTGACAAGCTGAGAAATCAGGCATTACTTTTACCAAACTTTTGAGAATGATAACAAGAAGTTCCATAAATATCAAACTAGAAACAAATGATGACACTTCATCTCTGGCTACTTTTTTCCAAATGAAATAATCATAGGAAATGTAAAACATTTACATCGGTACAACTGTGCTCAGAAGGAAATGAATTTACAGTAAAACGTTTATGAATTCCGAGACCAGTCTGA
Organism: Unio pictorum; assembly: GCA_030141615.1. Classification (NCBI taxonomy): domain Eukaryota; kingdom Metazoa; phylum Mollusca; class Bivalvia; order Unionida; family Unionidae; genus Unio; species Unio pictorum. Next base: position 8,573,751 of record JARLTB010000156.1, on the reverse strand, counting down.
GCAGATACATGTATTCTTGTGCTCTTTTATTTATGTGAAACATTTTGGGAATACTAGACTGTAATTACATATGAGTTTGAACAGTTACCTAGATGGTGCAGTCGTCGCTATCAAAACTCCTGCTTTTGTTGTGGCCACCCTTTTTTCCCAAAGGAATCCTTTAATAAAGAGGTACTTTTAGTAACTGTGTAACATTCGTCAGGAACTAAAGTATTGTTAATATTATCTCTTGGTCATTTCCGCTCAAATTCAACGTAGATTTGATTCTAAATAACAACTTAGATGAGGGTTATCCCTGAGTCAAAAGCACTGTGCAGGCAGTGGTGTTGTTTTCTTACGTCACTGGAGAGTAGCTTGACAAGAGTTAATTATCTGAAACCGTAGACAACTTCATTATGTTCGTAAAGACATTAATGTCTTTAATGTGTCTCATGGTTTTTGTATTAACAAGATTCATTTTGTTTCTTAATACTGATCAGTCTACAAAGCAGAAATAGATGTCTGCAATTGCATCCTTCATCCTTTCCATATATAATATAGATTACACATTCAAATACCATGAACAGTTTCTAGATACCCAGACTACATAAAAACGTAAAATTTTTAATATAAAATATAATTTGTCACTCATGTTTCATGTAGTACGACCCAGTAGGCGGAATATGAAGATTCAAGGAGGCAATTCTGAAAGTTATTATCGTCATACTAAATCTGTATGATTATCCAGTAATGCACTTGTGTATTTTGATGTGATATTAAATTTACGACAATGAAAACATGTAATAGGTTTTCCTTCCTCAGATAAATCACAGAGCACTTCAACTAAGAGTTTAGTAGCCTCAAGTTGCCATTCTAGATAATAATTACTTTGCAGAAAAATAAAATTAGACGACAGCAATCTTAACAATGATATATTTGCTGTAACTTTTTTAATTCTTTAGATCATTGCACATAGATCACTCAAGAGATTTGTTAACCAGCGATGCATGTTTCTCTAAATATTGTTACGGATATGTGATATAATTCATTTATATCTATTTTTATTGCTTGTTTGTTAGATTTAAATTTGGCATTTTAAGTTTTGAGATTTGTTCATTGACCTCATTTCTGACCTGGTTTCAGAGTTGTAAACAAGCTTTTAAAATTATTGGTTGCTTCCATGGACAAAATGGAGTAAAGTATAAACATCTTTCTAATTTAGTTGGGTCATACGCTGTTTACGTGATTTCTTGAACGTAAAATTGTTCTGGGAGATTCTAGAAGATCGTGACCCTTTTTTGTTTACGTAAAAAACAGGTATATGTTTTCGAGCGAGTTATTCAGTAGAAATTTGGGCTTTTAGAATACTAAGTTGTGTGTGGGATTCTTTTAGTTATTTTTATTTACCGTGTACTGGAAATTGTGTCTATTCGTTTGGATCAAGAGGAATTATTTTGTTAGTTATCTGGAAAAGAATATGTGCTCATAGAGTTTCATTAACAAGAACTGACTTCATCGAGAGACATCGTCTTCCATATTGGATACTTCGCTGGAATTCGAACTTAGAATTATTTGGACATTTTAGTACCAAGACTTTTGCAATTTCTCTAGTGGATAATGTTTTGAATTATTTTGGATTAATTTCGGAATTGATTCTTAAAACCGTAAGTTTATTTTTCTTTTCTGAAAAATATTTGTACTCAATAAATTGTTTATTAAGTTTTACAAGCTTGTTATTTTCACTCTTTTTATGTTACTGTTTATTCGAGCCTAAGCACGTAACAATATATAAAAGCAACATTAAAGCATAAATAGAAAATAAATTGCAATATTAAGTGAAGTATATCGGCCGTTGCTTAGAATGGTGACGTTATGAGTTATAGTTCGGTCGCACCAGAAAGATCACTTGTACTAATATTTGCAGTCAATTTATTCAAATACAACAGAACGATTTTGCTGATTCTTATAGTCTGTCTTCGTGTTATTACTACTACTACTACTACTACTACTACTATTTAATAATAATAATAATAATAATAATAATAATAATAATGATAATAATAATAATAATAATAATAATAATAATTTGGAATAGTAGTAGTAGTAAACGAGGTTATGATATTCGGTCATAATAGATTCATTCGTCAGGTAGTTTGTTGAAATATAACAAGTTAGAAAAGTCTGAGAAATGTTTATATATATATATATATATATATATATATATATATATATATATATATATATATATATATAAACAAATAATCAGACCTTAAGCAAAGAGCAAAGCTACAGCGAAACCTGAAAAATAGGAGTATTTGTGCTATTATGTTTCTTCTTTCCTATTCTGATTTTCTCAAAAAATTTTAGACTAACATTGATGCTACTATTGAACTAAGCTGAACTATGGCTATTTTGCTTTCCTTATACAATATGCATGCCCTTAATTATGGGCAAGTTAGAAGACTTAGTACACATAAGTAAAATCAGCTTAAATTTTAAACTGTTGGATTAAGTACAAGAAAAGTATTGGAATTTTTTTTGTCATTTCATTCATCGGTACTGCATGAAGGACATATCAATGATAAAACAGTTTCCTTTGTATACTAGTAGTGGTGTAAAGGGTACTCGTGGAAGGGTAGTACATCTAGTGAGGTAGCAGTCGTACTCACTTGGTGGTACCCAGTCCACCTTCGGTCCCTACTTGACGCTCAGCTCTCACCTATGGCTCCATGAAGCTGTAGGATTCACAGGAGCCACACCACTTATTGAAACCCTCGATGAGTTGGGCATTGTAACACATTGCATGTACAGACTGGACCCGGCGGACTGTGCGTATGAACGACCAGCTTGTCAACGGGCAGGAAGGCGGACCCAGTAAAGCGATTTGGAGCGCTAAGAGCACGACAAGATAACAGGACACCTTGGTCATCTACTGCATCCAGTCTCCATTCTAGCCGCCTTGATTACGTCTTGCCGCTTGAGAAAGTTGGGCCTGGGCGAGAGAGTGAGGTTCACGCAGCGCAACTCTCCCTCACTTTAGTCCAGCTTACGCGCACGTCATTCAAGTCAACACCTGTACCCATATCCTGCGACGATTAGCGAGCTGCGACGCGGCAGGTATGAATGCAATGGCACCCATAGTGGCAGACGTGCACACAGGCTGCTCAGGCAATTGGGTCGTCTTCCATTTACCAGTTTCGCTGTCTAGTCGAATTAGGTGAATAAGCTCTCCATCTTACCAACGCGAATTAATGATCGGCTAATAATGCTGCAGACACCCTTACATGGAAAAAAGCAAACCACACTCATTACTGCACCAACCATGGCCAACTCGGAGGAAGCCAAAGAAATGTTCTACCAGTATATGGAAGCTCTGTTTGCGTCAGTACCCAAGTCAGACAAGCTGAAAATGTTTGGTGATTTTATCGCCAGAGTTGACGCGAAACACATAAAGTAGAAGAGAACTATTGGCAACTGCAACAGCAATGTATATCTGCTCTTGAGGATGTGCGCAACAGATGATCCCTTGATCACAAACACCATCTTCCGTCTGCATAACCGTAAAATCACCTGGATGACCCACTTTTCTTAGAATTCAAAGTCTCAGACGTCCACAGGGAACTAAAGTCACAAAGCGTCTTAACGTCTCCATGTTAAAAGTCTGCAACACGGAGCAAGCTCTGTACCAAGCCAGCTGAAAACCACAGATTCTGATACCAACGAGGTACAGAAATGCTTGGCGGCCTTCAAACATCTGCTGTACCCTACTGCGTCTGAACCCCTTTCCGTCACTGCGCGTTAGTACAAAGATTGATTTGACTAAAACGGTTTAGAACTACAGTTCCTTCTAGAGTTCCATCGTGCGTACAACATCGACCCCAATCGCACTGCAAAGAAATGTATCTTCAGCAGAGTCCGCCAAGATGTGCAGAAGAAATTCACAAGATGCAGTTGACGGTTTTCTCAGCAGACCATCTTCCATCAATGATGAAGCGATCAAACATCTGCCCCAGGTGGAGATCAATGAGATACTGTCTGACTCTCCAACAGTGCTGAAATCTCATAAGGCTATTGAGCTCCTGTCCCGTGGAAAAGCTGCAGAAGCAGACCCCATCCCAGCTGAGATTTATAAGCTTTGTGGGCCTACGCTAGTGGAAATACTAACATAGATGCTTTGTGAGATGTAGAAGCAGAAACGCATACTGCGAAAACCATAGAGGAATCTATCTGCTCTGCATCACAGGCAATGTTTATACCAGGCTATAGCTGCACAGACTCAAAGAGCACCGTCGTCATGGCCCACTGCCAGAAAGTCATAGTGGCTTCAGAAAGGAGAGAAGCAGCATCGACATGATCGTTACTGGCAGGCAGATGCAAGAAAAGTGTTTGAATAAACTGTCCAGCTATAGGGGGTTTCACGGTTGCAACGGGGTTACTGATCGTAGCGCCTAAAATTACCTCCCTTAGCTCCAATGCGCATGCCCACAAAAAATCTCCAGTTCCGGATAGTTTACTGTTCTACACTTGATTAGCTAAACATAAAGTTAACAAAGGAAAATCAATGAATCAATTATATGTCAGACTTATTTTGTTCATACTAGGAGAATAATTGTAGATAATAAATCAGATAATTAGATTCGGTGTCCATACTTACATTATATCAGATAATTAAATATTTCCTTTCCATACTTTAAGAAAGTCAATTAATTAAATTAAATACACTGTCCATATTTATATTATACCTGATAATATAGATTCACTATCCATAATTTCAGACACATTTGTAGGAACGTTTCACCTTGCTTTCCGATTTGAAACATTTATTGCACTTTATGGCTTCATAACTTTAAAGAAAAATAATCTCAACAATTTGCATTTTTGATATGTTGATATATCCCTCTTTCTCAGTTACTTTCGCAAGGCTAATAGTTCGTTTATAACACGAGTTAAGAAAGTTATAACACAAGTTCGATAAGAAAATTATAATACGAATTCAATCCAGCAGCTGATATGTAATGCTAAATATTTTAATTCAGAAATGTTGTTGTTGTTTTTCTTTTATTTTAAAAAAGGAACAGTATATTGATGTATTCAGATGAATTTGACAAAGCAATACTTACATTAGCTATCGATAAAGGAGTGTAATTAATACTGATGGAATACTGTTTCATATTTGAGTGTAAAAATTGTACAATTTTCAGATTAATGACGTTTTAACTTGTTTCATTTTCGTTTAGAATTTTGAACATCAAGTATCGGACGGTACATGCAATAACTTTCAAATCTGCTAGTGTCTTTAACAAGATTTCTGATTGATACCTGCAAATTCATTTAGAACAGCTTTATTAAAATTAGCTTAATTCTGTTTAACTTTCTTTGCATTAAAGATGTAAGTTTTAAAAATACATTTATTTCATAGATTTCGTCCTACTACTTTGGTTCGTCTTTTAAATCATTATTAATCCATGTGACCGGATATAAAATTGCAAACAGTATTATTTTTAAGAAAGAGACTGCCTGTAAGAAAAGCTCCACAAGTCAATAATAAAAAAATACTCACAAATATTTATCTTTGTTTTTTTTTTCTATCGGTCACTCGTTCTTTCTTAGCATCAATTTATACTCATTTTTCACCTGAAGTATGTTTACGTAATATGCGTATGCGAACACATTAATTCGAGGATATACATACCCAATGCACCAGATGAATTGTGACAGACACACATACAAACAGACAGGCAGATAGGTGAGAACCATAAATGTTCTTTACATGCATAGTGGGTCTAACATAGATATTTCTACACATTAATTACTTTAAAATTTCCATCCGTTCCAGGAAATAAAATTAGAATAATCGTCATGGAGATTCGTACGTGCGCCTGTCTGTTCAAGCACGGACGACATTTGTGCATTTTGAAAGAAACTATTTATTTCATTTAAAATATAATTAACATTAATAGAAATGCAACAGTCTAAATCAATAGTAAAGGAACTTTAAAAAGTTAGAATTTTTTGTTGTCGTTCAACATAAATTTACTGCTGTGATTAAAACTGTAAAAAAAAGTAAACATCTTTTCTATATTCTTCAAGCGAGATAAATTGCAAGAACTTTTTACGCAGCGATACACTTTTGCACATTCAAATAACACAAACTAGTACATAATGTAGTAATGGAAAGATAATGAATATCTGAAACGGGCAGAAAACATTTATTTAAAAGCTGGCTGCAGCGCAAGTTAGTAAAAAAAAAATTAAAGATGTAGCAACAATTTATCAAATATTGATATAATTTCATTTTAAGAGAGCGAGATATCGATCATGTTTGCAAAATGTGAGCGGTTTGTCAAATTGTCTTGATCAACGTCTGCCATCTCTAATTATTGAACTATCCGGAAGTGAGCTGCACCAATACGCCCTCTGATGAGCCAGTAACCGTGAAACCCCCTATACATCACCTTGTGGACCTGACTAAGGCATTAGACACTGTCAGCTTTGGAAGATCAGGGCCAGATTTGAGTGTCCAGAAGTCTTCAATGAAATGACGAAGCATCTTTTTGATGGCATGCTTGTCAGAGTCATGGACCAGGGTAACTACTCCGAACCTTTTGCAGTTATGAATGTTGTGAAACACGGATGAGTCATAGCGCCCACTCTCTTCAGCCTCATGTTATCCGCAATTTTGATGGATGCTTGAAAGGACAGTGATGTGGGTGTAGAACTCCGTAGGTGTCTGGATGGGAAGTTGTTAAACCTGAGGAAGCTTCAAACCAAAACCAAAGTCCAAGCAGATGACTGTGCCCTCAACTCCAGCACGAAGGATGGCATGCAACAGAGCATGTACCTTTTTCTCCACAGCGCGCACCAACATCAGACTGACCATCTCTACCAGCAAGACAGATGTTTTGCATCAGCCAGCTCCTGCAGAAGATTACCTGGAACCATCCATCACTGTCAATGGCAAAAAGATTAAGAATGTAGACAGGTTCAAATACCTCGGCAGCACTCTGTCACAAATAGTGCACATAGACAACACCAGGATTGCCAAAACCAGCGTAACATTTGGCAGACTCAGCTCAAAGGTCTTGCATAAGAGGGGCATCAATCTTGTCCGCAAACTCAACTTCTACGCAGCGATTGTTCTCCGCCACCCTCTTCTATGCTAGCGAGACCTGATGGCCGCCATGATTAAAAAAACTGAAACAAATCCATATCAGCTTCATCATACTGAAAATCAGATGACAGGGCAGAGTACTAAACAGAGAGGTGCTTACTCAGGCCAGCATGACAAGCATTCCCACCATGTCGTGCAAGGCACAACTCTGATAGGCTGGCCATGCTGACCGCATGCCGGTAGAATTCCTACCTAACAAGGTCTTCTATGAAGAGCTACAGCAAGGCAAGAGATCCCTCGGTATTTTAAAAAAAAGAGGTACAATTACAAACTCAGGGTATCGCTGAAGACCTTAGGCATTGACCTCGACAGCTGGGAGAGTGTCGATGCTGATAGATCTGCTTGACGCAGACAATTTAATGCCGGTGCTGAAACCTTTGAGCAAAAAGGACTAGTGGACGCAGCTGGAAAATGTGATCTGCGCAAATCCAGGAACAGCAGTTCCGCAACTCTCAGTCAGGAATGTGCAAATCAGTGTACCTACTGCAACAGACTCTACCCGGCCCCGATCGGACTGATCAGTCATCTCTGGATTCACCCCAGTGAATCGATAACATTGAATGGTCCTCATCGACACCGATAGGCGAACATCATCATCATCATTAGTATAATATTTTCCCTTTGGACCGTTGATCTTTGTGAACATAAGCATGCTCGATTTAGAATTGCTTCCTTATTATAATTTGATTTACTGATTAAATCTGAAGAAGATGAATAATGATATCAAATTGATATAATAAAGAAAATTATAGAACTATAGAAAAGATATATTCTTGACACAGTAAAACAGAAACGACTGACACAGATTTGAAAAGTGTTAAAATTGAATTAAGTGGTTAGTAAAATGATATGAAAGAAAATATTTTGCTTCTTACAAATTGATGATATCGTTGCTGTTCATCTGATGAATTAAAATATAGTTTTCAAAGAAAAACATTTTTTTCAGTCCAAATGTATGCCTTATTATGTTTATCGTTGGAGTAAATGCGAAGTATTCATTTAACCCTTTAACTAAGATCACATTTTGATAATTACTATCGTCATGTAATGCTACCTTTACTTGCTTGCTTTGTCTCTAAATTGTAATAATTTTTAATTACGACATAATTTGCACGTCTTATAAATGTTAGACAAAAAATAATAACACCCGAACCGATTTTACTTTTGGTTTTGATTAAATCTAAACCAAACTATTGATGTAATTTGGAACATCACACATAATCGTATCATGAAATTCTTGTATTTTCATTTGACATCAACGCTTCATACGAGTAATATAATCTGTGTTAATATCTATTTTTTTTTAAAACATCTTCTCCTACTACTTGATTGTGGTTTTCCTTTAAAAAGAGTCATTGTTGTGGATGCTTTTATGGTGTAACTAAATCATGCATAACAACTTTTATCTATCAAGAATGGACATTCTATGTTTTGAACACCATATTGAACTATATATAAACATTAAAAATAACGTACAGACCTTAACACTCAGACTACCACTTCAGTTCTTTATTATATTTCTTTTTAAACAGTAATAACTCTATATATCTCGGACGTTGTACTCATCGTTAAAATGTATTCGATCGCATTCCATTTTTGCACTAACTCTAATTTCAAATGATAATGTCATAAAAATCAGCTCAAGGAACTGAAACTCTTGGTTAGCATTGAAATCAATCGATAGTTTTCTTCGAAATATTTTGATTATCTTATTGTCTGATACTTTAACGGAGGTAATTTATCGACATGTTCTTGATTCGTATTTACAATATAATCTAAATGTGTGTTAATTATCACAAATCCAATACAAATTTCAAGTTCATATAAAGTTTCAGATTTGAAACAACACCGACGGATGTGGGCAGAGCGTATTATAAATTGATGGATATATCAATATTTGAATAGAAACCCTGATGGGAAGACAAATACATTTATCGGCGTCCCAGATAATGGCGTCACAATACAACTACAGTCTCAGAATGATTTGACAAGGTTAAACGTGACAATATCGACCAAACACTACGTCTTAGAAAGGTGTAATAAAAATACAATGTATACTGTAATACTGCAAATTAGTCTATTTGAGAATTTTAACAAATTTAGATGTGAGGAAAATCACATTCATAACGACATCTATAAAACCTTAAAAAGAAGTTAATATAGCATTTTGATTATTACTACAATTAAGTGGGCATTTCGCATTAGCAAACATTTTCCGCGTACAGCTTCATCATTTTCATACGGTATTCTGTTTGCCTGAGATACAACATACGTACCTAACATTAGTCGGTATAAGACTGCATTTATCGCTGCGTTTATATTCAGATCTTGAAGATGTATTTTGCTAAAGATCCCTTTCAGATTGGTGCGTAAATTGAAATTGACATATTCAGAAATAAATAGCACAGTAAATATTTGAGACAAACTCAGTTGTAGAATGCTGCAAATGCACCATGTAAAATATTTTAAGAGAAAAGGAAACAATTAAGGCATATAGGAGAGGTACAGACTTTGAAAACTGAACGAGAGAAAAAAAGATGTTACAAAGTAGATAATTCCCTGACTAAATAGAACAATGATCTCAGAACGACTGTGAAAAAGCCATTCAATAAGATACTAGTATTTCTAGACAAATAGATAATTTTGCAATTTAGTGGTTATCATAATCTAGATATTTTAAATATATGTAATTTTTTTACCTCGCTCTAATTTTAATCTCAATTATTAGACTATTCAGAAGAGTCAAAAAAATATATTTCTGGCAAAATCAGTTAAAAAGGGAATATGGATGGTAGAGGTAAGTTGTGATGTACTATATTGGCATTTAAAATACCAAACTAGTATTGAGTCTCTTGAATTATACTTTAAGATCATATGCCGATTCAAAACAAGAAATCTGCTTTGTAAATGTAAATGGGTTTCGGCTGAAGAATATGTAATGAATTAACGCAATTTAACATAGTTTGCAACAGCTTTAGAATTCCTCATCACGAGGAACAGACTGTCCTTTTAGTCAAGGCTAAGATTGTGAAGGCATTGATTAGTATTATAATTATAGCCAGATGATGCAGTTGGCGATTGTTTCTCTCAGTAAAAGGTGACGATTTTTCAAATAATGCTACTCCAATTGTAAATACGAACATAGGACAGCTTGTAACGTTTACTTTAAGCACGAGTGTTCAAACCAGAATATCGTTTATACATTTCGTTTTGACGGTACAACACAGTATTCAAAAGCTAAATGAATTATTAAGTTAAAGGTTGCCATGCAAATATTTGGTGCAGTCTCGCAGCAAATGATTTCAAGATTCAGAAGTGAAATTGGATATAACCTTGGTGGAGACGGCATATGTTATAACGGAAGCAGGGCATAGTCGTTGGTTATGACTGTACTGAACAGAGACCCAATGGTTTGTTTTAAAAAATAGCATTGAAAGGCTGATTAACAACCAGATACTACGACAAAAGATGGTATTGGTCGCAAACAATTTAAAAGAAACGAGTAAACACATTGAGAATAAAGATTATGATGCCGACGGATCTACTGTTATTATGCCATTCAAAGCACTACTTCTAATTATAATGCTGAGGAATACACTCGTTAAGTTTACAATTCGTATATTTTAAAATAATAAGTTTGGCTGTGGGTCTTGATATTGGTTACTTTTAAAATAGTTTATGAAACTCTATTTCACCTATTATTTTATCACATGTGCAGACTCCGCCTGACACATTCAACGTCCATGTCCCTCCAGCGACTATTCTTTTTCAAACAGCGATTTTACTGCACTGACGATCTTCCTTCTGAAGACCTACAATAGTGTAACGCGCATTGTTATTTTTTTTTGTTTCGCTTTCACCGTCAATAAAAAATGCAAATAATGAACACACTAATTAAAATAGCAAGAAAAATGACATGAATATAAATAATGTAAAGATGACAAACTGCTGATTCTTTGGCAGACTAAAATGTAATTAGCTTTTGGTCCCCTTTAAAATTGTTTAAAGTGTAAAACATATTTGCCTGGAGTAAAAGTACGAATAAAAGCTCATATAAAAGCTTTGTATTTATCACTGTTTTTTTATTTAATCTTAGTTGCATTTCAAGTTAAAGTTTATGAACAGTTTGCCATTAAATTATGTGATTGTAGTGAACAAATGTTAGCAAACAGACCTTGCAAAAGATGTACTATTTTTTGTGATATTTTCAATGACATTTTTCGAAGTGGTTAAAATTCGATATACATAATATCTCTAACTCATTATAATTTCTTGCTCAGAGCTATACAAATATAAAACTTCTCTACTACTTTAGAGAGACTGTCGTCCTTTCCACTGCTTCACTTGTTTCCTCGCGTTTGGAAAACAGTTTTAAGAGGAACCTTAATATTTAGTTGTTTTCCTTGATCTAACAGCGGCATTTAACACGGTCGGAATGGAGGTCTGTTTTGAAAATTTCCAGACTTCTACATCGGTGGATGGCTGAAACTATCAAACCGTTCCTTCGCGACAGACGCTTCAGAGTGCACATCCCATAGAGCTGTAGCTCGTACAGACGTCAGATTAATGGACTCGTACAGGGGTATATTCTTTTTCCAAGTCTGTTCAATGTTTATATAAATGACCTGCCTTAAACACAGTTTATGTATACATATAACATTGTTCTCCGGGACCCAAAGTAGCTTATTTACTGAGCATGAGAAATTACAAGGATCTGAAGGATATTACAGGCATCTTGACACAATGGCACCAACAGCCGAGCACAACAAAGACATTCTCCAGCGTCTTTCACCGTAACAATGCAAATGTAAGATCTATGGCACTGAGAAACTTCCACTCTTCGTAGACATTAATTCATTACCAGCAGTCCGCGTGGCTTTGACACATCCATTCGGGTTAGGTCCTTTGTCAGAGGATATGACAGCTATTACGGCAAAGAGAACAACGTGGTCTGTAACATATTTTCTAAACCACTCACTTGTAGCTGAACCATCTTGTCTTTCATATCTTTAACCTTCTACAATATATGTGGATCATTCTGAAAAGTTTACGGACAGGGCAGGCTCATTGTGCAGTCAACCTTGTACGATAGGGCCAGGCCACTGACTCTTCTGGTTGCTGTTTCGCTCTGATGATTATGCCACACATTGTTAACAACTGCCCACTGACAAAATTCTATGGTGGACTGCCGGCTCTGCACTGATGATGGTGCTGTTCAATGGCGGGGCATGCAATGTACACGATAAATACATAATAATTGTTTCCTACAAAATAGAATTGCATGGTCGACATTCTTGCGCATCGTCCTTAACAGGGTATTAACAATGTATGTTTACCGCCATCGTAGCGTTTTATCCATTTTCTAATGGAAGAATCACAAGCACAGTAGACCCATTACAAACGTTTAAGTCCGTTTTGTCTCTGTGAAAGTTCTATTTTCCTAATTGTACATAGAATTTAATTATGACTGATATACTATGATATCTAAGACATGTAACTACCGGGCATTTGACGTTGAGTTTCACAACATATCTGAAGTCATAACGTCATAAAACTTCGTAGTTGCTGAGGTAATATATTGAATTGTTTGCGTGCACACATTCACTCTTGTAATGATTTTGTTTAGAAAATACGGCATGTATTTAAGATTATTTTGATAATAAACTTAACACGAAACTCTTACCTCGTCGTCATTTAAAGTGGCATAATAAAATACGTAAATCACGTCTGAGAATACTGTAGTCACTTGTTTTTTTTTTTTTGCACTGTAATTTATATTTCGTGCGGTTATTATCATTCAATATCTTGGGATATCTATGCAACAAGTTCTCTGTATTTCTCATATTTACAAACTAATGATAAAAAGGGGTCGCTAACTTCACGGAACATTTAATATTTCAAGAGTCATATATGCAATGAAGAATTTAAAAGCTATTCTTATATCAATTAAGAAAACTAAGGTCATAAGACCAGTAGCTCCTACATCAGTCTGACTTTATCATGTGCTTTCACTATGTTCCTGCCTTTGGTATTGCAATCTTTTTCTCATACACGACTCCGTTTCGATCCGTACATGTTAATAATGAAAGTGGTATAGGACATTTTTGCACACAATAGTATGTAAACGTTTCCCATGAATAATTTGGACATTTAAGATACGTTAACCTTCAATGTAGATGTGCGCTTTAAGCTAGACTTGCTATGATACAAAACCGAGAGAATATGATTATTTTTCTTGAAAAGTAGCAAAAGGTAGGAAAAGGTATTTATTTAACAAATCTATGATTGTGTCAAGAAATTGTATTGTTTGCTGTGTCGCATCAACTCGAATAACTGAACAAAATTTGCAGCCCATTTTCCAGCCATAAGAACTATAATAATCAGCATCATGTTTCATTACATAAATACAGACAATATTTCAGCTTTTGAGGTTATATACCTATCTTAAGGCAAGAACAAGCCGACTTTCTGCAGAGAGCTGTCAGTATTATTGCTTCCGTCGCCAATATATCAACCTGGAAATTTCTGCGGGGTAGTTATTATAGCATATTGATTTGTATTGGCTTCGTTTATTCTAATAAAGGGCTTTCATCGTTTGATATGAAACTGGAAACTGAATCTAAATTGCTATGACAACAATACTTACATCATTGCGTGATATTATAAATTGGAATGAAATGGTTGGGCAGATATAGTGCTTCCTTGGATACAGAGGTGCTTTTAACAAAGACGATTATATATGCATGAGAATTAAAAACAATAACCATATAATGTAGCAAGGGACAATAAGTAAAAATCGATTACTGGAGCTTATGATTTCTAAAGTGACTAATGAACTATAATCGAGCTAGTCTGCGTTATTACATCGAAAATAAATAAGAATTGAATTTGAAAGTATTCAAAAGTGTATCTTGGCCAGAAAATGCGATCTCGAGGATTTCTGCCAACCGTGAACATTTTGTGATTTGAGTTGGGCAGATTTTTTACAGAAAACGTTTCAGCACATTCTGAACATTTCATAATATTTCGGCATACACTTCGAAAACAAATGTTAAATGGCATAAAGACCTGCCGAATTCCGTTCGTAAAGTCTCTACATGAACCGGCTATTTAAGTGTTCCACGGTATGTTGGTTGAAACGTATATTCAGTGAATTTTGCCACAGTCCAGTATATTGGTACATTAAGATTATTTCGCCTTGCTCAATGCTATAACAATGGAAGCGTGGAAAGATGACACTCGAGTTACACTGAATGTAGGAGGACAAACGTTCCAGACATACGAATCAACCCTAAAGACATTTCCGTACACTAGACTGTCTAACTTGTCTAATGATTTAGAACACTACGATCGAAAAAAGGATGAATATTTCTTTGACCGTAACCCTCTAATATTTGGATACATTCTCGACGCTTACCGAACAAAAAAGTTACATGTACCCAAGGATATGTGTGGCAGTATGGTGCAGGAAGAATTGGCATATTGGGGTGTCTCCAAAATATACCTTCAAGAATGTTGCATCAAAACATTCTATTCTGTCGATGAAGATATGCATATAATTAAGTCGCTGAAAACTGGGTACTATAACAGGGTTTGTCCGTTGCTTGAGAAGCAGAGCATAACGAGGATGAAACTTTGGGTGTTCCTTCACGAACCAAGATCTTCGAAAGCATCAAAGGTAGGATATGCTACAAATATTATATTATTATTACTTGTGTCCTACACTTTCCTTCTTTTAAAAGAAGAGATCATTTAGCATATTGTGTGTGTAATATTTATGTGGGCTTACCATACTTGTTTGTAAAACAAACGTCATGATAGGGATTCAAAACAGCAACCTTCTCATGAGAATACACATAATTGATAAGAAATCGGATTATGATCCTTAATTTAAATGTTCTGGCAAGGAATAAACTTGAAAAAAATTATCTAGCTGATAATTATGACCATATAACCTTCACACTGTAAACTACTTATCTTACAACTACTAGTATATTTAACTTACTTATCTACTTAACTACTTATCTTACAACTACTAGTATATTTAACTTACAAAGCTTAAAGGGATACAGACACGCATAGTTCCTGATCGAAAAGAAATGCAGCTTGCTGAAAATTAAACAAATGAGGAAATTTAGAATGCTCTCCTTTCATAATTATTATTTGCAATATTTATGTATTAGTTCTACATGCTCATATAAAACTTCATTTTACCTCTTAATTTTAAAATTAAATATAAAACGTTACGTGGAAGAAGTCTACTTAGGCACAGACAGAAAGA
Source organism: Unio pictorum (assembly GCA_030141615.1). Classification (NCBI taxonomy): domain Eukaryota; kingdom Metazoa; phylum Mollusca; class Bivalvia; order Unionida; family Unionidae; genus Unio; species Unio pictorum. The sequence continues at coordinate 8,558,320 of JARLTB010000156.1, read as the reverse complement.
AACATGTTGAATTAAGCATTAACGCTCGATGTGCGATTAAAGCCGGAAGATCTAACTTAGATTTGCTGAAATAAAAGCTAGATATATTGTATCCGTTAGCTCAGAGTAGCAGATAATTCGAGAAATCTTTAGGTTAGTGCTGAAACATTAAAATTCCTAAAGAAATTCTAAACGCTAGTGATCATCTCTTTCCTTGAAAACATTATTTTCCACAAGTCTGGATAAACCTTGTTGAAAGAAACCGTTCACTTTGTCGTAAGGTCATAATATCTTAATCTAAAATATGCAAAGAAAATTTAAAAAATTTAACACTAAGTGAAAAGGTCAATCGAATACATACACATGCAAACGAGTTGAGATTTGCATTATACATGCAAATGACATTACAAAGCTCTGATATACAAAGTGTGTTTCGTTATTTGTACTTCAGTGATGGTGTTATTCGTATTTCTTGCCTCCGGATGTTTTTTTAAGCATGGAGCGCACAGACGTAAACATACCTTTTGAATAAGAGTATAGAGGTAAAATATTTTTAATTATGAGAGAGTACAGAGATTTACTATTAATTTCACTATAGAGGTTAAATATATTGTTAATAAGGTAGTAATGAGAGTATAGAGTTATGGAGGTAAAATATTAGTTGTTACAAGGAGAGTAAAATATATGTTTGATAATGAGAGTACAGATATAAATTATATTTTATGTATAGATTGTACAGATTATGTACGTTGAAGAGATGAAATATTATTTGGATGAGGTTTTAGAAGTAAACTATATTTTTTTAATTAGAGTACGGAAATAAAATATATTTTTTAAGGAGAGTACAGAGGTGCAATATATTTTAATAAGGAGCGTACAGATGTAGATATATTTTTAATTAGGTATTCTTTTAAGTACAAAATAGAGGTATAAAAATTCCTCATACGCTGTATAGAGGTACACATGTAAAAAAAATTTATAATGAGGATACAGAGGTAAAACTATTTTTTCGATAAGATGAGTATAGAGGTAAAATATTTATTTTATAAAGAGAATACGGGGATACATTAGAAAAGAGATAACGGGCTTTAACTTGTGACTGGAAATATTACAGTGAAATATTATTACCAGGTATTTATAAATTTAGATAAATCAATTTACTTTTTGCTTAGTTTAATTATTTATAAATATCTAGGTACTATACAAGATATATAAATATATAAAGAATTGGAGGGGGCGGGGCTATGATGCAATGAAATTACAGTATCTCCCTATCTCCACGATTTTAAACACATCAATAATAGCACCAGAGCAAAGAATCGAAATTATACTCAGTACAGAGGCGTAGCTAGGGAGGGGGGGAGGTGGTACATATGTCCCCGGGCGCCAAGGTACAGGGGCGCCAAAATGAGGCTTGCAACGTTACATTATAATAAGTAAACAAGGGTAATAAATCGGTCACAAGATCGCTGGGGCGCCAATTTTATAGTTCGTCTTTGGGCGCAAAATATCATCGCTACGCCTCTGACTCAGTATAACATAATCAGTGGATTTAAAAAAAAAATCTGTTGTTGCTAATTTAATAAAAAAAACCTTTCCATTATTTGGGCCAATAGATGTACTGACTAAAGCCCATTACTCCTAAATAACCTGTACTATTTATTAGAATTAATTACAACGTATTGCGTTTGTGGTTATTGTACCTTGTTTATAATGTTCCTATATGTACATTGCGACGAGACTCATCATGATGCGATATCCACGCCGGAATCAAACTTATGTCAATTAAACAAGCAGAACTGCACTCATCGTCCTTTCGTTCCAGGCCCATGTTAGTCATGTTTAATTAACACAATTAAAAGTTTGGGGCATGCATTTATTCAGGGTCGTGGGTATTTATATATTCACGTGAAACAATCAGCCTAGCAACCGATTTAGATATTTTGAGTCAGCGAACAATTGCCGTGAAAACAAACCATTATCAGCAAAAGTTATTATTTCTAGATAATTCAATATTGTTTTCTTTCTGATTGTTTCCCAGACGTCTCGAAAATGCTTTCTCTTTATATGAACTGTTTTGGAATACCTTTTTTATGTCATCCATCTACCTGAGCTACTTATTTCCAGTGACACGGACACTGCTATTGCAGGTTGTTGCTTTTGTTTATATGTGTAAAGCTCATATCTTTATGCAGCATTTAAAATGAACTACATTCCATGCTACTCATTTTCTCATTAGGTGCTCCAGAATAAGTGACACTCATTTAATGTACATAATGGTCGCTCTTGATATAAATCAACGGATTGTGTTTTATGTAGACTTGTTCCTATCACGGTACCCAGATTCTGAGAATCTCAGCGAGTTCATTTCCATTGATGCAATTTTAGATCAGTAAATTTCACCCGACACATTCTTCACTGATGCTGCATATAATAGCGATTTACGGCTAATGCTTCTGTAACTATAGCAAGTTTTCAACTTACACAACGTTATTGCTGCAAGACTCACAACTACTGCTTCCCGCATCTGAGATTGTATAAATGACCGTCACTATCCAGCTGCAATATGAAATTAAACAGTACATCCCTGATTTCTGGTGGCTTCAAAGCATTTTGCATTTGCAGCATCTGTTTATTCATTTCCAAAAACTGGTAACTGCAATATCATTAATTCCTTGTAATTTCAAACAGCATCTAACTGCACGTACAATTCGTGAGACCTAGGGTGAACATTTTGCATTATCCATTCAATTTCATTTGTACATTCAATGATTTTTAATATATGATTTATTTTTGTATTTTTAATGATTTATATATATATATATATATATATATATATATATATATATATATATATATATATATATATATATATATATATATATATATATATATATATATATATATATATATATATATATATATATATATATATATATAACATGTTATATCGTACTTGTCGTATTTGTTTACAAATGGATAACAACATATGAAACAAAACTAGCATAAAACTGGGCTAACAACATCAGGTAGAACAAATGCTAATACATTTAGTTGTGCATAGTTTTTGACAGATTTAAATTATATAACGTATATTAACCAGCAACACTGTAACTACATCACCGTTAATTTGCAATAAATTTTGGCCAAGGGAGAAGCCATCATTGTCTGTGATAAACTGGTAAATCATTCTTAAGTCTAGTATTATCAATATCAATGAAGCGTGTTTGAGTTTGGTTACGGAACTCAGCGTGAAAACGTTGCCGGTCATTTGACAGTAACATAAGAGCGGCTGGCGAAGCTTTATTTCCACACCACTTAGGCCATTATAAGACGTGGTTTACCTGAACAAAATTCAAATGTAATAGTTACTTGGAAATGTAGCGGTTTACTATTGCCATAACAAAATAATAATAAACATTATCCTGATTTAAATTTCCTCGTTGAAATTGACACAGTGAATTGCATGACATCGTAAATTTAAGATTTAATTTCGTGTGTCCGGCCTTTTATCCCATTTTGTTTCATGCGAATAACACAGATAGTAATGTACTATTTTTAAAAACACATTAATTTATTTTATTTTCTGATTCTGTAATATTTCTTTCAGATATGGAATCTGCTCATGATGTTGATGATCCTCACTTCTTCAGTTTTATACGCCAACAAATCTGTTGTAGAAACACGTGTTCCACTTCCAGAACGCGATGCGGCCTTCATCAGATCTCAATACAACAACACCAACTCTAAGTTCCACAACTTTTTCCTTTGCACTGAGCATGTTGCCTCGTTAAGTGCAGACTTGGTTTGCAATTTTATTCTGACTTTGGACCTTATTTTGCGCATTTGCACCTGTCCAGGTAAAGTTAACTTCTTCAAAAACTTCATTAATTGGACGGACATACTTTGTTCTGTGGGGTACTGGATTTCACTTGTAGTAGAACAAAACTTGAGGAATATTTCGTCCAATGTTGTCCTCCGTATTTATTTTCTCTGTGAAATTGCGCTTGCTCTCAGAGTTCTACGATTGTTTAGGCTTACAAGACAAGTCACCACTCTCCAGCTCTTCAGTTTAACCATCCGTAAATGTAAATCACAGCTCGCCATGTTCTTTGGGTCTGTTTTGATATTTACCTTCCTATTTGCCTCCCTGATCTTTCTGTCAGAGTTCTCAGAAACAGACTCCTTCCCAACCATTTACACGGGTATGTGGTGGTCACTTATTACCATGACAACTGTAGGATACGGCGATACGCATCCAACGACCCCACAGGGATACGTCATCGGGGGCTGCTGCGCCATAGCAGGGATTATGGTTATTTCCATGCCAATAGCTCTCATAGCCTCGACATTCGGTAATTTTTATCAACACCAACTAGCTATAGAACGACATTTCAAGGGAACAAACGTTTGCCCGGTTACAACTGATGCCAAGGATTCAAGAAAAGGAAAGACTAAAACGAAATATTCAAGTCGGGAAAGAGATAATAAAATCGCAACAATCGAAGTCATAGACAATGTTGACAAAGTAGACACAAATGACAATAAAACAGTTGATTAAGTTGGAACTTGATGGAATCATTTTAAATACAAATGAACGTGTATCAGCTATTAAGTTAACATGAGATATGTATGAACAATATGTCTTCATAAGTAACAATTGTTAGTGTTAAGACTGGGGAACAATTATGGTTATTATAATAATTGTCGGAAACTATGAAGACGACAGTGAATATTTAGCGTGAACTTTATTTAACTCTTTTCCATTATAATATTTTAATTTCAACATCCAATTATTGTTTATGTAGAAACATCTATGGATGTAAATGGTGCGATATTTTTGTTTCATATATCTCATATATGTCCAAAGTTACGGCTCAAGACAATTGTTCAACTACAACTACAGTATCCTCCCCTATAAAAAAAAAACTCACCGCTGTAATAGATGTATTATTATTGTTGGGGTGGGGTGCTCCCAAATAGGTCTCATCCTGGGTCGATTGTGTAGGAAGTGAAATTAGTGATAGTAAGGTAAAGCTCCGAGCCCCCCAATCAGCAATGACGAGAGCTAAATTACACAAAAGGTGTAAATCAAATGAGTAATATTTTAATACAATTCAACAGTCAAATGATAATACTTCCCAAATCACTCTTCTTTCTCTGGATAAAGTATCATCTTATTTATAGTCTTAGATAGTTTTTCACCCTGTGCTTGTTTCCTACTCATCTGTCTCTCTCTCTCTCTCTCTCTCTCTCTCTCTCTCTCTCTCTCTCTTTCTCTCTCTCTCTCTCTCTCTCTCTCTCTCTCTCTATATATATATATATATATGTGTGTGTGTGTGTGTGTGTGTGTGTGTGTGTGTGTGTGTGTGTGTGTCTTTCCCTCTTTCCAAAGCAAATACAAAAAAAACAACATACAAGAAGCGAAACCTTCATGGGTTTTTTGGCAATGAATAACAAGTATAAGAGTTGAACAAACCTTAAAACCAAATTAAGGTGCTTTTGTCCAAGATATAAACCGTCATTTTGGACGCAATAGATAATATTTTCGTTAATACCCTTCAAAAAAATACAGAATAATTTCAAGCCTGGTTATTTCTTGATTTATTATTTTCCTATTTCTGTTATCGTGCTAGATTTGGAATGATACATTCTGTCTGAATAAAATATAATTTTGTCACAAGTGCAAGGTCTGTTTAATCATTTTCGCAACAATTTCAAATTTCTCGTGACATCCATTTACCGTGCGATTAACTTCACGGTTTGTTGTTGATATTCAAAATGTTTTAATAGCTATTGTTGCGGAAGGAAGTTTAATTAAACTGTAGTGTAATCCACAACACTTTTCACGTAGACTCAATAAATTTTGACAAGGCCACGTCAAAATTCTTTTGATTTTTTTTTTATTCCAAGTTCTTGATAAATAAAAATGTGGACTTATGTTCTGATGCAGAAACACGTTTGAATCCTAAACGTTTTTCAAATATAAAGATGCAATATGTTTATAATCTAGATCAATGAACATGTTCAGAAAACCTGCGCATCTACATATCAGTCAAAATATACTTTCAATTTCATGTTTATATTGATAACGCATTATATATTAAACAGCATACATATACTGCGCTCGATAATTAAATTATGTTTTTTTATATATTGCTGCATACATGTATATTCGAAGGACTACTAGACACAAATATGTACGTATCTAAGTGGTGTGTAAATGTTGGTGTGACACACGCATCACGAAATTTTAAAATGTTAAACGTGATACGCAACTTCTTAGATTTTAAGCGAATACACAATATTTTATAGTTCATGTCTTAAAAATCGGTCGATTGAATTGGTGAAGAATAATTGAAACATGAAATTATATGCTTTTTTGTTAAAACAGATATTACAAATGTGGACAAGAATTTTTTTTTAACCTAATGGAATCAGTTTAGTGCGACATGTCATTGAAAGACAAATTAATTTAACATAGTAAGGGTACGTCCAAAAGTCACGGGACTTAGTACGTAAATGAAGCCAAATTAACAAACGATCTTGTGAGCTGCTTTTATAGTTTATTTAAAATGCAAAAATAGGATAGAGACCGTGTAAAATTTATATCATCTTCTGTTCTGGCTCTTTAAAAACAACGCTCATAATATAAACAAAAACTGTAAATAATATAACTAGACTCGTGTAATATTATATCATTATTCACGTATTAATCTAGTAATGATATATGCAGTATTTGTTGTTTTACAGAACAAAAAATAAATTAATTCCTGATTTCTTAAAATTACTTACCATAAAAATTAATAAAAGTCCAGAACTCTGGTACTAAAATACAAAGCCCAAACAGACTGAAATATACAAACAATTGCAGCACTTTGTCTTTGTTGCAATTGGTGTTCTGCACTGAGTTTCCGACACATCTCGTGAGAGCGAAAAATTAGCATTCATGAGACACAAATTAGGAATATGCTGTATTATGAAAACATCACCCAAACATAAAAAATGAATGTAAAATGTGGGGATTAATGTTACTAATGTTTGTACAACATTCTACATTTATGGTACTTCAGGCAGTAACCACAATTACACTAGTTCGTCTAGAATATTATCCAATATGGAATATTTCAAATATAAGCGAGTACAAATATAATATAGGTACGTCTACGGACGTGTTAGGTGATTAGATGCGAACAAAAAAGTAAGGTGAATTAATAATAAAAATATTGAAACCTTCACTGATTTAAAGACATCGTGTAATGGTCTGTTCCTATGACAACCGACAATTGTCATTTACTCCTGTAATGTGAAATAACGACTCGCAGTTAAGCATCCAACTATTTGTATCAGTAGCAAAAGAACTTTATTGCCGACTTATAGAGTTTACGAATATCAACACCACACCCATGTACTAGGAAGAAACGGTGTGGGAATGAAATCAAGCGAAGACATGTTCGTGAATGCGATGCATATTTATAATGAATAGTGGTGATGTGGACACCCTAATGCACCCTGTTATTTCCATCTCACACAAACTGAACTACAACAGCTGAACAAATGTCTTACCCATGCGCATTAACCTAAACAACGAACATAGCAAACTGGTTTCATTTCTCTAATGATACTATCAAAGCATGGTCCATTAATAAATAAGCGGAAATGTATTTAGTAGCAGATATAACCGAGTTATGAATTAATACAAATATTTTTGATGTGTGTATATATATATATATATATATATATATATATATATATATATATATATATATATATATATATATATATTTAGCATCTGACACGCCTTGTCAGCTACTGTTGTGTGTCCTTGAAGCAGGCTGCTAAGGCGTGAAGAAGAAGGATCCCGCAAGAAGACGGAAGCCGCCAAGCAGAAGCAAGAAGAAGGAAGCCGCCAAGAAGTAGGAAGCCGAAGCCAGGTCCTAGGCAGCAAAGAAGAAATGAATCATTAAAAACAAAAACATCAAATCACACACAAATATTATCACGGTGACGACTCGGAAACAAAATGAACCTTGATTCTTCTGATCGGATTACATACACAGGAAGTAACCAGATAACACTCTAAACATTTCAATATGGTAATGACTCGGAAACAAACAAAAATTACTTCGATTTTTCTGAATGGATTACACACACAAGAACTAACCAAAACTTTGAACGTACTGACTTGACTTTGCTTTATCCTCATAACGGACTATGTATATTACAGTTATTTTAGAAACTCAAGACACACCAAATAATAGCACAGGAGGAGGGACGGGAGTACACTCCATTTGTTTGAGGAAGTAACCATCACAACATATGGGGACCTAAGGAAAGGAAACCAGCCATGGGACTCGATAGTCTCAACGGAGGGAAGTACAATCCTTGTTACAAGCAGGTGGAGAAGGAAACCAGAACGTTCTGCCAGAACGGACGGAGGGTATTGGTAAGCCCATTGCCAGCACAGGCGGCGCGACGGGAGTACATTCCGCATATATATATATATATATATAAAACTTCAAAATATGATGAACGAAGTAAAAAGGAACCGTGTCTAAATGTGTAAAATAAAACACCAACCAACACAAAACCGATACACGATACTAAGGGGTGGACATGGAAAGCTAACAACAATACAACACGCTTTTTCGACAAACAAACCGCTTATACTGTGTTTTTCATCAACGAAATGAATACAATTTTAATACATTCTCTTCTTTCATGGACATAATTAAACTTTTTAATGACAGTTAAATATACTGGTATGTCACACCTGCTTCGACTGTGCATTATCAAAAATATTTGCTTAACCACATTTTAGCAATACGGGCATATTATTACAAGCTGACTTTTGTTTCATGGACACTAAAAAAAGTGAACAAACATAACATAAAATCATGGCTTGTGTCGTTTGCTGTTGGACCTGACTGCAGTATAGGGCACTTGCAATATCAACAGTAGTGGATAAAAGACAAACATCATACATACACTATTTGTTTTCGTGTTTTGTTTTACGGCACTACAGCATAGGGAACTTACATTGGTGTTGATGCAATTTGAATTAAGTGCATTGCCCATGGGTTCACTACATTAGTTGATGGTAGGATTCGAACCCGTACCCTTTCTATGGCGCTGCAGTTGCCTCAAATATAGATTGAATATTAAACTAATTGAGAGACATATCATTAACATTATATTGATGTGTTTGAATTATGATATATGATGAAGTCGTAATGGCAAATAAAGGTTTCATTCCAAGACTGTTCCCACCCATAATTTGTTCATGTGCCATGGAACAAAACATAAAGTAGTACTAAGATTACATTCCCCCATATTCTAAGAGATACTTTCTTTGGCATTTTTGAGTCATTTGGTCATGATAAAAAGTAAAATCCAATAAAATCATTAGGTTTTTAGGATCAAATATTTATTTCAAAGCAAACATCAATTCCTAATACTTCGTTTAATTACTTCAGACAAATTTTACGATTTTATAAATTACAATACAAAGGTCATCCATAATGACCCGAGCACACATTGTGGTTTCAAAACTAGAACTAAAGCCTTTATAAGCAGCAGAGAGGGTGAACCCTACAACTTTCCGAGCGTCGATTCGGAAATCTGAGGCTTCTACCAAATAGTAAAAAAAATGGCGTCTATTCGATAAAATAAGATTTCCTTATATACGCCAACGTCGTTGTCATTCACCCTCTCTGCTGCTGGAACTTTCAGTTCTGGTTAATAATTCTTTTACGAGTTCAACCAAATATTTGATCGAGTCCGATACGATATCGTGTCCGAGGATCATGTAAATTTATTGTTATAAATCCGTGCGGAGTCGACTGAGCGTTACTAAAGAAATTTTTAAATTGATTGAAGTCCATATCAGAACACCATGTCTGCCAAATATTTCTAAGAGTATGAGTATCAACGCCGTTAAATACACACAGTAAGTTACAGTTGTCTCTAATCACTTTTGGAATCTGAGTGTATCGTTGAGTGACATATATCACGTCAGTGTTTTTGTGACGCCCACGGGAAAATATTCTAGCTGGGTTTTGTTGATTGTCTAACATCACATCGTCGTATACGACTAAATTGTTAATGTTCCCATCAAGGTCATCCACGGATGGCGCCTCGTCAATATCAGTTATAAAATCAATGGCGTTTTCACCCTTAATTTCTGATGCATTCTCGTTAAAATCTTTTAGCACTTCATAGCATCGTTGATCATCTACGCTAGGAGCAACTAAATACAACTTATCCCATTTCATCCATCTCATTATTAAATTGAGCAACAATTGCGTTTTACCGGATCCAGATGGCCCGATTATAATTGCGCGGATAGAGTTTGGTAGCACTGCATGATGCTTAACCGGTTCTCTTGCTTTAGTCGCTGAAAAATCAATTATATCCATATTTCTATACATAAATTATGGATCTATATTGTGTGAAGTGTAAAACGCGTACTGGCACAGATGACTTGACGACGATTACAACTAGAAATAACCGATCAGCGCTTTCTGGTAAATGCGTACAATGTGGTACAAAGAAATTTAGATTTGTGTCTATGAGATCTGCAGGAAATGATGTTTTAAAAAAAAACGAGGAGGTGATATCGCAGCCAAATTTGCAAAGCTCCCTGGAACCCCATGGGCAAAGTACCCGGGAGAAAAGCACCTTCCAGGATATAGCTACTGTGGTCCCGGAACACGATTCGATATCAGACTTGATGATCAAAATCAACCCCGATCCGGCGAGTATCCGATAAACGCTATTGATAAGGCGTGTCATGCTCATGATGTTGCATATAAAAGCAGCAATCTGCAAAACAGGCATCTCGCGGATGTGAAATTAATTCATGCGTTAAATGCTATTCCTGATAAATCTTTTAAAGAAAAGTTGGCTTCGTGGTTGGTAAAATCAGCTATGAAAGGCAAATTGATGATGGGCGCTGGTAATTAATAATATGGAATCTATTTATTATTCTCCAAAAGGATACTGGAGGGGTAACGCTTCAATCAATAAACTCGCCAACGCCGCAAAAGTGAAAAAGGCCACTGCGGCTAATTGGTTATCCAAACAGGCTATATGGCAAATTTATCTACCACCGCCTAAACAAATCAATTTTTCGCATTTTGATGTTACCGGACCCAATGAAGTTCATCAAGCTGATTTATTGTTTTTACCACATGACAACGGTTACAAATACGCGCTAACCGTAGTTGACGTTGCGAGTCGATACAAACAAGCAGAACCATTAAAAACAAAATCATCACCTGAAGTTGCTTCTGCATTTGAAAAGATTTATCGACGAGGCCCACTACGCTGGCCAAATCTGTTACAAGTTGATCCTGGCAAGGAATTTCAAGGCGCTGTTTTATCAGCGATGAAACATCATAATGTCACCATACGACGAGGGCATACTGCGCTACATCGCGATCAGGCAATTGTTGAACGATTTAATCGGACTCTTGCTGAACGGTTATTTGGATATCAATACGCGAAGGAGTTTATTCAGGATAAAAGATCCCGTGAATGGGTTAAGAGATTACCAGCTGTGATTACCGCGCTCAATAACGAGATTACTCGAACAATTAACATGAAACCTGTCAACGCGATTAAGAAAGCGTCTATGCCAAAAATGGAAATCCAAGGAATTTCACAAAAAGATTTCAAAGAACCAATTCTTGGTAGTAATGTCACTGTAAGGTACTTATACGGACCAGGAGAGCTTGAGGGTGGTAAAAAAGAGCTACCGATCCTATTTGGAGTGTTACTGCACACAAGATATCTTCTATAACACGATCTACGGGTAGACCAGCAATCTATAAACTGGATTCAACTGCTCCTCAGCGAGGATTTACTCGACAACAACTACAGGTAATCCCCGAGGATACTCAATTACCACCGCGTGGTCTTAACTAGTACCCCGGCGTCTGTTGCACTCAAGACAAGTCAACATCACATTGTTTCTGACATGACCGAGACTGTTATTTTTTCTGTCTACGGTAAATTGGCGAGGATCTTTATCCGAATACTGCCAACGCATTATACAATTGCAACTCGCGCAGTGATTATTCTGTTGTTGTTTCAGCGTAATTATTAATTCAGCATCAATGTCAAATTCTCTATTATTTTTTTTATCCTGTTGTTTATAACCAGAGAGTTTTTTTCTGATTATATCCTTGACGTTGTCGGCGCTGATTGTAGTGTTATTATCGTCACCAATGATTTCATCATCGAAAACAATTCTTCGAAGCTGATTTATTCTTCGTACTCTGGATACTGCGAGATAGACTAAATTTGACCATTCGATGCGATTATCTACCATCCAAACAATTGTATCCGATATAGTCAATCCCTGTGAAGAATGTATCGTCGCTGCGTAACCTAACGTCCATGGGGATTTATCAGCACGCAATGCATTTTCGACGACGCTGATATCAACCAGCACAATATCATTTAATACGAGAATTTGTTTTTCACGTTGTCCTGGAATATCAACTTCAATGTTCTGTTTTCGTGTATCCGAAGGCCTAAAACAAAGAGGCACAGGAAGTGTTGCAAAGTTTTCTTTATGCAATTTAAATAACTTCATCTGAAGTGTGTCTCTGACTATTTTTCTACTTGCAATTATCAAATCGTTTGGTCTCCACGTTTCCCAAAAATCTTTTAATGGAGTTTCTGAAATTATTTCACGCGCTATTTCGCATTGGATTCTGTCCGGTTGTAGTCTAATTAGCGCTTTGAATTCTCGTAATCGTTCATCAAGTGATATCTAATCAGTGGTGATTTCTTCATAGTAGTCTACAAAACCCTTTAGCCATTCATGTGGAGATGCACCGACAAATGGTGGTGGTTGGCCGTGATCACCGGACATGACGACTTTTGTGTTTTTGTTTAACAACCACTCGAGAAATGTTTGTAATACATCTAATGACACTGTGCATATTTCATCCCAAATTATGATTTCAGGAATGAATTTATCACCCATACGCTCAGGAGTCCATTTGTCACCCTTCCATCGAAAAAAACTGTGGTAGGTACAGGCATTTACCTCTCGCTGTATCATCTCTCTGGCGAGTCTGTGAGTAGGTGTTAGGACAATCATGTTTGACCGACGAAATAATTCAATTGCACGAGTTGTCTTTCCTGACCCACCACAACCGTTTAAATAAACTGTCTTGTATCTACACACTGGATCAGATACCGGTGGTGCATTAGAAAATTCTGTATGAATTTCAATACGGTTACATGAAAGATATTTATCATCCATGGTAACGTCTGCGGATTCACAATACTCATGTAGCGTTTCCTTTTTAAATCGCCAACGCCCCCACGCTTCCTCGGGATCTGTGAATGCCGCTACAGCTGATTTGTATTTATTGTAGATATACATCGAATCAGTGGCTACTCTAACCGCGGTATTAGGAAATCTATTTATCATCGAAAATAAATTGATAGAAGCATAAGCTAGCATAGAACTTCTCAAATGCGTATATTGTTTAATATATCCATCACAGTAGGTAACAACCGTACCTAATTTCTCACCATCGGATAGGAAAGCGTCTTTACGATTTACAAGTTTTCCCTGTTTCGTTAAATCCGTTACGATAAAATCGTATTCAGGGATGTCTATGATCAACCGCGAGGAATATTTTGCATTGTCGTATCTTCCACCCTGGGTAAATTTACCGATTATTCTTCGTCCAAAATCTTTTGCTTGTCCGCTTTTAATTTCAAATAACTTCTTAGACCAATTCATGAATTGTTCTTCACTGAAATTCGAAGAATTTCCATCTGGAAATTGTTTTCGCTGTTCGCTAATTATACGATCTAGATCGGGTTGTTGTAGCCAAACTTCTTTCTGAGCTCGATAGGATATAATAGCTTCGGAAACAATCAACGATATTAGCATACCACAATCAATCATATATCGTAGTAACACTATTGGCATCCAGGCCTTTTCAGATATATGTCTACCAATCCAAACATAACTACACGGATGTAACCCTGTAGCGAATTCGAATGATATCACACGAGCGAATCCAGTTAAATCAAAATCAGGCAATGGTCCATTAATCGCAACACGAGTCATTTCATGCGTGGGGTGTCCAAATCGTTTGAAGTACTCAGCACATTCCCCATACCCGAGAAAACTTCCGGGATAACACGCGGATATATCAATTGAAATCATACCATCACGTGAGTATTTCGTATTCCACAGTCCTCCATGACCAAAATCGACGCAACTCAATTTAACATCCTCGAGAAAATCACTTCGTGTTGGACGCCATGAGTTTTTTTCTCTTGCGAAGTGAGCTACCACTGATGGAATAGTAAAACTATCCGTGAGTAGTTTTTCATGGGAATTCTCCGGTGAAAAATCACTAGCGATTTTTCTCATTCTGTTATCTAATTCTTCAACGCGATATAATTCACCATTTGGTCTTACAAATTGATCGAATCCTATTTCGGGATCTTCATCACTTCTAAGTAACCACACTGACACAGGATCATCTTTACACAACGCATGAATAGCATCGAATAATTTCTCTTCATAGAAAACATCCCCGACGAACTCCTTAGGGATATATTTCACGGTTCGTTCTCGTGGAAATACTGTTACCGCAGGTGTCCACGCGTGTTTGTTATGATCAATAATCTGTATTGGAGCTCCTCGCGATTGATATTTCGGTTCGTATAAAACCTCTCCGGTTATTGTTGTTACTGATATTGGGAATTTTAATGATGCTTCTAATTTAGCTATATCAGAAATCTTTGCACCATGCTGTTTCACTGTCAGTTCCCATTCGGTTATTTTCCTACGTCGCAGATCAGTTAGTTTATTTCCTCGGGATGCATTTGTGAAGTGTTCCATTACCCGTGTTGCCACGCAATTCAGTGAACTAGAATATTTCATAGGAGCTAGTATTGCGATATAGGGTTTATCATTTAACGGATATATCCCATAAACCATTGCTGTTACGGGGTAAGATCTTTCGTAGTATGGTTTGTCAATGCCGGTTAGAATTCCTGGTTTGGAATCTCTACTCACAATGACAGCTTTTTTATTCTTGAGGATTGGTTCAAATTTATCCTTAATAATCCATTTGCCATCGACTTCGATAATGAATTTGATTCGGAAAAAATACTTTTTTTCCCCAACACGTGAAATTATCACTGCTGCTTTTTCATCAGTCATGGTAGCATCAACAACACCATCAATTCGAAATGTTGACCAACAATAAGATGCTCCATCACGCTTGAATTCATTAAA
The DNA here is from genome assembly GCA_030141615.1 of Unio pictorum. Lineage (NCBI taxonomy): Eukaryota > Metazoa > Mollusca > Bivalvia > Unionida > Unionidae > Unio > Unio pictorum. The sequence goes on along the minus strand of JARLTB010000156.1, from coordinate 8,543,058 downwards.
ACAGTCTCTGATTTTACTAATCATGGCTTTATCAAGAATTGTATTCTTTGGTGTATTAGAAACTATATCGAGATTGAATTGAGCATCTTTCCAGGGTAATCTCTTGGACGTTTTTTTTGGTTTATCGAGATTAAATTTAGGATTAATCTTCAATAATCTCTTAAACTCCTTCATGTTTCCGTCTATTAAACGTTTTTTTGGTTTATCGAGATTAAATTTAGGATTAATTTTGTTACGTTTTTTGGGTTTATCGAGATTAAATTTAGGATTAATCTTCAATAATCTCTTAAATTCCTTCATATTTCCGTCTATTGGACGCTTTTGGGTTTATCGAGATTAAATTTAGGATTAATTTTTAATAATCTCTTAAACTCTTTCATGTTTCCGTCTCTTGGACGTTTGAGATTAATTTTAGGATTAATTTTGTTACGTTTTTTGGGTTTATCGAGATTAAATTTAGGATTAATCTTCAATAATCTCTTAAACTCTTTCATGTTTCCGTCTATTGGACGTTTTTTTTGGTTTATCGAGATTAAATTTAGGATTAATTTTCAATAATCTTTTAAACTCCTTATCAGCATTGAATTCAGCATTTTTCGAAGGCGTTCTCCTTAATTCCCTCATGCTATAATTAAAACAAGCATTTAAATGAAGAATTTTTATATAATGAATCACTGCAAGTGGCTTATGATTGGATCAGTAACCCCGTGTAACAAATCATGCAGAAATGAGTTTTGTGGGTATCATATGCAAAGCTTTCGACGTGGAAGCCTTGGCCCGTTACCCTGCATACGATGTGGGGTTGGTGTTAGGGGAAAATCTCAGTTGTGTTTGAATTGCGGTGGAAAGCGATACAGGGAGTTGAAGCGTTATTATGATAAAAGAATAAAAAATGGACAATCAATCAGAAATTATGACCCTGAAAAAGTCCCTGACACTGACAACGTCCCTGACAAAATCATAAGAACTCCTCAAGACTACATCGAAAGATTTATCATTAAACCAAACAATGAATTAGACAAACAATATTATTATGTATACGAATGAACCAAGAATTCAGACACCATCCCTTGATTACAAATTATGAAGCATCCAGTGATGGTGTTGTAAGACACTGTAGACTGAAGAAATCAGTTGGTGCTGTGAATAATCAAGGGTACTTGATGTTTACTGTTGGGAAGAAAACTTATCTCAATCATCGTTTCGCATTTGAATGTTTTTATGGATTGATCGAGGATGATTCTGTCATTGATCACAAGGATTCTAATCCGAAAATCAATTCTTTATCAAATCTGCAGGCTGTTACTCAAAGTGAGAATACCAAACGAGGAAAGACTGGAAAATGCAAAACGGTTGGGAAGAGACCTGTGAAATCTTTGAATACGATAACTAACGAAGAAAAAATATTTCAATCAATAACCAGCGCCGGTAGGCATTTCTATATTTGTTCACCCTCAGTACGATTTGTTGCAGAGGGGATTTATCGATCGGCTATTTCAAAAAGGACGGGACAAAAAGTTCAATTTAGTTATGTCTAATGCGTCATATTTTTCATTTAGAAATATATCATTATTATAGAATAATGAATTCTGAAAACATGAATAGCATTTTATCCGAGATTTCAAAATTGAAAAGTTGGGATATTGAACTATCAGATGGGTTAAATCCTGATCAAATCATGTCTGATTTTCAGGATATAGAATACGGAGTTAGCACTAACAAGTATATGCTACCAAAGAAGTATGCGCTCATCAAGAGAATTCAGAATTCTATTCGGGACTCTCTCGCATTTTCCAGTGACGTAAGTGTGTTCGCTCCGTTGTATACCATCGTAGAACGAATACGAAAAGAATTGGGGTACGAATACGAATTGAAAAAGGAGGTTAATTCTAAAATTAGAAACCTACGGGCGTTAATTCAAGAAAATGAACAATTTTGATTGACCATTTATCATTATTTGATTGTGACCGTCCCTCATAGAGATTTTAATTTTTTTTAGCATTTTTTGATTGACAATGTCAAAATCAGTGAATAAAAAATATTTCACACTGAATAAAAATTGATGGACGGTTCAGATTGATCAATAAAAACAACAATGTGGAAACGGCACATTACATTTTATTATTATATGAAAAAGTGCCGATTCCACACCGATCGTACAGGCTGTTATAGGATGAAATAACACTTCCACGGTGGTGTTAGGTCGGATTGAAAAATTGTTTTGCAATTGAAAAATTGTTTCTGATTTCAAATAATGGTCAATGAAGCATTAACAACCCGATTGGCTCGTGAACGACTGGATGCAATCAGGAGATTTGTACCAATTCGTGACTCTGTACGGAATAAACTGCAACAACGACAACAAGCGCAGACTGACTTTTCTGTGTCAAGTGAACAACTGTTTACTCCGATAACAAGTGCGACCAAAGATGTGAAAAAGTTAACTGAAGCAGCGATATACGGAGATATTCCTGAGCGAGAACGAGTAAAGAAGGCGCCGCTGCTTGATACGCTTGAAAAGATAGCAGCAGAGACCGGACAAACACGCGCAGGGATACAACAGTTATCCAGTGATATAAAAACTCAGCGCGAGTATGAACGAATATCTGATATTGATGATTCTGCGCCTGAAACTCAAAGAGTTTCCACACCTCAACCACAACCTGTTGATGTCGTCACCCCAAGAGGTATTCCCTTTATAGACAAATTCACCGAAGAAGCTATAACAGAAATCAAACAACATCAATTAATAAAACCCAAAGATTATGTGGACTTTGGCGTTTTCGCTGCCCAAAAACATTATTCAAGGAGAGAGTTTTTAAAAGACGAGTATGAAAAAAACACAATTAAACGAGACGACTGGGTAGATTGGTTATATAAAATAAACAAGGATATTACTGGTAATTTGAAAAAGGATACAATTGAGTACAGATCTTTTAAAGTAGGAGCTGATAGTTATGGTATACAAAAACAACAAGGTCGAGGCCGACAAAGGCAATTACTTGATGATAGTGAGGGCGCAACTGGTACAACTGAGGAAACAAGCGGAAAAGGATATTCGATTGGAAATCCAAAGGATTTCAACGCTGGAGTCTTTGACTCTACCATGACATGTCCTGGTAGTGTTCTCAGTGATATATCACGGTTAGAGGTTCTCATCGGAGGGAAACGAGCCGGAAATAACTCACCGGAAATAATTAATGAAGCAGCTGATATCTGCAGGCGGTTATTTCAGGGTGGTATCATGGATATCAGCACATATCGAGATTTCATTGGCGAGTTAGTGGAAAGTGGGTATCATAGTAACTGAATTGAAAAGTCAATTGATTAGATAAATAACAATTGAAAAATTGTTTCTGATTTCAAATAATGATCATACACTACAATCATGATAAACCAACCCCCGTCTACGTAGTTAATTCACGGTTTCCGGTTTATAGAGCATACTACGGAGATGGTTTAGGTAATACCATTGCAGGGTTATTTGCGAGAATGGCTCCAAATGTGATGCCGTTGGCTAAACAATTAGGAATGAAAGCAATTGATGTTATTCGTGATAAGGGTATTGGTGCTGTTGGAGATCTTGCCGGAAAAGCGTTTTCAGCCGCAAAGAATAAAATAACATCATTAGTGAAATCACGGATGAAATCCAAAGGATTTTCAAAACCGTTACCGTCTACAGCGGAAATGCCTGCAAGTGTTAGTAGAATTATAAATAACGCAGTAGATAAAAAATTAGCGTCGATGGTGACTCCCTTGATAAATCAAGGGGACCAAAATAACATGATAGCAAACATGATAGCAGGAAGTGGCTTTAAAAAAACACGACGATGAAATGGAAAATCGCGATTTAGACTCTGATAAATAGAATAAAATGTTCAAAAGGTCACCTGATCCAGCATTTGATATGGATGCCCCAGTGCGTAAAGATGATTCTGTACGCGATTTTCAATTTTATTCTTATCACGCAGTACAACCAGATCTCCGATCGCGAATTGAACTTCAAGTTCATGATACCAGTAAATACTTCCTCCCGTGTGAGGCATTTATTGAAATCGAAGGAGAACTTGTAACAAATGATGCTGCTCATGATGATCCACCATATGACAATAACCCAACTATCAAAGTTGGTTTTGTTAATAACGGCATAATGGCGTTATTTGAAAGCGCTAGATATCTCATTGATGGAAAAGAAATTGAATCCATTGACCGTGAAGTTGATGTTGCAACAACAATAATCGGGTTATCGAGATATTCTGATGATTATACAAGATCAGCGGGTCCATCTATGATGTTTTCTAAGGATATCACTGATCACCCTGAACACGTCCAGTATTCTAGAGTCAAGGCAACACAAGCTACCGCAGTTGATCCAGCACCAGCCGGATATACAAGACCAGCTGGTACTTTTGATGTCATAAATAATATTACTAACTATAACCTAGGGTTTGCAACACGCGTATTAACGTTGCATGGACAGCGTCGACAATTTTCATGTGCGATCCCACTGCATCATATATTTGGATTCTGTAGAAATGTCCGAAAAGTTATTTATGGAGCGAAGCATACAGTAGCACTCGTGAGAAAGGGTACTGATAATGATGCAATCTGGCGTGATGTTGGTGTTGCTGATGGTAAAGTCATTTTATCAAAACTAGCATTATGGATACCAGTGTTAACTCCATCAATCACAGAAGAACAGCGACTACTATCATTTATGGATCAAGGAGAAAAGTCGTTGTTGAGTTGGTTATCAGTGACTACGGATATCAAACAGGATAATGTTGATGATACATTCACATGGCACCTGGCATCAAAACAAGGTGTTTCAGCTCCACGTCATATATTTATTGCGTTACAGAATACTGCGCGAGTTGGTAATCAAGAACGAAGCCATATGATATTTGATCAGTTAGGTGTTAGAGAAGTCTCGCTGAGAATAAACGGCCAACAGGAACCATCTGAGGATATACAACTCGATTACACTCACAACCATATTGCACGTGTCTATCATAACCTATTGTCGTTTATAGCACGTGATCAAAATGTGGATACTGGTTTGCAAATATCACAATTGGATTTTAAAAGCCTCTATCCGATTTATTACTTTTCACTGGAACATCTCGATTTGATGAGACAATCTGTCGTTGATATACACTTTAGAGCCCGTGTAACCCGTCCTGGTGGTATTGCTAATTACAGAGCGGTTGCTGTCATTCTCAGTGATAAATCAATGCTACTTGAAGGTGTTGGTGGAAGAATGAGAGTGGTAGATGCACCAGTGGAAAACATGTAAACGATTTAGAATCAATCAATTATGTATAATGTCATATAGTAATATTAGTGTTGCGTTAACTCCTGGTCAAATCAAAAAATTGCAATCGGAATCAGCTAAAAAATGCGGAACCACAATCACGTTGAAACCCAACCAAATGACTGGTGGTGCAAATAAATTATCGCTGATAACTCGTCAGGTGAAACATTTCAATGATGCACTAGTAGCAAAAAAGGGTGTCCAGATTACTCTCTCTGCGGCTGCTATCAAAAATATGATTAAAACAGGCGGTATATTCCCGTTGTTAGCTGCGATACCAGCATTGATTGCAGCAGCAGCCCCAGCGGTGGCTAAAGCGGCAGCGTTAGGAGCCGTTGGTACTGCAGCAGGAATGGCACTAAAGAAGGCAACTGGGAAAGGATATAAAAAAAAGGGAAAGGGTCTAAGACTACCAGGAACCCCGTATTCGTGGTACAGCGGAAAGGGTCTAAGACTAGGACCGGTTTATTAATTGGAGAGTCTATGACTCAGGAACCTATGGTTCCCATGTCCAATTTTGATTTACTCGATGCTGCTAAAAACTCGCGATTAAAAACTTCAGAGGTGTCTTTATGAAAGATCAATTACCACATCAACCAAACAGCGTTGAAACCGGAATCATTAATTTAGATAACAGCACCGGACCCGGAACTCACTGGGTTGCATACGCTATAGATCCACGTGGGATTGTCTTTTTTGATTCATATGGATTAGCCCCACCAAAAGAGTTTATGCGTTATATAAAAACCCTTCCAATGAAGACTTGGTATTCTACGCTACCAACACAACAAATGAATGACCCACCAATATGTGGCAGCGAAGTATTAAATGTCCTTAACGCTATTTCTAACTCCTTGAGTAACCCAAGTGGAAAACCACCACATGTTGTCGTGAATGAATACACTAGTAATCGCTGGAGAAAATCGAAGATTTTTCAACGAAGTCGTCAAAAACGATTTTAGAGAGAGAAAGAGTTTTACAATAACATGATTGATATTTGGGGGAGATCTTTGAAACCCAAACCCGATGACACTGCAACCGGTGATGTAAAAAAACTAATCAAAGATGAAATAGCTGAGACGTTAAATTTAGCAAGTGTTGACCCGAACGAAATAGTTGTATTTCAGGACAAACAGGGTAAATTGAAAAGCAGTGATGTGTCATTGAATGACATTTTGATACGGCAGCGCGACGCCGCTGAAAACTCTATTGCGCTATATTCCAACAGTGGACAACTTAAACCAGGCGCACTTGTGTCTACAATCACCGACGCGATTGACGCCCACAAACGTGATCTGGAGGATTATATACGAGGTTATAGTACTTTTCGCAAAAATGTCGTACATAAATTCTTTGGAACCCCGCTTGTGGTTGGCATGACTCTCGCTGAAATTAAAAACTATTTATCGCTATTCTTTTTTAACAAGGACGCGGGAAGGATGATGAATGAAAATGAAATCAAGGCAAATTATCTCGATATTTCTAAACTAATAGAAGATTTTAAAAAGGTAAGGATTCCGCACAAGGACATTAAAAATATCGTGTATACGACCAATCATGGAATCGAGGATTGGATAAGAGAGACAAGAACTCCTAGAATTAGCGTCCTTCTCTCGAAGGATGGAGAAGCGAAGATTGATGGTATCTATAGGTTAACGTGGGCCTCTATCGATCAATTTAATCTGATCATGGGCAATAGAACCTACTCTGGTGGCGTCGCGACGTTAATTATCGAGACTAGCATAACACCAGAATTTCACTTCGTCGCGGTTGATAGCTCCACCATTAGATCAAAAATAGCCTGGTGTATAGAACTCGTAGATCATTTTTCCGGCTGAAGCCACTAGCAATTCCCGCTAACGATGGCAAATAATTGAAAACACTAGTATTTTTAAAATAAAAATGATTTCATCAACGCAATGTCGCTATGATCAGGTCAGAGAATTTCAGACTAGACTCAAAACCCTCACTGAGGAGTATCAAATAAAAATAAAAAAATACCGACGAAGAATCACCGCAATTGATATTACTATGTACTCGGTGTCAAGCGTTCTCGCTGGCGCCGGAATAATACTCGCATCGGTTACAATGATTGCCCCGGTCGTAGTTCCAATTTGCATTTCTGCGGTGGCTACAATCGGGGGTATATCAACCGGGATAGCAAAAAAGATATCATCATGCAGCCAACGCAAACTGCAGGATTACTTAATTCAATTTCATATTGCATCAACCGCATATTCGCAGTTATCCCTGATGATATCGTCGTCACTCGATAATACAATTATATCAGATAGTGAATTCTCAGCGATGGTCAGTATTTTTGATTCAGCGATATCAAAATTAGAGCAACAACATGAATATAATAACAATGACAACACCGATGGAATTGGAAAACACAAACCCAAAAACAAACCCGAAAACCAGAATGATCTCAATAACCTCAACGATATCAGATTGTGAGTTCTCAGTGATGGTCAGTATTTACGTTTCCGCGATATCAAAATTAGAGCGACAACAACAGTATAGCAACGATGACAACACCGATGGAATTACTTCAACGAGTAGTGGAGAACACGAACCCAGTACAAACAAGCATGATATCAATAACATCAACGAATCCTGAATTCAGTGTGAATTTCCCTAGCCCAGTCCCCGTGAAGGAGATAGCGCTAGCAAAACTACGAGTGTATCACAGTTGGCCTAATATCAGATCAAAATCATTTGGTGGTCAACAACCGAATAATTCACTGGTGTTCTCGTATAAGAATAAAGACGACGGTACCCCAGACTGGAACGTCGTTTCGATACCAACAGGGTCATAGCAAATCGAACAAATCAATAATGAATTCGCGCGTAGAATAAAATCGATTACTGGAACAGAATCGAAAATAGCTATAACAGTTCATGAGCCGACGCTATCATCCGCAATTGAAATAAGCACAGAAGGATACGTCGTAGATATCTATCAAAGTTCTATTAGAACCATACTAGGATGGCCTGAATTACCACCAGGGGGGAAAACCGTTGATTTACCAGAACCACAAAAAACTGATTATATCACCGACAGAATAAAACCCGATAATCCAATAAAGAGTTATAAAGATCATAGAATTACTATAGAGTTTTTTGGTCTCGGATACCACGCAACTGGAGAAGAGAAGCCAGGGGAGAGAATAGAGGGACATCATTTTGTTGACGAACCTAAAATCGTTAAAAATTTCACAGCAATGAATAATGATTTATCGCTGTTGTTAATATCTCTTAAATCCGGCTCTCTCACCCGAGATGAATTTATCAGCGTCGTAGAAACATGCAATAAAATTATCGACGATATGGAAACATTTAACCTAAAAATTATTCAGGATATATTAGATGACGATAATCCCCTATCGAGAACAAGATTTGCATCAGAATATAAAATCCCCGTGAAGGATATTCCGACATTCAAACTACCGGGATATAACGTACCGGAACTAAAAAAACTTCTCAGTGACACCATCGATGTTGGTTTTAAAATAATTCATTATGCATGGAAAAAAACAGCATCACAGGAAATAAAAATCCTCAAACATAATAATGATCCAGATGGTGGCGGTAGGCATATCGCTCCGTTCAACGTGAATATTTCATCGGTGATTGCGCTCAATTTAGTATGTGATGTTATCGAAGGAAGCTATCAAATTAATCTCGAACGATCAAATCAAGCTCAGCAAGGATATATTCTTTATTCGTTTGCACCAACAGCTCCTCCAGGATTTTTAATAATTGAGTCTCCGGTTAATCCAGTCTATATGCGGTGTCATAATGATCCGCTAACAAGAATTAATTTCAAACTCACAGATCAGTCCAATAATCTAATTGATCTACAAGAGGAGGTGTTAGCGATTAGTCTGTTTGTGAGATCCTAAAGACTTGATCAAATCATTTCTTATTTTTTGTTAACTTGTAGCAGCAGAGAGGGTGGATGACCACATCGTTGCGAGCAAAATTGATTAAAAAATCGTAAAATCTCCGTTTTTGCAAAATGGAGACTTTTTTTTTGGTTAAATGAGATTTTGTTGGAAGCCTTATTTTTTGTCTGAAAACGTAGTCTATAAGCCATATTTTGCTCGAAAACATGATCTGTAAGCCTTATTTTTGCTTGAAAACGTGGTCTGTTCACCCTCTCTGCTGCTTTATAGTATAATCGAATGTAAAAATTGGAGAGGCAAAGAGTGAACATACTGGTGACTATAAACGAGGTGACTTGAATTAAAAATCATTCGTATTTACTCATGAATTCAAAATCATTCGTATTTACTCATGAATTCAAAATCATTCGTATTTACTCATGAATTCAAAATCATTCGTATCTACTTATGAAAGTCCAATGCCGCTACTAGGGATGATTTATGGAGCAAAAACAGAAACTCGTCAGAAATTATGTTCACATCGATTGGTGTTAAAATGTCTGGAAATGAAAACCTGGCCGCTCTGTTATAACTCTTAATCTTTGCTGCTTCCATTTGTGTGACAGCAGAGAGGATATTAAAACATGCGGCGAAAAATAGGTATTCATCAATTTTCATAAAATTAGTAGGCCAGTCTTTGTACAGGAAACAGATTACAGTCGTTTATTTTAATGTAAAGAAGTAATCTTTGCATGTTGTATCCTGAAGTTCATTGTACTACGATATTACGAATACATAAGGGTACCTACAACAACAAATGAAAATAGTATCATTATGTACACGTTCACCTGTTAACTGAAGCATTCCAATCAATATTCAATCATGAACAAAGTATTAAAAAATAATTTAGCCCAAAATGTATGTACCTAGTACATTGCTTTTTAATTGTTATTTTCGGGGTGGGGGTAGGTTACATCTTCTTAACTCCATATTAGTTTTACAATCAAACAGAAAAATGATTTATGGGAAAGATTTAATTTAATTCAACCTGTCTCATGAAACTGGCGAGGTATATCTTTTTAGTTTGTACGATATTGTTAATAATAGTGGTGTTTGACATCTTTGTAACTCATTTGTTATTATCTATTCAATGCTTTTTAAATGAAAGGAAAAATCACAAAGAATAAATGACGATGTCAAACAACTTTTCATCTTAATATCTCCTTACAATTCTGTTTGTTGTATTTTGTCGATGTGAAATCTCGTTTAAAGTTAAAGATATCAGATGACATTATTTATTGTTCACGAAAATACACTCATAATGATGAATAAAATATTTTACATTTTTATTAATATTAACGGCTGAGTTTTAAGTAATTATGTCCACATTTATTACCAAGGTGGCTGTTTAGAATACCAATATATTGAATTAAAGACTTACTATAAATGTATAAAAAATAATACGATATGCTGTTATTATTGACGTTTTGTGTGATCTATGAATTTCACTAAAATAATTAAAACAGGAGGTTCTGGAGACAAATGGTACAGAATGATGAATTAGAAAAACTGTAGTCTTAGTGAAAAGCCTTAAAATTGCTTTAAAATGTTTACCTCACATGTAATATGCGAAGGTATCATATTGGCTTATTTTAATCGGCATTGAATTATACATTAGACTGTCACCATATAATAGAATATCTGTATCTTGGGGATACACTTCTAATAACTTTGGCCAGTGCTAAACGTATAAAAAAAACAAAGGTTTAATGATCCATGCAATGACGCAATCAATGGGCTGAAAAGGGTTCCTCATACTTTCAATCCCAATCAATCAATCTGAATAACTACCACATATACAGAGAGAATTCTCGTCATACCAATAGAACGATCAAGACGGAACCATGGAGAGCCAAAGTCTCTTGGATTAAATTAGAATGGAATAGGGTATAAAAAAAATCTTTGACTAAACCTAAAAGCAGCTGTATTAAACAATTAAAGAAATTTCTTAAATGTTCATGACCGTTTCTGAAATCTCAGATATATTAGAGAAAACATTATCCTCTCAATTTCAAAGGAAATTGTTCTACAACCTTCATCTATCTGAATAACCTGAATTAAAAGGTTATTAAATTCACTTCTCTTAATGCTAAAAAGTACAATAAATCGTTTCACTCTAACAGAATTAATAGATTCTCTTAATTGAAGTCCTGACACTTCAGCAAAACCCGATGATATTCCCTATCAACTTCTGAAACACTAACTTGAGACAGTTCTCGTTTCATTGCTAAGCATTTGCAATTACATTTTCGAAACTTTCAACTTCCCCTAGTTTGACCATTAGCAACGGTAAGACCAGTACCTAAACCTGGAAAAAGCACACCAACTGATTCAGCTAGAGTCGCACATTATTAACAAGCAGCATTTAAAATATCATGAAACGGATAAATAATTGCCTGCTTTGGTATATAGAATCCAATCAACTATTATTGACTGTAATTGCTGACTAAGATGCTACGAAGGTCAAGATATTATCTTGTTTGCCTAGAAGTATTTATTAGATAAGTTTTCATTAAGAACTAACATGCAGTTATGGTTCTCTCAGTATTAGAGAAAACTGATGACAAATACATGGAACAATTAATATCCTATCCAATCAAAATCAAACTAGCCTAATATCTGACTTTATCTGCAATATTTTAAAAAATAGAAGTATTAGTGTCAATGTTGATATCACCCTCTCTGAACGTTATTCAATGGAGTTGAGTGTACCCCAAGGCAACATATTATCAGTCACCCTATTGGATGGATATACAAAATTAGACGCACTCTAATATGCTAAAGATCCAGAAACTGACTGTTCAATATATGTTGACGAGTCTTTGATCCGCGTGCATACTATTACACCTCAAATACCGAAAAGCTAACACAGAGTTCAGATATAGACAGAAAAAAGCAGTTTCAAAATTTTCGAAATCAAAATCTGTATGCACGAAAGACAATTGCATTGTATTCAAGATGATCCAAATTCTGTCCTGATGATGTTTTATCTATGTTTGGTTTCGACAGGACCATTACTTTTCTTCCATATATTAGACAGCTTAGGAAGTATTGTAACACATTCCTGCATCGCGGTAAACATATTAGGAAGCCGATCGAAAGTGTTGCTGTAGTTATACGGGTCATTATGAAAATCTACATTTGACTAAAGGTTTGATCGTGTAGTGTTCGTTCCATATCCTTCAGATTCTTGGTCCGCTGCACAATCAGAGCATTTAAAACGTCTTTAAAAAATCTTAACCTTTCTCAGAGTGAATTAAGAAAACAAGAGACTCATATGGCCGTCATGTGTCCCTGTATGTATCGAGAGATTCAGACAAAGCTGGAGCTGTCATTGCAACATCCCAATGCACCATCTCTACCTAGTTAACTGTTCTTGACTCAGTGTTTACCTTTAAACTAAGAACCATAACAAAAGCTTTGAAATACTCTAAACCTTTCAAACACAAAAAAATATTGTATGATCCTTTCGGATTCTATTTTCACCAATGAAAACCTTGAAATATATCAATGCTGATAGCCCGCTAATGTCACCGAAACAGGTTGCACTAGATAATAAGTTGAGAAGTGCATTTGTTGTTGTTGGATGACTAGTCATATTAGTATGAAGCGAAGCAGGACGTTTTGGAGCCGCCGATTTGGCGTCGGCAGTTTTGACGCGACCGGTTTGGCGCCGGCCGTTTTGGCACGGACCGGTTTCGCTCCGGCCACTTTGGCGCCGAGCAATTGTTATTCCTGCTGAGAGGTAACATTACATTAGTGGAGCAGGTAAGGACGACATTGATTATCTCAGAGATCAAAAAGATGTAATGTGTAAGTGAAATATAATGTGAAAAATAAAAGTAAAATTATTCCAATGATCAGCCTGTGTATTATTAAAATAACTTTAAATCTATAAGGTAAACATACAAGTGAAAAGTTCTTGATTTGTAAATTTTATTCAAACAGCAACATAGCTAAAAGGTCTGAAAGCTGATGCCCTTTTCCTCATATCATTCACAATCGTGTCCACGTCTGCTTTTGCAACATCACTCTCATGATTATGTTCATTCATCAGTATAATGAATTGGTCGTCATCTGAAGCTGTGTGAAGACGTGCTTTACATTAGTTTTTCAACTCGCATCGCCAAAATGTTTTAAGCTTGTCGGCACGGTATTTATCAAAAACGTATTGATATCCATTGTGCGTATACTTTTCTTGACCATAACGCTCATTTCCGAAAAAAATTTTTTTCACGTTAATACATTCGACAGCGCACTTATATAAACAATCAACTATATAGAAGTGGGTTTGAGCCTAAATGGCTAAATCGTTTATCCTTTGCGTGGACTTATTTTACCTTATAATAGCTTTTATTTTTAAATATGAATAAAACGTTAGACATCAAAATGTTAAATTGTTAATCCTTGCGTGGTCATGACTCACTGGACAATATACCAAAAGAGTCAATTAACTTAAGCGTCCTGCTTATATTATTATTTCTCAATTCTTTTGTAAATGGCGACATGGCCTCTAACTATCTTAAGGATAATGTGTAATCTTTTGATGTTAATCCTCTCGTTGGTGCCAAATCGGCCGGCGCCAAAACGGCCCATGGTAAAACATCCAAGCGCCAAAACGGTCACGCCAAACCGGCGGCGCCAAAACGTCACGGACCGGTATAAAGGATCCAGAAAGCGCTGATGAATAAGCCTGAGTTGTCACTCAGTCACCTATATCCAATCGAAAGACTCTATATAGTGTTAACTTCGAATATTATATAAGTTAGCTTGACTAAATTTGTCAATTGAAAACTCCACAAACTTAAGAACATCAAACTCACTATCCCGTTTGAAGAACGAATTAAAGAAATAATATTGCATTGTCTCGAACGAGTATAGGATAAACATGCCAGACTCATGCATACATCTGGAAGGGTGAGTACCAAACCAGTATCCACTGAATGTAGAACACGTTCTTGTCGAGTAGGTTGATTTCCAACCTCTGAAGTAGAATTATTGTGACGTGAACTGCATTTAATAACTGTCTGGACAATCTTAGTCTTTTGCAGAAATCTGATTTTGTTGCACAATTTGACCATGTCTTATCAGGAGTTTGCATCTTACATTTATATTATATTTTGCATACATCTTACAGAATCTTAACATTTTGTTGTAATTAGGGTTTACACTTTTAGAATGGCTTCTTTTCCTAACGTTTTGTTCGATCAACAGCTACTTTGGAAAATATTTCTTTTGGTTAGATCAGTACACATCCCAACCATCAAAGTTTTAAAAATATATATTTTTCAAGGCAAGCTGAGATTTTAATACATTTAGTGTCTGCTTTTAGAGATGAAGATAACTTCATTAGTTTTAATATAAATGCATTCTGAAGAAAACAACAGTTTATTTTAAAACTAAACAAAATGGAATTATACTTCGTGGTCATTATTTTGGGACGCATGAGGTTACCTGAGGTATTAGGTTTTACCCCGCCTTTAAAGTTCTGGTGTATTTGTCAATGTCAATAATATTATTTTAGTTGTCTCAAAAAGTTGCTACAAACTGGTAGAGAAAAGAGGGAAGTATTATTTCACAAACTATTATCTCACGGTTGGTTCTTTTGCCATACTTTCTCCTGTAATATCATCAGAATATCATGAATACATATTGATGTCATTCATGAATCCATCTTTGCCTATCAATACATATACAGATAACCCATCCTTCCTAAGATCTGTTTAATAGAGACAAAGAGATAGATGTTATAATGCATTGCTTTATGCATTCCTAAAACTGTCTGTGCAATTAGATTTGCTTCTGGGAGAATTACTTTGAGATTTAATAATGAGTTTGCTCTTACGTAAAGAGGCCTCGGGTAGCCGAGTACGATAAGACGTTCGCCATTACAGATCCCTAACACACTGACAACTCACCTATGTCCGCTTGGGTTCGAGTCTCTTGTTCGGCCTAATTTGGTATGTGCGAAAGCTTTTCAGTAGGTTCTCGTGGATGGGTGGTTCTTCCCGAGTTTTCTCCGTGGCGTTCCTCCAGTAGATATGTACAGCATATCATGTTTTTGGAAAATTGGCCTTAAACATACAAACACAAATCACAAGCAAGGCGACTTATGCTTTTACCTGCTGACGCAGGTTTAATTCTCAATGTACGAAACCTTCTCTAACCTACATGCTAAGAATATTATTAGTACGTAAATGAAATCCTGTTAATTTTATTAAACATGCTTATGTAGGAAATCTCGCTCATATCCTACAGGTTAGAGAACTTTAATAATTTGTACTTGCCTGCACACAACAGCCGAAAATCCGACACGACGGAGCTCACATCACCAAATGTAACGTTGCAAAGTCTGTGGTATATGCACTCATATGTAGTAGGCACATTCGCATGTCGATCTAATAATTATTCTCATCTATTTGCATTGTCATTCAGAACTCTTGCCACATAAATCGATGTACATAGAATTCATTATAGCGAATCACATAATATGGTACCAGCTATGGAATCTTACACAGATAGATTAGCTCGAGAAAGATTAGAAGCTATAAAGAAATTTTTTCCATTTTGTGATTCTGTCAGACAAAATTTCCAAGAAATACAGGAGTCTCAGGTAGAATTCGCAGAAGGTTCAGAACAATTATTTAAGCATGTTACAAAAGTGCCTGAGAGAATTGCAGAAGCTACCGAAGGTCTTAGTCCTATATTAGAACAAACAGCCATTGCAACTGAAAAAAATAGCAGAAAGAACTCAACAAACAAACAGATTTTTACGAAGACTTTTAGGTGAAATAGCTACTGCTCAACCACCTGGCAGAGAGGAAGATATGCTTGAATGTATTGAACAAGCGCGCGCAGAAATAAGTCTAATAAAAAGTCCTATATCAGAACGAGCAGGAGGAGTTGAAATGAATAATAAATTCACCAAGAGTGGTATTGATTTCGTAAAAGGTATTAAAGACGTGGATTCATTATCAAAACTTGCCTTGAAACGTTTTGAAAAAAAATACGAACATTTAAAACCCGAATGGAGTGATCGTCGTGTAACTAATGAAACCTAGTTTAAATGGATATTTCGTGCATATTACAATGAAAATCAGGTCCGAATTAAATGATGAAAGATATACTGTTTTTAGCAAGAGAATAAATATATATCATATCAAATGACAACGAGGACATCCACAATCAAAATCTCTCCATACAATAAGTGAGGAAAAAATGAAGAAGAAGCAATGGAATATTTGAGGAGTTTTATGGCTAAAAGAAAGAGCGAAATATTGCCTGGCCACAGCGCCACTGGAAGCGGCTTTGTTACTCAAAGAAGTGGTCTTATTTCTTGTCCTAACAATATTCTTTCTGCTGTTGATCGATTAGAAATTCTGATTGGCGGAACACGCGCTGGAAATAATTCACCGGAAATAATTAATGAAATATTTGATATTTGTCAACGATTATTTACAGGTGGTATCATGGACGTTAGCGTTTATCGATCTCTCATTAATGAAATCGTTGATGAAAAATATGGTCAGAGTGATAAATTCGCGATTACCAGTCTATAAAGCAATTTACGGTGATGTATTCGCTGATATTATTCAGGGTTTATTTACAAGCATAGCCCCTAACGCAATACCGACAGCAAAATAATTATCAATGAGATCTGTTCTCCTAATGCTATTGATAATGTTGCCAGTAAAGCGTTTTCGGCAATCAAGGATAGATTAGCACGATTAATACGACGAAAACTACCGTCAGTAAAATTATCAAGCACTGAAGTGATGCCTGCAGATGTTAGTAAAGTAATAAATCGGGCTACAAATAAAACATTAGCTGAGTTGGCTGTAGACACACTTCGTCTAGAAGCAGAACAAATATAACTGATAGCAGGAAGTGGTCTTTGTGCTAGACTATACTAATTGTAATAAAATGTTTAAACGTGCATCTGATACAGCATTCGGCGTAGACGAACCGGTTCTCAAACATGAATCCGTGCGCGATTATCAGTATTATTCTCGTGATGCGCGAATACCAAATCAACGTGCACGTATTGAACTTCAAGCTTAGGAATCAAGTAAATATTTCTTACACGCCGAAGCATTTAGTGAAGCAAAATGTGAAATTATAAAAATAGACGATACTGAATATGACGCCGCTGACAGAATAAGTTGTGTTAATAACATAATTATGGCGTTGTTTGAAAGTGTTACATATATGATTGATGGAAGAAATATTGTAAATATTCAAAAGGACGCTGATGTTACTGCAACAATAATTGGTTTAACACGATATTCTAATTATTATACAAGATCAGTTGGTCCAACAATTATGTTTGCTAATGACACTTCTAACTTTCCAGAATATATAAACTTAAATATACATTACGTGAGAAAAGCTGCAGGAGATGCGCAAATACCCGCATATAATGCCAATCACAATTTAGGATTTGCAACTCGTCGAACAATGTTGAACAATGGTCGTAAATGCTTTTCATGCATAATTCCGTTGTCACACATATTTGGATTTTGTAGAAATGCTGGAAACGTTATTTATGGAGCCAAACATACAGTTGTACTTGTTTTAAAAGCTACTGATGATGATGCTTATCTGGTGTCGTGGTTGTCTTGATGTCGGTAAAGTAATACTAAGAAAACTCTCCTTGTGATGCCGGTAATGACTCCAACAATTACTGAAGAACAAACATTACTCTCTTTTATCGATCAAGACGGTAAATCATTATTATCGTGGTTGACAGTAACTACAGATAGTGTTCAGATAGCATCACAGCAAAGTGTTTCCGCACCGCGACATATATATTTATTGCTTTATAAAATGCTAAACGAGACAACTCGCAAGAAGAAAGATATATGCTATTTGATATTTCTCGCCTTTCCCCAAGAACGTGTTACACGGGCAAGTACTTCCTTGTTGATTAACATTCTTGATTTTTCTTTTCATAATTGAGTTAATGCTGGTTTATATGTGGCGAATCCACAGTGGCGAATCCACATACATTATGGTAGAAACAATATCTGGGTATTTCTCATCGTGTGATGCAGTCCGCGAAGTATCTTTTCAAAGTGCTAAATCAGTGATTTGAAGCTGGCATTGGTATGTCAGTGTGGTCCCAAGTGTGGACGTCTATTTGGTCTTTAACAAGATTATTTTTGAGCGTATAAAAGGGTCTCTTAATATCATAAGGTTGTGTCAGATATTCATCGACAAGTACAACATAATTGCTATAAATATTAGCATCCCTGGTTAGTTGATGCAACACAACGTCAACACATTATTTCTTATCACCACAATCAGAATCCATCACCTGTATGTAATAATAAATATTAAAATGAAACACCAAATATTCTTAAAGGTCACAGTCCGTATTAAATATGCTCGCGCTTGCTGTATAAAATATTCTCGTGCGTGCAGTATAAAATATTTTCGCGCCTGCAGTATAACATATTCTCGAGCTTGCAGTATAAAATATTTTCGCGCCTGCAGTATAACATATTCTCGAGCTTGCAGTATAAAATATTCCCTGCCACAGATACATAATATAAAGAAAATTAGTTACACAGTTTATCAGTTTTTCCCCGCAGTAGTAAATGCATGTCCGTTAACCATCAATCCGTACATGCACCATGCATGTTCGGGGAAAAGGGCTCAGAATAGGTTTGTATACAATAATGTATACCATTCGCTCCACTGTGAGATTCGAGTAAATACAAGGGGTCATGAAAGAAATGACTTAGCGAACAAAATCGGAAAGGCTCATTATAAGACTACTTTTGGATAAGTGTCATTCGTCCATGCCAATCAATTGAAAAGAAAATTAAAGTTTTGGAATGTTAGTAAAAATGTGGCAGTAACAATAGTATGAGTAGTATAGATAATAGTGGTTGTTGCTGGGTATGGTGATGTTTGGTAATGGTGCTTTTGTTGTCACAGTTGCTCACAGAGACATATGTAAGATACAATTCTGATTTACTCTATAAAACAGTACGTGTCATTGTTGAATTCTAAAATACAATTAGTACATATGAACGATGAGATCAGCCAACAAATATCTTGTTCCAGACCAACTGTAAGTTGATTACCAGACACGTACGTACGGGGGATATCGCAGATCTTACTACTCACCAGCAATTATCCAAAGCCATCAGTCCGGACACGACTGTTCTGAATATCAGGAATATCGCAGTGAGTATCAACAAATAAACAGATGCGTTAATAAACGATATCGTCGATATCGTCATTGTTTAATTCATTATCTCGTTTATTCCTATATCGCCAAAAATATATCATCGCTTTCTTTCGTTTATTCCGTTGTTTATTGCTGGAACATGAAATATATATAAAATCAAATTTATTATAGGCTTCAGTACAGTCTTATATTGAGCAATAAAGTCGTTCGAATTGTCATTTTAATTTATTTTTTTAAATTTTTATCGCGTGTTTTAGAGTCCAGTTCAAAGATTTTCTTCTGCAGTTTATAACAGATTAATTTTAATTATCAAAACTATGGTGGCATCTCTAAAACAACTTATTTTGTTTCTATTTAAAATCAAATATTGTTTTGATTTAACAAAATGTTTTTAGTTACGATACTTACTGCAATATTAATCACAGTTTCTATTTTTTAACTTGTTCATTCTAAATAAATTACAGATCTTTTACAACTGAAGGACCACAAGTCTTGTTTAACAGCAATTAACTATAATAATAATAATAATAATAATAATAATAATAATAATAATAATAATAATAATATGCTTATTCATACAGACACTAGATGTGCACAGACTAACGTTTATTACACTTATTCAGTTAAGATATAACACATCATCTATCACATTACGATCCGTTTTGTTTTTATTTTATTTTGTATATTCAGCTCTTTGAAATCACTATGCATTACTGGAATTTTGTTTCTTGAGCAATATTGATGGAAAAAAAGAAAACAAAAATGAAATTGTGGAAAATGTAGTGGATTCAACAATCGCAGATAGGATCACATCCATGTAATGTCTATTTTAATCATCAGAAAACAGTTCAATCTCTATTTCGCTATCGTAAATAAATTAATAATCCAAACACAAATGGAACTATATATATATATATATATATATATATATATATATATATATATATATATATATATATATATATATATATATATATATATATATATATATATATATGCACACACAGAGACACACATTGAGTTGCTAAAACACTGGTAGTAAAGTTACTGAGCAATTTTGTTTCTCGACTTCTAATATGTACCATCAGTCTTCCTCAACGAGTAAAGCTGTTTTAAAAAAGGGATACTACTTGTAATAGTTGTAATCGAAACATCTGTCTTGCCTTACAAGGGGTTATCTCCCTATGAAATGATTAAAACCACACCACCACAATGTAAATTTGGTAGCAACATTTGCCACTCAGACTCGAATACATAGGCAAGGTGGGCACTTGCCACCCCCGTCTCCATTTAACCTTGAAACATATTTGTGCCTATATATCTAAAACTAATATTCACATAATGTCCTGTTTTTATAAACACACACACACACACACACACACACACACACACACACACACGTAATTGCATAATTGGCAACCCTGCTAGTTTAGCTACTGCTATTGTAACAAAAGTGTGAAAGAAATGTCCCCGATTGGCATTTATTTACCTTTGATCAGGAAAGTGTCAACTCTCCCCATTCCTGTTCGCCCTTTCACAGGAGGTTTTGCACATGCATTAAACTACGAAATACTTTTTGTGTCACGATACAATACAATTAAACCTTTTTCTTGCCAACAGTGACTGATTCTCTCTCTCTCTCTCTCTCTCTCTCTCTCTCTCTCTCTCTCTCTCTCTCTCTCTCTCTCTCTCTCTCTCTATATATATATATATATATATATATACATATACACACATATATATATATATATATATATATATATATATATATATATATATATATATATATATATATATATATATATATATATATTAATAAGTATAACTGTATGGCAACAGAAACATGTTAATCATGCTGAAGAAATCTGCAACAAAGATACAATTTTGCAGAACTCGATTGCGTAAAGTACAAACACTGCGAGTTAAATGCGTTCCTGTGGTGCATAGTACGGAGTGAGTGTACATAATTACAATAGCATTGACAAATGAAAGCAGCAGAAAACATTTATGTCGGGGATTTTGAACCCGTAAATCAGTCATAAAGAGATACATGCCAATAGCTTACAAAGAAACATGATGTGCTGATATTTAGGACGAATAATCTTTGAACTCAACAAATGTATGTTATATCCATGGAAAGTGAATGTGCAGAAAAGATAGTGGCATATATCATCATTATTTAACAGACATATATTATAGCTTAATCACATAACGAATGACATTTGAATTTCAACACACATACCATTATCAATTCATAACAGTCTCTGTTTTAACAATCATCTGTTTATTAAGATACTGGTAACAAAGATCAAAATCAAGAAGAAAATGCCATATCAAACAACGACAAAAATATGTATTATTTTGTATGGGTTTCTCAATAGCACACTTGTGAAGGAAAAATGAGAAAAACAATGTTTTAAGGCGATGGATTTTTATAGATAGTCTCAAACACATACGACTTTATATAGATTATAGAAACACTTAAACATTTTAGTTCGAGGCATTGTCGACACGAATGCTATTCGAATGAATATTAATTCATAAAAACACTGGTGATTATGACTTATTCGTCATGTACCTCAATGCTTACAACTTTAATAAAGAACCCATAAGTCAATATATTCCAGGTTTTGGCCTTGATGAAAAAATCAAATTGATGGATGTACATATATTTAAACTTTGAATGCGACTTTAATAAACACATGCAAATTGATGGATGTACATATATTTAAACTTTGAATGGGGCTTTATTAAACACATCAAATTGATGAGTGTACATATATTCATAATTTCACTGATTAATAAATTCATTGCACGGATGTCCAGGCGACTATGATACTGGATGCATCTTAAGAGTTGATTTAGAGATTCCATTACATTAAATACAGTTCCAGATGTTACCCACTTGTTACATAGTCTTTAATAATTGCTGTAAATGAGAATGATTTATGAGAGTTATAGACTTGGTTGATAAATTATGCAAAAGGAAAATACCTACTGCACAACAGAAGTTATATACATTCAACAAGAAAGATAAATATCGATTTCAATCCGTAAAGCGAATGTTTTACATAGAATTAGGGCTAGAACCGAACCATTACGTATAGATTTTATTTCTCATTTTTATTTTATATCGTTTTCAACCAACAACAGTGAATACTTTAACATGAGTACAAGTCTAAGGAAAGAAGTTAACGGTAATACTTTTGAGAAAGACGTTTTCAAATTTATTAAAACGCTGCATTTTGCATAATCGAAATATTTCAGGAAAGTAACAGTTAAAAATGCACAAGTACAGATAAATTTTAGATCGGAAAAATGTTTGAATATTAACAAAATGTAAACGTAATGAAGATAATCTGCTTATGTTGAATTTACGGTATTAGTTGCATGAAAATGATCGTGAAACAAATTATCAGAATGAGACTGAGAGTGACTGATACTGATTCTTTGTGCAAACATTTTGAGAAAGAACATTTTACCCTGAAGTGACGGTTACCAGCGACGGCCAGAAGAACCAGATATTAAGTTTGCCATACAATGAATCATATGTTTGTGTTTTGCTGGTTGTTGTTTGTTTCTGAAGGAGTCAAAGGTTGCACAGATGAGTCCTGTACCGCATTTTCCTCCGCATAAAACTGTAAATTTGACTAGCAGAAATTGGAAATATCAGGAACAAATAATAAATACGCTAATAGCAGTATGAGAAACACTATTTGCACATAATAAATTCAAATATGTTGCCGGACAAATATACTACGATGTGAACCGATATCTCTCTCTCTCTCTCTCTCTCTCTCTCTCTCTCTCTCTCTCTCTCTCTCTCTCTCTCTCACACACACACACACACACTCACTTTTTCTCTCTCTCTCAATATTTTAAGAATATTTATCTTGTATCTGTTACAATAATCAATTTCAGTTGAGAAACCATTCGTGAAAAAAAAAATCTTGGATATGAATAATTGAATAATTTTCTAATATCATCTTTAATACCCGATGGTTTCATATGGAATCAGTGAGTGAAACAATATTAGCTTGAGCTGATGCATGCTCTTTAGTACACTCAAACAGAAAGTACATTTTATCTCGATACGCGTTGTTCTCTTTCCATCATTCGTGTAACTGGTGGCAAAGTTACATGATTATATTAATGAAGTGCTCATTTTTAAACAACATATATGAAGTCGTCTTTCATGTTCTTTTCAGGTTTACCTTTAGATGACGACCAGGTGTGTCGTGGAAATTCCACCGAGCTGAATATCGTGATTGGAGGCGTGTTGTGGAAATTCCACCGTGCTGAATATCGTGATTGGAGGTGTGTTGTGGAAATTCCACCGTGCTGAATATCGTAATTGGAGGTATTTTCACACATGACCCAGCTGTCTACTCAGCAGCGTTATCCTAAAGTGTAGTAATTTTGTTCCTGCTATCCACCCTTTTGAATTCAATATCTATAAACGTTCCAAGGAAATCAATGGACACATGTTCTTTAAAGAGATGTTATTTTTAATGAAGGAAGTAGTCTGATGTTCCTGAGGCTCGTCTTGCGCTGTGTTGAGCGATATGAAATTATAGAAACAGAGCCTACATTCACAGTCTGATGTTCCAAAATCTCATCTTCAGCAGAGTTTAGTTGGTTGTGCTATGTAAAGGCATAATCAGTATGTATAACGCGTAAATTAACAGTACCAACCACTTCTTGAATGACTTGTGCGTGTGATAAATAAGCGTTTCTGCGGAACACTCAATGAAGTTATAATTACATTTTTTACCACGTTTTGATGAGGCCGTATGCTACAAAATTTATGATAACAGTATGACCTTTGGTAAATGTGACACATACGGTAATGTGACACATACGGTAAATGTAAATGGTAAATGTGACACATACGGTAATGTGATTGCGAATTTTGTCCCTTATATAGTTTTTAAAAAAATAAAATATAAGAAATTAAATTATTCGTTATATAATGGCAAAAATAGGAGTACCATTATCACGAACGTAAAGGGTAAAATGTCAGTATGAAACAAAATTGAAACTTTTTAGCGATTTGCGATAATAAATAAATTGATAATGCATAAGTGCAGTCCAAAATTCCAATACGAATGTGATATAACATAGTTGAGCAGCAGGACCGGCGCTTCCGCTAGGCGAACTAGGCAATCGCCCAGGTCGCTGGGCTAAGGGTTTATTTCATGCTGGGCGGCGCGGGGAGGACGTGAGTGGAAGGGGGCGGGGCGCCAGATATCTGATCTCGCCTAGGGCGCCAAAATGCCTTGCACCGGCCCTGTTGAGCAGCATACAATTTATTTTATGTTACCAGTGCAAATACTGAATCGGCAAATACGCGTTCAGTATCTTTTGATGGTCTATTGAAGGATGGATTCCTTACTATTTTAGGACATATATTTTACTTGTCCAAATTTAATACATTTTCAATATGTATAATACATTTTCAATATGTTTTAAGTATCCAGTACGTGATTTGGACAAAAGTGCACGATACTGGTAAATGTTATAACTTTAACGAAATTTGAGAGCCTTGTATGCTCATCAAACTTTCACAAACGCGTTCTCGACGGCATCGTTTTAGGCGAAAATGTCGTCTTCTGTAGTGAAACAAACTATTCCCTGTATTCTTGAAAATGTTCGATCACGAATCTCACACTGAAGCAAAGGGTTTAAAAACTTTAGTTTTCTTACACGCGGAGACACGAATTTGCAAAAGGCATGACCTGATTTGTAAATTTTAAATCCGACTTAAAATTAACTAGTCAACTTAAGACTTAAATTGATTAAATTTTACCAAGGTTTTGATATATCACAAATCTATACGCACAAGTCTCAAGCTAAAAAAGAAAAGTTCTACTTAGAATATACTTAGAGCATATCAACGCAATTGAAATTCCGATTAGTAGCAAAGGACCAATAGTTAGGGCGTATTGAATGTTTCATAGCCATATACATTTTTCTAACTAGCTTTCCTTTTCTTTCCTTCACTATTCACATCCGAAACTGCACGAAAACCTGTCGAGTCATATATATATATGGCCAGTATTTAATAGGAGAATGTTGTATTTTTATCAAGACGTGTCTACACAAGAACTTGTATAATCATTCATGCAATACTGTATGCAAATTGAAAACTTAACCAATGTAACGGAATTGTGAAATATAAATCACGCAGGTTCATTTTGGTAGACATGTGCCCCATTCACTATTACGTACCAATACTGAAAGTCGTATGACCACGGAGTAAAATTTGCATCAGAAAATGATCTACAGAATGCCAGTAAGCTCAAGTGCATCTTTGATAGTAACGAGGTGTCGATCAACATCGTTTCACGTCAGCTGTTGGCTTATTAAGCTAGCTAAAAAGGTATTTTGAACAAGTACCCTCTTGTTAAGAAGAGTCACTGCTAATAGCGAACGAAATTATTTAACCAATACGAATGCTTGGTACATGATTTGTTTGATATTAAAAAGAGCTATTTAATAATGTATACAGATATTGACTCAGAATAAAATGTGGCTCAAAATATTTAAATTGGAGACCGCTATGATTAATACTAATAATCACCCAACTAATTCGTACTAGGAGTCATTTTTTTTACAGCTGCATCCAATCAGATAGCGAAGAGAAGATACCACTTGTATATAGTAGCTCTGAATGTAGATCAGTTGTAATGCTTTGGTCATTTATTGTGTACGCATACGTGACATATAATTGAGGTGTTTGTACCAAAACCATCACGATGTTTCAGATCCATTCTAACGTGGATCAGTTGTGTATATCTCTAGATGATATCCTGAGCTTGTCCCAGTAATACTAATTCTGAAACTAGTGATGTTGACTGTGCTAAGTCAGGTGCGATGCGGTTCTAAGTCTGATAAACAATGTATCATTCTCCCATCTTCGTCTCTCAAATTATGAGGTTCCAGCGGGTATTTCGGCAAACTGGTAATTATGCCTTGTATGAAATCGTTCATTGAGTTACGTCCATATATAGTGTAACAGGAATCTTCTTTTCCATTATATTGAAAGGTGTATTTATATATCAATGTTTCGTGAACAGTACATTTTCAAAAAGTCATATCAGTTTTGTGAGTGGTACAATTCCATAAATTCGTGTCTCATATAAATAATATAGCTTTATAAGTTCATTTCGTCCGTACAGTCACATATCCATATCCATGAAGTTAAGAGAACAGTTTTATATATGTTCTGCTAATTAAACAGTACAGTTCTTGTTTGTATGCACAGAACATAATGATCATTGCAAAAAATGGTTGACAGTGTCTCGATACGTCATTAAGAAGTCAGCTTATCAAACGAATAGCAGAATTTAGAGCATTAGCAGACCATTTGTTGAAATTATATGCTTAATTAAATTAAGCACTGATCAAATTTTGTTTTTCGCTATTGCTACGCATCATAAAATGTGTGCATGTTAGAGGAGATTCATTAGGTCGTTTATTTATATTATTTTCCATGGAGGCTCTTTTGTTGCATCCAATTTCAAACTGAAATAAAGACTGGGTCGGATACTCGTTCCTGAGTGTTGAAAGAGGCGACTAGCGGAGACATTAGCAACATGGCGCTGTGGTTATCATTCTTGATTCGTGACCAAAAGGGTTCGGGATTGAATTATATAATCGGATAAGTTGGGGTCGATGCCTTTCAAAGTAAGACACTTTACTCTAGTTTTATCGGCACTAAATAAACTGCTTGTATTTCTGTGCAATAAAGCACCAAAATAATTGTTGTTACGCCTTACTAAATGTTTCAAACGACACATGTTTCTTATATTGCCTTTTGTTGTTTTGGTTTGCATTTGTTTCTTTTTTGGCCTTTTTTTTTAGGTACGTGCTGTTTTATTTGAAATATGAATCGAATATGATATTGTTGGGCTATCTACCAAAGGTATTTCTCAAATTGCTGTAGTATATGCTAACATTTACCGACACAAAAGATGACTGCATCCGATTCATACAAATTATGAAACCTCGTTTGTAGATTATAAAGCATACATATCTATGCTGTACAAGATCATACATGTCAAAGCATTGGATGTGATATATCGACGAGATCTAGTAGAACAAGCTCTCCGGAATAAACGTCCGACAGGTGTTAGACATATTATGATTACGATATGATACATAACGAGTATGTTTTACAAACAACACAACCATTATGGCATATTTCATACAGAAGGTTACACTTTGCTAGCACCAGGATAACATGTTTTTCTTAAAACAAATAAACAAAACTGACCCTCCAAATAACAAGGTTGAATAAGGTGTCACTTGTACATAGTACTAAGTAAATAGTTGCAAGGGAGCATAAGATTTGAAAATGTGGGGAGTTGTTAATGAGTTTCCTAGTGTAACAGTCACGTTCAAATACTTTAGTTACCAGGTAGATTAATACATGTCAGAACTAAAGATAGATAAGAAAGTAAACTCAGCATGTAGTCTTAATTTCTCAGGTATTCTGCAGTGTTTACAATTGGACATTCTCCACTATGTCTGTGTTGTTGTTGTGTGCATTGATTTTGCATGATGATGGTGGTGATGATCAGTTAAGCTATGACGACAACGATAGCATTTTGGCCGGCAATAAATGATAATTAAGCAATGCAGATTTCACCAGCCTCTAATAAGTTTTTAAAAACCTTAAGATAGATATCAAAAATTAAAATGGAAATTAAATATTAACTTTTTACTACGTCCGTCACTAATATTCTAGCATGGAAACAAGATTCTGCATGCAACATTTCGATAGATTTTGTAAACGGATTACCGGCTGGAGAATCCCCTTATTACACAATGCAAATGTGCACTTAATAGTGAAATAAAGTTGATGGGAGAAATGTGGGAAACCCCTAACTACATTTTTATTAAACATACTACTGTTAAATTTTCTTGTTTATAAAGGAAGCAAATAAGCTACAATTTCCCTTGACAATTTCCTTTCTTTAGCTGCTACAGTGACACAAGTAAGTGCCTTGTCAACAACTTTGATCAAGAAAGAAAAATATATAGTTATTCACAACACAGTGTTGACATAATGTAGCATGTGGGGAATATCTTTCTGATGTGCTTTCTTAAGGAGCTTTAAAGTGGATCGTATCAATTGTCGACGACATTGCCGGAAGAAGCTTACGATGTGTATAAAGAAAAAGATGGCGAAAAATAATGTTCATCTTATCACAGAGTTGAGTTTGCATGCTCCATCCCTGGTTTAGTCGCGCGGGAATCAAGTATATGTATTAAGCTTGAGTATGGTTAGAATAAATACCAAAACAATATGATACAAATGAGATTTTAAACGCAACTACACCATACAAAATAATTTGCAGAGGCGCAGCTAGAGTGTTTTGGAGCCCGGGGACAAGATTCATTTTTACGCTCCCTCCCCCCTCAACTCTGAAACCCATTATTCCAGATAGAACCTATTGTAAAGCCCATTTTGGCGCCCCACTAGTCTGGCGCCCGGAGACATTTGTCCCACTCTGTCCCCTCCCACTGCCAGCTACGCCTCTGAAAATGTGAAATGTACCTGACCTGATTTGACTGATTTTGTTTGGATAAGAACTCTTAATTGACATTCTGAGATTCCGGAACGGTACACACTGTGCCACCGTGCATCGTGATATTACAGAAAAATCTTATGTGAAGACTTTACAGTGGTCTTAGGTCTCACTGGATAGTTTCGCATTTGACACCTAATGTTTAAGGTAGAAGGCGTGGGTCTAATTATCACCATCCTAGCATTTTTCAGTTCACACATAAGCTGAATCAGTAATGTAGTTTAGATTTAATTTGAGTTAGGTTTGGAAACTGGTTGACTTGTTGGTGACTGCCAGTCACAGTTAGACTAGCACAGGAGATCAAATGCGTAACTCGGTCTTCAAATGAGCCGCGGACTTGGCATGCGTATTTACATGTGTCTGCTACAGAGGTAAATATCTAAAAATCTGGATGGTTGAGGGGTGATGAAAAGTATGCTAATTTGTTACAGTACTAGTGAACTTTATTCATGTATAAGACACATACTGATTCTTTTAGCTCTCTTGTCACAGGAAAATATTCAAAATACCTACTTTCTGTAAAAAATGAATGTAAAAAAGAGGGGTTGGGGGCAGTGTTGATTCAGTATAAAAGCCACTAGTTGCATCAGGAATTAACTTTAATTTCTCAGTCAGAAAATCTTACAAGCATCATTTCAACAAAAATCAGTATTATCATTTTTCTGCTATAGGTCATCGTCGGACAAAAATTTGCACAACCAACTGTTCAGTGAGACCTTAGGATCTTCCCTGGCTGATAGGGTTAGGATATTGTAGCGGTTTTGTCGCTAGTGAGTGGTCAAGACATGGTCCGGATATTTTAATTTACATTAGGAACTCATATGGAATGTTATACAGAAGCCTACGCAGGACTTTTGGCAATAATTCAAACTTCGTTTTTTAAATAAATTATTTGGTTTTAAAATTTGTCCCCCGCTATAAAGCATCATGAAAACGAAAATCTATGTGCACTTAACAAAAAAGCAATGTGATGATTAGCATTGGAAATTAAACATTTCACGCCGTAAAAATGTTTCCATGTAATAGAAAGTTTACGTTAGAGGGTTAAATACCTTGGACAAAAATATAGATTTGTTATCAGAGTTAAAGAGTTAAATACCTTGGACAAAACTATAGATTTGTTATCAGAGTTAGAGAACTCGCCTCTTAAACATATTTGCTGTTTTAAATGACTTTTTATTTTATAAGACTAAACACATTTCCCCATTTGAGAAAATCATTTAAGCTGAAGTGGCTACTTGATTACGTGTTTAATACATTTAGGGCTTCAATGAAGACTATATTTCGTAATGAGTTCAGCTTCCTCCTAACAGATTATTGTGTATCCTTACATTCAGTGCGTCTTCTAATGATACTTTCCCATATGTTTGGTATATAAGTATTGCTTTCTAATTATAATGTTATATCTATACCGTGAATCTCTACACAGATAACTAGCAGGCTTGTGCATATAGCTAAGTGTTAATTTCGGCTTGCTTAGCAAATATATATTAGAATCTGGATTCCATTTTTTTTTAAGGCTTGAATGCATGATAAAATAGTTCTGAGAGATAGACAGTAAGTATTTTACCCCACTTGACCATTGTCTAATAGCTGATAGCAAATAAACCTATAAGGTATATTAGACTTGTTCTAATACCAACATACAGCATGTACTATGAGACTATATATAAAAGTTTGCGATAGCGTAAGTAAACATAGGATAAAACAAGACTGACTGCTGACATCCGATTTTCTCTTAACTAATTCTCACAATAGTCGTTAGGTGGTTTCGAATTAATGCGATAAAAGTGAATGCGGTGTTTGTTTGTTTCCTTTATTAGTCAGGATTTTCGGTGGGGAATTTGTTATTTGTGTTTATTGTTTTTTAAATAGTGAGAATTTTTATTTATTTTATTGTATGTATTTTTTAGCATAATTTTTTTTTATATTTTGTTTGATTGATTCATTTTATATCTTGCTTTTTATTTAGTTGGTTTTTTTACGACACTTTTAAACTTTATTGCCATCTGCCAGGAAAATGGGTGATATGCGCCCTTCCCAAGAACAAGAAGATATATCTGTCCTGTATGAGTGCATAGGAGATTGAATGTTCGAAAAGAACTTTAATAAATCCGAAATAGGACCGAGCATATTACGTCCTAATGACGTCTTAGTCTGAGTCTGTCAGTCATAATGTCGTTAGTAATTGATAGTAACCTGTTTGCCCTCAAGCTATAGAAGGTATTTCCACATATAATAAGTGAAAACAATCAGCTTTCTAAAGGCTGATATACGATGTATACATCT
This sequence comes from Unio pictorum, assembly GCA_030141615.1. Lineage (NCBI taxonomy): Eukaryota > Metazoa > Mollusca > Bivalvia > Unionida > Unionidae > Unio > Unio pictorum. Next base: position 8,511,711 of record JARLTB010000156.1, on the reverse strand, counting down.
CGTTTTTGATTGCATCTGTATAAATGGAAGGATGATGATATCCTAGTACTTTTAGCTAATCTGGATTTAGGAAATGTTTCGATTCGGTAAAGTGGTCTTACTTTTAGCATGTGTCTTTAGCATGTGTCTGGTTTTAAACATTTTATCGAGATTTATAGCTGTGGACTTACTAATGAACACTCTCAGGCAGGGTGACAACCTTTCCTGATATCTATTCATTTGTGGACGCATATCTAAAGAACAGTCCATACATAAATGATATAAATATTAACACCTTTAAATACCTGATAAGCAAATATGATGCTGATTCAACTATCATATTAAATGACGATGACATTTTCAAATTAAGAACAGCAAACTATTTTAATTGAAGTCACTCTGGCAGCTTACGATTTCCTTGAAACAAATTTGGTTTGAGCAAAACCAGTAACAATGTAGTAACTTATACAAAGCATTTGAATAGCTTAACACATTACTTGCTAACTGGTCATTTAGAAGCCTTTTGATGATTCTAAAAATGCAATAATTAAAGCTAATGTTATTAATACCTGTTTTTTGTTTCGTGAATTTTCATGGTGCTTCAATGTAAATCATCAAAAATATTTAGCTTTAATTAATTTCCATTGGAGTGGAAACGGTGACAATATAACAAGAAGCATTCTTGTAAACAAATAATCTAGAATGGGGACTAGAGACGATGCGCAGTCATTTTATCATGCACTTAAAATTCACATGCATAGACGAAATGAATTGATTCACTCAATCATTATCCATGCTAATGTTTTGTCTCTGACATTAGTGAAGAGTTTAAAATGGCTAAGGAAGAAACTGTGTTTCACAGACGTTTAAATAGTCATCACCTGAACAATCTTGTATCAGTTTCGCTCTGGAATAATAATTATATCAAGAAAAATGATAATACGACATTTCTAAAGAACTGGTGTAAAAGTCTTTATTTTTCATTCTTAGTATTAGTAAGTAAAATAACAGGTTCCTTGCAATAAGGTTCTTTATACATAGTTTAATATCAATATTACTTTTGTAGAATTCTATCGATTTTTGGCGTAATAAAAGGAAGTTGGCAACACGCTTTACGAAATAATAGAAACTCAAATCTTGCCTTCAGGAAAAAGGAAGGTACAAAATTGCAAAACTAATTTATCCATTTTATCTGAGGAAACTAATACGATTTCTAGTTCATACGCAAACTAAATCATAACTATTCATACGAATGCTGCGATTCAATATCTTTACTTCGCCTGTGCTGTTGGGGATTCATGATTTCAGAGTTTTCTCCACACATTTCTCAACACTGATGGTTGCTTATTTAAAATTAAAATCTCTGAACAATTATAATGAACTTTTTTTCAATGACGTCTAACTTAATCTACCTTATTTATTTGTTTTGGATTTCCTTTTTTGTGACAATAATATTGATACATTTTATGTCAGTACTTAGACACAGTTGTCGTATTAAGCTAGATTTAAACTTAAATGCCATATTATTTGGAATTACGAATTCACCAGAGCTGGAGATCATTAATGTATGCTTTATATCCAAATCGTTAGTAAGAGTACGGTGGAAAAATATTAAAGTAGCACTTGCAGTATTAAAAAAAAATTATGAAACAAATATATATGTGTATACAGGTATATATGAGTATTATGTGTATATGTGTTTATATCAGTATACACTATACTTATTGAATTTTTTGTTTCTATATGTGCCTTATATTTTTATATGTGTATTCACTGATGATAAAAAATAGAGAGATTCAAAGAAATAATTTTGTTGTCCAAAACAAACTATTATTCAACTTTATGGATGGTTTGCACATGATCCCAAGAGGAATCACCCGGTTTCGGCTCAAAACTTCAACGTTCAATACAACTGTGACTGAACAGCGAACGCAAATGGTTTTCGCACAATAACTCGAGCTCGATTTCCGCACAATAACTCGAGATTGATTTCCGCACAATAACTCGAATTCGACTCATGCTCAATAACTCTTGTTCTGCATTATTCACAGCAACATCACGTTGTGGATAACTTATACTTGTGATAAGAAAAAAATCTCAAATTTTGGGTCTGAAGATGACTGGCATACAATTTTATTATTGTCGTAGATTAATATGGTCCGCAATACAGTGGGTGGAATGTATTTATGTTTCTTGTTCATTTCAATATACGGCTAGTATGTGCACCAAGACCTGCTCTATGAACTGGTTATTATTATAAGTACAAATTTATCAATGCTTTTGGCACGTAAACCTTGATTTCAGATCTTTAATACAGTAAGAATATAATGGATATTTGAGTGATATCCAGCTAACTCAGTATTAGCAAACATGAACTGTAAATTGTGCGAACTGAAGAAAAAGATTCAAAAGTGTGCAAAAAGCAATTGAAAAACACTTTAAGAACATAAAGCTTTTCAAAATAAGAACAAATACACAATACGTCCCAAGTAAACACAGTTTTGCCAATTCGAGAGATATCAAAATGCATTGAAGAACTTTAAAAGGAAAGGAAAGCAAATAAACTTAAATGTATTTAGTCTTGGCCTCAGTGTTACTTTATGGTGCATAAGTTACGTTTTGCCTTTTGAATCGCGGGATTATTCCAACCAGTAACGGAAGAATTTAAAAATTAATTATGACAGATTTGAGACGAAAGTTGATTTTTCAAAATGAAATTTCTATTTTTAAGGTTATCTACGTCTAATTCAAACCCACTAAAGAAATACACTATATACACTTTTATGAGCGTGTTTGACACCAGTCTTCTAATGTAGGTCGGCTGGATTAATCGGGTTCCCGAGTGGCCGAGTGGTCTAAAGCACTCTTAGTTACGGATCACTGCCATTTCACATCCCTCTGCATGGGTTCGAGTCTCAGATTCGGCCAATGTGGGTATGTGAGAAAGCTTGCCAGTAGCTTCTCGTAAGTCGGTGGCTATTTCCGGGGGTTTCCCCGGTTCTTCCTCTACCATTAATACTGGGCCGCCATGTATAGCCTAACGTGTGCTTAAAAATGGCGTGAACCATACAGCAACAACTGGATTACTGGTATATTGTTTGGGCAGAAGCACTTCTCGTTAAACCAGTTATAGTTTCCCCCTGTTTCATGTTGCCATTTTTCTAGTTTAAGACCCGTTTCGACCGTACAGCCACATCGAACGATGTCTGAAATTTTAAACCAATGTCGAATACAAGTGAAATAGATCATTTCAAGAGATTTTGTTTCCTAATGAATTTGTATTGCATGTTTTAAATACACTGAATAATATTGAGTCAAATACTGACGAGTTATGCCTAATTGTCTGAACTATTAAAGGTAACTCCAAGGAGTTTATGATTGTTTACTAATGGTACTAGCCCGATAGATCAATCCCCTAAATCTATGTTAATAATGATATGTGGATCTGGTGTCACCTGATCATTAAAATGTTCTGCTGCATGCAAATATTTCCCGATCAAAACCTGCGTACACTTTGGACCCATGCCGGTAATTGGTAACAGCCATATCTCGCGAGAACATTAAACTGGTCATATAACAGACGGTTGTGTTATTCATCGTGAAGTTACAAAAAACTAAACATAGATTTTGATCCGGAAATATAATGTACATGTCAACAAACGAACCCTTCAGCCGACATTAGCTCCAAAGCCAGGAGAAAAACCAGTAGGGGTACATAATGTGCACCGATGTGAGCAGCCTTAATTGGGTGCAGACAATTGCAGCTTTTACTGAAAATGAGATATCAGCCCCTAACCCGAGAATTAATATCATCACAGGTTAGGGCTGATTTATCGGCCTACAATGGTACGTGGTCATTTCCAAATTTAAACTTAGGAAAGGCGGGTTTATTTTTATATAAACTTAGCAGTGTTTTGTTTTGGGATGATTGAAATCGACCAGTCACTGGTTTGAACAATAATAGAATCGATTGTGTGCACATCCTGCATTTTGTATATATTTTATTACAAATGTGTTTTAGACCCAGTTGAAAATTAGGTATCGTCAGCAAATATAAATCCACGAGCTGTAAAACCGTTGAAAAGATAGAAAGAAATTAGAAAATGTTCGATACCTGGTATGGGCTCAGTCATAAGTAATATGTGCTGCCGGGAATGAAATAAATAAAAGGGAATTATTGAGATTGAGTTTTATATTTTAATGACGTTATCGTATTTAACCTTCCCAAGTTCATAGCAAATTTAACATGATAAAACTAATAAACAAAGACAGTATTCTATTTTTATTTTACAATCTTAACATAATATATGGGCAAAGATTGTTTTGATGTATGTGACCCAAGAAATCTCGAACATGCCATTTGGCAAGAGAGCTATTGAAAAGGCATTTAACCATTAGCATTGAGCACATTAGGACCACATGGAATGCAGAGTAGCAAATATCACCGTCCTGTTCGGACATTTGTCTCTTTCTAGTATATAGACCAGTGTCCGAATAGTGATAGGATAACATGGAAAAACTTATCTGAGGACTGCATGATAGGATAACATGGAAAAACTTGTCTGATGACTGCATGATAGGATAACATGGAAAAACTTGTCTGAGGACTGCATGATAGGATAACATGGAAAAACTTGTCTGAGGACTGCATGATAGGATAACATGGAAAAACTTGTCTGAGGACTGCATGATAGGATAACATGGAAAAACTTGTCTTAGGACTGAGTGATGGTACCGAAAGTACTGCATACTCTTGAATTAATTTCTTTTCTTTCTTTCAAAAAAACCTTTCCAAAACTAGCTTTAACTCAGTATTTAGGATGAGATTGCATGTATAATATTACGCATTGGATCAAATAAACGGGGTAGATAATACTCTTTTTGTCAAAGCATGCTCTTTTGTCGTAGATAGTGCAAACCTACCTACTTTCAAATTGAAATATATTAAAGAGATATTTTGATTCCAAGACACTGTAGTTCTATTTTGGGAGCAAAACATGCAAAATGGTATTTTTCGATATGAATACACATTGTAAATTTTGTGTCTTAACTTTAGCACACAAAACATATGCTTTCTATAAGGAGGTCAGAATAACCGTTGATAACTTGTTTCATCCATGAAGGTTTTGAGTTAGATGTTAACCAGTATTTATTCGCGTGAATTCCTTTTACAATGGGGATTCTTTTGCACAAGGTCAATCAAGTTTAGTTGCGAAGGCTTCAGATGCTTTAATGGATAAGTAGTTACATAACGTTTTACATGTTCTCCTAGAAGTAAAATGTGTAATGGTTGACTCAATAATTTCACCAGTTCAGTAATGAATCAGAAGTAAAGGGATTTATTCGAGGAAATTCTGTTCAATATCTTGCGTCCAAATTCTAGTACAAATCTTCTTGGGGTTGATCAAACGTATAAAGAAGAAGAGAACACTTTTACAGATCCATAGATATTGCCTCAATCTGAAATACCGGACTAATCTTATCTCTCTGATAATAACAGAAACGATAAATTAGTCATATATAACCTAATGCTTTATGACATAGACAGTAGTACTAGAAATGAAACCTGTACATCGCTGGTTAGGGATTTATTAATCGATGTAATTCAAATAGAAGAGTGTACATGCTGGGAACATTACGATTTTGTTTTCTTTATTAAACAGACAATCTAATCCAAGAATGGTCAAACTTTAGATTATATAGACATTTGTCAACTCATAGTGTACAAATCAGCTTTTGGATATAAGACATATTGATAAAAATCATGAATTCTCTTTAGTTTGAAAAGAGATTTCTGCCTATACTTTTCATAGTAAATCATTAAGATGGAAGAGACCATAATATACACGAATAGATCAAAGCAAAGAATCTGTATTATTTTAACATATTGGGAGATCGACACCATATTAAATGCTGTTGCTGTTAACAAAGAAAAATATCTTCTTAATGTTGGAAAGGTTCAAGCAACAAAATTATTTTAAATACTACATTCCACCAAATCTACTGCCGTTAGTATTTTGGGGAAATACTTAGATATAGCACTAATTGGCTGTAATAATATAATGAATGCATATGTATCCATGTACAAACATGTACGTGAATGCGTCTATTTTATTTGTACATATATTCACTTACTGACTGAATATTGTTACATGTTATAGATTTGATTTTTAAATATGTATCAGTCATAAATGTAATAGTCGGTTCATTCCTTACATTGGCAAACACGGAACGATACCAGATAACGTCATTTTACTCTTTTTTTTTTATTTCCTCCACATGTGAATGACTGAGACCTTGGTGATACGACAATGTTTAACTTTACAACATTAATAATTACACTCGCAGTCGTATTCCCCACAATAGCTTAAGTTGCATTGGTGAATACCGGTGTAAGTATGTGTGTGTGTTTACACTGTAGCGACATAACAAACTGTGTTGCTTTGTAAAGGTGCTTGCAAACTGATTTAACAAACTTGAGTGGTTTTCTCCTGTATTCCGAATGGTCAATTACATCGTTCACTGCTATGATGGGGGCGGCGAGTAATCCAAACGTCACTACAGCCAAGCAAGACATGGTTTCACGAACCCTAATATGCGATACACATTGGATTACAGAGGTCGAGTTTCTGCTTTATTTTCATTTCTTTCTTTCTCGTATGTAGCCTAATAAATTCGTTAAAAAATAATTTTAATAAGTAAATTGGAAAGAGCCAAATTGTTTCTAACGTATCATTCAAATATATTGTAGTTGTTGTAGGGTTTAAAGCCATTTTTCAGCACAAGATAGACTATACATGGCGGTCAGTATTATTGGAGGAGGAAGAACACGGGAAAACCCCCGAAAAGAACCATCGACCCATGAGAAGCTACTGGCAATCTTTCTCACATAACCACATTGGCCAAATCTTAGATTCGAACACACGCAAAGGTGAGATTATTGATCCGTAACGGCGAGCTTTAGACCATATATATATATATATATATATATATATATATATATATATATATATATATATATATATATATATATATATATATGAAATACGTTAATAATGGATCATTTTATCTAGTATTCCATGGTGCTCAAAATAATTGAAGAAGAGACCACATAGAAAATATTAGATAGATAGATAGAAAGAAAGATAGATAGATAGATAGATAGATAGATAGATAGATAGATAGATAGATAGATAGATGGACGGGCGGATGGATGGATGGATGGATGGATGGATGGATGGATTCATGAGTGGATTCATGGATGGTTCTTAACGTTTACTGTTGCTACCTGTATGTAACCTGTCACTGCCGGTCCAGTAGTTGCAAAATAAGAATTCGATAAATGACTAAAATTGTTCTAAATGACAAAACAATGACATTTTGAAAAAGATGCTAGAAGTATTTTTTTACTATTTGCCTTTCTTCTTGATGAATTATCTGATTTAGATGCATTAGTATATTTTGTATGAGACTAGTTATCGAGAAACGTTCAGTGGCAGGCATCTGCCGAAGTAAAATGTTGACACTGATTTTTTTCTAATATATTCCTGTTGGCCAAATTTCTTCACATATTTTAAGCATATTAAATTGCTATATTGATGAAGCATTTTGGATGCTGAATACCATTTATAGCTACAGTGGGAGAACCTATACTACAACCATTTACACTGCTTTCTCTACCACATGTATAGAAGCTTTTAACTCAGCGGGATGGGATGGGGGTATGTTGTGACTCATCATTTTTCTATTTGCTATAATAATAGTACATTCTCATTTCAAGCCTCACTTCCGGAAACATACGATGCTTATTTGATCTAAAAATAGCTTTCAGATCTCTCTAGGTGCTGTTTGTTTTATCATACCAGGAAGTAAACCTAGTTCACCCAAATATGTGATCATTTATGTATCTATTGATAAAGCAAAGAGACAACTTCATTATGTAAAAGCAAAAAATCGACCGAAGCTTAAGCTCCAATATTTTGGTAGTTTTTTTTTTCTTTCACATATACATAAATAAAATTTGGAAAACATGATTTGATAACGAAGTTTACATATCCACAATAAAACTTGATCTCGTATACATGAAAATCATTGAAAACATGCGTACAATCATTTAATAATGGCACATTGAATGTTGCATGCGTAATTATTTATATAAGAGAAATTCATATTTACATGTCATACATAATTATACTTAACAGATAAGAAATTAATTTTGACATGTGTCAAACTATTTTTTGCTATGCAATAAAGAATTTTAAAAAAATAATCTAACCCTTTCTTTGCATAAATAAAATGATTTGCAGATTTAAAACAGTTTTATTTAATTATCATTATTTTGTTATGTGTAAATTGATTTTTTACAGAACAGACTTTACTTTAATTAAAATATGTGACAACGTTTTCTTATGTAACATACAAATTTAGAATATTTGCGAATTATTTTACATATATAATGAAAAATGTCAAATATGTGAAAAAATATTTTTCACATTTGTGAATAAGAACGTCGTCTATGTAAACAAAATTCACATATATGTGAAGAAATTAACGTATGCATAAAAAGACTATTACACATTGGTAAACGATAAAAGCTCAAAAACGGTGGCCATGTTGTCGTGTTATAAATATGACTCTGCTCGCAATTAAAAGGCACCATCAACTTGAATGTCCATGATGTCATCTTTGAGTACTGTGTTAACAACATTGTATATCTACTCAGGTAATATGTGGTTGGAACGTACGTATTGGTTTAATTAAATAATAAACTGCCGAACACTCTGGTAAGACTAATACACGAACATTTCAGAAGAGAGAGAGAGAGAGAGAGAGAGAGAGAGAGAGAGAGAGAGAGCAAAATATAAGAAACAAAGAAAACGTTTACAACAAAGTTAAAAAATATATTTTGCTTCTGTTTATTAAAGATAGTATCTTGAAGGCTAGCGCATAAATAGGGTATAACTATTCACAACTTTGAACTTATAAAATAATACCAATCAGTGATTCAAAAACGTAAATAAATACGTCAATGGTAATAAACAATATCAGTAAAACAAAATCATGAAACGATTCATAATTTGGAATAAGACCTTTATTTCTGGAACAAAAGCTGCTAAATGTCCGATATATCACGATCAGAAACAAGGATTAAAAAGTAGAAAACAAAACAACCTAGACTTCCACAATTTATAAGAATGATTTACGTAACCCACAAATACGGGACGCGTATGTGTAAATAATTTAGTGCCACATTATTTCTCGTATTGAACAATAAATCCAATATACGTACTGGCGCGAAATCTATTGCAAACATAAATTATGAAAATATTAATTAGAGTCAAAATTAATTAAAAACGTTAACAATCATCAAATCTCTTAAAATATACATATATTCAAATTCTTTTTTGTGTCCACTTTTGGGGAAGAGGCAAATGTAAAAATAACGAAGCGATAACAACGTTATGTCACACAAAAATGAGGTAAAAACTTGTCAATATGGCAATGCACAAATTCCGAGATATTTTGGATACTTCCTTGGCATAAGGTTCATGATTTTCAAATTTAGGCGGTGTCGAAATCATGTATAGTCTACGCTATCATCTGTTTTATCTTTTAGTATTCTCTTTCCTGCACAAGTAAATCCAAGTGTTATTTCTTGCATTGACTCGACATATTGGTAGAAACCTTCAACGCAGTTTCCTCTCCTAAGAACAGGAATAGACTGGGTAATCGGATTGCATTCTAGCTCATCGTTCGAACCGATGCAATTTGTGCATCGTGGCTTTGCCTCAAGAATCGTGGAAGGAAAACGTAAAGGGTCGTGATCAACCGCATAGGTCCATGGACAATTTGACCTTGCATAAACTGGAATGTGACTACCCGCTAAAACTTTTGTTGGACATGTATCACCATGCTTTTTGCTGTCACATTGCTCTGTAAGGTCTTTCTCTGGAACTTCTTTACTGTCCATGATACTGACTGAAGGGACGAGAAAGTATAATTCTCTATCATTTACTTGACTGAGTCTCTGATAAGCCGCACTGAGGTTTGCCGGTGGTTGACACTCATCCCGTACTGGTGCACAGTATAGATATTTTGCCGCCAATAAAACATATAGAAATACAGCCTGGGGTATTTTGATTTGGCAGAACATCTGTAATACAATGAGGTATACGCACTCAAAATATTATGTTTAAATAATTTAAAAAAATAGAAGAATAACATTATCGCTTTTGAAACAAGTATGTGTATATTTGTATGATTATTTGTATTATTGATCTTTTTGTCAATATTATTAGTATTATTATTATTATTATTATTATTATTAATTTTATTAAAATGTACTTTATTCAAAGGATGTTATGTTTGTTAAAGTAATATTTATTTTACTATTTTTAACGTGAAAGATAAACTTACTTTTCTTTTATAAGCTTGTTGGAAACAGAACTGGGTTCTATCTGCGTTTAGTCTTCGTGTCTGGTATACATAAAACACAGGTTTGACATCTCAAGCTTGCTGTGTGAATTATATAGCAGACCAACCCGGTTGATCGGCGAACAATATTTCAGTAAACGGAAAGTGGGAATTGTTGGTTGCACGGAGACGAGTCAAGTTATAAAAATAGCCGAGCATTACTACTGGCTTAGATTTAGAGGCGGTGAAACTATAGCTAATCATAAAATTCAACGACAATTCCAGTGAAAAACAAACAAGTTGTTTAAAGTGATGTAAGGTTTTGTCTCAGATCCGTCTAGATTCTCTCTCTCTCTCTCTCTCTCTCTCTCTTAACTAAATCATGCATGTTAAAATTTATTTTGGGTAGGTTCTTATCAATAGTAGGAAGTGTGTCATACATATGTAGTTTTTATTAAGTTTCATTAACACAGTCTGTATTGTATAAGCGGAAAATAATACGACATCACATGGTACCCAAAGGAAATCAGGTGGGTGCAGATTCATGAGGACATTTTAAATTCATGATTGCAAAGGTGTAATACACAATTAATTTATCTCTTTAGTCTCTCACATTTACTTATCCAAAAGGTATGGCACATAAGCAGTAAGAATAATTATATTTTAAACAGTATCTTTTTGCGAGTATTTAATAATTATATTTCTGTTAAAACTATTCTGGATTTCCACATTCGGACTGTATTTAAAACTTCTTTTTCAACATCATTTAATGGTACGGTGAAAAGAAATTGGCAGTACCAAACTGTGAAGAATTTTTTCATTCAAAGAATACGTGTGAACGAAATCATTGAAGTGACCAGATTGACATTACTCTAACGTTGAGAATAAGCCGGAGCGAGAATAAAATTATCTCAGAATTAACGACTAACGAGAAAAGTGAATAATTTACAGCCACGAAAACCAAGATCTCTGTGAAATTTTGACAGTGTGATGATCTTAGGAATCTTTATGACTAATGAATAACGAAAACTTTTTTCCAGTTTCTAACTCTTAAACATTAAATCTTTGAGGATGCATACAGTTAAATACTCAAACTTAACTGTGATGACCAGGATTAAGCATCTACTAACTTCGTAGAAAATAAGTGATTCATTATTGGCTGCAATGAAATACAGAGACTTATGACGCATTGAGAAACAGAGTTGCATTAGAGTAAATATCCATCGATTCCGCTTTAATTCTGTCTTAATAGTTCCAGTGAAGTAGTTAATCAGTATGCATAGCTCTAAAACTTCAACATGTCTGCTTCATTGATTTTTTTAAATTCATGGATGTGAAATTTCCACGTATGATGACAAAACCATAACCCCATCTTACCCCAAAGAAAGAATGCAAACTAATAAACGAACATTAGCTACTTAGGTTTGATTGTCAGATCTTGTATGGTAGAGGAAAGCCTCTAGCCCATGTAATTCTGAATTGAATTTATATTTCACATAAAGAAACATCAACAAGTAATATATGTGACCGGTTCGCTTTATTGTTTTTTCAGACTGAATTCAAACTGAATTCAAAGTTATTGTTTTCGTCATTAATTATATTTTGTTTCTAAGAAATCAAAAAATTTTACTTACTGATTATTTGGCTGCTGACAAGTTGCTTTCCGAGCGGATGTTATATACCTGCTTATTACCTTCGTTGAGATTAAAAGTAGGGCACTTGCAAGCATACTGATACTTATCTAATATATGACAACAAAAATACATCAGCCATATTGTTACACTTGTAACAATTCTAATTATATCACGAAATTAGTCTTCGTACAGCGATATAAAACAGCAAGAAAATTTACATTCAGACTGCCATTCTTATGCAAGTTCTTAGAACCCGTAAGGTCATGGTCGGCCGGACTCCATTTTCCTGTTAACAAACTGATTACAAAAATAATTCAACACGTTGTCAACTAATTATTGAGATTCTACTACACTTCTATAGCATGTGTGTGCTAGGATGAACACGCTTTATGGAGGATACTAAATTTAGTATTTTGACATCGAACCATTGGCTATAATATTAGTGCAGAATTTTTCTTTCTTTAGATTTTTGAAAATTGTGGCTGTATGTAATCACTTACAAATTCTATTTTACGTATGCCAAAAATTATCTTTATTCTACCTTATGTTTTATTGTTGATTCAGCTTGCATGTTAGACTGTACCGGTATCTCGAATTAATGTCTCCAATAACCCGATTGTGATTGTTCTGAAAGTTTGCGCTTACTTAATGCAAGAATAGTGTTGTGTTCTGGATATCTAATGCACTCAATAGTTTTACTATGTAAAAATTTGATATTAATTCTACTAAACATGAATAGTGGTATGAGCCCTTTGTGTATCCTTATTCAATAATCTAGTGGTAGTAGCTACAGGAGAAGGAAGAGGAATGGTAGGATGTCGGCAAGAGTAATGTGGAAGAGGAACAGAACGATGACTAAGGGATGGATGCTAAGTATCATTACTATTCTTGGTGCTACTGTTATTAGTAGTGGTGGTAATGGTTACGCAGTTGTGTTGCAAAACATTATTGTTATAAATGCTTTTTATGCCAAACTTCGTTAAGTTTTCCACATGTAATCGAATCGATCAGTTATTTCTATAGTAAAACCAATTACAAAACAAACTTTAGAAGTTAATGCATAGATAAATATAGAAATAGTTTTCGTTAAACACTCCTTCCAGTTCGTTTGAAAGACAGAGAGATGAGACAAATAATCATTTAATATTAGATTTATCATCTGGTTCAACAATTTCGTTTACGATTCTTTGCAAGTAAATATTTAAATTATTAAATTCTTATCATGAATTATATTTTAAAATAAACACACTTGTGATAACCTTGCCATGATATGGCACAATTCAGAACTTTACTCAACTAAACCTTATAGCAGTGCTGGGATGAAACTTTGAAGTATATTCAGCGACATTTGCGCGTTATCTATATATATATATATATATATATATATATATATATATATATATATGAGGTAATGACGTCATTTGTAGCAAACTGAAGAGATTGAAATGGGTATAATACGGAATTAAAAGATGACTTTGCACGGTAGACACGTGTTAGAGTATTGACGCTTAAACTTTCAGAGAAAGAGTACCATTTTCATATTATTATAAGCAGCATTTTTCACATTTGGTTTGACCTTGAGAAAAGAAAACAGTATTTTCCATTATTCTGTGAGTCAATATTTGGGCATAGATTTAGGCAGGACAATTTTCTTATCGGCAATGTTGAAGCAAATCACTGTGTATATATTTTAGATCTTTAATCTTTAATCCAAAAAGAAACATGTCAGCGAAGCCAGAATATACCAAATAATTATCAGCTATATCATGTCCAGTCAAACTAATAGTACGAAGTTTTCATTACATTTTGCATTGAGTACTCACTATTTTAAGTGAATTCTTGAGTAAACATTCTTAGCAGGACATAAATAACCTTCTTTCATAGGCAGCTAATACGGGGATGCAGTACTTTTTTACAGTTCAAATAATCTTGAAAAGACTTGGTGATACGTAGGTCTGTTAGACCAAATGTTATCTGTGGTCTTGTCTTTTATTATGATAATAAGGATAAAACATTTACATGCTCATATAATCATATAGGTTTATATTTATCAATACTCTTTAGCAGTAATATAGCAAATTATGCAAGAATAAAGTAATGATTAATCTAGATTTAAATTATTCCCAAAGTTAAAAAGCTAGAATATAATTGATATATTAATAATTGTTAGGTTCACAAATTCAAGCCATCCCACGCGTTCCTCCTTTCATTATTCTCTCATAAGGTAATTTCCCTTGGAGTTTATAACATTTATAATATCTGTAATTCCTTCCACTTGCCTTCTAAGAAAAGGCACTGGAGCAGAGAATGAATTTTAGTATTAAAATATGCATATGATTGTGTAAAATACATAAAGAAATATTTCATGATCTACATCTCAAGATAGGTATCAGTATATACTTGATATGTTGAAAGATCTATCTTTTAAAAAAGTCGACGTTAATAGTATTTCATTCATCAAATAGCATCACTGTGGCGTTTGTTCCAAGTGATTCCTTTTCTCATTTTGCTCCACTTCCCGCATAATGTAGAGATGATCTTGAAATACCGGACAACAACACTTACAATGTCACACGTAAGTGCAGTAGTGCACATGGCTCGAGATTTGCATGGTAATTCTCATAGATACATGGACTGACAAAGTGAAAACAATCATCCGTTAACCCGCCTCTCCATTCATTCCTTTATACCGTAGGCAAAAGTGGGTATAATATTTTTTAATATAATTATTTATATAAACATTTGATGTCTTATAATGGTATGTATGTATGTATGTATGTATGTATGTATGTATGTATGTATGTATGTATGTATGTATGTATGTATGTATGCAGGTAGGTAGGTATGTGTGTGTGTCTCTCTCTCTCTAGTCGTATGACTTAATATTTGCCAACATTCTTAAAAGGTCCAGATAAATTGTGGTATTACACAAGGCAAATTCCTTTGTAATCGTCTTTTCGGTGATTTCTCCAGTATGTTGCATTGAGAGAGAGAGAGAGAGAGAGAGAGAGAGAGAGAGAGAGAGAGAGAGAGAGAGAGAGAGAGATGTAAGGGAGTTAGCAGCCTTTAGACATTTTTAAATTTAATTTGAAAAAAATGGTATGTTAGAACCTTATAATAGCTTTAAGAAACAACAACAGCAACAACAATAAAGCATTAAATACAAATATATTATAGGCTATAGTACCTTTGGTTATATATAAACTGTGGATAGATCCCAAGGGAAGTGTACAGATACCGTTACGGCGAACCATATTCGTGCAGGTCACATGGTGCATGTTCAGTTGCAAAGTTTTCGTTAAGCCCAAATTATTTTCTCTTTGGAAAGATTTCTGAGCATTTTGTCCCTTATGCATGACAAGGAAGTGGAACGGGAAAATGAAAGGATTGCGATTTAGTATCATGGTTTTGTAAGGACCGTTCTTTCTCCATGACATGATTGTAAGGTTTTCGTTCATTTTTATAGCACAATTTGAATGTCTTGAGGATTAGCTTTGAGAACCAAATATATGGAGTAATAACTAAGTATACATCTGTATTGTTTGGTTCTTTTTGGAGTATATAATGGTCTATATATTATTGTATGTGTACCATGTTAAATATATTTAGAAAATGTTGATTTTATTAACTTTTTATTTTCATACGTTGCTAGTGATTAATAAGTGGAAATTCATCATTGATCTATCACAATGAATCCGACGGCACACAGTTCAAATAATGTTTATATATGCGCACTTTTAGCTATTGGCGGATCATAATGTGATAAACCAATAATATTGGTATATCAAAATGATGTATTCCAACACTTTAAAATTCATGTTAATTTAATATATATATATATATATATATATATATATATATATATATATATATATATATATATATATATATATATATATATATATATATATATATATATATATATATATATATATCCTTTGGATACGTTTACTGAATCAAATTTTGCTGTTCGACCAAGCAGAGAGTGTTACATTTTCATTTGTTAGAATAGAGTCATGTAATATACTCTTCCACTCTATCCCTTGCCTTCATTAAATTTGTCATGCCTCGAAAAGAGGATGACTAAAATGGAAATACAACACCCTTAAATAATAACTGTGGGTAAGATGAGAAAATTGTTTTTTGTATGATAGACATTATACATACATACATTCTTTTACTGCACGTCAAAACCAAATGTGAATTGAAGTTTAACAACTACATTACATTTATTGATCTTATGTTCATTTGTGCAATTTAATTCCACGGATTTGAAGGCGAGGTACGAAATGATATAAAGCACGGAGGCCTCTTAGTAGGCCGATAGAAAGACAAACAGGAAAAAACATCAAATCTGAAATAAACGAGAAAATATGGACGAATAATGAACAATACATTTTTGGGGTAAAAGTCTCAGAAATAAGTTTCATTGTTACCCTAATGAAAGTGTCAAAGTTTGCCCCAAAACACTTCGCCATGAAAATCAGTTATAATTGAGAAAGATACGCCGCCAATATTTCCTGCTTGATATAATTTGTTTTTGGAAATTCGCTCAAAAATACATCCATTAACATTGTAAGTGTTGTTGTCCTGTATTTCAAGATCATCTCTACATTATGCGGGAAGTGGAGCAAAATGAGAAAAGGAATCACTTGGAACAAACGCCACAGTGATGCTATTTCATGAATGAAATACTATTAACGTCGACTTTTTTAAAAGATAGATCTTTCAACATATCAAGTATATACTGATACCTATCTTGAGATGTAGATCATGAAATATTTCTTTATGTATTTTACACAATCATATGCATATTTTAATACTAAAATTCATTCTCTGCTCCAGTGCCTTTTCTTAGAAGGCAAGTGGAAGGAATTACAGATATTATAAATGTTATAAACTCCAAGGGAAATTACCTTATGAGAGAATAATGAAAGGAGGAACGCGTGGGATGGCTTGAATTTGTGAACCTAACAATTATTAATATATCAATTATATTCTAGCTTTTTAACTTTGGGAATAATTTAAATCTAGATTAATCGTTACTTTATTCTTGCATAATTTGCTATATTACTGCTAAAGAGTATTGATAAATATAAACCTATATGATTATATGAGCATGTAAATGTTTTATCCTTATTATCATAATAAAAGACAAGACCACAGATAACATTTGGTCTAACAGACCTACGTATCACCAAGTCTTTTCAAGATTATTTGAACTGTAAAAAAGTACTGCATCCCCGTATTAGCAGCCTATGAAAGAAGGTTATTTTTGACTGCCACTGAAGTGTTTTGATTTTGTCATTGTTGCTAACCCGCAGAACCATCATGTCCTGCTAAGAATGGTTACTCAAGAATTCACTTAAAATAGTGAGTACTCATTGCTAAATGTAATGAAAACTTCGTACTATTAGTTTGACTGGACATGATATGGCTAATAATTATTTGGTATATTCTGGCTTCGATGACGTTTCTTTTTTGGAGTAAAGATTAAAGACCTAAAATATATGCACAGTGATTTGCCGATAAGAAAATTGTCCTGCTTAAATCTTTTCCCAAACACTCACAGAATAATGGAAAATACTGTTTTCTTTTCTCAAGGTCAAACTAAATCTGAAAAATGCTGCTTATGATAATATCAAAATGGTACTTTTTCTCTGAAAGCTTAAGTGTCAATACTCTAACACATGTCTACCGTGCCAAGTCAGTCATCTTTTATTCCGTATTATACCCATTTCAATCTCTTTAGTTTGCCACAAATGCCGTCATTACCTCATATATAGATAACGCGCAAATGTCGCTGAATATACTTCAAAGTTTCATCCCAACACTGCTATAAGGTTTAGTTGAGTAAAGTTCTGAATTGTGCCATATCATGGCAAGGTTATCACAAGTGTGTTTATTTTAAAATATAATTCATGATAAGAATTTAATAATTTAAATATTTACTTGCAAAGAATCGTAAACGAAATTGTTGAACCAGATGATAAATCTAATATTAAATGATTATTTGTCTCATCTCTCTGTCTTTCAAACGAACTGGAAGGAGTGTTTAACGAAAACTATTTCTATATTTATCTATGCATTAACTTCTAAAGTTTGTTTTGTAATTGGTTTTACTATAGAAATAACTGATCGATTCGATTACATGTGGAAAACTTAACGAAGTTTGGCATAAAAAAGCTATTTATAACAATAATGTTTTGCAACACAACTGCGTAACCATTACCACCACTACTAATAACAGTAGCACCAAGAATAGTAATGATACTTAGCATCCATCCCTTAGTCATCGTTCTGTTCCTCTTCCACATTACTCTTGCCGACATCCTACCATTCCTCTTCCTTCTCCTGTAGCTACTATCACTAGATTATTGAATAAGGATACACAAAGGGCTCATACCACTATTCATGTTTAGTAGAATTAATATCAAATTTTTACATAGTAAAACTATTGAGTGCATTAGATATCCAGAACACAACACTATTCTTGCATTAAGTAAGCGCAAACTTTCAGAACAATCACAATCGGGTTATTGGAGACATTAATTCGAGATACCGGTACAGTCTAACATGCAAGCTGAATCAACAATAAAACATAAGGTAGAATAAAGATAATTTTTGGCATACGTAAAATAGAATTTGTAAGTGATTACATACAGCCACAATTTTCAAAAATCTAAAGAAATAAAAATTCTGCACTAATATTATAGCCAATGGTTCGATGTCAAAATAATAAATTTAGTATCCTCCATACTTCATCCTAGCACACACATACTATAAAAGTGTAGTAGAATCTCAATTAATAATTAGTTGACAACGTGTTGAATTATTTTTGTAATCAGTTTGTTATCCGGTAAACGGAACTCCGGGCGACCATGACTTTACGGGTGCTAAGATCTTGCATAAGAATGGCAGTCTGAATGTAAATTTTCTTGCTGTTTTATATCGCTGTACGAAGACTAATTTCGTGATATAATTAGAATTGTTACAAGTGTAACAATATGGCTGATGTATTTTTATTGTCATATATTAGATAAGTATCAGTATGCTTGCAAGTGCCCTACTTTTAATCTCAACGAAGGTAATAAGCAGGTATATAACATCCGCTCGGAAAGCAACTTGTCAGCAGCCAAATAATCAGTAAGTAAAATTTTTTGATTTCTTAGAAACAAAATATAATTAATGACGAAAACAATAACTTTGAATTCAGTTTGAATTCAGTCTGAAAAAACAATAAAGCGAACCGGTCACATATATTACTTGTTGGTGTTTTTTTATGTGAAATATAAATTCAATTCAGAATTACATGGGCTAGAGGCTTTCCTCTACCCTACAAGTTCTGACAATCAAACCTAAGTAGCTAATGTTGGTTTATTAGTTTGCATTCTTTCTTTGGGGTAAGATGGGGTTATGGTTTTGTCATCATTCGTGGAAATTTCACATTCATGAATTTAAAAAAATCAATGAAGCAGACATGTTGAAGATTTAGAGCTATGCATACTGATTAACTACTTCACTGGAACTATTAAGACAGAATTAAAGCGGAATCGATGGATATTTACTCTAATGCAACTCTGTTTCTCAATGCGTCATAAGTCTCTGTATTTCATTGCAGCCAATAATGAATCACTTATTTTCTACGAAGTTAGTAGATGCTTAATCCTGGTCATCACAGTTAAGTTTGAGTATTTAACTTTATGCATCCTCAAAGATTTTATGTTTAAGAGTTAGAAACTGGAAAAAAGTTTTCGTTATTCATTAGTCATAAAGATTCCTAAGATCATCACACTGTCAAAATTTCACAGAGATCTTGGTTTTCGTGACTGTAAATTATTCACTTTTCTCGTTAGTCGTTAATTCTGAGATAATTTTATTCTCGCTCCGGCTTATTCTCAACGTTAGAGTAATGTCAATCTGGTCACTTCAATGATTTCGTTCACACGTATTCTTTGAATGAAAAAATTCTTCACAGTTTGGTACTGCCAATTTCTTTTCACCGTACCATGAAATGATGTTGAAAAAGAAGTTTTAAATACAGTCCGAATGTGGAAATCCAGAATAGTTTTAACAGAAATATAATTATTAAATACTCACAAAACGATACTGTTTGAAATATAATTATTCTTACTGCTTATGTGCCATACCTTTTGGATAAGTAAATGTGAGAGACTAAAGAGATGAATTAATTGTGTATTACACCTTTGCAATCATGAATTTAAAATGTCCTCATGAATCCGCACCCACTTGATTTCCTTTGGGTACCATGTGATGTCGTATTATTTTCCGCTTATACAATACAGACTATGTTAATGAAACTTAATAAAAACTACATATGTATGACACACTTCCTACTATTGATAAGAACCTACCAAAAATAAATTTTAACATGCATGATTTAGTTAGGAGAGAGAGAGAGAGAGAGAGAGAGAGAGAGAGAGAGAGAGAGAGAGAGAGAGAGAGAGAAAGAGAGAGAGAGAATTTTATAGTCGATACTAATGTAAATATATTAAAATATTTTAATTACCTCTTGCTGGTTCGTCATTTCGCTTAGTTTCTATTCAACGCTAATGTCCATATGCCTGTACGTGATTAAGCACTCTCAAGAATATGTGTTTGTAGCGCTCTACTTTTATCCTTAAGGTATAAATCATAAGTGTGTATAATATTGATTGAATCAATATGAATAAAAATAGAAACTAAAAAAGTAAATCAGTCAACTTATCAATATGCAAATGTGATTGTGAATAGCCCAAAAAGTCACATAACTATATTTTTTAGCGGACATACTCGGAAAGGATGTACAGTAATTCACTCAGTGAATACACGGTTGCCCGTGGTCAGTCTTAACTCCGTTCACAAGGCAAATATGAGATATAAATAAAATATATGTTGCAAGCCTCGTTCCTTTTAATGAAATATTTATACATCTCGTGGTATATCATTGATACAGCGAACATAATATATATATATATATATATATATATATATATATATATATATATATATATATATATATATATATATATATATATAGATATAGATATAGATATTCCTTACGGTGCTTTCAATCGCATCTTTCGTCGGTGAAATGCTTATACGAGAAATAAAGCCATTTCTTTAAGTCATATATTGCGTGTATTGATACAATGGAACATCATTACTTTGCAAATGATTCCGATTACTATTGAAGCAAAATTGTTTAAAATTAATTTCAGATTGTATTTATTGTAACTTTTTTTTATTATCTGCGTTATAACGTGAATTCTCTGTCGTTAAGAAGCTGGAAGTCTGGCTAGGTAACTGGTGCTTTACATAAATTTGTTTACGGTTTCTAATCGACTCTACCCCATGCACGATTTCCCAGATGTTTAAAAGTAGGAGCATGAATGTGATACGACTTAAAACTCTTAGTCCACCCATTTAAGCAATATGTTCGATCAAGAGGTTTCCCTTAAAATTATTATGATGTATTTTAATACCAGGATAAGTGATGCCAAGTAGTGAATATAAATAGCTAATGGCATGTTCAATTAGTGTTTGTTTGCAAGATTAATCTGGATATTATATTTTACATCAGCTAATAATTAAAATCTTCATGAAGTAATTTGAAGTTGGAGATTTTCTAAAAGGCACTTTTGTTAATTCCACCACCTCATCGCTTTACGGTACACTCATATGTTATAACCGAAGGCATAGTTTGTGGAGAATCAGAACAAAGTGTCAATTAAATATTGAGAATATATATCTAAGTGAAGATACATTTCCTAAATAGGAAGAGATGGTAGTTCCAGATATGATATCGCCACAGTGGCGTTACCAGTTCAATCGCCACCGTGCTCATATATTTTTTTTTACACTGTTACATTCTGATATCCCAAATATATAATAATATGATAAAGCGTATGAAATCATGAGTTTGATATTAGTGTGACCTCATGACTCACTCAGTGACGTAATACCAGGTCGTTTTGAATAATTACTACAATCAGGATATCACGCTTGCATTTGAGAATGTAATGTATTTACAGTCTCAAATATCCCTTTTACTGCCTTGAATAACGCGGTCACTTTTGTTTGTGGACACCTCCAGACAAATTGCTGAGATAAAACTCGCTCCTGTGAGATTTCCACCACCACATTTCTTCTATATCTCTATGTTACCCAGAGCCATTGTTGCTGATGTGCGGGTTCTTTAAACCTAATAAAAAGTTCCCAGTAAAGATTGACTTTCCCCATTGGAATCATGAAACAGGAGCCCATTTTATTAGAGGTAAGACTACTGACTGTGAACGTATTTGCTATTTTGTATAAACTGAACGGTTCTTTTAAAATTAATCAAGTAATTAGTCTCGCACCACTGAGGGTATAAGCATGAGACTAAATAATTAAGGGAAAAGCTTATCGAAATTATTGAACCTTTTGCAGTCGACAACTCGATGGACATTATTGCCAATACGACTGCCTTCTTCGAAATAATCTCAACCGAGTCAGACTATTTTCAAGCTACATGTATTGCCAGTGAAAAATAACTGACCGACAACTGACCGTTGCTGACCAGTGGGCTGCTGACTAATCTATTTCTAGCTTCATACGAATTATAGCATAAACATTCCAGTACTCCATGTTTGTTGACGGCACTCCAATACATAGCCGAGTTCACTAATTAGCTTGTCAAAATTAATTGAATTGCATTTGCGTTATTTGTGCAAAATGAATCAGTTACAGTCTATACTTTCATAGTAATCAAGTGAACCGTTAGAAAGACAATAATCGGGGTAGGTGTGTGTATGTGTGTGTGATGTTTAGCGTACCTGTAACAATTTTTCAGTCATATCACTGCGTTCTCTGCAATGTGGCAGTTTATAGAGCTGTCTAGCACTGGGACATCATGTATCAGAAATATAGCATCATGTCCCACCCAGTTACAATGTCCTGACACCAGGCCGACCAATCCTAGCACTAACCTTTAAGAATAGATGTGAATTACAGCGAACACAATATAAATTTACCATATTTATGCTATTTATTTACCATGGATGTCATTGATTTCTCAGCGACACGAATGAAAGGACCAATCAAACATCATCCTGCGCTACCAAATTATCTCAAAATGATAATAATACCCCATCTGGAAGCAATACAACTCCGTTATTGCTCAATCTGATGAGGAAATGATTGAAATGGGATAAATTATATTTAGTAGTACCATTCGTAAATGATCAGCGATGTTGCAAAGTACTTAAACATTTTAACGAGAATGTAAAATTGTTGGACGAAGAAGGTGATGATATTATTAATTTTATTACCGATATTGAGTGTTACCGAGTGTTGATTAACTTGATAGATTTTTTAATAATTTAGTTGTTTATAATGACATAATGCTGAATAAACAATCAAATCCGCCAAGAATATTTTCTCGAGGCAGACATAAAAACAAAGATATAATTTATGTTACACAGAGATATACACAAATACCTAAAGTGATCAGAGATAACTGTACTATTTTAACCGTTTTTAATGGAGTTGATACACATAATTTAATATATATTTATCAGACTTAGTGTTGAGGAGATAATGGATATAAATAAATGTTTTTTTTTTTTTTAAAAAAACTTCTTTTTACGTGCACTAGCTACATCACACGGACTTATAACGATAACGTTACATGATCCTAGGTCGCGATATCGTATAGGTATCGATACAATACGCGATATCGTATAGGTTCGACAGATCTTCGGTTAAGAAATACTAGCCAGTCTGATATAATGATGATTTAATTACTGAAACCTAAACAGCAGCATGGAGGTTGCCACCTCAATGAGACGTCATATGGGTAAACAAAACATACAAAAGTTGAAAAAAAAACACTAGCGACTGATAAATTAGGAAAACAAATAACCCAGTTAGACGAACCCTCGGTCAGTTAGAGGCTTCGGTTTGGCGTTATTGACCATATATTTGTTTTCATTTTCGTAGGAAGATTGTTTGGAAGCAAATGACGTTTCACCAAAATGTCGGCTCACCCTCCATGCTGCTAATACCCGGAAGAGGCGTAGCGATATTTTGCACCCGGGGACGAACTACAAAATTGGCGCCCCAGAGATCTTGTGACCGATTTATTACCCTTGTTTACTTATTATAATGTAACGTTGTAAGCCTCATTTTGGCGCCCATGTACCTTGGCGCCCGAGGACATATGTACCCCCCTGCCCCCACCTAGCTACGCCTCTG
The DNA here is from genome assembly GCA_030141615.1 of Unio pictorum. Classification (NCBI taxonomy): domain Eukaryota; kingdom Metazoa; phylum Mollusca; class Bivalvia; order Unionida; family Unionidae; genus Unio; species Unio pictorum. The sequence goes on along the minus strand of JARLTB010000156.1, from coordinate 8,487,448 downwards.
ATACCCGGTAAACTATCAACCAAATGTGACTGTCATAAGACATTGGGATGAGTAGGGAGCATTCCTTTCAGAAATGTGCGGAATCTTCCTGGAGCTGTAATGTTTTGGCTTCCTTTAGGTAATGGCATTGGCCGAAAATGTTCACACACATACGATCCTATACGAATTATTGTCCAGCAGATAGGTATGACCTATGTGGATATGTTTTCAGCCGGTCAGTATGCCCTAAATTGAATTGTTACCTAGCATATCAGTATGGCTTATACACGAATTTGAAAGCAATTTCATAACAATTATTTAATAATGGATCCACAACATTGCATTCTTAAGATAAAATGAGACCAAATATATTGGAGATAGAACGCTTGGTGTTAAATGTATCACGATAAAGAACGGCTGTAAAATATAAAAGCATGAACTAAAACAGACTAGAATCTCATTACATGTGAAATCGATATTTGTTATCCAAAACTAGAAACGGAATACGTGACGTATATCTGTGAGCAATTCATGCCAAACTTCAGCTAAGCATAGGATGAATATTCACACATCGATTCCAAGATTTAACTTTAGCTACCAGAGTGAAATCTATAATAACAATGTATTATTACAATATCAAGAACAATCCTAATCAATTAAAAAAGCAATCAATGGACTCAATAAATTAGAGACAAATAGTATTTGCAAAGAATAACATATTTATACATCAAGGAAAACACAAAAACAAATAAAGAAATGTATCGTAAACTGGACAAATTTTTAAGCGATTTTTACACACTGGACTGTGTACGGATCAAGTTACAAAAGAGCGGTCATAAGGTGTACCAACCACTTGTCAAATAATACACAAGATCCTAGACGCTCTTGATGCCTTCACTGCATAACTTAACATGATATGCAAAGTTAGGTTATCTAGAAATCATGCATAGTCTTCTTCAGCATCTGGTTTATTATACACTGTTCTCCTTCCAGCACAAGTAAAACTTATTGTTACTTTTTGTAAACCTTCGTGGTCTTGGTAGAGCCCCGCAACGCCGTCTCCTCTCCTTAAAACCCAAACAGATTGAGTAATCGGATTACATTCTACATTAACATTCGAACCAATGCAATATATTGTGACTGGAAAACGTAAAGGGTCATGATCCACTGTATATGTCCATGGGCAAGTTGAACTTGCATAAACTGGAACGTGACTACCCATTACAACTTTTCGTGGACATGTGTCACCATACATTCTGCTGTCACATAATTCTGAGAGCATTTTCTCTGAAATCTCTTTATTGCTCCTGTTGCAACTTGCAAGGACGAAAAATATCAGTACCGTTACATTTCTTTGATTGAGTTCGAGATATGATACACTGAGGTTAGCCGGGTGTTGACACACATCCCCTGCTGGGGCCAAGAAGATATATTTTGTTGCCCGTACTATGTACAGAAATACAGTCTTGGGTATGAGGAATTGGAAGATCATTTGTAAAAATATGGAAAATACATTTTAAAATAAATAAATAAATACCTTTAGGCAAGATGAGACTGAGTCCATGGAAGACAGTAATGATTACCTTCATATATAACACTTCATACAGATACGATGTTCTTGTGTTAAGTATTAAGACCTACTTTTGTACCGCATGATGTATGGGTCAGTCTCCTGTAATAGATATATAAAAAAAATAAAAGATTAAATACATTATTATTATTATTATTATTATTATTATTATTATTATTAATGTTTTTTATTATTTTTATTATCGCATGGTCGTGTAGAGAACGTTTCTGTATCTAGAATACAATTATAATATAGAGGCCTTTTTCATTGGGAACATTAGACATTACTCTTATCGTTTACGGTAAAGGAAACATATTTCTTTCATAAATTTGTTTTTTTTTAAGATTTTACATCTTTATTCAATATTCGTGTCTGCTACACTGGAACAGTCTGGTTTTATCCTTCCCTCTTTGTTGTATAAATTAGTTACTATACTCTTATGGGTGTGTAGACAACATGGGTGACCAATCCGGTTGTGGAGCGTCCAATATTTCATTAAAAGGAAATGAAAGCGGTTGGATATTCTTGAACCAGTATTCAGCTAAAACTAGACCATTGTATTCAAGAGGTAATCACACAATTCAAAGACAATTCCCCAATGAATACATATGTTAATCAAAAGGGTCTGTAAGATTTTGTATTAAATTGGTATTTCCCCTTCATGAAATTCCGTTTCCGGAAGACGTTTAACACATACACTATAAATAGAGTGAGAATTATTAGGTAACATGTTGGACTTGTCAAGCTGTAACCTGGCAAAGAATTCATGTGGGCGAAGTTGCATTAGGAAATAGTTAATGCGTGCTTGGTTGTTAGTTGATTAAACTGAATTACAATATTGTTGCCATGATTTTGATAATGGAAAGGTTTAAGTCAAATGCCATTATTAAACAATTTGAATTCCATGTTGTATAATGACCTTCTGTGCAGGAACGTGACGAAACTATATTTGTATGCATTTTGGTAAATATATTGATTGTACCGACAGGCAGTCTCTCTCTCTCTCTCTCTCTCTCTCTCTCTCTCTCTCTCTCTCTCTCTCTCTCGTTTGTTTCCCTTTATATAACGCAGATTCATTTCCTGAATTGATGACAAACGCAAAAAAGACTTATATGAGTCTGTTTAATTAAATGTTTTTGAATTTCATGTCCTAATTATAAATTATGTCAGTTCTTTACGAGAGGTAGAAATCAATTTGTAAAAAAGAAAAATATTTGTTTTTATTTATATTACAATTATTTTGTTACAACTACAGCTGCTTCATTTGTATTTCTGTCTTTTTGTTTTGTGCATGTGTTTCATTTTTCATTCATTACATTAATCGTCTTGGTTATTGGAATGCACATTTTGGTTACTGGTTATAAATGTACTAAGAAAATTAGTAACGTTTTAGTGAGACCCAAACAACCTAATACATACAGGACTAGTTATATTAAGTGTGAACTTAATGAATAGAAGGTTTGGTTATAAATTCAGACTTAGTGACCACCTTGAAAACAAGTGTAAATTAAAAACTTTAACAAAACGTTTATAAAGTATTCAGTCTAATGTACGCAATGTATTATCTGAACTAGAAAAAGCAGTTGTGTAATTGAAAATGAAAGAAATCTGTGCATTATAATGCAGTGACATTTTTCGGAAACTAAATACAAAATAAAAGAGCTGTCTTAACATTTAAGTACAAACATTGCTAAAGATCCTTTGAACATTTCTGACACAACATCAGCTGCATCAGATGGGATAGGCAAACACATCCGCATTGATCAGTTAGTATCTGAAAATAAGTCTGACATTCCTCAAACGGCGTTTACTTTAAGGTAAATATGATGTGGAACAGTTAATCCTTTACAAATGAAAAGAAAAACAGATTTGTAACATCTTATGACCTATAATCATAAGCATATAGATTAGATATCAGCACGTTTGATTACATGAAGTATTCGCTACACGTATTATTCAAGTATGTGCATACATTAGTGCATTTATTGCCATTACACTTATGAATATATTAAAACCATCGAACTTAACTCCGTGCCATAGAAATCCACGCTGTTTTATATTGGGGGGAAAATATGACCTAGATATGATGTAACTGACTGAATTAGGTTTTCAGTGGTACTTTTAAAGGATTGTAATTTTTCAGCAAAATGCCAACTTGACACGCAAACACACCGACACGCATGACATTACAATTAGGTACACATGTACAAATGTGATTTATTCCCAGCACTGTGCGAAGAGCTGTTGAATGGGTTTATTGGTTTGTTTGCTGAGTTTCTATATTTTCACTCCATTACGCATTGAATTTTGCATCATATGAATTTAGATTCAGTAATTATTTTACCAGGAGTTATATAATGCATCTTTTGTTTCTTGAAGGCAAAATAATAACTTCCACCTATTGTTACGTATATCTGATTTAACATATTTATTTTAATCTAATTGTTTGTTTGTCAGTTTTAAATAAGTTTTTCTCCATTAAATGCTATTGTAATGCAAATTTATTCACTACAGATGATGTTTTCTTCAGAAAATTGGTTGACCTGAATTAGTCTTCGGTAGATACTGACCTTGATTCATGATTAGTAGTAACCGCATAAGCAGGTTTTATTTAATTTTAAAATGATTGGTTGTTATCAATGAGATGAGACTCGCAACTTTTGAAGCAAACAACTTTATTTTAAAAGTAAAATGATTGGTTCTTGTCAAGGTCATGTTAGGAGTGCGTAATATAAACACAATCACATGACACCCTCCTTTCTTCTCGATTTCGCAATTTGAGGATTTTTTTTTACACCTGTTGTTAAGTTCTTTTGTTGTAGCTAGTTTTTTAATTCATGTTAAAGTTTCTTCCCATTTATTTGGATTTTAAAGGATCATTTCATATTTGTGGAAATATTTGATGTACTCATATAGAATTCTTGGACAATGACAGTTTACCAAAATTTTATTCGGAATTCCAATACATTAGTGTTAAATCTTGTGATTATATACGGAACTAAAAATAAACAATATAGACTACAGCATACATCATAGTCTTTCATCTTGGATTTTCTGACAGGGATAAAACTTGAATTATTTTGGAACATTTCATTACTCGAATTTTTGTAATTAAATTTGAGAATTAATCTAAAATTATTTTTGGATTTGATTCTTAAAACTGTAATTTTTTTTTTAAAGTTGTACAATCTATTTTCAGGGAAATATAGCATTTGTTAAATTTTACAAGCTTGTTGTTTTCACTTTTTCTGTGTTACTGTTCGACAGAGCCTAAACACGTAACACTATATTAACCAATTTTATTGGAGGCTTATGGAAGATTTACATAAAGAATGATTGACAAACGTTTTAAACAACAGTACCTCTACAAGCGGAATGAATAATCGATTATGTATAGAATGTTGGTAAGAGGTCATTCCTGTTCGTTGGAAAGGGAATAATTCTTCACAATGCTCATTTAAAACAAATTGTTACACTCACTCTAAATGTTCTTTTCACATGTATGTCTATGTAATGATTGATATTATTCAACTCTTGTGATAAATTACATTGATAAAAAGAATAAGGTTTATGTTTTATTTATCAAATGGCACAATTAAGGGCTGTATTCGTTCACACAAGTAATAGTGTTGCTAAATAACATTGCAGTAAAATAGAATTACTAGTTTTGTGCATGCTTGTAGGAAAGGCCTATATGTTAATGGTTTCATGGAACTGCCGCTATATAATATGGCTGATACGTGATAAAGAAACCATGGTGAAACTTTCATGCAAAATATAAACGTTTCCATCTGTCATCAGCAGGATTATACAGAGAGTCTACGTTTGGCCTTAAAATTTCTGCTCCGTCATTTTCTTTGACAATATGGAAATCAGGACAAGTATATAATGGCGTTTTTGAAGCAAATCATCGTGTGGATGTTGGAGCCTTAATCTTCACTTCAAAATTAAACATGCCAGGAGGCCACGAACCTAGAACATCCTTGAGTACTTTCAGCCATCTTTTGACGAGTCACATTAATAGCAGAAAATATGTACGAGTATTCGCAACATCTTGTAAAGTAGATACTTTAGTTCAAGTGTTCTTCCCATTAAACAATCCAAACGGAACGTGACAGTAGTACACGTTAGCTACACCGCTGAAATAATAACAAAATATCAATGGCAGTTACAATTCAGTCATCCCTAATTTTTAGGGCAAAGATTTTATGAAGTTTTATTGTTTTACTTCGAATTAGTTTTGAACAGACCCACATCGAATAATAGTCTGTTAGAACTAACGAGAATGATATTGTTCTGTATACGAATCCAAGATTTTAAATTGAACAATTCATTGATAACACACACATGCACAATACCAAACTTTTTTCAGCACCCACACTATGGGAGAATTGTAGCATAATTTTAGATTTAACTGTTTTTCAAACAGTGATGTGTGCTTAACTGTTGACTTATTTAGGCTCGATTAATGCATTATTTAAGGTATATATCTTATCTTCTGCAGAAAATACTGGACACTATATATGTATGTATCAACGTTCATTACAAAATGATAAAAGTGTTAATTAGTTTATATTTTCTCAAGTCTTTGCGAGCACATTTTTCATTTATTCAACTACTGTCGTAACTACATCCAAAATGAATCATGTATACACGTATATATGTTTAAGTGTATAAAAGCGCCTCAGCACAATTACGGTTATATAGAGGTACTTAAAAGTTAATTTTATTTTTTACAGTTGCACAAATCTATAAATGCACTATACTTGTAGGACCATATACCCTTTAAAATAAATATTGCTATGAAGCCATTCAAGATAAATACATGTTTACGTGTGTTGAAATTCTGTAATATTAATAATTAAATAAGGTAGAAAATTTGTAAAACATATATTCGATAAATTCTTATATATAGTGTAGTCACTCATAAGTGTTAAGTGTTTTCTTGAGGTACATGCTTATGAAGGATCGTCATTAAATTAACGTGAAAGGTACGTATAAGATTATCTTTGTCACATAATTAAAAAATGGATTTTTGTGAACAAAAACATAATATTACAGTCAAATGAATCAGAGATATACGTTTAAATGCCTTTCTGACTATGCTATACATGAAGTAATGACGTCATTTGTGTTATCACTAGATGCGACACACATGTAATATCAAAAATGATGATATAATTAGTTCACCAATACAATAGATTCGTGATATTTGGCAATGATTATAAAACTTGACGTAAAATATAAATTTGTTATCAGCAAGAGATTTAATTTGGTCCCATCTAAGCGAAGCGGAATTCTACCTAGAAATATCTACAAAGTAGCCTTCTGTAAAATTACATGGATTTCTACATAAAAGTAATTACATAATTGTCTATAATAATACATGGAGTTCTACATCAAAGTAATTACATACTAGTCTGTAGTAATACACTGAATTCTACATAACAGTATATTCAGCTTTCTGTAATAATAAATGGATTGCAACATGAAAGTAATTTCATAATCGTCTGTAATAATTCAGTAAATTCTACATAACATTATATACAGCTTTCTGTAATAATACATGGATTTCTACATAAAAGTAATTACATACTCATCTGTAATGATACACTGAATTCTACATAACAGTATATACAGCTTTCTGTAATAATATATTGAATTTTACATAAAAGTAATTACATACTCGTCTGTAATAATACACTGAATTCTACATAACAGTATCTACAGCTTTCTGTAATAATATATTGAATTGTACATAAAAGTAATTACATACTCGTCTTTAATAATACACTGAATTCTACATAACAGTGTCTAATGCTTTCTGTAATAATATACTGAATTATACATAACAGTATCAACATGGTTCTTTCCATGGTTCTTCCTCCACCATTAATACTGGCCGCCATGTATAGCCTATCGTGTGCTGAAAAATGGTGTTAAACCCTACAACAACAACTTCTATTTTCTCTGAAAGCCAATAATAACGAGATCATTTAATATATGTTTTGAATATAATCCTACTAATTATATTTTGTTATTCAAATTATATACCTCAAACCAACCATTTCCATACACAGTAAATAATTGGCGCATCCTAAAGACGACATTTCAATAAAATAAAATCATTACACTAAGCAAAATTATTTCCCATTACTTTTTATGAATATTACACGTTGCCGTACGTTGATAATTTTATTCCAGATCACGGATTAGGCTGAGTTTTCGAACATCAGTGTGTTTCATTTGTTTGATATGATTTGTTGGTTATAGTTCTTTTCTTGAAAGAAAATATATTTCAGAAACGAATTTTCCATCTTTTAAAAAAAATTCATTCGTTATGATAGGATAAATTCTGAACTACTTTATAAAACGGATTGGTAATGCCAGCTGCTTTGAACGCAATCATGTTTTTAGTGATAACGAGATTAAAGTGATATAGATGATTTGTTCAAACACATTTTAGTTTCGTAAGTTTTACAATCGCACAATTTAATAGAGACCCTTTTTCTATCGAACGTTTTGTTTTATACGAATAATATAATATTATATGATGTTACAAGAAGAAGCAAAGATATAGGTCATATGTGTGTTTGTGTGTGTATGTGTGTGTGTGTGTGTGTGTGTGTGAGAGAGAGAGAGAGAGAGAGAGAGAGAGAGAGAGAGAGAGAGAGAGAGAGAGAGAGAGGATGTAAACCGGAATATAAACTTGAAATAAGCACATTCTTTTCATTTTAATTTTGAAACAGTATCTTTTGATAAAATAAACCTTAGTTACTGATTAAAACAGTGTTGGGGTCAACATAAATTATGTTGAATACTAAGTCTAATGTTTAAGTAAAACGCGTGTAAAAATGCAAAACTTGGATCTCATAAATATAAAACCATTAAAAACGTATTGCCGGTAAATGAAATTATCATAAAGACCAATGACTGCCATTAGTCTCTTTTCAATTATTACTAAAGAAGTCTTGCGACAAATACAATGAATGTGTCAATTATGTTATCATAGTATACGATATACAAATGCAATCCCATTTTTTTAAATGATAAATTAGTACGAACAGTGATCGGAAAGAGTAAATGATGTTTGCATGTGATCTTGTTGTAATCTGAAATATTAAGCCAAGTTTCCTTTTATTCCTTCTTTCTCATATTTTTATCCCGTGGAAGGGTTTTTCTTACCAAAAAAATTCACGCTTTGGAATTCTTTCCTTCATTACACGGAAAATACGTTTTAATTTACAGTCTAATTGAAACGATTGATAATGGAGGGATGGACTTTAATCTGTGATAGCAAAGGTAGGAGAGATGGGTAGGGAGTCTTGTGCAGACCCTAGATCAAAATACCAAATCAAAATGAGTTAGTCAAGCAGAAAGAAAATGTAGGACGTTTTTATGTTAATAATGTTGTGTCACATCTCAGGCAGAGGCAGCCTAATTTTCTCTCACAGATTCCATATACTTATTTCTGTGAAATCTGTTGCAAACTTTACTTAGTAAAATGCTGATCCCTTTGAAAATTAATTATAAAATAATTATTACTCCTCTTTATTGCATAGGAAAAAAATCGGATTTTTAGTAAATTAACAAATCTATTAATATCATTGAACGGGCGAGGTTATTCGATTATGCTTTTTGTGCATCCATTTGTATGGGGAGGGAGGAACTTGAAATATAGCATGTAGTGGTAATGAACATATATTGCATTATAAAAGATATAAATCTTGCCAAAACGGCAATATACTCAAAATAATCTATACTTTAGATACCATCGTTGCATAACATGCACGATTTTCAAATTTAGGCCCTCCAGAAATCCTTGCACTGGTCTCCTTACAACAGAAATAAAACCTATTTTCACTTCTTGCATAGACTCAAGATATTCGTGGAGACCCTCAGTGCACTTTTCTCTTCAAGAGCACAAAAAGGTCTGGGTAATCGGATTGCATTATAAATCACCATTGATATGTACAGCTTGATTGGTATCCACAAGAATCGTGGAGTGAAAACGTAAAGGGTCGTGATCTACCGCATAGGTCCATGGACAATTTTACCTTGTTAAACTGGAATGTGGCTACCTTCCAAAATTGTTTTTGGACTTGTGTCTCCATACATGCTTCGGTCACATTAAGCGCACTCTCTGGAACTTCTTTCCTAAAGATCAATTTGGAGTGTTGGTACGCTATAATAAACGCTCCTGGGCGTTAATGCACAATAATAATCAAACTGGTGTCTGATGACCAGGATTAAGTATCTTATGACTTTTGAGATGTGTTAGATTGTTACAAATACAGTGATTAAACCTCGGAATGAAACCGATATAGAGCTGCATAACAGGACAAAATCATTCATTTCTCTATAACTCTCAAAAACTCACTGCTTTAGTTTATCGTTCCAGTGAAAGAAAGTATTTGATATGCACCTATCTAATGTGACTAATGTGTAGATATTACTGCTTTTCATGTTTTTTTCCGTTTCATAGAATGTCCCAAAAGATTAATAGAAACAATTTCCCACAGCAAAATATAAAAAACATAAGTTTTTTTCTGTGCAGGATAATGAAGTGGTTATATCTTCTGCAAATTGTAGTATCGGTAAAATCATTCTGCAAACTCACCCTTCTGGAAAACAGAATTCGTATGGATTATATGATGCATTAACTGTCACCATTGCTGTCACCATTACTGTCACTATTGCTGTCACCATTAGAGACTATACAAACTCAGCAAAGAGCCTTAGAAACAAGCACTTGGAAAACGCTATGATTATGGTCAGTTTGGTAAATCTACAAATTTTTTGGTTATTTGCCGACATACAAATTTATGGCAGCGCGAAAGCAATGTACCCGCTCTCTCTTATCAGACTTACGAAAAGGGTAAATGTCCTGATGCAGCGACCCATCTAAATATGAAATTGAATCTCATCAGCCATAATATTGTTTTTGCTATAAACTACCATGGCTACCAGTCTCAAAAGTGTGTGATTGTTTGTCTGTGTATGTACGGGTGTATAGAAAATAACACTGAATAGCGGGTACTATGTTTAATGTATCCAGATCGGAACATCGGCTGTACAATTAGCTTTTTTGTTTTTAAATTTGTTTTCAGCTTTTGCATCAAATATATATGTTCCGTTACACGATTTCGATTTTTGTGGAGTCCAAAATTACCATGTGCTGAGGCTTTGTATTAGGTACACTGTACCAGCACCTCGCTTTTGGGATATTTAACTCTACAAAATTCATCATATGCACCCACTTTTATGGTTCGGAAAATTTGCACCATCTTCAATCAAGAAGTACATGTGTTGCGTACTGTGCCATCTAATTAAGCACATTAGTTTTGTTTTCTCAGACGTGTACACTGGTGTCTACCGAAAATCAGTTAGCGGTCTGAACTCGTTATACATTCTTGTTCATAAGCCAGTATTAGTAAGAGCAAGATGATAAGAATGAAGACGAGAAAAATGATTACGCCGACAACAACGAGAAGGAAGAAGATGATGAATAGGATGAGAAGATGCAGTAGCAGTTCTATTGTTGCTGTTGCAGCAAAAGTAGCGGTGGTGGTGGTGGTCATCATGATAGTGACGAATGTGTTCCTCGATAATAATTATCATTCCTTTAATGCGGTAATGTTATTACAATTGCCCTATGTAAACGCATTAAATTAAAATTTTATATTTTAATTCTTTTAATTTATTTTTATATTTTAAAATTTTATGTATCATATACAATATGGATTAAAACGTTGTGAAACAATTTATAACCTTTATAAGCATTATGAATAGCCAAATTCCTTCCTTTTTATATTGAAACGGATCTTTGATTAATGCTCGTTTCAGATTGAGTTAGATAAACTCATTGAATAACAAAATCTTTCAGTTATTTATCTCCCAAATGAAGTATGCATGCATTAGTGTTTAGATACACCTGAGCACAATAATGGATATATAGTGAAAATTGAAAGTTACTTTAAATTGATCCATTTACAAAATTGTAGAATTGCACTAAATAAACCCTTATAAATAAATGTAAACTTTAAACAGTACAAGGTGAACTATGCTCGGTAAATATTTGACAAATTATGAAAATGTATAGAAAATTAAATGGAGATAAAATGGAGATATAAACAATACGATCTCTAGAACATATGGTACAACGTTTGCTACATCAACCGTGTTCACTCACAAAGCCCAATATTTCTCTTTTGTTACATGATCGTACACGATTATCATTGATTTCACATCAATTATAAATGTAAAATTGTTTTTGTCACATCACCAAAGTTTTTGTATTCAGTCAAACCACACTATAGTGTAATGCAGTAACAAGAAAATTTGTGCACCGCTTTTTGAGATTATGGCGTTACTTTTCTGGCATCGCTCGATTTGCGATGAAAGGACGGCATGCTTAGTAGGACTGTATAATGCAATAGCTATGTGATATGTGACTGTATAATGCAATAGCTATGTGATATGTGACTGTATAATGCAATAGCTATGTGATATGTGACTGTATAATGCAATAGCTATGTGATATGTGACTGTATAATGCAATAGCTATGTGATATAGTGTTGATTATATAACTTTCAAAGAGTAACACCTTTACCGGTGGAAGTTTTAAAATGAAAACAAAATTTGATGCTAGTAAAATTATTGAACTAACTGTCTACATAAATTTAATCAGTTCAGCCTTTTTATACTGGAATTGTTGCCGTAAAAAAAAATTGTATCTAGTTAGAAGCTTTAAGCAAAGACCAAATAATTTTCATCCTACCATGACGCTGCAAATTATTACCAGAATGTATGCTAGAGTGTTCATTGCATTTTGAAACGACTGCACTTGTAAGCAAGTGTATACTCGAATATACATTGCCAGTACAACGTAACGAAGGTGCTAGATAGTAACAATTTCTAAATCTAAATATATCAGTGCCATTAAAGGTTCACTTTTTTATGAAGCAAAAGTTTTACGTGTTGTTCTTCTTCTTGTGAATACAAGGCATTACTATTGAATTACAGGCCATGTCTTAGAATAACGCTCTAACTCCATCGATGCGTATCACTAAGCGAACAATCCATATTGTTAACGTGTCCGTCGGTTCTGTTTGTAGCACGTAGTACTGCTTCTCGCAGACATAAGAATAAAACAAATATATGTTCGTCCAAAGCACATTTATAAGAAAACGCAGCATTTTCTTTGAAATAACTATATAATTGTAATTCATTAAATAAATACACGATTGCAAACACATACACAGCTGCCTCACTAGGCGATAGTTAATGTTAAGACTGATCGGCATGGTGTCAGGATAATGTGACTGAGTGGGGCATCATGCTGCATCATGCCCCAGTGCTAGACATCACTATGAACTGTCACACTGCAGATATCGTACCGATATGACTGAAAAATGGTTAAGGCTCCGTTAAAAATCTAAATCACACACACACACACACACACACACACACACACACACACACACACACACATATGTAGTCTTCCCAAACGTACAGGGAGTTGTATGGATCATTACCTATGTAGTCTTCCCAAAAAAAGAGGGAAATATGAACTGGTGTATCTACACAGCCTTCCGAACAAGTACAGAAAATTCTAAATATATTTATTTACCTTGTCTTTTGTAGTAATTAGGGGAAATTTACATAGATAGATCTACATAGTCTACTGCAGTAGTAAAGACTAGTCTACATTTCAGTCCCATTTGTACAGAGGAGAGTGAAAAACATCTTAGTCGTAAATTATAATAATACAGAACATTAGAAGGCAATTCATACATTAGTAACAATTTCGATGCTAAGTATAAAACATTTCAATGTATTCCCCATTTTATTGTGTCTAATAAATCTATTTTTAGTCGAGGAATGCTATTTCATTTTTGAGTAACAGCGCTTATAATATGCAAGTACTTACTTCAGCTTTCCTTCTAGTGATCCATGAAGGAAGCAGGAAACGCTTCACATTTTAATAAAGAAAATACAGATACTTAAACTAAACTTGATGACACAGCTTTAATTGTTTTTATTACATATTCCATGCTTTTGGAAAGCCAAAACTTAGAAGTCTGTCTTTAAATCAAGCCTATTTATTATACTATATCATTCATTAAACATCATCACATTGGCAATGATAATCCATAGAGATAATACAGATGTTTAAATTGTATTTATTTTACGCCCATATACAGTACAAAATAACTAGTATATACCTGATCTAGATGTAACGGAAACTAACAATTGCATTGTTGCAAGTAGAACAATGCACATGAGTCGAGATTTACATGTGAATACTCGTAGACACAAGCAGGAACGATATGGATAAAATGGTTGGCAGATCCCAGTCAAGCTTTATTCTGTTCTATTTTGCTCAAGAGGTGGTACCATTTTAACAGAAGTAATGATATGAAACATTACTGTATCACAATCTTATTTGTGTATTATATATACAATTTATTAAAACTTCTTTTTATTACGACCAAGGGACATTAACTCTAAAGAGCTATTACTCCTACCCTACAAGCAGTCATATAAAACACATACAGGCAGAATAACAGCATTTTAAACATAAATTGTACAAATTGTCAATTAAAAATACACCACCATATACGAATGCATAACATTCATTGTTACGAAAATTAAAGAAAGATGTAAAAGTATGTTGCGCATAAAAAGATATGCCATTGCTAACAAAATACTGAAAATACTAATTATACAAAAAAGAACATTCAGAAGCTTATAAAACTAAACCATTATAAACTATCGCAACAACTTGCATTATTGAAATATACCTGCATGTATAATGTAGACTATGCACTGCTGTGCACAAATAAGTCTGGGTTTTTTAATCAATGACTTACAAGAAAATGTATCACATGTGTTAACATTAATATTTTCTCTGACTTTTCTTCCTCGAATAGTTCTTAGCCGACGTTTTATGTCATGGAAAATTTGAAGCATCCTTCTTAATTTGAAAAATACCACTTTTTCAAACCATTTATAACATATTCAGTTTGTTTATAGCCACGTTGTTTAGTGTTTGCTAGGTAATGTGTTTAATGTGTGACAATCTCCTCCTTAAAACATTCAGAAAGAAGTAAATATCTATACGTTCATTAATAATGATCTGCATCCTGAATCTATATTAAAAGAAAACATTAGCTATGTGTTATGTTGTCTATAAATTAAATGTCACTATTCAGGTACACCATTAACTTGATGTGGACAAAGATCGATTTCGAAATACAAATATACGTAACATATAATCACTGAGTAAAGCCAATAAACAATACAAATTAAATATAATAACAGATCTCAGCATTGAATAATTAGCGTCTTGTCCATTATCTCGTTACATTCACATGTTCAAAATGTATGTTGTTCGGAACCCTGGCTTATAATTCAAGTAATTAATTTTTGAAAATCACGTTTCATCAAGAAAGGGCCTAGTCAAAAACTTCATGTATTGGGACCAAGAGTAAAGAAAATGAATGGATCACACATGGACTGCATTTATCTGGAACGTATGTGGATCTTTCAGCAAATGATCAGAATAAAACACTCTAAAAATATCAACTTGTTGGACGATACACTAAGATGGAAGCTAGATACAAGATACACAAACGTGTTGTCTCGGGGTGGTGAGTGGTTGGATCGTATGTCAATAGCCAGTTAAACATAGGGACATAACCATTTTAGATCTTGGCTTTTGAATGCAATCAACTATATAATGCATTCAGAAGATAATAATATAAAAGAGAAATGCAAAAACCAATTTGATTAGATTGCACGATTACTTTAAAATCGAGCTGTAACCATTAGTATGTGATCTTTATAGGGAGTAGGGGTGAGACGTTAACAGTGTCTTCGAGATATATATTTGCAAAGTTCAAATTTTTGTTTCAATGCTTTCATTTGTTTACATGCTATATCTAGTTGTCGTTTATTCACTTAGACCAATATCACATTACAACAAAAGAATAATAATAAATGCCTTAGTCCCATGTTATATAGTATCATTAAAATCATCCTAAAGCCATTGTCCTTATTATCTGTACCTGTAACCTTGATCATCTTACCTTTAACCTCCGTCACTAGCTTATATCCCCACTTCTTTCAATATCAAGTTATTTTCAAGACGCGAAACTATCCTTATTGTGCGAACAATAAAATAAAAAGATGATGAGGAGATCATATCAGATTTTAAAATGGTAATGTAGCTGTAATTGACTACACAATTTATTAAACTTGCTTGATATTAATCATGGAAATATGATCTAATTCATGTAGACTCAGTATGTATTATTTGTTTGTGAAACTAGCAACGGATATATTATGCCCCTTCTCATTCTCTCACCACATATGTCTATCCCATTGTCAGTCATGCCTTAAGTTGTAATCTGTCATTATTGTGGAAACATGCCGTTAGATTTAAAATATACGTAAATATATTGTCATGTTTTATATTCTAGTTTCACGTTCAGTGCAAAGCAATTTAAGTAATGAGTACCTAGCATGTCCAGCCTTGTATATATTATTCTGTCTAATTTCCTATAAATTAAAGACAATTAAGTGGTAAATGAATAGTGTGACAAAATGGATATCAACGACACCCAGGATCCTCAGGATTCTGATATACTGTGCGCTTCTCAATTAGAACGCTGTATTCTTGCAGAAATAAGAGAAAAATATGGGAAATTGGACAAACAGTCATTCAAGCGAGAGTTATCAAGTAATCTTGACGTAACGTCCCTTCGTCATATTCGATGTTCTTTGCATGATATTGGCAGGCTCAGCCATACAGGTTATCCTTCTAGTCGACTGGTGGAGAGGACCTCGCGTTCTGATAGTGCTCCGGCGTAGGAACAAATAGCAGACGACATATATGCTATATTTCATTTTCTAGAGGGAGAGATACCACTAGCGTAGTAAAGGCATCTGTGTCTAGGTCTGGAAAAAGAAAAGAAGAATAGACAGTTTGAGCTGCTTAAATGATCTGCAAGAAACAAGTCAAGAAATTGGCCAGTTGTGTGACATGGATATCATTCGGTGATTGTGGAAATACTAGTCAAGACAAGAGAGCTGAAATCAGTATTCCCATATTGCAATATGAAAAATGTATTGATTTGAAACAATTTGTTAAAGATGTACTAATCATCAATTGTGCAAATAGTGTGGAAGAAATGAAGAGGATGAAAAAGAACATCGTTCGATTGGATGAGATGATACAACGTAAGGATGATAAAATTAAAAGACTCAAATCGATCATTGACAATGCAAGGGAGCCGGAATTGCGTTTGGAGTCTGATCTACATGTAATGCAAGATGTAACAAAGAGTCAGGCAATGATAATCTGAAAGTCATAAGCTGTAAATGAGAAACAAATTGAGAGAGTAGGTGCACAGATGCGTGAAATTCAGATCGAACTTACACGTTCTTTACAGCTGTCTTGCCCGACTGCAAATGCATCTGGTACACCAAATGTTGGTATCTCTAAATAAAGCAGTCTATGGCTAAATCATGTAATACACAGACATGCATACAATCGTGGAGTAAATATCACAAATATTAGGATTCTTAAAAAGTGATTATATATATATATATATATATATATATATATATATATATATATATATATATATGTAGTATACTGTAAGTCCTTTAAGGACATACTATCTTCCTAACCTTTCGGTATCTACGATAAAATTAACTGAATGAAATCTCTTCTAAAGAGCAAAAAACGAAAGTCAGTGCATCCAAGCTACTACTTTGCACATGAGGTTTATATATATATATATATATATATATGCAAGTTACGTTGGACACATGATCATGCTCACAGTGCAAATGTAACCTCTTTTGTTACGAGAAAATTTTGAAAAACAATGTATTTTAAATAATTTGATACAGATCCGAATAGTTATGAGTCAGGGCGTTTTTCAGATTTGATACTTGCATAACTGAAATCAAAATGTCTACCACAATTGGTGGATAGTTCCGCTTCCCAACTGATTATTGGTATATTACTGTTTAAATGACATAAAGCAACTGGGGAAGGTGTTCAAGCCTCGCGTCAATTTCAGGAACAACACAAGTCTGAAACACGTAATCGATAAATATATCCATATCTTTAATTGTTAAATAACGATAGCTGAAAAAGTCTTATTATTTCCTTTATGTGAGAAACTTGGCAGAAGTCAAATTACAAAAAGTATCTCCTGATACTTTAGTACGTTATCTCCGTGGATTAGTTTAGACGCAAATTGACTGGATCATACCATACTTATAACAGATTAGAAATCAATCATAGGTAAGGACAAAGAACAAGACCATGTATCATGGATCAACTGAACTTCGTCGTGACATCATTGGAACATAGGGACATCTTCAATACTTCCATGTGATCCATTATGCCATTGCACTGATGTTTGGTGACTCCTTTATTTGTGCTTTGAATACATTGTCAGCAACAAAACATGTCAATATCCTAAAATATCCAGGAATTTCCATGAGTTACCATATCAACAATAATACTGGATCTTAGTTTGTGTAATAACTTAGACGATATGTGTCAATCTTGGCCAATGCCCATAGGCATTAATTACTATTTTCTTACAATCGGAACTAGAAATATTCTGAACGGTCAGATCAGGAAACACAGGGCAGTAAATATCATGACTGTGTATAACTTCATGTAGACGAATTTGCGACAAAATTGTTACATAATATTTGGCAAGAATTCTTTAGTTTATATGATGCTATTGCCTCGCGGATGCAAATAGGAAATGGTGAGATTGCATCAGTTTAAGAAAAGTTCAATTTAAACAAACAAAAACAGCACAATAAATAAAACTACGGAAAAAATATAGGAATCAGTAATTGAACATCTGTCGTAAAGATGAAAGCATTGCTGCTGTGTATATATATTTTTGCAAAGTTTGAAATAAAGTGCAGAGAGATGTTAGAAATGCAAAGTATATAATTATTTGTGTAGCAACGTTCAAGGGAATAAACACGACCCAGATAAATTATGGCAATAGCTGAAGTCTCGCTTTTGCAATCCGAAACCAAACCATGATACTGTTGCATTGTATATTGATGGTAACATCTGCCAAAGACAATGTCATAATTCAAATCATTTTTATTTCATCACTCACGTAGCATCTATTGTCATGGAGAAATTGTCGCAATTTTGAAATAAACTTACAACAGATTAAACATTTTAAAATAGTTTGACATGGTAATCAAATGTTTAAATAAATAACATGCTCCATCATAAGCCTGTGTGTAAGTTTTTGTTAAAGAAAAGAATTGAGTAAACTTAACCCATACTAACGTACAGGCCTTGATAATATTCAAGCAAGGTTTCTTAATTTTTGTACTGTGGCTTGATGATTCCAATTGCATTGTTAACCTATATGTATCAAGTGATAATATGCTTGATGACCTGAAATGGCTAGAGGTTTGCCTCTTTACACACGGATAGTAAGACCGATAAAGAATAGTTAAAGGGGTGTTAGTATACCTAGCTGTGTTTATTCACGAAAAGCTATAGAAGTTTATGCTCAACCTACGAAGTTTGAACTACTTGTGACTATATAATGTCAGTCAAATTTTAGGAGTGTACATCACTGATACGTGTTTGACACAATGCTTTGATCACATTAAAGTACAAACACCAAAAGGCTTATATATTTGAATAATCATGCTTGACTTAATACAAATCTCTATAAAACGAATCATGGTATATTCTGTACAATATTGCTTAGATTAGGAGTTAAGTCCAATTGTCATTGTTAAACTAATTTGTAAGTATGATTTGGTTTACATGGAAGTATTGCCATGGTACAGTCTTAAAATGGTCTGTTAGTGATTGACATAATGTAACACAAATGAACAGGTTTGTCAACAAGGTTTACCTAGTTTTCTGATATAATGAATGGCAGTAGTATTTATGTGCTAGAATGAGGTTAACAAACACAACCCACCAAAACCTCCAAAAAGACATAACTTCATGACTGTACGGTTTCTTCAGTTAGAGTTGAGGAAACTTTTCTTGACATACATCCTCAGTGTTTTCATCTATCATAAAAACATCTATAATGCCCTAAAATGAATAAAAAAGATCAAAACAAAATGATCACTTTCCTGTTGCGTTAGGTTTGAAATTAGAATAGATAGGTGGGAAATTAAAAGAAAAATTGTTTGAGCATTATGTATATGATAACGTTTAGTATATATAATGTACAAAGTGCATTAATTACTGAGCTTAACTAGATGCAAAAATCTTAGA
The DNA here is from genome assembly GCA_030141615.1 of Unio pictorum. NCBI lineage: Eukaryota > Metazoa > Mollusca > Bivalvia > Unionida > Unionidae > Unio > Unio pictorum. Next base: position 8,467,591 of record JARLTB010000156.1, on the reverse strand, counting down.
AATAAAATAAAATATTTTGGGTTTTTTTACCCTGGGGGATGGTCAGGTCAGCGACGAGAAAATAGAAAAGGACAGTAAGCACACATTCCTTACCTTATAAGTGTTCGGTTTTTTTTCTAGAGATGTATTTTATGTTTTTAACTGTATTATGTGATTATCTCTGTATGGTATTGCAAAATTACAATATCAATAGCCTTAAAAACGTATCAAGTCCTTGCATGAAACACCTTATCATAACTGGTTATTTTGCTTTAATTCTCTCTCTCTCTCTCTCTCTCTCTCTCTCTCTCTCTCTCTCTCTCTCTCTCTCTCTCTGGATGTGTCTCTTCCTTCGTTTAAGTGTTGCTGAAGATTCAACCTGAGGCCAGTTGAAAATGTGGAGCACAACTGTTTGCTTCAATGTCTTCAACAATAGTTGTGTGTCTGTGAAGGATTAACACCATATCAAATTCTATTTTGAAACCATTACAGTGTATTTTATACTTAAGAGTGTGATTACACTTCTCTTTAGTCGAATAATATGTTCAACGATTCCTATTAATGCTCAGTGATACTGATCCGTGATAGCGGACCAAAACATGAATATTTAAAACAACTTAGGTATAAATGACAAATGTTCAAATGTATTTATTTGGTTTGGATATAATACTAATAAATAGTATAGAGAACTGACTAGAGGTATACACTGTGTAAAAAGTACTTACCAGACGATGTTTCACATAAGAATCAGACGAGTGACAGTGGCTGAAACACACAACACTGTGTATCGTGGGCTACCAAAATTCTCTCCGTATAGTCACCATCTAAGATTTTTAATGCGATCTTTTTGGGACCAGGGAAATGTATGACTCCCTCCGTTTGTGTGGTGGGGTAAACAACACTCCGTAGATTAGTATAATATATAAATAGCTAACTAGTTCGGGTAGCTTTCTCACTCTTTACTGATGTAGTTATTTGGATGCCGGTCTCTTCTGGTTTAAAATGAACCTGGTTGCTGATGAGCGCTGCCTGACTGGAATGATGTTTTTGGAGAACCTCTTTAAAATTGAATTCATTTCTTACTCTAGATTATGTTACGTGCTTAGGCTCGAATAAGCAGCAACACAGAAATAAGTGAAAACTAACAAGCTTGTAAAATTTAACAAACAATTTATGAAGTACAATTATTTTTATAAAAGAAAATATTTAAACTTACGGTTTTAGAAAATCAAATCCAACATTAATCCAATATAGAATTCAGTATCAATCAGCATCTGCTCTTTTTGTAATTCAATTTGCCTTTGTTTCTCCCTTTCCTCTCTCTCTCTCTCTCTCTCTCTCTCTTGTTTCTCCCTTTCCTCTCTCTCTCTCTCTCTCTCTCTCTCTCTCTCTCTCTCTCTCTCTCTCTCTCTCTCTCTCCTTTTCCTGAAATTCCAGCTTCTTCAACTCTAATTCCATCTGGAATTTTAATTCTAATTCTTTTAGTTTAATGTCAGAGTCTGATGTAGACTTACTGACCGAAATCAAAGCACTTTGTTCCAACATATCCTTTTATCCCAAATACTGGACCAAAATCTTTTTGATATCTTGTTTCCTTAAAGAAGCCTTGACTTCAGAAAGATCAAATTTTCTGGCAAGTTGAATCAGCTCATCTTTTTTGAAAAGATCTAACTGCTCCTGGGTAGGATTAGAAAGAAATATTTCTGCTTTGGATGTCATTTTAGAACAAGCCAGTCAGTCTCAGTAAAGATTTAAAAAATTTCAAAAAATAGGGGAATTCAAATTTAAAACAAACGTTTTCTGAGAAAAATTCTAGCCGAATTCCAATTTATCTCAAATCACAATTCCGGACGCTAGCCCCCAGTTTCTATGTTACGTGCTTAGGCTCGAATAAGCAACAACACAGAAAGAAGTGAAAACTAACAAGCTTGTAAAACTTTAACAAACGATTTATTAATTACAATTATTTTCATAAAAGAAAATATTTAAACTTACGGTTTTAGAGAATCAAATCCAACATTAATCCAATATAGAATTCACAAAAATAATCCACAAATGGAATTGCAACAGTCCTGATAAATAAATGTTCTAATAGTTCCAGGTTGGAATCTTGACGATGTAATCCAAAATGGCTGACGATGTCACGTGATGCAGTTCTTGTTTTTATAATAATCCAAATGAAAATCTATAAGCACACATGTTCTTTTCCTAATAAATAAAATAATTTCTCTTGCTCCAACGAATTGACACAATTTCCAGTACAAGGTAATTAAATTTATAACTCAAACAGAAGACACAACTTAATATCATAAAAGCCCAACATCTACTGAACTGTTCTCTCCCAAACAATAATTTAAATACCTGTTTTTTACGTAAACAAGGGATCACATAATTTTCTGGAAGGTCATAGAAGGTCATAGAACAAACGTACGATCATTTAAACACGTACGCAAAGAAAGATCCAGATGAAAACATTCATCCACCTCTCACCCCCAAGAACTAAAAATAGAAAGATGTCCTTGGATTTAGCCAATTGTTGTGGTGATTGACCCGAATGAGACTGTCTTATATTTCTTTCTTTCGCAGAGGATGTGGACATTAGGGGATTTTATACCTATAACGTCCAGGACTCCTTTTCCGTATAGTATATCTTCTTGCTCATCCCCTTCTTCTACTCCTGAGGAAGAGCATCCATCTTGCACCATGAGCTTTTACAGTGGGTGAAACCTACTGCTTTCTATGATCTGATTTCCCCTCTGCCGTTTGTTAAACTGTTTTTGTTTGATCTTTATTGATCTTTATTGGAGACTTTTCCAAATTTGTTCCAAAACACCAAGATGGCAGACATATCCATACTGTTGGTTTGTATGTCATATGATGCACCCCAGCTGAAATAATTGGGATATCAGCAACATTGTTCACTTGTAATGCCTTGTTGGTTTGAGGTTTAGTTCTGCATTCTTGTATTATTTGCTTTATCCCTACACTTATATTTCCCATCACGTCTTTTATATGTTAATCCCTTTCCACTATATCCGCCATGTTAATGCGATTGTTGCTCACTTGACTTGCGTAAGTCTTTGAAGCGGAGGAAACCCGAAACTATCCTCGTCTTGTTGTCTCTTACTTTCATTTAAAATTTCTTTCTATGTTCTTACCACCGCCTCCTCTCCAGGTTCTAAGGGGAGACCTGATATACAGATATTAGTTACTTTTTCCTGTGCTTCGCGAATAATTGATGGGACATCTGTCATGTTTGCTACTTGACCCTTAACTTCAAAATATGCAAAATGCAGAAGGGTCTCATAGTACTTTTCGTGGTAGTTGTTCCATGGCTGCCCACATCTCACAACATATATTATTGTAATAAATTTGGTGGATGCACATTTGGTCATAGCGCCCCGTTTAAAGGAATTCTTAGATTTGTGTGATTATTTGTGATTATTGGAATTCGATGCAATGGAAATATTCGTTAGACCAAAATAATTAGCCAGTACCTAAGTGCAGACACCACGGAGTGAGGTGTTAGTGAGCTTCCATGATGCCATGGTTCACTAGTAGTGAATTCAGGTCAAAACTGAATGAATGTCCCTGGATAACTATAGACCCTATTAAATTCTAGTAGTGTACATTTGTGGCGTAACTGTAGCGGCATTATTTACGGTAGGAAACCGATAAATTACACAAAGGAATAAAGCAGATGGGACAAGGCAGATACTGTTTATGTCGCCTTGTTGGCAAATGTGATGCAGTTGTACTTAAGAAATGTGTATGGAAACCATCGATTTACTGCCCTAAGGTGGTGTAATTAAAATTGTTCCCTGTGTTAGGGGATAGTTGTATAATTGCGTGAACTGCTGCCAGTACGGAAACCCAACGAAGATAAACCATTTTGAGGTGCGGTTGATGTATATTTTCCAGGATAGAGATCTGTGGTTTTGCATTTATTCGAGTAAAATTTATTTATAGAACAGACACGTTGGGATTTCTAAATTACAACTTAAGTTGTATGGAAGACTTTGAAAATTTGGTAAACTCATGACTTCCAGCGGCATTCGCGCCAGGGTTTGACAATCGCTCGGCCAAGTAAGGACCCCTGGGTAGTAACATTATTAACTGATCTCACTATAAAAGAAATTGAAAATGAATTAGATGAACACTGTGCATAGTATATTTCAATACACAGAGATGTGCAAAAGAAACCTCACTTGTATCCATGGTTTCACGAAGAAACAAACATGGTGCATTGGAAAGTGAGAGTATGTGAAAACAATGGTAACAAAAAATAATGAGAGAAAAATATAAAAATGAGAACAATACTAAGAAAATAGAAAGGGTAGAGAAAGAGGAAGAATATTTACAACCAAATGAGGGAAGCTGAGGAAACGCATCTTAAGATAAATACAAATATGTGCATGTGATTTTACATTACTCTGGTGGAATCTCACGCTGTTTCTTTGGTTCATGTCATGGCAAATCACTATCGCAAAATTTTACTTCCCAAAAATCGTCTTTTCAACCAAAACCAACTTTACACGCACCCCAGCCAGAAATGGAATTAACTTTATATGACCGAATACTATAGATTATCTTATTGTTTATGATCTGTTTAACATTACACAAATATTTATTCATTACATGTATGTGTTCATATGCATTTAAACACAGAGGAAGCCACAGTGAACTTAATATCACCAATCATTCGTGAAACAATCATATTCTGCATAATAGATGTTAGATTGGAATTATATGTCTAGTTGCTACATACATAAGGATAATGTAACCGGTTGAGACATTTCGGTACATGACTGCGACATGATGCAACAATACTAGGCATCCCTATAAACCGTAACACACGACAAAGATATCACTAAAATTGTTAAACTAAGTTAAGAATCCGAAATAAACACGCAAACACACAAGAACCATTGTTGAACTGCACTAAATGATATCGGCAAGTAACATGATTCTTGGTGTACTTATACAGAGAAATAAATCGCAATTTTAATATATATATATATATATATATATATATATATATATATATATATATATATATATATATATATATATATATATATATATATATATATACACCAGCACATAGAATGTGTGACCGGTTTTGCTTTATTGCTTCATCAGACTGAATAAATATTCATGTACAGAAATAAACATTTGTCATTTCGCTGTATTTTATTAGGTTGTTGATTCAATTTACCAAATCAAAATTGTCTGGAGCTGTCACATGGTTAAATGTTGAACATTATATAAGGTTGTCTGAAACTTATTGACAGATAATTTTTGTGTAGTGCTATTGAAAATTTCATGCAAAATTTCTTCGAAGTAATCGTTAATATTATAAACCTTTTAGATGATGGAATTTTGTTTGGTATTTAATATTGCTTAAAGTGTGTGTTGAAGATGACCGTTATAGTCCAATACTTTGTAGGTGTACTTTTCATGTATTTTATTTAAGACATCCTCGGATATCTCAAGACTGCCCTGGACCAAATTGAAAGCAGCCATTTTCAGTTTTTCAGATGCTTAAACCAAAGCTACATAGAAAATATACGAAACTTGACGTGTTTGCACAATAGCATTTTCTTATATACAATATGCTATTTGTATGCGGCATTATGCTTCAGTGCTAGACATAACTAAAAACTGCCACCTACAGAAATAGGCGCTATATGACTGAAAATCTCTTAAAGCTACGTTAAAATACATAATAACACACACACACACACACACACACACACACACACACAATCGTAAACTCATTATTCCCACTAGGAAAATAAAGTCATATGGACAATGTTCTTTTGCATACCAGGGACTTGCAAGGTTGAACGAATTGCCCACTAAACATAGACACAAAGACACAGTGGTCCTATCCAAGAGTGGTCTTAAAACTAACCTATTTCGACTGCAAGAACAGACTTAAAGGCTTAAAAATATTTCCTACATTAAATATTTTCAGTATGCTTTATATTTTCTACTTTCATTGTGTTTCTTGTAATCATATCATTATATATGGATTTGTACGTTATTGACGTTTTCAAATGTTTTAAAGCGCTTAGAGCTACTAGAGATTAGGCGCTATACAAAGTTCTCATTATTATTAGTGGTAGTAGTAGTAGTTATAGTAGTAGTAGTAGCAGTTATAGTAGTAGTAGTATGACACTAAATTATCGAAATTGCTACCCATGGTTTGTGAAGCAAACTCTCTATTGAGTGACGTAAAAACGGGTGATCCAGTGTATTGAAGATGAGAGCCTCTTTATGGCTAGAATGAAATGAACACTAGTATCGCGACTAGTAACCATGTTTGGTCGTGTGGTTAGGTCCAGATTACATATAAAAGAAGTAGAAACCGCGCACTATCAGTGCATTAATTCTGAAGTCAGAATAACTCGCCTCTCTAATTACAGGTAAGAATCGTCTATGTTCGTAAACTTCTTTTCAGAATAGGTACTTTTTTAAAGTTTGATATTTTAATGTTAAAGTTCTTATGTTTGCAACATATTTTACTGAATTCTTCTATTTTATATTATAATGTAATGGAATGTTTAATTGTTTTATAGACTTTATATTCATTTACATTTATGGTAATTTTTATTGCAAAAGACGAATTGGCTACCAACTTCATGTATAGATTCAATGTTTTAATAAAGTATAATATTTAGCAACATATTGCAAATTAGTAATCTATTTCAAAATTAGTAAAACAAACGTTCTTCAAAATAATCTTTGCATTAATCCCAGCTATTAAATTTTATAATCTTTGGCTAGCATTAAATTAATTAAGATTCAACTATTTGTATTATATTCTAAAATGCAGAAGCTATACACATGAATAAAGCTGGTTAGATAAGAAGAAAAATGTAATGTTATATGTATTTCATGTATTTTAAATAAAAAGCTTTGTAGATGTATTTCTAGAATGTAGCAACACTTGTATATTAATTATTTAAACAAATTTCATTCATTCTGAAGTCAAAAGGACTCGCCTCTCTAATTTCATCGTCATAGATTCTTCCTTCTCTCTCTCTCTCTCTCTCTCTCTCTCTCTCTCTCTCTCTCTCTCTCTCTCTCTCTCTCTCTCTCTCTCTCTCCTGGTTATGGAACAGAGCATGACTAAGGGTTTATTAGAAAAACAGTCTCATAAACGTAATAATTATGTCCTATGTTAAGCAAGTGCTTCACACGCTTTACAGTTACAACTATTGTACAATCTAACTTATAAAATTAATAGAAACATATCAATTTTGTGATGAAGCATTATAATAAGGAATATGTTTTGTCCTATGTTTAATAATATACACTAATATTTTCTCCGAAACGATGCATAATTAAAAGAACGCTTGCCGCTGACATTATATATAGTAGTTGTATACACAGTACACTACTAACATTTGGAAATTTTTAATGTACGAAGAATATTCACTTCACCTCTTTGTGAGAAATGATCACACAAAAAACACATAGAATGTTATGTAAATTGCTTGCAAAGGCATAATTTAGGATACATATTTTTCGTCAATAGAAGATATATAAGCTTCAAATTTATAATTCTGGAATATAGGTTCCAGAATAGTGAAGAAAAACATCGGTAATTTATTTGTGAATTTCTTTTATTAAATAGCTGTCATGGATACAAATCATGTACATATCGAAAGAAGAGATACATATTTTGTCAATATTAGTATCATCTGGACATGAGTATGAGCCAAACATGACTCTTATTTTATCTATCATTATAACCAGAAATCACATATCCTTTCAGACCTCTCCGATGGTCTAGTGGTTAGAGCGTCTGTCATAGATACGGGAGGAAGCGGGTTTGAACGCCGGCTAAGTCATACCAAAGACATATGCAATTCGTACTACCAGCTGCCATGTTAGGAACTTAACATTAGGAAGTTAGTGTTAGGACTAGTCGGCCTTGTCAGGATAACTGGGTAGTACATAATACAAAGTCATTATTATTATAACAAAGTGCATTCTGAATTATCTCCCTTGGGCCATTAAATGCATTATATCATTGTTTGTTGTACTGTATTTTGTACTTCAGTGAAGCACAAGTCAAATTAAAGGTGAAATGTTGGTTGCATGGTACATGTTGATACTTAAAAAGCCATATGCGCCTGTCAAAACAAGGTTTTACCACTTTCATAAGAGTAAAATCAACATAAACTGTATTTCAACTGATTTTCTTGATCAATATAGATATCTAAACCGTAAGTAAGAAATACCGGAGCCCCATTGTGTCCTTGTAACAGTGCAATGCTGTTATGATGAAAACAACCCGACAAACATTGTGATAGTACAAGGCTGTATTTATAAAAACAACCAGACTGCCACTGTAATAGTACAAGGCTGTATTTATAACAACAACTAGACTGGCACTGTAACCGTACAAAGTTGGTATGTTCAAAACAACCAGACTGCCACTGTAACATTAGAAATGGAACTGTGTTATAATAAAACGCAATATAGTGAGGGAATACCCTTATAGTTTTAGTTTTTGGATCATGTATGCACTTGAAAACGTGGAGGCCAAGACCATTCAGAGCACATTGTACACATTTGTAACATCCTTCCAAAGTTCGACATCGTACATAATATTTCAATAATATGTCCGTGGGTTCATATTCCAGATATAATGTGCCTGACGTGCTGTTGTGGCAGTGAGTATTTGTCATAGGAGGTAGTTGATCAGGTTGTATTAAAATGTTTTTAAATATCCCTATACAAGAAATCAACAAATCCATTCCAAGAAAGCATCGGCATAACCCTAGTCATTGATAATAATAAGTATGTCAACCTTTCAGATACGTTATATTACCTTTACTTATTGTTAACTTTCGAGTCATTTAAAAATATATACAGATGAATTTTAAATAATGCTGTGACTAGTTATCTATTTTGGTGAGAAGTGTAACGGTACATGTAACTTTTATCAAAGATATTAAACTGATTAGAATAATATAGCCAGTTTATAAATTGGTTTAATGGTTTAGATCAGTTAGTTTCTACATAAGATAGACGTGTGTAAACACCAGAAATTATCCGAGACATACGATACTTATTACTACTATCATCTAGTATGACTGCCACGTGACTATCTTGAAAACTGTATAAGTACCCCATACTAGTAAGTGAACATACATACGTATCAGATTGACTTATAATTGATTTGCATATATTTGTTTTATGCTGTTGATAAAAGCGGACAAAGTAACAAAGCGGACTAAAGCTTCCAGTAGGTCGATGGTTCATTCCAGGGTTTTCTCGTATTCATCCTCCACCAGTTATCCTACCTGCCATGTATATCCTATAGTATACTCAGAAGTGGCATTACACCCAACACAACAAAGCAACAAAAAAGTAAATATTTGAAAGATACAGTTGAAAGTAATAATGAACTGCGTTGCTTGTTAAAGTACAAAAACATAAATGAAATACGTAAAAGCAACAATAAATAGACGCACTGCAAATACTCGTTTATACGTCCGGTCCAACTGTAAATTGTTCAGACCCAAATCTGCTGTCACATAATACACAGCCACATCTGGATGTATGACATTTGTTTAGGACTGATTAATAGAGGAAACAGATATTCTGGTACATTATGACTGTGTACATAGGGGCATATCTTAAGGGCTGAATAAATGTCAAACAAGTCACTTAGAAAAGAAATAATTACCAAATGAGACAACAGTTTCAGTGTTATTTGCCATTTAACTGACTACACATTGTATATTAAGATCTTAAATAATGTCAAATTAAGTTAGACAAAAATGAATTAGCGAATGTCACAGAAAGTTATTAAAATAGTTATGAATGAGATCGCACTGTCACGCCAGGAGAAAGATTGGACTGACCATGTAATTTTAGATATAACTGTACTGATGTCACTATTTTTGGTTGGTAACATTGAAGACTTTTCATTCATGAATTAGATAATACATATTGGCATTGTGTATTGTACATGTATCAAATCATGATTTACTGCTCAGAAAGTTTATCACTTCTGCAATTTTAAACTTTTTAAGAAACAATTGTGACGGATTAAAAAAATTGAGTTAAGTAAGCACAATTAAACTGGTTGAACATCTTGGTAATATTAAAAAAAGATATATATTTTCCCTCAGAGAAAAATTAAATTGAAGTTAGCGAAAAGGTTGATTCCTACTACAAATGTAATAAAATATAGCAAATGTCCAGCCTTTGACAATTCTTATAATATATATCCTACGCAAGGTATTATGATGATAGCTTATTCCCAGTCAATATAATTCCTACCATGGTATGTTTGGCAATAGCTACTGTCCAGTCCATTCAATTCTTATCAAATAATAATAATTTCTACCCTACGTCATGTGCCGTCGATATTAATTCTTATAGCATGTTTTTCTTAAACCCTCTAATATAAAAGCTAGATCAAACGTATATCCTTATATGTACTCATACCGATATAATTTCCATGCAGCTAATTGCGTGTAATAATTAGGCATAACTCTTGCTGCACTCTTTAACTGTGAGACCTCTGAAACTAGGGGCACATGTTTAGGAGAATAAAATCGAATCGTTGATGTGCCTAGCTGTATCATAATTCGGATGCATCCATGGACACGTGGAAAGGATTAGGTTTTGTATGATATTTTACTGGCATATTAATAGGAAAAAGGTTTATGAAAAATATTGAATTAACTACCCTTTCCTTCAAGAGGTTTATGGGATTAACTTGTACAAAACATGCAAGCATAGATAGTATTATACATTGGTATAAAAATGATTCTAATATACACAGCAGTGTAAATTACAAGTCTCTAAAAAGAAATATAAACAAAATATTATTTTATTATCATACATCATTTGTCAGGTTATGGTTATCATAAACACTTGATGTCCCAAATAAGTAATAACACGGCAAAAGCACAATCTCTTGGAACATTAGAATGTCCTTCAAAGTTATTTCAATTATTTTATTTAATTTTAAAATTGTGTCTTCTCTGGTAAACAGTTCAAAGCAATACATGTATACGCTTCTGCTGGTATTAGTTTTGTATGATCGATACTGGTATTTATGTACAAACAGATAACTCTAAAAGTACAGGTTGGAATTTGATGATAAATCTGTGGCAATACTGGATAAGATAATCCAATATGGTAAAATACACCTGATAATTTTGTAACCACTTTTCATAAGTGGTTCAAACGTAATGTGACATACAGATAAATACTCAAAAGAAACTATAACCATGGATTTATAGTTTTGCAATATCTAATTGTATTACTTGCCGTTGTATTAAAATGAACTATATGTTATTGCATTTGTATGGTTTAATATAAAGTTTTTTTTCTGAAAGAAAACTGCACTCATCAAAGTCGTGCAATATTATCAAACAAAATGAGTTCATATTTTCCCATACAAATGCAGTAAACTTTCTATTGCATACTTAGTTTGTTTACCTACCTAAAGCTTAATAATAAAAGCGATTACAAGATACAATATAAATCAATGTATTCTTTATCCCAAAATAAATTCACAACCATAGATTTATCAATACACAATAACATTATTCATGCTCACATCACAATGGAATGGTAGTGGGTAGAGGTTAAAATAGATAATTGACTTCAGGAATTTATGTTTAAAAATAATAATCGTATAAAAATCACTCAGAATGTTTGGATCAAATATGATATTCTGTCATTTATTGAATTTCAATGTTAGACTGTATATTCCATAATGTGACGTATACATTTCAAAGTGGTGATCAACAAAAATAGTCCGAAACAAAAACACAAGTTCTTTATAGGTGGCATTATATACCAATGAATGTCATATAGAAGAATTTAAGCGAAAGGCAAAACATGCAAGAGAAAGAGAGAGGAAATCAGAATAAAGAAAGAAAGGTAGAATAGTCGGCCGTGCACATATTAGTAGATTTATAGATAGATGTATATATAACAGATTGATAAGAATACCAATGTGCAAGATTGTAAAAGGCCCAACCGTATATGCAATAAATGTAATTATATGAAGTTGCTGAAATCAGTTACGCAGTAGAGATTGCTAGCATATCTTTTAATGTGTACTTGAATAGGTAAGTGAATGGAAATGAAACATGCTGCTGCTATATTCGTTGTCTTTGTCTATAGTATATACACAGTACAGTAGGATGCATGGAATCAAAACCAGAGGTCACGAGTCACTGATTAGATGGTCAGCAACTGCAGGTACATTTTATAAAAAGGTGAAACTGGACAGGTTGGCACAGGAATGGAAACATGGTGTCTTCTAAAAGCAGGTGGCCACTAAACCGGGATTTTACTACTTATTACCAGTGGGCCCCGAGTGGCCAAGTGATCTAAAGCGCTGTCCATTACGGATCACTGCCATCTCACCTCTGTCTGCGTGGGTTCGAGTCTAAGATTCGGCTAATGTAGTTTTGTGAGAAAGCTTGCCAGTAGCTTCTCGTGGGTCGGTGGTTCTTTCCGGAGGGTTTCTGGGTTCATCCACCACCATTAATACTGGCCGACATGTTATAGCCTATATTGTGCTGAAAAAGGGCGTTAAACCATAAGAACACAAAACAAACTACTTATTACCAGACTCTACCAGCAATTAAAAAGGTGCCATGAAGCACCGGTCAAAATGTATAAATACGTAAATTCTATAAATACAGAACAATATATATTTGTTCCTACCTTTATATTCCCAATTCTTCTAAAAATTTGTCTGATCAAACACTTATAAAAAATGTAAATTATTTATATTATTCACACCTTTAGCTTATGACAACACTTCTTGCGATTATTAACCAAGAATTTGTTACACATATATTTATTAAAATATTGATATCTGCCAAAAGGTCATACATGTTCATTATAGAATGAGATAATGTGGTGGATAGCCATATTTGGCTTATCAGTTGCATATATTTTGGTTTATAACAGCCGTACATGTGAGTTACACTAAATGGCATTGTAAACACTAGCAAAATGTTAGCTAAGCATATATTTATCCAACATTATGTTTCTGCATAAAAGTCACACGTGTGCATGAGGGAAAGAAACAATATGAAAAATTGATTTCTGTCTAACAACTAAATGTTGTGAAGAGCAACGTTTAAGTGAATTGCTCAATTATGCAAAATATATCTGAGTTGCAAACCAGCCTAAATGAACATGGCAAAAGTAACCTTAGCTAAATCTTGGTTTTCTAAAACCTGCCTGGCTTCATAAATTACAAAAGTTTGGTCACAAGATCTTAAAAGATTCTTATTAATGGCCTTGCCTACTTTATGATAAGAGAGTTTATATCATAGCAGGGACCGGACTTGGTTCAATTGAAAAACTTAAATGAAGTCGGAAGCTGATGTTTGATTAAAATATGGTCAGAAATACAATTCCTCAAAGAATAGGAACTCTGCAAATATAGATAAAACAATCTCTTTAATATACATAGATCTTACTAAAATACTCTATACAGAATATGATGGTGATACAAGGATATTTACAAAGTTTGATTAACAGAAATATGGTCCGACATAGAGCTGCTAATGTTCATAAGCACAGCCAATCAGATGCGAAATTACCTCATAAATCTTGGTTTTAAAAATTAAAAAAATTAAAAAATGAATCCATATTATTAACGGCTCTAGTTCATAATCCTACTCGCCGAAAATGTTGATGATTTAAGCCTATTTATTACATTTGATCAAATTTGCTCATACAAGTTATCTTTATGTCATAATAATTTCATCATCCCCATGAATGATTAAGTCCTTAATATGCGTCTGTCCTGTGGATTATCACATTTATATCCAGTCTTCATCATATAAACCTATATTCTACGTTTAATTCATATTAAATTAAATATATTTTTTGCAGTGTAGTAATGAGATTTAAAATTACATCATAAGTAAGCAATTACTTTGTTCATTACTGAATTCATCCAAAATCTTGATCTTTTAATGATATATTCAAAGTATGATAAAAATCAGAACATAAATCTCAACATCTGAATAGTAACAAGCTAAGACATCCAGATTCAGGATATTAATGTTCTTGGATTCCATCCATTATCTGACTTGTCTGAGATTTCGATGGTATAGTTGAACTTTTCTGGAATTCCACCCATTTTACCCAAACATCACAATTTTTCCTGACAGATTAGTTTCTCATGACAGGCGGTATTAATGACAATGTTCTTGTAAGAACCCTTTGAAGATATAATCCCATATTTCAGATTCAATACAAATCGGATCCGAAATTGAGACTTAAGAGTGTTAAGAGGCAGTTGATTCCGGCCAGAAGGATAACCCATGACAAATGAAGGGTCAAACCATAACTTGACTCGGCCATGTGAGCTGTATTTAATGTAAGAATCTTAAAGTAATCTAACCCTACTTCTTAGAAACTTTGTATTTTTCCCTGTGTTCCAGCTAAGAATAAATAGTGGGGCGCCAAGCTCCGCCCATCCTCTGTGGGCACCCGTGTCAAATTTATATGGCTTTGAATACCAGCATCAAATTAAAATCCTCCAGATCATTCACTTCCGAAATTTAATTCTGTTCTGGCACCATGCTCTTGGCCCGTTTTGCTATAGCAATTCCATTGCTTAAATTTGTTTTTTTATCGTTAAGTCTCATTTTTGATGTACACGTTTTGAGGCAATGGTGATGAAAATAAAAACAATTTAATTACCCTAAACACTCTCAATCCTCACTGAGTTTTTATGTGAAATATAAAACAGACAAATCCAGCACACGGTAAGCAAAAAAGGGTGTTGCAAGATCGAATATTTTAAAGACATTGTTCCATTAGAATTAGTTGTGTCAATCTCTATAAATTCAACCCATTCTTCGGTACAGAAAAATAACACCTTTTACATTTTCTTTTGCAGTATTTCCTAAAGAATTAACTTTATTAACTTTGATAACTACTATTTCATAACTAGGCACCCCGTCGTTTGCGCGCAGGTAAAAAGCGCGCCGACAAAAGCGCACAGTGGAATATGCCCGTGAAATTCGCGCCGTCGAAGCGCGCAGCATAATCATAAGATATAGTTGTTATTATGAATTTGATTGATAAATGTCTCATTTCAAATGAATTACAATTTTCACTGATACTTTGATCGATAAACTCTATATGCTGTTGTCTAGTGAGCACACATCAAATGGTGTAAAAGCTTTATATTTAGAAGAAATCAAATAATAGTTTCAATTACTATTTTCTAGTAAGCAGAACTCAAAGTACACTCTTAATATTGAGTAGAAATAAAGTAATAGTTTCAATCACTGTTTTCAGTGAGCAGAAATCACGGTGCGTATTTACGCAGTATAAGCCTAGAAACTATAAAACACTATATAAAAAAACTACAAAACTATAAACAAAAACAATTTGCCGAGATTTCCTATTAATCTGTGGAATATGTACGTTCCCACATAGGCAACGTACCATTGATCGAATATCTGCACGGTATCGCACATAAAGTTGCAATTTGAAAAATGGTAGACATAATAAACTTCCTTAAATGATACGTATAAATCTTTTTGTTAGACATATTAGCCTTTATCATTTTTGAATTGCGCGCTTTTGTCTTGCGTGCAATTGTCGCTGGGTGCATTTCTCGATAGGGCGCTTTTGACCTGCACGCTAACGACGAGACAAAACTAATTTAATTAACTAACGATGATATGGTCCTTGTCATAAAAACATAAGAATATCTCTAATGCTCGCTCGAAAAATAATGATACCTTACTGTGTAAATTAACTTAACAGACTGTAGGTAATCCTTTAACCTGATTTAATAGAATGAATTGTGATTGAAGTTTGATTCCTTGAGGGAGTCTGTATCAAAAATATATTACAACAACTGTGTTGCTGAGACCAGTAAACATAAAAATAAGAAATAAAACCCCTTTATAGACTGAGTAGATAATCGTTCTATTTCAGCCAGAATTCTAGAAATCTGGATTCGTGCATGTTTTATACACTACATTCTCCTCGGCATTGTCCGCCACGTCGGAATCTGATTGATGATAGTAGTTATTTGCCATTTGGCAGCGTTCTGTGCTTTCTTCAGTTTCATGGACTTGCATAGAATATTGTAGGCGCTTAGGAAACTTCCCTCCTGCATCAGGCTGTAAGCAAGCAAGTTAAGAGCAGTATCAATAAAGTTAAGTTGCTCATGTCGGATAACAACTATCATATTGTTTAGAGCAACCATCTTGTGAAACCTCTTGTTCTGCTTGTGATAACATAGGAATTCCAGGAAATATAGATAAACTTTTGAGTCAACACTCACCAACTTTGACAGGTAGTTTTCATGTGAATTGACATCATCAGACCCTGTGGAACGGAACATCTCTAGAATTAGTGCTTTAGGAGTGCAGTTCATCTCTGAAGGGTGATAATGAACCGGAAAGGCAACGTATTGACTTATTAGTTGTGTTGTTGATAAGTTTTCACTTAACACTGCTTGAATCATATGTTGATATGTATCGTTCTGGTCCAAACTTTTGTAGCTGCACTTTCTGTGTATTTCATTTAACACATCCTTGCAAATGTCAAGATTGTTCTGGACCAAATAAAAAGCAGCCAGCTTCAGTTTTCCAGATGTCACATCTGAGGAGGATCCCCAAAGGAGAAACTCCTGGGCCACATCTAAGGAATGAATGTCAGGGTTTTCCTCCAAAAGACTTTGAGCTGCCAGTTTTGAACCAATAAAAGAACAGAAAAAAGTCCATAATATGGTGTGTACTTCCCTTCGTGGTTCATGGCAGATGAATGCACGGGAATGACAAATCCAGTCATTGCTAAAAGAATATTCTACAGTACTTTGTATACGTACACACAGCAAATTAGCTGACGTGAAAAGAACTTCTGTGGCATCTTCACCTTGTAATTCAAGTTCCTTGAGAGGAGTCTGACAAGCCCTCACCAGCTTCTCTCCGATATTGTCACACGATATCCTTACCAGATATCTACACTCCTCTTTCAGTATATTGCTTAGAATACTGAGCAGCTGTCTGGATATATGGCCGTAGATTTTACACTGGAACATGTTTTCTTCTGGAATAAAGTAATTCGGACAGATTTCACCTTCAATCCAGATGTACATCAGTCTTAAACACATCTCAACACATAGAAGTAGATTATCTGGTTGCCAAAAGGTTGCTGGTGTATTCTCAATTAAGTGAAACATGCATGTTTTGAAATGATAGCTGCTCAACGCATCATCGCCTACAACTGGTTTTATGAAAGTTTTGTTTATCATTTTCAATAGAATATACCACTTGTATTGTGTTGAATTCAATAGCCACATGAGAAGCTTCTCCCCATACGAAATGGATACTCGCCATTCCAGGTGTTCTTCTTGGCTAAGTTTATGACCCACTGGAACAAGCAGTGCACCCGTTTGCTGAATAAGAACTTTCATTTCTTGTGATGGCCAGTTATGCCGTCTGTTCCTTGTTAACCAATGAGATGCCTGATCGGGCCAAGCATAGAGCTTTATTCCAACCACTATATCGAATGCTATTTTAGTTCTTCTATACCATGTACAAGCAGGACCATGGCGCTCCAAATTTTTATCTATCGTCGCAAAATAATCATTGAAGATAACTGAACGACCATATCTATCTGACTTGCAATAGATACCAGTAGATTGTAGATCATTTTCTATTGGCTGCAGCTTTACAAATCCTGGTGGTGTGTTCTCGCCACTTACAACAAGGACGCTATTATTATGAAGCACCCAGTTCTCAACATCCTGTACAGCTGTGATGCCCGAAAGACAAACTAGATCTATGTCTGATTGTAAGGCTGGTGTCGTGGTCGACTCCGCCTGAATACCAAAAAAATGACTTCCATGTAGAAACCGAAACGACAGAGTCTTCTCTGATTGTACTAACATATTAATTCTCTTCCATCTAATATCCTCCCGCAGTCCTATTGTATCGAGAACTCCGTTCAGCCTGAGGGACACTTCTTTGTAGTAGTCAGGAATGTTCGAGGTCATCTTTCAGGATACTCTTTGTCAATGTCTAAAATTAAAATATGTCCACTGCAAAATTAATATAATCCCAAAGGTATATATATATATATATATATATATATATATATATATATATATATATATATATATATATATATATATATATATATATATATATATATATATATATATATATATATATATATGTGTGTGTGTGTGTGTGTGTGTGTGTGTAGATCGATAGATAGAATAAAATTCAAAATGTTCTTTTTTAAAACGTATATGTTCTAGTGTGTTATTAAGAACTAATATAAAATTAGATCATAGCCATTAGTATCAATCGTGTTTATCCAAAACAAATCTTTGCGATACACGTATGTTTTTAATGGCACTTGTACTTTTTGCCTTTATGAAACGGCGTAATGTGTTATTATCCGTGTCATTGTTCTTATTATTGCTATTACTGAAAAGCAAACCGCTCCAGTGGCATGAAAGCGGAAGGTCGTAGTTTCGAACCCCTGCTGAGTCATAACATAGACTTACAAAAATGGTATTTACAGCTGTCTCGCCTAGCGCTCAGCATTAAGACGTTAGTGTCAGGACTGGTCGGCCTTG
This sequence comes from Unio pictorum, assembly GCA_030141615.1. Taxonomy (NCBI): domain Eukaryota; kingdom Metazoa; phylum Mollusca; class Bivalvia; order Unionida; family Unionidae; genus Unio; species Unio pictorum. Next base: position 8,448,981 of record JARLTB010000156.1, on the reverse strand, counting down.
TGTCAAGATAATGTTACTGGGTGGGACATCATGGTACGTGCATGCGGCATGATGCCCCAGTGCTAGACATCACTATAAACTGCCACATTGCAGACATCGTAGCGATATGACTGAAAAAGCTACGTTAAAAATGATAATCACACACACACACACACACACACACACACACACACACACATATAATGAAAACCATGTACCAGGCATATTGGCATTCCGTGTTATTATTCTTAGGGTTCTTTTTACCGGAAACCATGTACCAGGCGTTAAATTCATTACTCTGAATATGGATGTGCATTTTAATATTTAGTTACAGTGGTGGCTAACCCTGCAGACTGTAAAAAATATAATCAAATTGAATGAATCTTTCCAGAACAGTATAACACAAAAAATTTTTGCACTCCTGGAATCCATCACCGATTTATATTCCATTTATTTAGAAAGAATGCATCAATATTTATTTAGCGGTATTTTGGGGGGCTTTTTGTGGGGAGAGGTATTATGAATTAGAGATTTCATCACCTTTACTGATTATGATGTGTTAATCGGTTACAAAGTTAATTAAAAGGAGAGAAAATGTGTGTTTATTTTTATGTCTGTTTTACGGTCCCTAATAATGACAGCCACCATTAATATAATACACATTTTACACACACAAAATAGTGAAAAGGTAACAAAATAGATATTAAGGAATATTATTGGTTTCAACACATTCATTTAGGACACAGAAACACATTTATAAATCTATACATAAATACACACACATCACACACACACACACACACACACATATATATATATATATATATATATATATACATACATTTATAAATCTATACATAAATACACACACACACATCACACACACACACACACACACACACACATATATATATATATATATATATATATATATATATATATATATATATATATATATATATATATATATATATATATACACACACACATATATATATATATATATATATATATATATATATATATATATATATATATACATAAATACACACACATGTATATATATAATGTGTGTGTGTGTGTGTGTGTGTGTGTGTGTGTGTGTCTTAAATTACTACCTGTTACTAAGCGTATGTCTGTGTTTTGTCCGAAAACAATATGGCGGCAGCCGGGCACAGTGATGTTATGGTCTTTTGTTAACACAAGGTCGACTTAAGTACAAGCGTCATTACGAAAGTAAAATGGAAATTTTATATTTCCGTGTAAATTAGTTCTATACTAAAATTATAGTTCGTTACAACAGTGAACTGTTTAGAAATGTTCTTGGCCGTAGGAGGAAGGAATGATATATTTCATTTAATTGTGTCTGCTAAATACACCTTAGGAAGATGTCATCTGTTATCTAATATATCTGACATAAGACGTAGTTTCCATGCTAATCTACTTCCGTGTTCTCGTTTGTATAGAATGTAAATATGTTCAAATGTTCAAAGGTAATTCAGAAATAATGAATAGATCTTACCTTGGTGTCAAGTTATAAAGATGTTCCACAATAAGTAATTGAACTGGTTGTAAATGTATTGTCCTTCTCTAGAATACTGCATAGCTACCTAGACTATTCAAATAATTAACCTACATTTATCTGATCCATTTACATGTATTCGTACATATAGTATAACCTTGACCTTGTGCATGGACTAATATATTACGGACCACATATCCGTATGCCTATGCAAGAAACCGGAAGGAGTATGAGTATAGCTGCTAAGAAAACACATTATAAATACTATTAAAACTTGTGACTAAAGATCTATTTCAATTATGAAATGGTCCAAATGTATAATCTGTCCTTAGTTTCTTTAATTAATTACAATATATTAGCACGGGTAAAATTATGGGAAACAAGTATTAGATGTGGTACGGTGCATACAATACTTACCTTTTAAAAGGGAAATTCACACCTTGAACTACTCATAGTCCCGAATTAGGGCTACTAATGATATATGTTTATAAAAATTACTGCTTACGTACATCGAATCATCTTTTTCTAAGAGGTCTAGGAAAATCTCTTTGATACATTGCTACACAATGTTTTAGGGTCATTGTGTGGACCAATTGGAATGCTGAAGCCGAATGTTTTGTTTTCCACGTCATTTGTAAAAGTTTTAAAATCAAAATTAGAAAATTCAAACGTCCATAACACCTCACAAAAAAGTGATAGTCATGATATTTGAATCTAATACAATACACTTGTTCTTTATATAAAATATATGTGTAGATGGAAACTATTATAAAGAATAGTTCAGTTAAAAATAGCTATGGAAATGAAAAGATATTTATTGTGCTGCTTTGTTCATTTGTTTGTGTACATATCAATATTTTATCAATTTAACTCACGTAAAGAACACACACACGCATCGTATTATTAGATTATTTGCTTTACGTAAACTTAGAAGCCAAGTAGAAAGGACATTTATTTTTTTCACACAGATTGTTTCCCACTAATGCTTATAGTAAAACCACACATAGTTTGCGTTCCATCTTTTGTCCTGGCCATGTTGGCGGGTGATGATATGCCGTGAGTAGATTGGTGGCCGGTTTCCATTGCATAGTTTGACTATGTTCTCATTTAACATAAAAGTATAGTGCAATAGACTTTGAAGGCCGTACGTATGGCCCCATGTATGTGCAAAACATTTATACGCGAGTTTTGGGAAAGCTGCTTCCTTCTGATACATGGCACAAGTTACACACGAACTTTTCTTCATTCTTCACTTCTCCATTCCCATCATCTTTCTACAATATTTCACGTAGAAATCACAATTACCAATGGTAATGTATTGAATGAATAGTTGGATTTAAAGTGAAACCGGCCACTAGGGTCATATGTTCACTATTTTGCACTGCCATTTATTTACATGGCAGTGATTTAATTTATCCAGGGAGATGGAATGGTGCCACATCTTCCTGGCGTTTATGCGCACAGAGTGCGCTATTTAATTTGGTCGTCATATCATACCCCTAAAAAGGGGATAATGATATGAATGTTAGACTAGGGTGAGTGGGAATAGACCCAACATGCACTCAACCTATCAACCAATCAAAAGTACGTACGCTTATTTCCAAATTCAATCCAGTTTTTCTAGTGGATTTCCCTATGCCAAAATTGTGTAAGCCACCGATGCAATTCATCAAATGGTAGAGTTGAAGAATTAAATTGCGTTCCTATCTATGCCAATCTTCTAGTACAAAAGTGTTCATATTATATGTCACTAACAATTTCTTTTGCTGATATGACTAAACGTCATTTGAAAGGTAGCCACTGTCAGAGAGGATTAGATTGTTAATTTTGAGCGGTGGGTCCGAAAATGATCAAGTTAGTCTTTTTGGATAGAGCTTGTCAAGGAGGGTTTCCGTAACCAAGTGGAAGACCCTATTAAAACAATGAAAGGCAATAGCCCTAAAAAGGACTTTTTTCCGGAGAATCCCATGATCACTTGTTAGTGACCGTTTATTCCTCTGCTCCTGTGGTTGGTCCCTGTATACTTCTTGAGTGTCTTGTTTGACCCTGTACTCATTCGATGATTTCCTGTATACATCTTGGGTGTCTTGTTTTGGATTCTCACTCTAAACATCCCTGCTCCCTCGTCAATTAGCTTCCGTATTTTCCCCCATCAATTTGGAATTATTTGTGCTGTTTTGTGTAGAATATATAACCTCATATGACCACTGTTTGCATTGTTAGTTAATGCATGATGTTATTAAGTTACTGCAAGGCCTGATAGTTTTGGGGTTAACTATCTTTATAGTGTATGAATTTGAGGTCATTTTTTAAATTAGCATATTTTTGGTTGCAACCTTGTGTTGCTGGGCCTGATAGTCTTGGGTTTGAGACCACCTTATAGATCTAATTTGGGGTCATAACCTATGCATATATGATGAGGATTTTAGTTGCAACATTGCGTCGCTGGACCTGATAGTCTTGGTTTTGAGACTACCTCATACGCTCTAGTTGGGACCATAGTTAGGGGCGCGTGTTAGTGGTTATACTTTAACCACAGCGGTATCGCGTTTATTAGGGGCCTATAATACCTTCGTAATATTAAACTCGGTTATGAGATGTTGTCAATGGGGTTATATAGAAGAAATAATTTAGAATCATAAGAGAAGAAAAGAGGTAAGACGCTTGCCTTATTGATTGTATAACTGGTAGTTAATATAACTTTTGATGTTTATACCTTTATGTATTTCTTTATTTTAGGTTTTTTATTGTTCCATGTTATTTTATCATTCCATTAGGTTTGGTTACTGTGGAGCCGCCATGGGAACGTACTACCCAGCGTAGTGTAGGTGGGCTCTCTTAAGAGATAACGAGTCTCTTTTGGCCATGTACTCTTCCATCCCTCGTAACGATATTATTTTCCATTAGGTTAGGTTGCTCTGGAGCCGCCTATTGCCGTAGAGTATATAAACGATATAAAGAATACATTTGATACTATTTCAAAACCTCGCACCACATTATGTTCTGAGTTTATGTTATAGACTGTATGTATTATAATGATCTCTTTTAAGATTATAAATTGTCGATGATTTTTTTTAATAACAAGTGGGATTGTGTATCCATTGCAAACTCTTTGAAAAACTAAAGATTTGTTATATATAAAAATACAGATCTTCAATGGTAATTACGTGAACATATTGCATTATTTGTTTTCATTTTCGAAAACCAAATGCTAAATGCAACGCACAAATACTCTTGGTTTTATAACCTACAGATTAAGAAATATTAACTTTTACAACATTGTATTTCTACTAAATACAAGTCTAACTCTGGTGATAATACATCTTTTAATATTAGCAAATTGAATGTTTGCTTAGCAAATAACAATTATATTATTATAAATTGTAATATTTTATATAATCTTTTTAATTTAATTAGGCAGTGTGTGTGTGTGTGTGTGTGTGCGTGTGTGTGTTAATTATTCAGCAGATATTTTAAAATCCTGTCCCACCCAATTACATTATCTTGACACCAGGCCGACCAGTCTTACATTAACTTCTTCATGCTGAGAAACAAGCGTGGCAGCTGCTATTACTATTTGCAAAAGTCTTTGGTATCACTCGACCGGAGTTAGAACCCGCGATCTCCCGCATCCGATGCCACGTTCAAACATCTTAGCCATCGGCAATTAGTCAGAAGATTATTTACGAGCCAAACATAATAAATTATTTCTTTACTGAAATTGATCAAATTGTGCCATCATTATTTGATATAAGGGTTATTTTTTCAATAGTAATTTTTATCACACAGGGGTTAGATAACATAGTAATTTAGATAACTGGTAGATGAAATAATGTTGATTTATTCGCTGTGCTCAGGATCATTTAAATTTAACTATTTTCTTGAAGGTGTCTAAAGTTAGGTCGTGTATTATGATATGATTGCTTGACCGGTTGGCCAATGTCACATTCAAAATGACACAATTCTCTAATTGGTCTGTAAAATATGCGTACTGTGCCACACTCCGCAGTTATATAACATCACATTGAAATTCGCTGGATAAATGGGAGATAAATTGGACAAAATTGTGCAACTGGTACTAAGAAATGCTGATTTTCTCACAATCTGGAATCTCTCTCTATAAATATAACCTCTAGTCTCTAGTGAATTATAGAAGATTACATATCGACCCAGACTGACAATATGAGAGTTACGACATTACGATAGTCATTGTATAATTGGTGTGTCATCGTATTATTGGCGTGTCATGCTTATACAACTTCTTGCAGTCCACAACGCAGAATCCATTGAGATAAATAGCATCTATGTCGAGTGATTGGACCGAGACAATGAAATACCAGTTAAGCGGTTTCCCTACGAGGATGTACCAAGTGGCACCACAAATAATGTAACCCAGCAACTGGGATTTCCTTGTCATGGCGCAAACACTGTCATGCACTATTTTTTCACCAACGTTTTCCCAACTAAATTAAAATAACCATGCATTCTTGCAATTTAGTTGTTAGTTTCAAAACACTGTATTCATCAGTATTCTCAATGTTAAAGACTATATATAAAGGCCATCAGGTTTTGTTCTCTATTATGAAAATCGGAATAATATGTATGATCTAACTATGTATGCCGCTCTTAGCAAAGGAAAAAACAACTCAAGATATAGGTTAAGATTGGTATAGAAATATTGCGTAATGTGCGTGTTCAGCCACGTGCTGCCTTCCAAATAATATACTACGGAATCAGAATATGTTAATGAGGGCAAAGGGTAACCTGTCGACCGAAAGTACTCAAGTTCTACTCATGTAAAAATAGAAAAATAAAATTATTTGATATTATTACTGTCTTATCACATTTAATCGATGGATAAATAATTAATATTTATTATAAGGTTAAGTTTTAACGTTCACCAGTCCTAATTTGAAAAACTTTATATGGTAGGCAATGGCTTTGCTGCATTTGAGAAAGTTTGGTTTACTTTGAACCGAAATGTACATTTTATGATAAGGGTATTAAATAGCTCAGATGGAGTGTGTGTGTGTGTGAAAATGTTTTATATGGTATTATCAGAGGTTCAGAGACATTCATTTGCTTTACGAGATAATTTCTTTATATATATATATATATATATATATATATATATATATATATATATATATATATATATATATATATTGTAAAGGTTAGGTTACTTCCCTTTTTTGGGGGTGGGGTGCTTCCAATTTATTTAAATTAATATAAGCACCCACCCTGGTTCGTTTTTGTCAGAAATTGAAATAGTGATAGAGAGATGCAAAGCTCTGAGCCCCCAGCCAGCGGGCCGACAGTTAAATTAATGAATATACAAATTGAAATTTAAATAACAACAATTTAATATAATTCAAACAGTAATCTCTCAAATACAATTCAGCTAATTTCATATCACTACCAAGTGACAGCCTAGTTCATCCTTTGAATTAGTGTCTGAAATTTTCCCTTCTGTCCTGAATCCTACTCATCTGTATGGTTCTTCTCTTTTCCTTTGTCTCCCTCCGTTATCCCATCAACTTCTCCCTCTGTCATTCCTTCTGTCATTCCTTCTTTCTTGTGTCTCCCAGAGACTCGCACCACATCTGGGGTAATTCCCTCTGGTCCCTAAAACTTCCTTCTAACTTCTCTTTTGTCTCCCAGAGACTCGGGCCACAGCACTGAGCACTTCCCTCTGGTCCCTAAAAGCTTCTAAAGAATACATACACGGACATTAGGAAAGCATATTCCTTTTGCTACGTAACTCACACTAACATTAATATCATCAGATAGGACATTACCTTTTTCAGGTGACGCATCATTCGTGCCCATCGAAATACACATTCTCCCTGCTAAGTGTACACGATATATAAGTTCTCAATCTTATTATATCAAAACAATATCATATAATCAGACACATTTCTGTACATTGCACCTCTACAAGTGTACACAGATATGTACGTCCATGCTATGATATATCCATACACATGATACTCCTACAAGTATACATAAATTAGCAAATTCCTATAGTAATGTGACACACTGCAACATTATACAAAGTTTATAATTCAATTCAACATTTGCAATATATAATATAAAATGAATACATGCACGAGGTTATTAAGAATTAACCCAATAACGAATTACAATATTAGTTCTACACATCACATTGCTCATATCTCAAAATACGCATGTATATCAAACATTACGAATAAATCAAACCACAATGGTTATTTTACATATACTCAAATATATAGATATACTGTAATAATTAAAGTATTTCACAACATTCGAGTAAATAATAACTGCCCGGTTTCAAAGCTTTCTTATTATTCCCAGAATAATTCCGCCATTACGAATTAGTTTTATTTGCTTTATCCGTCTCGCCAAATAATTGTAACTCTACTTAAGTTTTGGTTCTCAAGATGATATATTTAAACTTAAGATTCTAATGTCTGACACGCTTAACTCAATTCCGATTGGAGGTTGGTTCCTAATGATCAGACATCACCCCTCCCAACCGACTGTCAAAGATGTTTACGATATCATTCTGACGATCCCTTGTTCCAACAAGAAATCGTCACTTACCCGTGAAAAAGGTTACGTAACTGACTTTGGCAAAAATTAAACCGCGCATCTCTAGTTTATGGCTATGTCAATTAATGGGCTGGATACCAAAGACAGCGAGAAATTATAGCCTCAGGGTTTAACATACCCATGCTAACATCTGGTTTCTTCTATACCGTGATGTACATGGGTATGTAACTAACCAAACAATAGCCAATTATGCTATTGCAGAAAATATTTCTCTGTCTTGAAAATGCAAAAGGAATTAAAACATTTGATCTAACTAAATTAATAGAGTAGACATACAGTCAAAATATAAAGTCAAAATTAACAACAACATCGCAATTATTCAGCTGTGAGAACAATTATCCTTTAAAATGATATCAAAGCTTTTGTCTCCATTTGGTCAACTAATAAATAAATAATAATAAATAAAAGTACTTTGTAAAAAAAACACATAATTTAGAGTAAACGTTAATGTTTGGACGTATTGTTTTGAGGCAATGTTAATATCTTTATTTGATTATGTTTTTCTGCCGTTTAATTTCATATCATTTTAAAAACATTTAAATATTACTGTAGTTACTATATGAAAACCTCTATAAATATTTCAATATGGAAGACGTCACATGGATACTCAGAGTGGGTTTTCAATTGGACCAGGTAAACAAATTACATTTATTTATAATATTATTTATAATGCATATATAAAAAAATTCAGATCATCTCAAACATGCTCAATTCAGACACTATCTAGATAAATATCTAGTACATAATTTAGGGTAGAGAATGATATCCCAACTAATAGACTACCAATACATATTGCTATTTCAATGACATATTGAATTCCAAAATGAAATATTCAGTACTTTTCTATGTCGTCCATTTAACCGAACACATTAGTTTGTACTTACAGCAAACAATGATATATTATTATCTTAATATAACACCTGCAAATTGTTTTATTCACTTTGACAGACTAGACAATGTTCTGCTCATTAAATGGGATTGTGATCTTCATGGTAACCCTTGATTCTACTCATCAAATCATCATGGCATCCTGGGATACTACTCATCAAATATTCATGGCACCCTGGGATACGGCTCATCAAATACTCATGGCACCCTGGATACTAATCAAATACTAGTGGCATCCTGAATACTGCTCAGGACATATTCATGGCAACAGTGAATAATACTCATCAAATACTCATGGCACCCTGGATACTACTCATTAAATGCAAATTTCACTCCGGACACTACTCACCACTCATCAAATACTCATGACACCCTGGATACTGCTCATCAAGTACACATGGAACTCCTGGAAACTTTTTAAATATTCATGGTACACCTGGATACTACACATCAAATTCTCATGGCATACTAGATACTACTAATGTATACACCCATATCACCCCTGGATAATACTCATCAAATACTCATAGTACACCTGGATGCTAATCAACAAATATTCATGGCTCCCTAGATACTATACCTATGTTATGTATATTGAATTTAATTGTTTGTCTGTTAGTTGTTTGCTTTTTTAAATTATTCAATTACATGCTATTGTAATGTAACACTGTCTACTGAACTTGACCTTGTCCAGAATTGAGTTCAGGTCTCTTTGACCTGATTGACTTTTGTATAAAATAATTATTTCATTGACATAAACATTTTAGAAATCTTTTGTGAAATCAACAAGCTTTCTTACAATGTCATCAAAAGTGGAGATCTCTATTATAATGTCATCAAAAGTGGAGATCTTTATTTCAAATCCTACTCAGGAGCAGTTAGACTGAAAAAATGAATTGCTTCAATTTGCCAGAAAATACAATCTGTCTGGGATAAAAATGTCTTTAACAAAGCAAGAAATACAAAATATTTTGGTCCAATATTTGTTGTTTTTGCTAACATAAAAGTAAAGAAATTAAAATTAAAACACAAGATGCAATTAGAGTTAAGAAAGATAAAGAGGAAAAACAAATGAATTTAGATAAAGAAGACAGAGAGATGAGAATGAAACTGGAGAAACAAGAGAAAAATGTAGTTAAAGAAAGAAGAAAATTCAAATGCTATTGGAGAAAGCGTGAAAACAAATGCAGTTACTGAAAGAAGAGAAACAAATGCAGATGCAACTAGAATCACAGAGAGAAAGAGCGAAGGAAGAAATGGAATATCATTTAGATTAAGAGAATTAGAGCTGGCAAGTGAAAAGCAAATCCCCACTTTACATACAAATTCAAGTTTAAGAATATTAGGTTTAGTGCCACCTTTTATAGAAAAAGAAGTAGACAAATATTATCCTCATTTTTAAACAATTGCTCAAAATTAAAAATGGCCAAGGGGAGCATTTGCCTCTATTATTACAGAGTGCACTATTTGTCAAAGCCCGATATATATGCACCCCTTTCAGTACAGCAGAGTGCTAACTATGATATGGTTAAGGAATGCATCTTAACGGGTTATGAGTTAGTCCCTGAGGCTTATCGTAAAAAATTCAGGAACAATAAAAAAAGAAGCAGAACAAATTCATGTCACAAGAGAGAAGACCAGTTATTGGATAAGAGTTGCTTAGCCAAGAAAGTTGATCAAGATTACAAAAAATCTCCGACGAATCATATTATTTGAAGAGATCAAAAATAACATTAAGAATTATCTGGATGAGCATAAGGTTGAAACCTTGGAAAATGCTGCTCATACTGCTGGTAAGTATTTCTTAGCTCAAAAAGTTTCTTTCCTGAGCAAGTCTTCCACTCAGCAGTCTTCTGGTAAAAAAAAGAAGTATTTCAGCATAATGCGAACCCTTCTAAATTTAAATCTGGCACAACTTTTAGAAGTTTCTGATAAGCTTCATCAGAAATTATTATCTATTCCTAAATGTACTTATTGCAAGAAGAAATGACACTTTATTTATGATGTACCAATTGATAAAAGAATGAACTTAAACAGTTATTACTTGAATATGAGCACTTATCTACAGATGTTCCTGTGAGAACAAACAAAATCACCCCATGACATTGAAATTATAAATTCCATGCCTGTGAAACAACACACCTACAGGATGAACCCTGTCAAAAGGAATGTTTGAAAAAAGAAATTCAGTATTTGCTGGAAAAATATTTCATTGAACAGTGTGATTAAAACTGATTCATTTCTATTGTCAAGAATCAATGACTTCATGGATAAAATTGGAAATGCAAAGTAGGTCAGGAAACTTGACCTTCAGAAAGGATTTTAGCAAATTTCTCTCACGGAAATAGCAAAGTAAATTTTGGCATTCATGACTCCGTATTGACTTTATCAATAAAAAGTGATGCTGTTTGGGATAAAAGGTTTGCCTAGTACCTTTGAACGTTTAATGATCTGGTCTAGATAGTTGTGATGCTTACATTGATGTCATCATCTACAATGAAACCTGGAAAGAACATTTAGCAACAATTCGAAAATTCTTTGACAGACTCTCTAATGCAAGTTTGACAATTTATCCCCAAAAGAGTTCTGCCGTACTTGTTAAACAATTCTATGACATCGTGGAACATGGACTAGTTCAATTATAGACGGTAATGTCAAGGCTATCCCTGAATTCCCTGTGCCTTTCAGTAAAATGCAACTGATGCAATGTTTGGGTATGGCTGGATACTATTGGAAATTTTGTTCCAAGTTTTCCATAAATTGCTGAACCACTTATACATTTGATGGGCAAGAAAACTAAGTATCATTGATCTGAAAAATGTCAGGAGGCTTTTGATAAGTTAAAGACCATACTTAAGAGTGCAGTTCTTACAGCTCCATATTTGAGCCAATCAGTTAAACTGTCTGTTGATTCACATGGTGTTGGGGTTGGAGCAGTATTGATTCAAGAAAATAAAAATGTTGTTGATCATCCAGTCTGCTATTTTTCTAAGAAATTAAATAAGCACCACAGAAATTATCCCACAATCGAGAATGAATGTTTGGCTTTGATATTGGCCTTACAACACTTTGAAGTTTACATTAATTCAGGTCCTTGTCTATTTTGTTTGGTGTTCACAACCCCCTTACTTTTATCGGCAAGATAAAAAAGAAAAATCAGATATTATTAAGGTTGAATTTGTTGTTACAGGAATATAATATTGACATCATGCACATCAAGGGAAAAGATATTTAAACAGTAGATGCACTGATACGTGTATAGACATTAAATGTTATTTAATGTATACTTTGTATCATTTATACAATTTCTTTTTATGTTATTTTTTTATATAAATCACATTTATTTTTGTCATATAGTAAAAAGAAAGCTTTACTGGATAAATCTTTCTTTTTCTTTATGAGGGGAAGTGTTATGTAAATTTGACTGTTTGTCTATTAGTTGTTTTATTTAATTATTCCATTAAATGCTATTGTAATGTAACATTATTTACTGGACTTGACCTTATCCAGAACTGAGTTCAGTTCTGTTTGACCTGATTAACTTTTTTATTATTTTTATTATTTGTATTTCATTGTAAACAACTAAAATAGCTTCATGAAACATTGCATCTAATTGCTGACCTCATTCCAAAATATGTGACAGTTTCATTAAACAACTTTTTTATGTCTCAGAGTAAGAATCATTAAGTTTAGTCAAGGTCATACCTGGACTACGGGATACTTCATCATGTGCCAATTGGTAACAAACATATTTTTCCAGAAGAATGAACTTTTGACACTCAGCCAGGAATCTGTTTTGTGTCTAAGTCTTATACTGATATTTTCGTAAAGGTTTGTCAGTTGGGCTTATAATACTTGACAGGTTAAGTTGTCTTATGTTGTGACCAATTTGGGATGAATTTTATGGGTTTTTTTCAAAATATTCAAGTGAGTATTTTCTCTGAAAATACAAAAGTGCTCTGAAAAAATTCTTGGATATAGTCATTCATTGGAATTTATATTTAATTCAAAACATGTTTAATATTCTCTCTGATTCAACAAGAGCCAGTTCATACATCTACACTTCGTAAGACATTCAAGATGTCATTGCCTTCAGTTTTAGAAGAACTTGCAAACAACAGACATAACTCACCTAAATGATGGCATCGAAGGCTGGAAATTCAACTCATGCAAGGTCTTGTAAATATAAATGTACATCATAAATTTCATTAAAATCCAACATTTCCAAGGTTGTATTCTGCATAAACCAAAGAAAAACTGTCAGGGGATGCAACTCTTCTAAATGACAATGTAAAACACACAGAAAAGTAAACATATTCAAGGTTACACATGTACAACGCTGCATGCCAAATTGGAATCCAATAATCCTTAATAAAGTAATGCTTCAGAAGTCAAAGTTAGGAGGACTGGTAAAGCTGCAAATGATTTAATACAATGAACCATGATAGTTATGCTGCAGAAACCAGTCTAAAGGAGAGGAAATCAGGGGGCACAACTATTGCAAATAATGTCAAGAAATGCTGGAACAATTCATTCAGGCTCTCAACATCAGATGTGCCTGTCAAATTTTGTTGAAATATAACAATCTTTGGGAAATCTGTGAAGTAGAAACAAGTATAGAAAGTAGGTTATCAGGAACTCCCGTAAACAATGATACGGTACATCAAACTCTAGAGGTAATATCAGTGCAAAATCCAACAATTGCCAGAAAAAGTCATCATGTTGAAACCAGATAGATAACAATTACAATATGGCTGCCTGCCAACATCACTGAGCATTGCCCAACTTATGGTAAGCCATGTCTATTCAAAATAAATATTACTGTTTTCTTAGGAAGTAGCTACATGTCAACTCTTTTCTTATCTGTCTTGAGACCATGTACATGAGTTTGTATATATACACACATATATATATATATACACACATACAAATGTGCATACATACACAAGTGCATAGATTTTAGATGGAACGATGCCAATAAATATAATCAGACTTTAGTTATAATTCTTCCCAAATGGGAATCAAAATGTACTTTATGCAAGAACACCTTTTTCTAGCTTTCATGCACCAGTACCCTAAGATCACTCCCTACTAATTTGTTCTACTTTTTTCATTGAATTGTTTAAGTGAAGACTAAAAATAATGAAATTATTTGTCAGGATTTGTAAATGGCTAAAGTGAATGGTATTAAAGTTAAGAGAATTAAATATTTGTCAATGAAATTTGAGGACAGTGAATCCAAAAATTACCGATTTAAAGTTTCACAACCACTCTTGGGATTGCAACCATCACAGAAGTCATGGGTTAGCTGTGGGTGTGTTCATAAATTCAGCTTACTGAGATGATTAATGCATTAAACAATCATAACGTGAAGAGGCATGTAGAAGATTTCAAATACAAAAACCCATTTAATCACAAAGTATTTTTGTATTCATTATAAATAAGCAAATTATAGTGTGTACAAAATAACACAGAAACTTTCAACAAGTTAACTGTCAAAGTACAGAGCACACAAACATTTTTAAATCCACCTACACACTTTGACAGAAAAATATTCCAAGCTCATAATAGAATTTATAATCCACACCTAATATATATATATATATATATATATATATATATATATATATATATATATATATATATATATATATTCTGATTGGTTTTGTTTTAAAGTGTATGTCAAAAACACAATTTCAAGTCATATGCACTATACATCACACCATAACATCAATGCATGGGAACACCATATAATAAAGTCAATATTACCCAAAAATCTAACGTGTCTGTTAAAAACAAACTTCATTTCATATCTATTTGACACAAAAATATGGAACTCGTATGCCAATCCCTGAATGGCATAAAATAATATTTAAATAATATCATAATGTTAAACCCATGTGTAAGATTGTCTATATATCATATACTTGCTAATAAGTTGAGCCCTGCACAGATCCAGATCTGCCACAGTATTATGCACTGGCAAATCTGGGTCTATGCAGTTTATTTGGAGTATTCAGTAGAACAAACAAACACTGACCGTGACCTGCCAGAGCTTTATGCAATGGCATATCAGAGTCTATGTTCTTTGCAGTTGGACTCAACTTGTTGACAAGAATACATGGCAAATGTATTGGTATATTTAGCAAACTTTCTTATGTATCACAGAAATTCTCTACAATACGTAAATTTGGCATTAGTGTTATCATTCAAATCAAATGTGTGACATCACTGTTATCATTCAAAACGAATTCTTGGCATTAGTGTCAATATTCAAAATGAATACCTGACATTTGTGTAATCATTCAATATGAATACTTGATATCAGTGTAATCATTCAAAACAAATTCTTGACATTAGTGTAATCATTCAAAAATGAATTCTTGCTGTTGACACAGGCAATAGCAGAATGCTTTGAAACCATGAATCGTCAAATCAAAGATACTTCTTACTAATTATCATAATATTTTCTGAAGATAATTTCTTGGGAAAATTTGGCCACTTTTTATCGTATATACTCACGAGTAAGGCAAAGCCAACTGCAAAATGCAAATAACCTTAATATTTTGGCAGATCTGGATCGATGTAGTTTGTCAAGAGTTGTTGTTGTTGTTGTTGTAGGGTTTAATGCCATTTTTCAGTACATAATAGGCTATACATGGCAGCCAGTATTATTGGTGGAGGAAGAACTCGTGAAAAACCCCGGAAAGAACCACCAACCCACGAGAAGCTACTGGCAAGCTTTCTCACATAACTACATTAGCCGAATCTTAGACTCAAACCCATGCAGACAGAGGTGAGATGGCCGTGATCCATAATGGAGAGCGCTTTAGACCACTAGGCCACTCAGGGCCCTTTAGTTTGTCAAGAGTAATCAGAAGAATAAAAGAGCAGATCAGCATTATGAGATAAAAAATCAGGGTCTATGTTGTTTCCATTTGGACCCAACTTCTACTAATGATTCATTGTGAAAATTTCACAAACATGGGTTAAAAATTTTTTTATAAACTGTTTCAATTTGTACATACAGTAAAACTACCCCCAATGAGAAACCTTCTGTCACACATGAGATACATTCTAGGCTGAACTTTGCATTCAATTTGCAAAGTTATAAGTCAGTTAACAAAGCTGGATGGCACACAATTTAACATGTACAGAAAAACTTACAAAGTTCCACAAAATATCCACATGTAAATTCTTATTTCATAGAAGGGCCTACTACTCAGGGGAAAACATGAAAAAAGACATACTAAAGGGAAAACATGAAAAGAATGGGAAAAACAAGTTATTTTGAGAAAAGTCTCATTTGCAAATCTTGCTTCCATTCATCTTATCAGTATATCACTAACAATTAAAATACAAAACTTTAACACCCTATCTTTCAAATCATTGATACAAACTGCTGTTGCTAGTGGAATTGGTATACATACATGTATACATCTTGCATTCCATTTAAGACAACTAAATTTTGTTTTGATAACACAACATAATACTACTTTCCCATCTCTAATAATTAAACTCTGATAAAGTACAATCCTACTGTTAATTTTCAATGGGATTCAGTGACTCTGAAAAATAAAACCCTACTGTCAATTTTCAATGGGATTCAGTAACTCTGATAAAATACAACCCTGCTGTCAATTTTCAATGGGATTCGGTGACTTGGAAAAATACAATTCTATTGTCAATTTTCATTGGGATTCAGTGACTATGAAAAATACAATTCTATTGTCAATTTTCATTTTCATTGTTATTCAGCGATTCTAATAACATACAATGATATGGTAAATTTTTGGTCGCTCTAGCATATTCATTCATTTGTCTTAATTGAATTGTTAATTTTTTTGTGTAAACCACTTCATACTAGAGTATCTAAAATTATATAGCCCTCTTTTTTCTTAGGGTGTTAATTGTTAACAATTATTAGCTGACAAAAGTCTTTGCCCTGAAACTACTCTTTTGTGAGTAGCCTAAATTTATCATAGGTCTTCTTTAAAATGGACAAGAGGAACACCCTTTGCCACAGTATCTCCAGGTTTGTAGAATATTTTCTCAACCACTCCATCTTTAGGTGCACGAATCACATACTGAAATGGAAAGGGAAACACATTTTAATCTTTTAAAGATACACATTTGGCTAAAGTTAAAGATATTCCATACATCACATGTGAATGTCTCCTTACATGATTACATGAATACTGCAGTTGCCCAAACAAGATAGAACACCTATATATATATATATATATATATATATATATATATATATATATATATATATATATATATATATAATATATATATATATATATACACATACACACATATATGTATGTATATATATATATATATATATATATATATATAAATATATATATATATATATATATATATATATATATATATATATATATATATATATATATATATACACACAAAATTCTATATATTTGCACTCTTATATGGTTTAATCAATTGATGTAGATCACACATGATAAAAGTAGAATCATCTGTACCTTAATCACTTGAAAGAATATATATATATATATGTGTGTGTGTGTGTGTGTGTGTGTGTATGATTGGGATAGCTGATAAGTGTCATACAAGTATTTCCTGTTTGAGATGGGTATTATAATTGTATTATTTGCCAGCCAGCTAAGACAAGGTGACAAAGTGAGCTTAACTCTGTTATCAGTAGGTTGCTCTACTGCAAACTGAAGGAAGGATGCCTGATCAACTTAGACTGACACAAGTGGTCTTAATGCATCAATGACTTCACTCTGGTGTTGTACTAATCAGAGATAAGACAACAAGAAAGTAGAGTGAAACCATGAGAAAGCAGCTTTCGTCTAAAGAAGAATGATTAAAGCTAAAGATTTAGCCAAAGCCCTGACCTCATGGACTTTGATTTTCATGAAAAGTTATCTTAGTGTGAGACAGATGCTCATTTAAACAATCCACCTTGTGACGGCAGTTGCTAAAATGTATGAGATACCTTGTGAAGTAAAAAAAGACAGTTCCAACTCTTTCTTTTCTCATTTGACAAGATAGAAAGGTAACGCTTTAACTGAGCAAAGGAGTCTTGATACTGATCTAAAAAGATGCTAATAAAGTAACTGATTTGTGTTCAGACCCAGGCTGGCAAAAAAGAGAGACCAAAATTTAGCTACCACTAAATTGTAAACTCTCCATTTCCACATTCATGTATAAATAATCTCACTGGCTTTTAAGAACTCAAACATCTGATGCATACTGCATATAACTCAATTCAACATTTCTATTCAGCTAAAGAAATGACTAACTTGAGACAGACTGAATTCTATCCAATAATATTATATTATGTGACATATATCTGACTTTCTAGAATTTAGAATTCCCAATACTTTAACTCTGTAACAAAATTCTATCACATAAAATGGACAGCAAGAAATAATACAATATTATATTTCACATACCTTTACTGCTGAAGATTGCTTACCTAAAGCAGACAAAATCATGAAAAAACTGATTGTACTGTGATAATACCTGTCAGTGAGAATGTACTCCACAAGTACCGTGGTTATGGTCAAATCCATTGCCAGAAAAACACCTTTGGGTGATGCTGTAAACAGCACCAAAACCTGATTTAATTTTCATTCATATAAAATGGAATAAGTACACACAATTCCGTGACACCTATTTCTGTGTTTAGAGTCCCAAGGAGAAAGAGGATGAGGTGAAGTGACAATGAACTCTTCTCATCCAGTTTTGCAATGAAAAAAGTATTTGTGAGATTCTGTCAGATATAACATGGACTGTCCCTTAACAGATCAAAACAAATTCATCACTACATTAAACCAAATTTAAATAAGGATCAGATCTGACTTCTTCTGTCAAGGAACTAAGCCTAAAAGAGACCCTTTCTTCCAATAGAGAGACACATTTCTCATTAGTGCCTATCTGAGCATCAATCAATCAAAGTTCTGGAGGATGCAGGTTCATAAGGACTTAAATGAACTGCTAGTATGGCTATGACCATGGTGAAAGCTCTGGGAGGGAAAGCCTAGCCAATAGGAAGAGGATGAAAAAAGAAGATCACCTTATTCAGACCAAAGGAATTTTCTGTAGGTTGGTAAGATAGTTTGGTTTAGTTTCATCTTCACAAGATTGAATGTATCAGCCACACACACAAAATTGGTATGGGAGGCTATAATAACCATTAAAAAGCCTTCAGTTCCAATTTTCCTTGAGAGACGTTTTGGAGAGATGGGCACAGATCCCAGCTGAAATCCCTAATGAGGAATCTTCAAGGTATGGGCCTTTAGAAGCCAAGCAGGCAAATAGACCATACAACTGGAAGCTGAAACCTTGGGCTGAAGCATAGAAAAGATGACAGACCATCCATCCTGCAGTCTGGCTACCTCTTACCCTTGTATGGTAACTTAAGAGTGATGAAGTTTCAAGTGCAGACTTCAAAAGAAAGCTTTGTATGCTTACTTTTTTTCTTGTCAGACTGTGAATCATGAGAACATGTGGTAAGGTAACTAAGCTTAACACATGTATCAGTAATGATCCTTTGGCCTAAGTGGTAGCAGTGTCCCCATCGGATGCAGGAGATTGTGGGTTTGAAACACACACACCCAAGTTATATCAAAGACATAAAAATGGTACAGCCTGCTGCCTTACTAGGTGCACAGCATTAAGACGTTAGTGTTAGGACTGGTCATCCTGGTGTCATATGTAACTGGGTGGGACATGTGTCTGCAGCATGATGGCCAGTGCTAGACATCACCATAAACCGCCTGACATCACAAATTGTAGCAATATGACTGAAAAATTGGTAAAGCAACATTAAAAATGCAAATCACACGCACACACATTTTGCTTGTTTCATCCCCTCCCACATTAAACATTCATGCTATGCCATGGTTTTGGTATAAACACAGCAGTTATGGGTACAAACAAACTAATTTTTGCAAGAGTTAAGCCATATCATTATATTTTTGTCTGTTCATAATTAATGCACAGGTTTGAACAGCCACAAATGCACAGACAAAAGGGTAGAAATTGTATGTGAACTGACACAACCAGCCATGCATGCACAAAAAAATGGGTAAACATTTTACGTGACACATCTTGTCATGCATGAACAGACAAATGGGTAAAGACTGTATGTGAACTGACAAAACCGGTCAAGTATGCACAGACAAATGGGCTAAAATTTTACATGAACAGACACAACCAATTATGTATGCACAGACAAATGGGTAAAAGTTGTCTTTCCCATCTATATATTACAAAATAAATCACATTTACAAGCATCATAGCTTCTTCCAGATATTTGTAAAACAGTATAACATCTTACAACATAAAACTTACGGAAGTATACATGTGACTCACTTCAAGCAGCTTTTGGTATTTAGGATCAACTTAATTTCTTAACTTTTATATGTAATTAACAAGTGTGTAAGATTCTCTATGTCTGTGTAATGCATTACTTCCTTTTTCTTATGCAAGTCACACCGATGTGGGTATGTGAGAAAGCTTGCCAGTAGCTTCTCACGGGTCAGTGGTTCTTTCAGGGGTTTTTCCGGGTTCTTCCTCCGCCATCATACATGCCAACCCCTGACGAGGAAATGGCATAATCCAAGTGGTCAAAAAGCGGAATCTAGGCAGAAAAAGCGTAATCCACATATAACATGCTAAAATTTCAATAAACAACGATTATTTGCCCTTCTCGTCTTTTAACATCCTTTACTGTTTCAAGTTTTCATATGTAGCACTTTTAGCTTTACACACATCGACAAGAAATCATCTTAAGGCGTTTAGCGCTAAATTTTAAAATTCTTTCGACACGGCCGGAAAATAGATGTCATGTGATGCTGTACTCTTTTCTTAATATTTAGAGGATTGTGTTATATTTTGTTTCGGGGGGTTTTCGGTTGCCTTTTTCTAATTTATCTGAAAATTTTTTGAAAGGGGATATTTTTGCTCACATAAATGCATAGAGTAAAATAAAATATACTTTTTAAGCGCTAAAATATTTTTAGACTGGTTCTGCAAGAAATATGAATTAGAACATGGAATCCGCGAGTAAAGATTAAGTTGGAAAACCAGTCTGCTCTCTTCTTACTAAGCATGCACATTCTATAAATAGAATTCGAGGTCAACATTAGAACCAGGTTAGCTATAAATAGAACATGATACTGTTACGAAAGCCCACGGTTAAGCGTACTCTTATATTGTAGTAACGTAAAAGCCGTCTTTTCTAAACTACGGTCTGTGGGATTAATGGAATTTTAATAATAACGAGAAAACAAATAATTGAATTTTTTTTGGGTGGTGGATATACAGAAAAAGCGTAATCCATATACGTTTAAGCGTAATGCGTAATTTAGTGACAAAAAGCGTAATGATTACGCCAAAAACGTAATGGTTGGCATGTATGCACCATGTCTACTGGTTGCCATGTATAGCCTATATTGTGCTGAAAATGGCATTAAAATCAACAACAACAACAACAAAAAATTCACATCCATGGAAGATTATCCATATCTGCAAAAATTATTACCTCCATTTTCATTGCAATCATGATAACAAGTGCATCTCCTTTTTGGACTTTGCTTCCTGGACTAACCGACACTTTTTCTATAACTCCAGGCATTGGGGCCACTGCATCATTGACACTGCTCAAAGCACCTGATGCAAACACATACTTTGGAACAGGAAGGCTAAGATCGTATCTCCCATCCTGTAATGATATACACAATGTTTCAGACATATGCATCCAGCCTTCAAAGAAACACCAGTGTTAATCAAAAACAGTCAGCTTAACTGGTCACATGCAGTAACTACAACTCAAAAATATATGAGATACTTTATGTCACATTCTGCAGTGAAAATAAAACAATGTACCCAGTTATAGTAATCTTATCACTTTGGTAAAAAAAAAATGTTGGCAAAATGCAAAGATATGCCTTCTATGTTGTAACTATCTGGATTCAAGGTATCACAATTCAATATAAAGAAACAACTAAATTATCAGTTAAAGGGGGATTAAAACCAGTCCTTTTCTACAGTAAGTTGTATGAATTCTGGGTTTATTTCCTATTTAAAAGCTATATATTGTTTATGGATTCATGAGAAGAAACAAATTAATTTGTGACCAACCACAGTGAAAAAATGTAGAGAGAGTCCTTGTTGAACAACCCAGGCTGATGATTTGACACCATCTATGATTGATGTGACCTTGGTCCGCCCAGCTTCTGACTCCAGTGATGCTGTCACAGAATATTCTTGTCCATTTATCCTGACTTTATAAGAATTGTCATTGAGCGTCTCAACTTCAATCTTTACATCTGAAAAAAACAAACAGAAAAGGGAACAAGATTAATTAAAAAATGCTGGTTTTTGGATTAATATTTGTTAGCAATAATAAAACATATTATAAACTGCAAATGTGTCCATAAACCACAGATGTCACTGCCAGAAATATGAAGTTAAGGACAAAGTTCCAAATGAAACATGGGCCTTAATGACAAAGCATTTTCCAGAAAGAAAACAAAAACATTTTTAACAATAAAACAGTTACTTCACTTATCTGTTCTCATTGTCAAACTTGGTTTCAAGCCATGAAGTATTTTAAAAGTCACAAGTGGAAATTGATGGGCAAAAGTAAAAAAGGGACCAATACTGTACGATTTGCTTGAAATGGGGAAAACTAAACTTGAATTGGGTATTCTTAATGTAAGGGCCTGTAAGAAATTTGATTTCAACCCATTTAGACCTTGACCCTGGAAAAAAGGGGGGGGGGGTTGTTTTGTTTTTCTTATGGTTTAACGCCATTTTTCAGCACAATATAGGCTATACATGGCAGCCAGTATTATTGGTGGAGGAAGAACCCGGACAAACCCCGGAAAGAACCACTGACCCACAAAAAGCTACTGGCAAGCTTTCTCACATAACTACATTTGCCGAATCTTAGACTCGAACACACGCAGACAGAGGTGAGATGGCAGTGGTCCATAAAGGACAGCGCTTTAGACCACTCGGGGCCCCTGTGTGGGGGGAGTAGGTAAGTAGGTACATACGTACGTATGTATACTATATAACATATTTGCCAGCCTATAAGTCGATACATATTTACCAGAAAAACCTGGCTTCATCGTATACTCTGGATAGACTCATTTATGGATTGCTTCATTTGAAGAACATTATAATATGTCTTATAACTGTTTTGTATGTATAAATAAAACCTTCTCCTTTTGAGGAAGAAAATAAAAAATACATTGAGGATTATAAAATATTAACATGATTGTCGGTATTAAATTCATCTACATCAGATGAATAGTATGCACTAGTAATATACATTGTTTAAATTTGATTACATCTATGTACATCTGAAGAGACAAGTTAGAAAATGCATAATCATGGCAAAGGCATTCCAACACATTTTTCACCATACCCCTCATGATAAAAAAAATTAGCCTCAGTATGAAAGAAGTTTCATGAAACGTTTAATCTTTTTTGTTTAATTACCTGACGATTGTGAAATTACTCTTGTACAATAACTATAACATATTCCATTATCATATAATACCACTGAGTAAAATATTCCATTTCGTTTTACTTATGATATATATTGTCCCAAGAAGCTTTGTAGTGTTATTTACATGCTAAATGAATCTGCTACAGCTGTGGTAAGGTCATCCAAGGTCAGACCTGTTTCAGGGAAATATTCAGCAGACCATATCAAATTAGTAAAGCTACCAATAGGGAAATGATCTACCCATAGGCTATTGTGAATATGTTACTGTGTAATGACAGGAAATACCAGATGCTTGCTCATATAATTTTTTCAGCCAGTGACTCATTTGTACTTGCAGACAGAACTGCCAGAGCAATTTAAAATAAAAAACTAACATGAGCAATGATCAAAACCAAATGCCACCCAACTACAGGAAGTTACTGATAAAAGAAAGAAAAATTGCTGAGATCCTAGTGTGGCAGCTGTTAGTACCATTTTAATAAGTCTCTGGTATGACTTGACCGGAAATCGAACCCATGACCTCCCACATCCAAGGTGGTTGCTCTAATGACTTAGCCACCTAACAGAATACAATTTAGGAAAGTATTACTGGATGGCATCAAAAGCCTTATTCTAACAGTGTACAAATTAAGAAGTATTACTGGATGGCAACTAAAGCCTTGTTCTAACAGTGTGCAAATTAGTAAGTATTACTGGAATGCAATGAAAATTTGTCCCAACCGTATACAATTTAGTATTACTGGATGGCAAAAAAAGCCTTGTTCTAACAGTGTACAAATTAGAATGTATTACTGGAATGCAATGAAAATTTGTCCTAACCGTAAACAATTTAGTATTACTGGATGGCAACAAAAGCCTTGTTCTAACAGTGTACAAATTAGAAAGTATTACTGGAATGCAATGAAAATTTGTCCTAACCATATACAATTTAGTATTACTGGACTTTTACATTTATTAAACTCACCTTTATCTCCATCCTTCAGTGTGATAAATCTGACAGGGTTGTGATTCACCCGTACAGCTGTACATAAACTGAATGGTGAGAAAGGATCTGAAAAAGCAAATGTTCTACTATCAAAATCTGAAATTCACATTAAAAAAACTGCAACCCATTCATGTGTAATTTATTCTATACACTATGTATCTATATATACTAAACAACTCATTCATGTGTAATTTATTCTATACAGTATGTATCCATATATACTAAACAGCAAATACCCTAGACCAAGATTAACTGATAAAATTTACTGGCAGATATGGGACCATACTCTTCATGAATCTATTTATATTTAAAGTGAAAATAATAGACCTGACCCCAATTTCATAAAACAACACAAATTTATACACAATGTATTTTTGTAAATTGAAAGCAGCATGGGAGCTTAAAAGTGTACATATGTGTATGTGCATGTGTGTGTTGGGGGGATTAGAGAATATTAGTAGGCATGTGAGCTTACAAGTGTACGATTGTGTATGTGCATATAGGTGTGTGTATGTGTGTGATTAGAGAATATTAGTAGGCATGTGAGCTTACAAGTGTATATCTGTGTGTGTGTGTGTGTGTGTGTGTGTGTGTGAGAGAGAGAGAGAGAGAGAGAGAGAGAGAGAGAGAGAGAGAGAGAGAGAGAGAGAGAGTATTGCCAAACTACAAGGCCATGAATACAAATAAATGAACCTACTTCTCAAAGAAAATATCTGACTTCAAAATTTCTCAGTATCAAATGATTATCAACTTTGCAATTTATACTGACTCTAATTTCCATGAAAATGTAAACACGCTGTATGTCCTCATTTTCAACAACAAAACAAAAGAATTTATATCATAATCATCTGTGACATTTATGATGCCCTCTATGTGACCTACAACCTTCAAAAGTATTTTATTTTCATAGCAACAGACAAATATTGGGGGTGGGGGGTATTTTTTCCCTTTAAATTGGTTGACCTTTATCAATGTAGGACCAATAATTGAAAAAGACCCCATTCATTCATATGCTGTACACTCTTCCTCAGGGACTATCAGTTCATCACATCTTTGGGAAAAACTTTATACTGAATATAATAGTAGGGAATGTCAATCATTTGTTTGTTCAGGAATCATTTCAAAATCAATATTCTCTCTTTCTCCCCCCTCCCCAACCAGATTTGCTTAAGACCAAATATTAGGTTCATGTAAGCACTCTATTTAATATTGCTAATGTGTTGTTTCAATAAAATTAAAATAAAAGCTATGAGGGTGTTTCTGTTACTTAAACAACATATTATGACAAAGAAATAAAATCTGATAAACTTTCAGGTTCATGCCTAT
The DNA here is from genome assembly GCA_030141615.1 of Unio pictorum. NCBI lineage: Eukaryota > Metazoa > Mollusca > Bivalvia > Unionida > Unionidae > Unio > Unio pictorum. Next base: position 8,423,163 of record JARLTB010000156.1, on the reverse strand, counting down.
AAGTGTCAGGTTCAGATCTATTTAAATAAACACTGGGTTGCTCTGTCTTCCACTTAATTTTATCCATTTTCTCTACAAATTCTTAAAAGTTTACTAATTGACTTATACTTTAAAAGTAGGTTCATGTACAGGTTTTGCAAAACATGTAAGCACTCAGTATCCTCCCCCACAGATAAAATGTATTAAAACAAAATTCTGCATAATGCTATTTCTTGTCTGCTCTGCTGTGATATAAAACAGATACGTCATCCAATTACATTAACATTGGGTGATTAGGTAAGAGGAGGAATTGATGCTTAATGAAAGACAGACAGGTGGAGAGACAACTAAATGTGTATTAATTGGCCTCTGCTTGACAATAATCAGCCACTACATTTAGCTTGCCTGGTATATGATGACTTCAATGCACCAGCAGAGGAGCTCTCATAATATAACATAGTTCTTGTGATACAGGCCTATCTTCCCCTAGCAGATAGGTCACCATCACAGACTTGTCAAACAATAAAAAGCCAACCTTTTTGTATATGTGACCTTTCCAATTACAGCAAGCTTTGAGATTGGTCTTCAAGATGTTGATAGAAATACCCCTCTCTGTCATGCCACTAGCATCTGAAGTGATGAATTTCAGTTGGGAACATTATCTGATAGTTAAGGTATTCATAGATAGGGCATGGAGTGCCATTGCATGGCGCATATGTAGAAACAGAGATAGGGCATGGAGTGTCATTGCATGATGCATATATAGAAACAGAAATAGGACATGGAGTGTCATTTGTTACGGCTATTGGATTTAATTTATTTATTTTTTAATTGTTAAACCCAAATTTATTATTTAAGATTTAATATTCATTAATTGGGAAATTGTTCTAGAAAGTTCAGCTTAATCACTTTCTGTAAATAGGCTGACTTAGATTGTAAACAAGTTTTGACCTTGGCTTACAATGGTCTAGTTCCTGACCTTGCTTTAGACATTGTCAACAGGTCTTCAATTTCATTGGTTAATTTTAGGGACAACATTCTATTTTTAGTTACGGCTATTGGATTTAATTTATTTATTTTTTAATTGTTAAACCCAAATTTATTATTTAAGATTTAATATTCATTAATTGGGAAATTGTTCTAGAAAGTTCAGCTTAATCACTTTCTGTAAATAGGCTGACTTAGATTGTAAACAAGTTTTGACCTTGGCTTACAATGGTCTAGTTCCTGACCTTGCTTTAGACATTGTCAACAGGTCTTCAATTTCATTGGTTAATTTTAGGGACAACATTCTATTTTTAGTTCTTAGGGGTAAGAAAATCTAGAGTATGTGATTTTTAGGGAAGGCAGTGACCTTCCATGAACTTCTATCAATTTCTAGAAAATCACATGATTCCTCTTGTTTACTTCAGAAAAACAATATATATATAGCTGTATTTTAGAAGCTGACAGTAGTAGATGTTTGGGCTTTAAGATAAGTTGTGTATTATCTGTTTGAGTTAAATTATTCTGGACTTGTGTCAATTCGTTGGAAAAGAAGAATTATCTGGAAAAAGGACATATGTTTATGATATTCAATTGGATGATTAAAAACAAGAACTGTACCACGTGACATTGTCAGCCATTTTGGATTACATCGTCAAGATTCGAACCTGGAACTATTAGAACATTTATATTTTAGGACTTGCAATTCCATTAGTGGATTATTTTGTGAATTCTAAATTTGTTGGATTTGATTCTCTAAAACTGTAAGTTCAATTGTTTTATTTAAATAATTGTACTTAATAAATTCATTGTTAAAGTTTTACAAGCTTGTTAGTTTTCACTCTTTCTGTGTTGCTGCTTATTCGAGCCTAAGCACGTAACACATTGCATGGGGCATATGTAGAAACAGAGATAGGGCATGGAGTGTCATTGCATGGCGCATATGTAGAAACAGAGATAGGGCATGGAGTGTCATTGCATGGCGCATATGTAGAAACAGAGATAGGGCATGGAGTGTCATTGCATGGGGCTTATGTAGAAACAGTTTGAGTAACATGCTTTGGAGAAAATCAAATTAGTCAGGAATGCATGATGCATACAATACTGAGAAAGAAAAGATAACTTGAAAACATAAACTGTAAAGATGTGTTTCAGGTTCTGAACAAGAACTAAAATTGCCATCACCCAGTTATGATGCTGTCACTATGAATGACTGTTGTTGCTAACAGCTGTTATGACCACCACAAAATGCTTGACTTGCATCAACATGGTTACCAACATTGCATAAGCTGACAAGTCTGACCATAAGGTTCCTACACTTTTAGAAAACAACAAAGTATCAAATATTGTGATTTAAGATCACCCAAAAAAACAAGCTTAATTTCCAAAATGAAATAACTGCAGTTGTTAAATTAACTTATTCTTTTGTTTCATGACATATGTTACTGTAATAGAAAATACGGTTACAAAACTGATGTCATTTAAAAGTGCCAAGCATGAGAAAATTAACACCGCTTGAATTCTGAACATTATCTATCAGCTGAACCACAAATAAAGTAATAACTGACAGAAAAAAGATCTGACAGGCAGTTATTGAAAACTGTTTATTTGCGGTTTTTCTGCTAAAAAGTGGTATTTGATAATTTAATAAAGTTTTAAAATAAAAATTTTAAAATGCTGGTGTCAGCTCATCTTGCGTGTACACAGTGAGAGAACGAAGGTTGTATGATGCAATTCTAACCTAGACTCTTTAGTTGGCTGGCTTTAGCAACTTCCTGTTTTTGCAAAACCATGGCAACAGCAGCCTGACAGAGTGCAGATGCAGGCAGAGTTCTTTCTGGGAAGAGTTCTTTAGAATGTTGAGGAATGAAATTGGTGTGGACATCACCTTCAATGAATTTAGGATGACGGGCTAGATCTGTCAGGAACTGGATGTTTGTATTTAATCCAAGGACCTGACAAGAAAAATAAATACAACATTTGGTACAGTAAATATTTTAATTTATAAATAAAAACTTTTAAAAAGGTTACTATATTTACATCATTATACAATTTAAAACTTTTAACCATGGACATTTATAATTCAGATTTTGTGTTTTTAAAATACAAGATTCACTCAAACAATAGAAAAATGAACTTGGCACAATTCCAAAATGCTTGACATTTTGAACGCCTTTATATGATAAATGCATGAATTCAACTGTACATCACATACTGGTATAAAAACTGTAGTTCAGAATGATCTGTTTCACAATATCCTATGTGTTACTTCCACATGCCTTACAAATAAAAGGGGGGCCCCCGAGTGGTTGAGTTGTCTAAAGTGCTCACCATTATGGATCACTGCCATCTCACCTCTATCTGTGTGGGTTCGGGTCTTGGGCTCAACCAATGTGGGTATGTGAGAAAGCTTGCTGGTACCTTCTTGTGGGTCAGTGGTTCCTTCCAGGGTTTTCCAGGGTTCTTCTTCTACCATTTATACTGGCTGCCTGTATAGCCTATGTTGTTCTGAAAAATGGTGATACACCCTATAACAACAACAACTTACCAATAAACAATGAAAGTTTAGTTGACATTTTTGTGACACAATGTCCTTTAAACGTCATTGCCTAATATTATCTATTACAATGTCCTTTAAATGTCATTCCCTAATATCATCTGGTACAATGTTCTTTAAATGTCATTGCCTAATATTATCTGGTACAATGTTCTTTAAATGTCATTGCCTAATATTATCTGGTACAATGTCCTTTAAATGTCATTTCCTAATATCATCTGGTACAATGCCCTTTAAATGTCATTGCCTAATATCATCTGGTACAATGTCTTTTAAATCTCATTGCCTAATAATACCTTGTACAATGTCTTTTAAATGTCATTGTCTAATATCATCTGATACAATGTCCTTTAAATGTCATTGCCTAATATCATCTGATACAATGTCCTTTAAATGTCATTGCCTAATATCATCTGGTACAATGTCCTTTAAATGTCATTGCCTAATATCATCTGGTATAATGTCCTTTAAATGTCATTGCTTAATATCATCTGGTACAATGTCTTTTAAATGTCATTGCCTAATATCATCTGGTACAATGACTAATAATTCATCTGACTTCTGCAGACTATTCATCAGCTGTCATGCATACTTGACTGACACTGATCAGTGTGTTGAAATGTATCATTATCCAATGATTAAAACACTTTTCATCCAATGCAAAATGATACTTCCATCAGCGTGTCTTTTTAGTACCAGATTCACAATCCTGTGTAAACATCACAACAGACTGGCTGATGACATATCTCAGACACTGTTACTCCACTCGCAAAACAGCACTTTACTAGTTTGTAATCTGTTTTTATCAAGTGAGACAATGTTGAAACCGTTCTATTGTAAAACAACAGAATGGTTTAAAATTTTGTGAAATAAGTTCTGCCTTTACAACAGTAATCTATTACAACATGGGTCTGCAAATGTGTTACTTTTTCTCAGTTTTACAGACCTGGTAGTCCATAAGTGCAGCTCTGCATCTCCTAAGAGCAGCTTGTCGATCCTCGGCCCAAACAATCAGCTTGGCAATCATAGGGTCATAATACCACAGGAGTCTGACGTTTTATCAATAAAGTGCGGCGAAATGTCTGACAAAATGAAATACCCTTAACAATAACATATATATTTATATATATGTTATTGTTAAGGGTATTTCATTTTGTCAGACATTTCGCCGTACTTTATTGATAAAACGTCAGACTCCTGTGATAATACACAGACACCTCGTCTCCTGCAACGAGAAATGGATGTCTGTTGCTTTTTGCTTTTTTGACAAGTTTAAATCTTAAATGATTGATCATGGTAGGAGTAGCAGTATGAATCATCTTATTGCTTAACATCAATTACTGATGATTAAAATTTTTTGTGTGGTATCAATTTTTGTGAATTTCACTGTTGCCCAGAACCACAAATTTAACGACAAAGAATTTGCCACATATGATGAAGACCTACCCACACTTCCATTTTCTCAAAGTGTTTCTTTCCTAGAGATCAGAAAATCAATCTAATAAATATAGTATTGGTTAACTGTAATTTCCACTGACTGCCTTATAGTGATATGTTGTGACATAGGAAGCATAGAGAGATACAAGAAAAAGCATAAGGTATTTAAAAAATAGCATGACTAAAAATGAAAGAAAGAATAAATCATACTAATATATGAAAATTAGATTTAATATTTATTCAAACTGATTCTTTATTCAGATGAAATTATTGTTGAAAAATCTAATTCTTCGTAAAAATATGTCTTGTTTTATCCAATGTTTACTTAATGTCAATGAACAAAATTACTGTAAAATACATGAACAAATGCTTGAAGTATAATTACTAATGAAAACGATGTCTGCTAGTACACAAACATTTTTGGCCAATATAAAATCCTGAAACGGTTAATTAAACAAGTCCAGCATTCTAAAAGTCTGAGATAATAAGGTCTTATCTTTCAAATATTTTCATTTGAGCTATATTAGCCATTCAGCTTAAATTGACTTGAGGATGAAGTTTCATGCAAAGTCTAGTTAAATTATGTTCATAGATGAAGCAGACTCAAACAAATGATTGATACCGTTGTATTTCAGTTTTGTTAGCATCTTCACACTTTAATGGGCTCTGAACACATTTAATGTTGACACTGCTTGCTAACTGCATTGAGCAAGGGGCAGCTGGTCATGTGCTTGGTTCACATGTGGAATGGTAATATTATCCAAGCCAACACAAGTTGAATTTTACCACCGTTTGGCCACTGTTTTCATGCCATGGTCCTCAGAAAGTAATTAATAATGCAACTTTATTAGCCTCATGCTGAAGGCTGCATCGGCTCCCTTTTATGTTGTGCATAAGTTATTGATCTTGAAACGTTTTTGATTTGTGGTCATACGGACTTGCAATACTGTTTTACCCACTCAAACATCCATGGTTTGTAGTTGGCATAGTTTTGCTCTTTTGTGTTCTTTATTTTGGATCTGTCTAGAAGTTAATCTATAACTTTATAGACCTACAAGTATGCAAACTTTGACAGGCAAAACCACACGTTTAAGAACCCTTGAAAATGTCTCCTTTTTTATACAAACCCATGAAAATTAAGATCCACACAAATAGGTGATAAGACATTATATGCTGTTCCATAAACCCAATTAATTTTCTTGCTGTTAAATATATTCAGTATATTATGTTTCATAACCCAATTCATGCATTGTTATTACAAATGTTTATTTCCATAAACCCATCTCATTTTCTTCTTTTTATTACACGTGTTTATTTCCATAAATCCAGCTCATTTTCTTGTTATTAAAAATTTTCAGTTATATAAACCCAGCTCATCTTCTTGTTATTACACATGTTCAGTATACTATGTTTCATGAAATGTTGTACAATCTTTGAAGAAAACATCAAGTGCTAATGATAATGAACAAATGTGTTCTAATTTCCCATGAATATATGGTCTAATTCAGAATGTTTCTCACTACTGCTTGAAAAAATTGTTTGCAAAGTTTCATCTGAAAAGACATCATGTTTTAAATAGTCTATAACCTAAAACAAGTCACAATTCACTAAATTTCTCTAGCATCTCAACTTAAATCAACTCTCCCGCTAGAACAGGATGAAGAACTTTGGCATTTTTAATAAATATCAAAAGGATGATGTTGCAGGATTTCATGCTTTGTTCTATTTTAATTTTAAGGTCTGTGATTACATATATTGTAGAAATGTGTGATATTATTAAAGTTTTAAAAAAAACACCTTTATGTCTGTACACCATAAAAATGTTATTAATTAAAACTTAAAACTGCTTTTTTTAAATGAAAACATTATTCAGCAATCTCCGTAAAAAAAATTGGCACTTTCTGCATGCCAAAAACAGATATGACGTACATTTATCTCTTCTATTCTAATTTGACTTTCATGTGTTTAATTTCCTAATTTTTCACTGCTGTCAAACAAACAACTATATTATCTTATGACGGTGAAGTTTTTTTTTACCCAGTAGTGCTTTAACCTTTAGCACTTAAAGTTTTACTATGTTATGACCACTTCGGGATGAATTTTATTTTCTCCAAATTACTGAATTCAAGTTATAATTTTCTCTGGAAATACAAAAGTGCTTTGACAAATTCTTGGATAAAAACATTCACTGGAATTTAGACTGAATTCAAACCTGGAATAATATTTCTGTGATTCAACAAGAGACTGCTGACACATCATCACTTTGCAGGCCATAACAGACACATCATCAGCTTTGATTCTGGATGTCTTTGGGACTTGAACTGAGTTTTATTCAGGTCTTTTTTTTACCAGAACTTGCGTCTATAATTCTTGGATTATTTTTGCATTTAATTCACAATAGGGTAAGTTCTTTTTCTCATTTTTTACTTTGTATTCTTGGGAAATAAATTATTTTGCTAAATTTTACAAAGCTTGTTGTCTTTACTCTCTTTTATTCTTATTTTAAGAGCATAGACTCATAACAAAAATAACTAAACATAACACTTATTTGAAAATAAAATGAAAGAAACTAACCTTTCATTGTTATCATTTATTCCCTTCTCTATTTGCATCATGCAAACTTTATTAAAGAAAAAACATATCCATAACTCCGTATATGATGCATGCATAATTAATGTAATGGGTATCACTTGTGTCAGATAACAAAATCGCAAACAAGATGGGAATATCAACCAATTACTTAATAGCAACTGCCATTCATGCATCATACATTATTTTAAAATATATTCACTGTGAGTGCACAATGGCAATCTTTCACTAGCATGGGTTACAAAAGTTTTATTAAAGCAAGTTATTGCTGTGCATACTATTTATCCTGCAAACATCAATGACCTTTTGTATCAATTATGATAACAATTGGCAAAGAAATAGAAGCCAAGGTATTGAATAAACACAACTGACAGCAAGCAATATAATCATTGCTTAAAGTTACTGAAGTGATATCAAATATAAAGGATTGAAACTGACTCTTGATTCTTTTAAATGTGCCGATTTTGTTTTACAAAGTTGGCCAATATAGGGAAGCCAGCATTTATTCCTTTTACCTGTATTAATCTGAATTTTAAAAATAAACTGAAACAATGGATCATTTTGAAAGCGACACAATCTAGTTCGTCGTGCGCACACATTGATACAAACTGAACAGTAAATTTGTTTTTAATAGTTTCATCTAAATGTTGCCTATTTCATAGTTTATAGGTTGTTTTTTTTCGACAACAAGAAGCATGTGTCTTGTGGGGATAAATGTACGTCACTTCTGGTTGGTATCCTCTATAGGTGTGAAATCATAACTAAGGGAATGTAACAGTATGTTGTATACTTCTATTTCAAGTAATTAACATATTATTACTTCTTTACACTTGATAATTTTTTAATCTATTTGTGTGAGTATAACTACTTTTAATCATGTAATGCAAATCTGACTTTTAAAAAAATGTTAGAGTATGACCTGCGACCTTTAAATAGGAATCTGACAGTAAACAGAAATAGGTTTTGCTGAGTTTGGTTTTACCTTGTCTGATTCCAGTGTCAATGCGTGTATGCTGATCTGTAGCTGGGGTGGACATGTGTAGCAAGGGACCAGCCCCTGGCATGAAACTATTGTTAGGATCCTCAGCATATATTCGAGCCTCAAAAGCATGACCCTTTAGTTTGATCTCCCCTTGAGCGAGAGGCAGCTTCTCTCCACTGGCAACCTAACAAGGAATTAAACTAATATGAATCAAACTTCTTAAATAATTTGGAACCGTTTATCTAACTGAGAGCTTTGTTTTGTTTTAAGAAAACTCATTCTTTGTAGAAACTGCAAAATTCCTTAATTTGCTGTTAGAACACATGATTTACAGAGTTCCAACTTTTGTGGGAATAGTCAATAAAAACTTCACATCAACAGGTGCAGTCTATGGGACCATAATTCATACTCCAGCATATATTTCAACTACTTAAGTACACTATGTATGATTTCAACATTATATGATGCTATATAAAATACAAATAACAGTGCTATAAAAAAGAAAATAAACACATTTAACATTGTTATGAGATATAATTTTATATCGGTAGTGATTTAAATGAGATAAATCCTCCAATTAACAGCACTAAATATGAGATTTAACAAAATGCAATTAACAGTGCTATGAGATAAACATTACAATTCATTGCTATAAATAATAAACCGTGCAATTAACAGTGCTATAAATGAAATAAAAAAACAAAATTAACAGTGCTATGAATGAAATAAAAAAGTTGCGCGGGAATCAAGTATATGTATTAAGCCTAAGCATGGTTAGAATAAACACCAAAACAATATGATACAAATGAGATTTTAAACGCAACTACACCATACAAAATAATTTGCAGAGGCGCAGCTAGTATTTGGAGCCCCGGGACAAGATTCATTTTTACGCCCCCCTCCCCTCAACTCTGAAACCCATTATTCCACATACAGCCTATTTTAAAGCCCCAATGGCGCCCCACTAGTCTGGCGCCCGGAGACATTTGTCCCACTGTGTCCCCTCCCACTGCCAGCTACGCCTCTGAAAATGTGAAATGTACATGACCTGATTTGACTGATTTTGTTTGGATAAGAACTCTTAATTGACATTCTGAGATTCCGGAACGGTACACACTGTGCCACCGTGCATCCTGATATTACAGAATAATCTTATGTGAAGACTTTACAGTGGTCTTAGGTCTCAATGGATAGTTTCGCATTTGACACCTAATTTTTAAGGTAGAAGGCATGGGCGTAATTATCACCATTCTAGCATTTTTCAGTTCACACATAAGCTAAATATGTAATGTGGTTTAGATTTACTTTGAGTTAGGCATGGAAACTGGTTGACTTGCTTTTGACTGCCAGTCACAGTTAGACACGGGCTTCAAATGAGCCGCGGACTTGGCATGCGTATTTACATATTTCTGCTACAGAGGTAAATATCTAAAAATCTAGATGGTTGAGGGGTGATGAAAAGTATGCTAATTTTTTACAGTACTAGTGAACTTTATTCATGTATAAGGCACATACTGATTCTTTTAGCTCTCTTGTCACAGGACAATATTCAAAATACCCCCTTACTGTAAAAAATGAATATAAAAAGAGGGGTTGGGGGCAGTGTTGATTCAGTATAAAAGCCACTAGTTGCATCAGGAATTAACTTTAATTTCTCAGTCAGAATCTTACAAGCATCATTTCAATAAAAATCATTAGTTTATTTTTGTTTGTGTCTTTAATGTAATATTATTATCATTTTTCTGGTATAGGTCATTGTCGGACAAACATTTGCAAAACAACTGTCCAATGAGACCATAGGATCTTCCCTGGCTGTGAGGGTTAGGATCTTGTAGCGGTGTTGTCGCTAGTGAGTGGTCACGACATGGTCCGGATATGTTAATTTACATTAGGAACTCATATGGAATGTTATACAAAAGCCTACGCAGGACTTTTGGCAATAATTCAAACGTTTTTAAAATAAATTATTTGGTTTTAAAATTTGTGCCCCGCTACAAAGCATCATGAAACGAAAATCTATGTGCACTTAGCAAAAAAGCAATGTGATGATTAGCATTGGAAATTAAACTTTTCACGCCGTAAAAATGTTTCCATGTAATAGAAAGTTTACGTTAGAGGGACAAAAATATAGATTTGTTATCAGAGTTAGAGAAAACTCGCCTCTTAAACTTATTTGCGGTTTTAAATGACTTTTTATTTCATAAGACTAAACACATTTCCCCATTTGAGATAATCATTTAAGCTGAAATGGCTACTTGATTACATGTTTAATACATTTAGGGCTTCAATAAAGACTATATTTCGTAATGAGTTCAACTTCCTCCTAACAGATTATTGGGTATCCTTACATTCAGTGCGTCTTCTAATTATACGTGCTTTCGATTCGGTAAAGTGGTCTTTCTTTTGAAGTCTTTAGCATGTGTCTGGTTTTAAACATTTTATCGAGATTTATAGCTGTGGACTTACTAATGGACACTCTCAGGCAGGGTGACAACCTTTCCTTATATCTATTCATTTGTGAACGCATATCTAAAGAACAGTCCATACATAAATGATATAAATATTAACACCTTTGATTACCTGATACGTTAATATTATGCTGATTCAACTATCATATTAACTGACGATTACATTTTCAAATTAAGAACAGCAAACTATTTTAACTGAAGTTACTCTGGCCGCTTACGATTTCCTGGAAACAAATTTGGTTTGAGCAAAAACAATAATAATGTAGTAATTTATACAAAGCATTTGAATAACTTAACACATTACTTGCTAACTGGTCATTTAGAAACCGTTTCACCATTTTAAAAAAATGCAATAATTAAAGCTAATGTTATTAATGCCTGTTGTTTGTTTCGTGATTCTTCATGGTGCTTCAAAGTAAATCATCAAAATCATTTAGTTTTATTTAATTTCCTTTGGAGTGGAAACGGTGACAATATAACAAAAAGCATTCTTGTAAAAAATATAATCTAGAATGGGGACTAGAAACGATGCGCAGTCATAATCATGCACTTAAAATTCACATGCATAGACGAAATGAATTGATTCACTCAATCATTATCCATGCTAATGTTTTGTCTCTGACATTAGTGAAGAGTTTAAAAGGGCTAAGGAAGAAACTGTGTTTCACAGAAGTTTAAATAGTCTTGGAAGGATGTAATATTGGAATGTCGGAATGACTATCTAACCACATCACCTGAACAATCTTGTATGAATTTCGCTTTTGAATAATAATTATATCAAGAAAAATGATAATACGACATTTCTAAAGAACTGGTGTAAAAGTCTTTATTTTTCATTCTTAGTATTAGTAAGTAAAATAACATGTTCCCTGCAATAAAGTTCTTTATACAAAGTTTAATATCAATATTACTTTTGTAGAATTCTATTGGTTCTTGGCGTAATAATAGGAAGTTGGCTACACTCTTTACGAAATAATAGAAACTCAAATCTTCCCTTCAGGAAGAAGGAAGGTTCAAAATTGCAAAACTAATTTATCCATTTTGTCCGAGGAAACTAATACGATTTCTAGCTCAAACGCAAACTAAATCATAACTATTCATACGAATGCTGCGATTCAATATCTTTACTTCGCCTGTGCTGTTGGGGATTCATGCCTTCAGAGTTTTCTCCACACATTTCTCAACACTGATGGTTGCTTATTTTAAATGAAAATCTCTGAACAATTATAATGAACTATTTTTAATGACGTCTAACTTAATCTACCTTATTTATTTGGTTTGGATTTCCTTTTTATGACAATAATATTGATACATTTTATGTCAGTACTTAGATACAGTTGTCGTATTAAGCTAGATTTAAACTTAAATGCCATATTATTTGGAATTACGAATTCACCAGAGCTGGAGATCATTAATGTGTGCTTTATATCCAGATCGTTAATAAGAGTACGGTGGAAAAATATTAAAGCAGCACTTGCAGTATTACAAAAATAATTATGAAACAAACATATATGTGTATACAGGTATATATGACTATTACGTGTATATCTGTTTATATCAGTATACACTATAAGTATTGACTTTTTTTCTATATGTGCCTTATATTTGTATATGTGTATTCACTGATGGAAAAAAAACCAGAGAGATTCAAAGAAATAAATTTGTTGTCCAAAACAAACTATTATTCAACTGTGTGGATGGTTTGCACATGATCCCAAGAGGAATCACCCGGTTTCGGCTGAAAACTTCAACGTTCAATACAACTGTGACTGAACAGCGAATGCAAATGGTTTTTATACAATAACTCGAGTTCGATTTCCACACAATAACTCGAGTTCGATTTCCGCACAATAACTCGAATTCGACTTATACTCAATAACTCTTGTTCTGCATTATTCAAAGTTACATCTCGTTGTGGATAACTTACACTTTGGAAAAGAAAAAACTCTCAAATTTGGGGTCTGAAGATGACTGGCATACAATTTTATTATTGTTGTACCATAATATGGTCCGCAATACAGTGGGTGGAATATATTTATGTTTCTTGTTCATTTCAATATACGGTTAGTATGTGCACCAAGACCTCCTCTAGGAAGTGGTTATTATTATAAGTACAAATTTATCAATGCTTTTGGCACGTAAACCTTGATTTCAGATCTTTAATACAGTAAGAATATAGTGGATATTTGAGTGATATCCAAGTAACTCAGTATTGGCAAATATGAACTGCAAATTGTGCGACCTGAAGTGAAAGATTGAAAAGTGTGCAAAAAGTAATTGAACAACACTTTAAGAACATAAAGCTTTTCAAAATAAGAACAAATACCCAATACGTCCAAAGTAAATACACACAGTTTTGCCAATTCGAGAGATATCAAAATGCATTGAAGAACTTTAAAAGGGAAAGGTAAGCAAATAAACTTAAATGCATTTAGTCTTGGCCTTAGTGTTACTTTATAGTGCATAAGTTAAGTTTTGCCTTTTGAATCGCGGGATTATTCCAACCAGTAACGGAAGAATTTAAAAATTAATTCATACAGATTTGAGACGAAAGTTGATTTTTCAAAATGAAATTTCTATTTTTAAGGTTATCTACGTCTGATTCAAACCCACTAAAGAGATAAACTATATACACTTTTAGGTTTGACACCAGTCTTCTAATGTAGGTCGGCTGGATTAATCGGGGTCCCGAGTGGCCGAGTGGTCTAAAGCACTCTTAGTTACGGATCACTGCCATTTCACTTCTCTCTGCATGATGGGTTCGAGTCTCAGATTCGACCAATGTGGGTATGTGAGAAAGCTTGCCAGTAGCTTCTCGTAAGTCGGTGGTTATTTCCGGGGGTTTCCCCGGTTCTTCCTCTATCATTAATACTGGGCAGCCATGTATAGCCTAATGTGTGCTTAAAAATGGCGTTAACCATACAGCAACAACTGGATTACTGGTATATTGTTTGGGCAGAACCACTTCTCGTTAGACTAGTTATAGTTTCCTCCTGTTTCATGTTGCCCTTTTTCTAGTTTAAGACCCGTTTCGACCGTACAGCCACATCGAAAGATGTCTGAAATTTTAAACAAATGTCGAATACAAGTGAAATAGATCATTTCAAGAGATTTCGTTTCCTAGCGAATTAGTATTGCATGTTTTAAATACACTGAATAATATTGAGTCAAATACTGACGAGTTATGCCCAATTTTCTGAACTATTAAAGGTAACTGCAAGGAGTTTATGATTGTTTACCAATGGTACTAGCACGATAGATCAATCCCCTAAATCTATGTTAATAATGATATGTGGATCTGGTGTCACCTGATCATTAAAATGCTCTGCTGCATGCATATATTTCCCGATCAAACCTGCGTACACTTTGAACCCATGCCGGTAATTATAATTGGTAACAGCCATATCTCGCGAGAACATTAAACTGGCCATATAACAGACGGTTGTGTTATTCATCGTGGAGTTACAAATAACTAAACATAGATTTTGATCCGTAAATATAATGTAACAAACGAACCCTTCAGCCAACATTAGCTCCAAAGCCAGGAGAAAAACCAGTAGGGGTACATAATGTGCACCGATGTGAGCAGGCTTAATTGGGTGCAGACAATTGCAGCTTTTACTGAAAATGAGATATCAGCCCCTAACCCAGAATTAATATCATCACAGGTTAGGGCTGATTTATCGGCCTACAATGGTACGTGGTCATTTTCAAATTTAAGCTTAGGAAAGGCGGGTTTATTTTTACATAAACTTAGCAGTGTTTTGTTTTGGTATGATTGAAATCGACCAGTCACTGGTTTGAACAATAATAGAATCGATTATGTGCACATCCTGCATTTTGTATATATTTTATTACAAATGTGTTTTAGACCCAGTTGAAAATTAGGTATCGTCAGCAAATATAAATCCACGAGCTGTAAAACCGTTGAAAAGTTAGAAAGAAATTAGAAAATGTTCGATACCTGGTATGGGCTTTGTCATAAGTAATATGTGCTGCCAGGAATGAAATAAATAAAAGGGAATTATTGAGATTGAGTTTTATATTTTAATGACGTTATCGTATTTAACCTTCCCAAGTTCATAGCAAATTTAACATGATAAAACTAATAAACAAAGACAGTATTCTATTTTTATTTTACAATCTTAACATAATATATGGGCAAAGATTGTTTTGATGTATGTGACCCAAGAAATCTCGAACATGCCATTTGGCAAGAGAGCTATTGAAAAGGCATTTAACCATTAGCATTGAGCACATTAGGACCACATGGAATGCAGAGTAGCAAATATCACCGTCCTGTTCGGACATTTGTCTCTTTTTAGTATATAGACCAGTGTCCGAATAGTGATAGGATAACATGGAAAAACTTGTCTGAGGACTGCATGAATGGATAACATGGAAAAACTTGTCTGAGGACTGCATGATAGGATAACATGGAAAAACTTGTCTGAGGACTGCATGATAGGATAACATGGAAAAACTTGTCTGATGACTGCATGATAGGATAACATGGAAAAACTTCTCTTAGGACTGAGTGATGGTACCGAAAGTACTGCATACTCTTGAATTAATTTCTTTTCTTTCTTTCAAAAAAAAAAATTCCAAAACTAGCTTTAACTCAGTATTTAGGTAGGGATTGCATATATAATATTACGCATTGGATCAAATAAACGGGATAGATAATACTGTTTTAGTCAAAGCATGCTCTTTTGTCGTAGATAGTGCAAACCTACCTGCTTTCAAATTGAAATATATTAAAGAGATATTTTGATTCCAAGACACTGTAGTTCTATTTTGGGAGCAAAATATGCAAAATGTTTTTTTTTATATGAATACACATTGTAAATTTTGGGTCTTAACTTTAGCACACAAAAAATATGCTTTCTATAAGGAGGGCAGAATAACCGTTGATAACTTGTTTCATCCATGAAGGTTTTGAATTAGATGTTAACCACTATTTATTTGCGTGAATTCCTTCTACAATGAGGATTCTTTTGCACAAGGTCAATCAAGTTTAGTTGAGAAGGCTTCAGATGCTTTAATGGATAAGTATTTACATAACTTTTGACATGTTCTCCTAGAAGTATAATGTGTAATAGTTGACTCAATAATTTCTCCAATTCAGTAATGAATCAGAAGTAAAGGGATTTATTCGAGGAAATTCTGTTCAATATCTTGCGTCCAAATTCTAGTACAAATCTTCTTGGGGTTGATCAAACGTATAAAGAAGAAGAGAACACTATTACAGATCTATAGATATTGCTGCAGTCTGAAATACCGGATTAATCTTATCTCTCTGATAATAACAGAAACGATAAATTGGTCATATATAACCTAATGCTTTATGATATAGACAGGAGTACTAGAAATGAAAACTGAGCATAGCTGGTTAGGGATTTATTAATCGATGTAATTCAAATACAAGAGTGTACATGTTGGGAACATTACGATTTTGTTTTCTTTATTAAACAGACAATCTAATCTAAGAATGGTCAAACTTTAGATTATATAGACATTTGTCAACTCATAGTGTACAAATCAGCTTTTGGATATAAGACATATTGATAAAATTCATGAATTCTCTTTAGTTTGAAAAGAGATTTCTGCCTATACTTTTCATAGTAAATTATTAAGATGGAAGAGACCATAATATACACGAATACATCAAAGAATCTGTATTATTTTAACATATTGGGAGATCGACACCATATTAAATGCTGTTGCTGTTAACAAAGAAAAATATCTTCTTAATGTTGGAAAGGTTCAAGCAACTAAATTATTTTAAATACTACATTCCACCAAATCTACTGCCGTTAGTATTTTGGGAAATTACTTAGATATAGCACTAATTGACTGTAATTATATAATGAATGCATATGTATCCATGTACAAACATGTACGTGAATGCGTCTATTTTATTTGTACATATATTCACTGACTGACTGAATATTGTTACATGTTATAGATTTGATTTTTAAATATGTATCTGTTAAAAATGTAATAGTCGGTTCATTCCTTACATTGGCAAACACGGAACGATACCAGATAACGTCATGTTACTCTTTTTTTTATTTCCTCCACATGTGAATGACTGAGTCCTTGGTGATACGACGATGTTTAATTTTAAAACATTAATAATTACACTCTCAGTCGTATTCCCCACAATAGCTTAAGTTGTATTGGTGAATACCGGTGTAAGTATGTGTATGTGTTTACATTGTAATGACATAACAAACTCACTGTGTTGCTTTGTAAAGGTGCTTGCAAACTGATTTAACAAACTTGAGTGGTTTTCTCCTGTATTCCGAATGGTCAATTACATCGTTCACTGCTGTGGTGGGGGCGGCGAGTAATCCAAACGTCACTACAGTCAAGCAAGACATGGTTTCACGAACCCTAATATGTGATACACATTGGATTGCAGAGGTCGAGTTTCTGCTTTATTTTCATTTCTTTCTTTCTCGTATGTAGCCTAATAAATTCGTTAAAAATATAATTTTAATTTAAGTAAATTGGAAAGAGCTAAATTGTTTCCAACGTATCATTCAAATTTGTTGTAGTTTTTGTAAGGTTTAACGCCATTTTTCAGCACAAGATAGACTATACATGGCGGCCAGTATTATTGTAGGAGGAAGAACACGGGAAAACCCCCGAAAAGAACCATCGACCCATGAGAAGCTACTGGCAACCTTTCTCACATAACCACATTAGCCGAATCTTAGATTCGAACACACGCAGAGGTGAGATTATTGATCCGTAACGGCGAGCGCTTTAGACCATATATATATATATATATATATATATATATATATATATATATATATATATATATATATATATATATATATATATGAAATACGTTAATAATGGATCATTTTATCTAGTATTCCATGGCGCTCAAAATAATTGAAGAAGAGACCATATAGAAAATATTAGATAGATAGATAGATAGATAGATAGATAGATAGATAGATAGATAGATAGATAGATAGATAGATAGATAGATAGATAGATAGATTGATAGATAGATCGATGGATGGATGGATGGATGGATGGACGGACGGGCGGATGGATGGATGGATGGATGGATTCATGGATGGTTCTTAACGTTTACTGTTGCTACCTGTATGTAACCTGTCACTGCCGGTCCAGTAGTTGCAAAAAAAGAATTCGATAAATGACTAAAATGGTTCTAAATGACAAAACAATGACATTTTGAAAAAGATGCTAGAAGTAATCTTTTTACTATTTGCCTTTCTTCTTGATGAATTATCTGATTTAGATGCATTAGTATATTTTGTATGAGACTAGTTATCGAGAAACGTTCAGTGGCAGGCATCTGCCGAAGTAAAATGTTGACACTGTTTTTTTCTAATATATTCCTGTTGGCCAAATTTCTTCACATATTTTAAGCATATTAAATTGCTATATTGATCAAGAATTTTGGATGCTGAATACCATCTATAGCTACAGTGGGAGAACCAATACTACAACCATTTACACTGCTTTCTCTACCACATGTATGGAAGCTTTTAACTCAGCGGGATGGGATGGGGGTATGTTGTGACTCATCATTTTTCTATTTGCTATAATAACAGTACATTCTCATTTCAAGCCTCACTTCCGGAAACATACGATGCTTATTTGATCTAGAAATAGCTTTCAGATCTCTCTAGGTGCTGTTTGTTTTATCATACCAGGAAGTAAACCTAGTTCACTAAAATATGTGATCATTTATGTATCTATTTATAAAGCAAAGAGACAACTTAATTATGCAAAAGCATAAAGTCGACCGAAGCTTAAGCTCCAATATTTTGGTAGTTTTATTATTTCACATATATATAAATAAAATTGGGAAAACATGATTTGATAACGAAGTTTACATATCCACAATAAAACTTGATCTCAACTTGAATGTAAATGGTGTCATCTTTGAGTACTGTGTTAACAACATTTTATATCTACTCAGGTAATATGTGGTTGGAACGTACATACTGGTTTAATTAAATAATAAACTGCCGAACACTCTGGTAAGACTAATACACGAACATTCCAGAAGAGAGAGAGAGAGAGAGAGAGAGAGAGAGAGAGAGAGAGAGAGAGAGAGCAAAATATAAGAAACAAAGAAAACGTTTACAACAAAGTTAAAATATATATTTTGCTTCTGTTTATTAAAGATAGTATCTTGAAGGCTAGCGCATAAATAGGGTATAACTATTCACATCTTTGAACTTATAAAATAATACCAATCAGTGATGTATATTAGCAAATAAATTCAGTTTAATTAACATAAGGAGCACAGACTGACGTTAGTTTCTTCTTAACTGCTATTCAGTAATTCAAAAACGTAAATAAATACATCAATGGAAATAAACAATATCAGTAAAACAAAATCATGAAACGATTCATAATTTGGAATAAGACCTTCATTTCCGGAACAGAAGCTGCTAAATGTCCGATATATAACGATCAGAAACAAGGATTAAAAAGTAGAAAACAAAACAACCTAGACTTCCACAATTTATAAGAATGATTTACGTAACCCACAAATACGGGACGCGTATGTGTAAATAATTTAGTGCCACGTTATTTCTCGTATTGAACAATAAATCCAATATACGTACTGGCGCGAAATCTTTTGCAAACATAAATTATGAAAATATTAATTAGAGTCAAAATTAATTAAAAACGTTAACAATCATCAAATCTCTTAAAATACACATATATTCAAATTCTTTTTTTTGTGTCCACTTTTGGGGAAGAGGCAAATGTAAAAATAACGAAGCGATAACAACGTTATATCACACAAAAATGAGGTAAAAACTTGTCACAAATTCCGAGATATTTTGGATACTTCCTTGGCATAAGGTTCATGATTTTCAAATTTAGGCGGTGTCGAAATCATGTATAGTCTACGCTATCATCTGTTTTATCTTTTAGTATTCTCTTTCCTGCACAAGTAAATCCAAGTGTTATTTCTTGCATTGACTCGACATATTGGTAGAAACCTTCAACGCAGTTTCCTCTCCTAAGAACACGAATAGACTGGGTAATCGGATTGCATTCTAGCTCATCGTTCGAACCGATGCAATTTGTGCATCGTGGCTTTGCCTCAAGAATCGTGGAGGGAAAACGTAAAGGGTCGTGATCAACCGCATAGGTCCATGGACAATTTGACCTTGCATAAACTGGAATGTGACTACCCGCTAAAACTTTTGTTGGACATGTATCACCATGCTTTTTGCTGTCACATTGCTCTGTAAGGTCTCTCTCTGGAACTTCTTTACTGTCCATGATACTGACTGAAGGGACGAGAAAGTATAATTCTCTATCACTTACTTGACTGAGTCTCTGATAAGCCGCACTGAGGTTTGCCGGTGGTTGACACTCATCCCGTACTGGTGCACAGTATAGATATTTTGCCGCCAATAAAACATATAGAAATACAGCCTGGGGTATTTTGATTTGGCAGAACATCTGTAATACAAGAGGTATACGCACTCAAAATATTATGTTTAAATAATTTTAAAAAATTGAAGAATAACATTATCGCGCAAGTGAAACATGAAGTGAAAGCTTAAACATATATACATACATACATACATACATACATACATAATATATATATATATATATATATATATATATATATATATATATATATATATATATATATATCTGTGCGTGCTTTTGAAACAAGTATGTGTATATTTGTATGATTATTTGTATTATTGTTCTTTTTGTTATTATTATTATTATTATTATTATTATTTTTATTATTATTATTATTATTATTATTATTATTATTATTATTAATTTTATCAAAATGTACTTTATTCAAAGGATGTTATGTTTGTTAAAGTAATATTTATTTTACTATTTTTAACGTGAAAGATAAACTTACTTTTCTTTTATAAGCTTGTTGGAAACAGAACTGGGTTCTATCTGCGTTTAGTCTTCGTGTCTGGTATACATAAAACACAGGTTTGACATCTCAAGCTTGCTGTGTGAATTATATAGCAGACCAACCCGGTTGATCGGCGAACAATATTTCAGTAAACGGAAAGTGGGAATTGTTGGTTGCACGGAGACGAGTCAAGTTATAAAAATAGCCGAGCATTACTACTGGCTTAGATTTAGAGGCGGTGAAACTATAGCTAATCATAAAATTCAACGACAATTCCATTGAAAAACAAACAAGTTGTTTAAAGTGATGTAAGGTTTTGTCTCAGATCCGTCTAGATTCTCTCTCTCTCTCTCTCTCTCTCTCTCTCTCTCTCTCTCTCTCTCTCTCTCTTAACTAAATCATGCATGTTAAAATTTATTTTGATAGGTTCTTATCAACAGTAGGAAGTGTGTCATACATATGTAGTTTTTATTAAGTTTCATTAACACTGTCTGTATTGTATAAGTGGTAAATAATACGACATCACGTGGTACCCAAATTAAATCAGGTGGGTGCAGATTCATGAGGACATTTTAAATTCATGATTGCAAAGGTGTAATACACAATTATTTCATCTCTTTAGTCTCTCACATTTACTTATCCAAAAGGTATGGCACATAAGCAGTAAGAATAATTATATTTTAAACAGTATCTTCTTGTGAGTATTTAATAATTATATTTCTGTTAAAACTATTCTGGATTTCCACATTCGGACTGTATTTAAAACCTCATTTTCAACATCATTTCAAGGTACGGTGAAAAGAAATTGGCAGTACCAAACTGTGTGAAGAATCTTTTCATTTAAAGAATACGTGTGAACGAAATCATTGAAGTGACCAAACTGACATTACTCCAACGTTTAGAATAAGCCGGAGCGAGAATAAAATTATCTCAGAATTAACGACTAACGATAAAAATGAATAATTTACAGCCACGAAAACCAAGATCTCTGTGAAATTTTGGCAGTGTGATGATCTTAGGAATCTTTATGACTAATGAATAAAGAAAACTTTTTTCCATTTTCTAACTCTTGAACATAAAATCTTTGAGGATGCATACAGTTAAATACTCAAACTTAACTATGATGACCAGGAATGAGCATCTACTAACTTCATAGAAAAAAGTGATTCATTATTGGCTGCAATGAAATACAGAGACTTAACTTATGATACACTGAGAAACAGATTTGCATTAGAGTAAATATCCATCGATTCCGCTTTAATTCTGTCTTAATAGTTCCAGTGAAGTACTTAATCAGTATGCATAGCTTTAAAACTTCAACATGTCTGCTTCATTTTTTTTTTAAATTCATGGATGTGAAATTTCCACGAATGATGACAAAACCATAACCCCATCTTACCCCAAAGAAAGAATGCAAACTAATAAACGAACGTTAGTTACTTAGGTTTGATTGTCAGAACTTGTAGGGTAGAGGAAAGCCTCTAGCCCATGTAATTCTGAATTGAATTTATATTACACATAAAAAAACACCAACAAGTAAAATATGTGACCGGTTTGCTTTATTGTTTTTTTTTCAGACTGAATTCAAACTGAATTCAAAGTTAGTTTTCGTCATTAATTATATTTTGTTTCTAAGAAATCAAACCATTTTACTTACTGATTATTTGGCTGCTGACAAGGTGCTTTCCGAGCGGATGTTATATACCTGCTTTTTACCTTCGTCGAGATTAAAAGTAGGGCACCTGCAAGCATACTGATACTTATCTAATATATGACAACAAAAATACATCAGCCATATTGTTACACTTGTAACAATTCTAATTATATCACGAAATTAGTCTTCGTACAGCGACATTAAACAGCAAGATAATTTACATTCAGACTGCCATTCTTATGCAAGTTCGTAGCACCCGTAAAGTCATGGTCGCCCGGAGTTCCGTTTTCCTGATAACAAACTGATTACAAAAATAATTCAACACGTTGTCAACTAATTATTAATTGAGATTCTACTACACTTTTATAGTATGTGTGTGCTAGGATGAAGTATGGAGGATACTAAATTTATTATTTTAACATCGAAACCTTGGCTATAATATTAGTGCAGAATTTTTTTCTTTAGATATTTGAAAATTGTGGCTGTATGTAATCACTTACAAATTCTATTTTACGTA
The DNA here is from genome assembly GCA_030141615.1 of Unio pictorum. NCBI lineage: Eukaryota > Metazoa > Mollusca > Bivalvia > Unionida > Unionidae > Unio > Unio pictorum. Next base: position 8,400,086 of record JARLTB010000156.1, on the reverse strand, counting down.
TGCCAAAACTTATCTTTATTCTAACTTATGTTTTATTGTTGATTCAGCTTGCATGTTAGACTGTACCGGTATCTCGAATTAATGTCTCCAATAACCCGATTGTGATTGTTCTGAAAGTTTGCGCTTACTTAATGCAAGAAGAGTGTTGTGTTCTGGATATCTAATGCACTCAATAGTTTTACTATGTAAAAATTTGATATTAATTCTACTAAACATGAATAATGGTATGAGCCCTTTGTGTATCCTTATTCAATAATCTAGTGGTAGTAGCTACAGGAGAAGGAAGAGGAATGGTAGGATGTCGGCAAGAGTAATGTGGAAGAGGAACAGAACGATGACTAAGGGATGGATGCAAAGTATCATTACTATTCTTGGTGCTACTGTTGTTAGTAGTGGTGGTAATGGTTACGCAGTTGTGTTGCAAAACATTATTATTATAAATGCCTTTTTATGCCAAAACTTTGTTAAGTTTTCCACATGTAATCGAATCGATCAGTTATTTCTATAGTAAAACCAATTACAAACTTTTTTTTAGAAGTTAATGCATAGAGAAATATAGAAAGAGTTTTCGTTAAACACTCCTTCCAGTTCGTTTGAAAGACAGAGAGCTTGAGACAAATAATTATTTAATATTAGATTTATCATCTGGTTCAACAATTTCTTTTACGATTCTTTGCAAGCAAATATAGAAATTATTAAATTGTTATCATGAATTATATTTTCAAATAAACACACTTGTGATAACCTTGCCACGATATGGCACAATTCAGAACTTTACTCAACTACACCTTATAGCAGTGTTGTGATGAAACTTTGAAGTATATTCAGCGACATTTGCGCGTTATCTATATATGAGGTAATGACGTCATTTGTGGCAAACTAAAGAGATTGAAATGGGTATAATACGGAATAAAAGATGACTGACTTGGCACGGTAGACATGTGTTAGAGTATTGACGCTTAAGCTTTCAGAGAAAGAGTACCATTTTCATATTATCATAGGCAGCATTTTTCAGATTTAGTTTGACCTTGAGAAAAGAAAACAGTATTTTCCATTATTCTGCGAGTATTTGGACATAGATTTAAGCAGGACAATTTTCTTATCGGCAAATCACTGTGTATATATTTTAGGTCTTTAATCTTTACTCCAAAAAAGAAACATGTCAGCGAAGCCAGAATATACCAAATAATTATTAGCCATATCATGTCCAGTCAAACTAATAGCACGAAGTTTTTATTACATTTAGCAATGAGTACTCACTATTTTAAGTGAATTCTTGAGTAACCATTCTTAGCAGGACATGATGGTTCTGCGGGTTAGCAACAATGACAAAATCAAAACACTTCAGTGGTAGTCAAAAATAACCTTCTTTCATAGGCTGCTAATACGGGGATGCAGTACTTTTTTACAGTTCAAATAATCTTGAAAAGACTTGGTGATACGTAGGTCTGTTAGACCAATGTTATCTGTGGTCTTTTTTTTAATTATGATAATAAGGATAAAACATTTACATGCTAATATAATCATATAGGTGTATATTTATCAATACTCTTTAGCAGTAATATAGCAAATTATGCAAGAATAAAGTAACGATTAATCTAGATTTAAATTATTCCCAAAGTTAAAAAGCTAGAATATAATTGATATATTAATAATTGTTAGGTTCACAAATTCAAGCCATCCCACGCGTTCCTCCTTTCATTATTCTCTTATAAGGTAATTTCCCTTAGAGTTTATAACATTTATAATATCTGTAATTCCTTCCACTTGCCTTCTAAGAAAAGGCAATGGAGCAGAGAATGAATTTTAGTATTAAAATATGCATATGATTGTGTAAAATACATAAAGAAATATTTCATGATCTACATCTCAAGATAGGTATCAGTATATACTTGATATGTTGAAAGATCTATCTTTCAAAAAAGTCGACGTTAATATTATTTCATTCATCAAATAGCATGACTGTGGCGTTTGTTCCAAGTGATTCCTTTTCTCATTTTGCTCCACTTCCCGCATAATGTAGAGATGATCTTGAAATACCGGACAACAACACTTACAATGTCACACGTAAGTGCAGCAGTGCACATGGCTCGAGATTTGCATGGTAATTCTCATAGATACATGGACTGACAAAGTGAAAACAATCATCCGTTAACCCGCCTCTCCATTCATTCCTTTATACCGTAGGAAAAAGTGGGTATAATATTTTTTAATATAATTATTTATATAAACCTTTGATGTCTTATAATGGTATGTATGTATGTATGTATGTATGTATGTATGTATGTATGTATGTATGTATGTATGTATGTATGTATGTATGTATGTATGTATGTATGCATGTAGGTAGGTAGGGGTGTGTTTGTGTGTGTGTGTGTGTGTGTGTGTGTGTGTATGTGTGTGTTGAGGCAGGCAGGTAGGTGCGTACGATCGGTAGGTAGGTAGGCATGCATGCACGAGTGCATACAGGCAGGCAAGCAGGCATGTAGGTAGTTACGTAGGTGCGTCGGATATTGGATCAAATCTCATTAGTAATGGAAATCTGTTATTCTGACAGACAGCTTACTAAAACCATATATATCTCGAGTAAAGGGAATAGTTTATACATGAAGATTCATGGAGACATGATCATACACTAATGCATAATATGTATATCTAACTAGATGGTTAAAACAAATTGTAAAACGGTAATGTAAGACCATTGGAAACATATGTACACAGAACATACAATAATATATAGACCATTATATACTCCAACAAGAACCAAACAATACAGATGTATACTTAGTTATTACTCCATATATTTGGTTCTCAAACCTAATCCTCAAGACATTCAAATTGTGCTATAAAAATAAACGAAAACCTTAAAATCATGTCATGGAGAAAGAACGGTCCTTACAAAACCATGACACTAAAAGCATATCTAGATTATTATTTTTTAAAAAGACCAAAATGGGCTGCTGAACAACTGAGAACACACAAACTTTCCTAAACAAACCCTTAGAAATTGGGATAGCTAGCTAGCTAGAAAGATACATACATACATGCATGCATACATACATACATACATACATACATACATACATACATACATACATACATACATACATACATACATACATACATACATACATACATACATACATACATACATAATACATACATACATACATACATCAAAAGTTCTCCTATATTGTAAATACAGAGCAGATTCCAAGAACTACTTTCGAGTGACCGAAAATCAAATGACAACAAAAAGGCACAATCCATCAATATGTACTTTTTAATATCAATAGTTAACTAAGGCTTTAGGTTAACTAATATATTTCATAGAAGACTTTTTTCCGTCTCAACATTCGCTTATGTTAATGGATGTATTTTTGAGCGAATTTACAAAAACAAATTATATCAAGCAGGAAATATTGGCGGCGTATCCTTTTCAATTATAAATGATTTTCATGGCGAAGTGTTTTGGGGTAAACTTTGACACTTTCATTAGGGTAACAATGAAACTTATTTCTGAGACTTTTACCCCAAAAATGTATTGTTCAATAATCGTCCATATTTTCTCGTTTATTTCAGATTTGATGTTTTTGTCCTGTTCATCTTTCTATCGGCCTACTAAGAGGCCTGCGTGCTTTATGTCATTTCGTACCTCGCCTTCAAATCCGTGGAATTAAATTGCACAAATGAACATAAGATCAATAAATGTAATGTAGTTGTTAAACTTCAGTTCACATTTGGTTTTGACGTGCAGTAAAAGAATGTATGTATGTATAATGTCTACCATACAAAAATCAATTTTCTCATCTTACCCACGGTTATTATTTAAGGGTATTGTATTTCCATTTTAGTCATCCTCTTTTTCAAGGCATGACAAACTTAATGAAGGCAGGGAATAGAGTTCTAACAACTGAAAATGTAACACTCTCTGCTTGGTCGAACAGCAAAATTTGATTCAGTAAGCATATCCAAAGGATGGATATATATATATATATATATATATATATATATATATATATATATATATATATATATATATATATATGTTAAACTAACATGAATTTTAAAGTGTTGGAATACATCAATTTGATATACCAATATTATTGGTTTATCATATTGTGATCCGCCAATAGCTAAAAAGTGCGCATATATAAACATTATTTGAAGTGTGTGCCGTCGGATTCATTATGATAGATCAATGATGAATTTCCACTTATTAATCACTAGCAACGTATGAAAATAAAAAGTAATAATATCAACATTTTCTAAATACATTTAACATGGTACACATACAATAATATATAGACCATTATATACTCAACAAGAACCAAACAATACAGATGTATACTTAGTTATTACTCCATATATTTGGTTCTCAAATCTAATCCTCAAGACATTCAAATTGTGCTATAAAAATAAAAGAAAACCTTACAATCATGTCATGGAGAAAGAACGGTCCCTACAAAACCATGATACTAAATCGCAATCCTTTCATTTTCCCGTTCCACTTCTTTGTCATGCATAAGGGACAAAATGCTCAGAAATCTTTCCAAAGAGAAAATAATTTGGGCTTAACGAAAACTTTGCAACTGAACTTGCAGCATGTGACCTGCACGAATATGGTTCGCCGTAACGGTATCTGTACACTTCCCTTGGGATCTATCCACAGTTTATATATAACCAAAGGTACAATAGCCTGTAATATATTTGTATTTATTGCTTTATTGTTGTTGCTGTTGTTGTTTCTTAAAGCTATTATAAGGTTCTAACATACCATTATTACAACTTAAATTTAAAAATGTCTAAAGGCTGCCAACTCCCTTACATCTCTCTCTCTCTCTCTCTCTCTCGATCGATCGATCGATCGATCGATCGACATCGATGCAAGATACTGAAGAAATCACCGAAAAGACTATTACAGAGGAATTTTCCTTGTGTAATAGCACAATTTATCTGGAACTTTTAAGAATGTTGGCAAATATTAAGTCATACCGACCAGAGAGAGAGAGAGAGAGAGAGAGAGAGAGAGAGAGAGAGAGAGAGAGAGAGAGAGAGAGAGAATTTTTTGGTCGATACTAATGTAAATATATTAAAATATTTTAATTACCTCTTGCTGGCTCGTCATTTCGCTTAGTTTCTTTTCAACGCTAATTGCCATATGCCTGTACGTGGTTAAGCACTCTCAAGAATATGTGCTTGTAGCGCTCTACTTTTTCATTAAAACTATCCTTAAGGTATAAATCATAAGTGTGTATAATATTGATTGAATCAATATGAATAAAAATAGAAACTAAAAAAGTAAATCAGTCAATTTATCAATATGCAAATGTGATTGTGAATAGCCCAAAAAGTCACATAACTACATTTTGTAGCGGACATACTCGGAAAGGATGTGCGGTAATTCACTCAGTGAATAAACAGTTGCCCGTGGTCAGTCTTAACTCCGTTCACATCGCAAATATGAGATATAAATAAAATATATGTTGCAAGCCTCGTTTCCTTTTAATGAAATATTTATACATCTCGTGGTATATCATTGATACAGCGAACATATATATATTCTTTTCGGTGCTTTCAATTGCATCTTTCGTCGGTGAAATGCTTATACGAGAAATAAAGCCATTTCTTTAAGTCATATATTGCGCATATTGATACAATGGAACATCATGACTTTGCAAATGATTCCAATTGCTATTGAAGTAAAAATGTTTAAAATTAATTTCAGATTGTATTTATTGTAACTTTTTTATTATCTGCGTTATAACGTGAATTCTCTGGCGTTAAGAGGCTGGCAGTCTGGCTAGGTAACTGGTGCTTTACAAAAAGTTTTTTACGGTTTCTAATCGACTCTACCCCATGCACGATTTCCCAAATGTTTAAAAGTAGGAGCATGAATGTGATAAGACTGAAAACTCTGAGTCCACCCATTTAAGCATTATGTTCGATAAAGAGGTTTCCCTTAAAATTATTATGATGTATTTTAATACCAGGATACGTGATGCCAAATAGTGAATATAAATAGTTAATGGCATGTTCAATTAGTGTCTGTTTGCAAGATTAATCTGGATATTAATTTTAAATAAGCTAATAAGTAAAATCTTCATGAAGTAATTTGAAGTCGAAGATTTTCTAAAAGGCACTTTTGTTAATTCCACCACCTCATCGCTTTACGGTACACTCATATGTTATAAACGTAGGCATTGTTTGTGGAGAAGCAGAACGAAATGTCAATTAAATATTGAGAATATATATCTAAGTGAAGATACATTTCCTAAATAGGACGAGATGGTAATTCCAGTTATGGTATCGCCACAGTGGCGTTACCAGTTCAATCGCCACCGTGCTCATATATTTTTATTACACTGTTACATTCTGATATCCCAAATATATAATAATATGATAAAGCGTATGAAATCATGAGTTTGATATTAGTGTGACCTCATGACTCACTCAGTGACGTAATACCAGGTCGTTTTGAATAATTACTACAATCGGATATCACGCTTGCATTTGAGAATCACGAAATTACTAATGTATTTACAGTCGCAAATATCCTATTTACTGCCTTGAATAACGCGGTCACTTTTGTTTGTGGACACCTCCAAACAAATTGCTATCAGATAAAAATCACTCCTGTGAGATTTCCACCACCACATTCCTTCTATATCTCTATGTTACCCAGAGTCAATGTTGCTGGTGTGCAGGTTCTTTGAACTTAATAATAAGTTCCCAGTAAAGATTGACTTTCCCCATTGGAATCATGAAGCAGGAGCCCATTTTAGTAGAGGTAAGACTACTGACTGTGAACGTATTTGCTATTTTGTATAAACTAAACGGTTCTTTAACAAATAATAAAGTAATTAGTCTCGCACCACTGAGGGTATAAGCATGAAAATAAATAATTAAGGGAAAAGCTTATCGAAATTATTGAACCTTTTGCAGTCGACAACTCGATGGACATTATTGCCAATACGACTGCCTTCTTCAAAATAATCTCAACCGAGTCAGACTATTTTTAAACTATTGCCAGTGAAAAATAACTGACCTACAACTGACCGTCGCTGGCCACAGTGGGCTGCTGACTAATCTATTTCTAGCTTCATACGAATCATAGCATAAACATTCCAGTACTCCATGTTTGTTGACGGCACTCCAATACATAGCCGAGTTCACTAATTAACTTGTCAAAATTAATTTAATAGCATTTGCGTTATTTGTGCAAAATGAATCAGTCACAGTCTATACTTTCATAGTAATCAAGTGAACCGTTAGAAAGACAATAATCGGGGTAGGTGTGTGTATGTGTGTGTGTGTGATGTTTAGCGTACCTGTAACAATTTTTCAGTCATATCACTGCGTTCTCTGCAATGTGGCAGTTTATAGAGCTGTCTAGCACTGGGACATCATGTATCAGAAATGTAGCATCATGTCCCACCCAGTTACAATGTACTGACACCAGGCCGACCAATCCTAACACTAACCTTTAGGAATAGATGTGAATTATCTACAGGGAACATAGATTTACCATAATTATGATATTTATTTACCATGGATGTCATTGATTTCTCAGCGACACGAAATAAAGGACCAATCAAACATCATCATTCACTAACAAATTATCTTAAAATGATAATAATACCCCCATCTGGAAGTAATACAACTCAGATATTGCTCAGTCTGATGAGGAAATGGTTGAAATGGGATAAATTATATTTAGTAGCACCGTCCGTAAATGATCAGCGATGTTGTAAAGTACTTAAAGATTATAACGAGAATGCAAAATTGTTGGACGAAGAAGGTGATGATATTATTAATTTTATTACCGATATTGAGTGTTACCGAGTGTTGATTAACTTGATGGATTTTTTAATAATTTAGTTGTTTATAATGACATAATGCTGGATAAACAATCAAATCCGCCAAGAAAATTTTCTCGAGGTAGACATAAAAACATAGATATAATTTATTTTACACAGAGATATACACAAATACCTAAAGTGATCAGAGATAACTGTACTATTTTAACCGTTTTTAATGGAGTTGATACACATAATTTAAGATATATTTATCAGACTTAGTGTTCAGGAGATAATGGATATAAATAAATTTGTTTTTAAAAAAAAAAACTTCTTTCTACGTGCACTAGCTACACCACACGGACTTATAACGATAACGTTATATGATCCTATGTCGCGATATCGTATAGGTATCGATACAATACGCGATATTGTATAGGTTCGACAGATCTTCGGTACAGAAATACTAGCTAGTCTGATACAATAATGATTTAATTACTGAAACCTAAACAGCAGCATGGAGGTTGCCACCTCATTGAGACGTCATATGGGTAAACAAAACATACAATAGTTGAAAAAACACCACTACCGACTGATAACTTAGCAAAACAATTAACCCAGTTCGACGAACCCTCGGTCAGTTAGTGGCTTCGGTTTGGCGTTATTGACCATATATTTGTATTCATTTTTGTAGGAAGATTTTTTGGAAGCAAATGACGTTTCAGCAAAATGTCGGCTCACCCTCCATGCTGCTAATACCCGGTAAACTATCAACCGGATGTGACTGTCATAAGACAGTGGGATGAGTAGGGAGCATTCCTTTCAGAAATGTGCGGAATCTTCCTGGAGCTGTAATGTTTTGGCTTCCTTTAGGTAATGACATTGGCCGAAAATGTTCACACACATACGATCCTATACGAATTATTGTCCAGCAGATAGGTATGACCTATATGGATATGTTTTCAACCGGTCAGTATGCCCTAAATTGAATTGTTACCTAGCATATCAGTATGGCTTATAATAATACACGAATTTAAAATCAATTTCTTCAAAATTATTTAATAATGGATCCACAACATTGCATTCTTAACATAAAATGAGACCAAATATATTGGAGGTAGACCGCATGGTGTTAAATGTGTCACGATAAAGAACGGCTGTAAAATATAAAAGCATGAACTAAAACAGACTAGAATTTCATTACATGTGAAATCGATATTTGTTATCCAAAACTAGAAACGGAATACGTGACGTATATCTGTGAGCAATTCATGCCAAACTTTAGCTAAGCATAGGATGAATATTCACGCATCGATTCCAAGATTTAACTTTAGCTACCAGAGTGAAATCTATTATAACATGATATGCAAAGTTAGGTTATCTAGAAATCATGCATAGTCTTCTTCATCATTTGGTTTATTATACACTGTTCTCCTTCCAGCACAAGTAAAACTTATTGTTACTTTTTGTAAACCTTCGTGGTCTTGGTAGAGCCCCGCAACGCCGTCTCCTCTCCTTAAAACCCGAACAGACTGTGTAATCGGATTACATTCTACATTACCATTCGAACCAATGCAATATATTGTGGCTGGAAAATGTAAAGGGTCATGATTCACTGTATATATCCATGGGCATATTGAACTTGCATAAACTGGAACGTGACTACCCATTACAACTTTTGGTGGACAGGTGTCACCATGCTTTCCGCTGTCACGTTATTCTGAGAGCACTTTCTCTGAAATCTCTTTATTGCTCCTGTTGCAACTTGCAAGGACGAAAAATGCCAGTACCGTTACATTTCTTTGAGTTCGAGATATTATACACTGAGGTTAGCTGAGGGTTGACACACATCCCCTGTTGGGGCTAAGAAGATATATTTTGTTGTCCGTACTATGTACAGAAATACAGTCATGGGTATGAGGAGTTGGACTGTCACGTTATTCTGAGAGCACTTTCTCTGAAATCTCTTTATTGCTCCTGTTGCAACTTGCAAGGACGAAAAATGCCAGTACCGTTACATTTCTTTGAGTTCGAGATATTATACACTGAGGTTAGCTGAGGGTTGACACACATCCCCTGTTGGGGCTAAGAAGATATATTTTGTTGTCCGTACTATGTACAGAAATACAGTCATGGGTATGAGGAGTTGGATGATCATTTGTAAATATATGGAAAATACATTTTAAAATAAATAAATAAATAAATAAATAAATAAATACGTTTAGGTAAGATGAGACTGAGTTCATGAAAGCGTTTGTATATGTCACTGGGGGCAGAATTCCCTAGCCAAATGTTATTGTTAGGATATAACATTGTTTGTTATATAATCACTAGGCTCACCCTCCCACACGTGCCAGTTAGATGTAATACGGGACGATATGAAAATATTTGTTATGAGGAAAGACTTTTGTTAACTTTGTACCGTTATTATCGAAAATGAATTCCATGTTATTACTGTTTGTCAGCTGTATGAAGAATTACTACGAAAATTGTATCTGCATTTGCATATTAGATCCTGGATCAATATCACAAATGTGCTACATGCAGGGTTTTATTTACATTACTTGCGGTGATAATTGTTTAATATATATATAAGTATCTAACTCCATTCGAAATCGCAATTATGATTACCTTCATATATAATACTTAATACAGATACGATGTTATTGTGTTAAGTACTAAGATCTACTTTTGTACCGCATGATGTTTGGGTCAGTAGCCTGTAATAGATATATTAAAAAAAATTAAAAGATTAATAACATTAGTATTATTATTAATATTTATATGAATGTTTTTTTATTATTTTTATTATCTCATGGTCGTGCAGAGAACGTTTCTGTATCTAGAATACAATTATAATATAGAGGCCTTTGTCACTGGGAACATTAAACATTACTCTTATCGTTTACGGTAAAGGAAACATATTTCCTTCATAAATTTGTTTTTAAGGTTTTACATCTGTATTTAATATTCGTGTCTGCTACACTGAAACAATCTAGTTTTATCCTTCCCTCTTTGTTGTGTAAATTAGTTACTATACTCTTATGGTCGTGTAGACGACATGGGTGACCAATTCGGTTGTGGAGCGTCCAATATTTCATTAAAAGGAAGTGAAAGCGGTTGGATATTCTTGAACCAGTATTCAGATAAAACTAGACCATTGTAGTCAAGAAGTAATCACACAATTCAAAGACAATTCCCCGATGAATACATATGTTAATCAAAAGGGTCTGTAAGATTTTCCTTTAAATTGGTATTTCCCCTTCATGAAATTAGGTTTCCGGAAGACGTTTAACACATGCACTATAAATAGAGTGAGAATTAGTAGGTAACATTTTGGACTTGTCAAGCTGTAATCTGGCAAAAAATTCATGTGGGCAAAGTTGCATTAGGAAATAGTTAAAGCGTGCTTGGTTGTTAGTTGATTAAACTGAATTACAATATTGTTGTCATGATTTTGATAATAAAAAAGGTTTAAGTCAAATGTCATTATTAAACAATTTGAATTCCATGTTGTATAATTACCTTCTTTGCAGGAACGTGACGAAACTATATTTGTATGCATTTTGGTAAATATATTGATTGTACCAACAGGCAGTCTCTCTCTCTCTCTCTCTCTCTCTCTCTCTCTCTCTCTCTCTCTCTCTCTCTCTCTCTCTCGTTTCTTTCCCTTTATATAAAGCAGATTCATTTCCTGAATTGATTGCAAACGCAAAAAAGACTTATATGAGTTTGTTTAATTAAATGTTTTTTAATTTCATGTCCTAATTATAAATTATGCGAGGTAGAAATCAATTTGTAAAAAAGAAAAATATTTGTTTTTATTTATATTGCAATTATTTTGTTACAACTACAGCTGCTTCATTTGTATTTCTGTCTTTTTATTTTGTGTATGTGTTTCATTTTTCATACATGACCTTAATCGTCGTGGCTATTGGAATGCACACTTTGGTTACTGGTTATAAATGTACTAAGAAAATTAGTAAAATTTTAGTGAGACACAAACAACCTAATACATACAGGACTGATTATATTAAGTGTGAACTTAATAAATAGAAGGTTTTGTTATAAATTCAGACTTAGTGACCACCTTGAAAACATGTGTAAATTAAAAACTTTAAGAAAACGTTTATAAAGTATTCAGTCTAATGTACGCAATGTATTATCTGAACTAGAAAAAGCAGTTATGTAATTGAAAATGAAAGAAATTTGTGCATTATAATGCAGTGACATTTTTCGGAAACTAAATACAAAATAAAAGAGCTGTCTTAACATTTAAGTACAAACATTGCTAAAGATCCGTTGAAAGTTTCTGACACAACATCAGCTGCATCAGATGGGATAAGCAAACACATCCGCATTGATCAGTTAGTATCTGAAAATAAGTCTGACATTTCTCAAAAGGTGTATCAATCAATCAACCAAATCAAATCAATCAATCCTCTCTGCGCCGTCTGGTGCTTGAGGCAACAGCAAGGGAGCACCATTTCCGTCCATCGGCACCTATTACTGGGGCGGTCTGAAAAGTGAGGCCTCTGGTCTTAAGGTCTCTCTCCACTGTTCGTCGCCAGGTCTCTTTGGGTCTGCCATGGTTCTTTTTCCCCTGTGGGGTCCATCTCAGTGCCACCCTTGTTAGTGAGTCAGGGGGCATTCTGCATACATGGCCGAGCCATCTCCATCGCCGAGTTGAAATGATCTCAGAGATGGTGCTTGGACCCGCTCTGTGCCGAAGTTCCTCCTTTGAGATCGTGTTTGGCCAGAAGATCCTCATGATGCGTCGCAGGCATTTGGTTTGAAACACTTCTAGCTTGTGTTCTATGTTCGCAGTGGACTTATAACACTCTGAACCGTACAAAAGGACGCTCAACACGTTGCTCTTGAAAATACGGATATTCGTGTGGACGCTGACGCAAACGGCGTTTACTTTAAGGTAAATATGATGTGGAACAGTTAATCCTTTACAAATGAAAAGAAAAACAGATTTGTAACATCTTATGACCTATAATCATAAGCATATAGATTAGATATCAGCACGTTTGATTACATGAAGTATTCGCTACACGTATTATTCGAGTATGTGCATACATTAGTGCATTTATTGCCATTACACTTATGAATATATTAAAACCATCGAACTTAACTCCGTGCCATAGGAATCCACGCTGTTTTATAATGGGGGGAAAATATGACCTAGATATGATGTAACTGACTGAATTAGGTTTTCAGTGACACTTTATAAGGATTGTAATTTTTCAGTAAAATGCCAACTTGACACACAAACACACCGACAAGCATGACATTACAATTAGGTACACATTTTCAAATGTGATATATTCCCAGCACTGTGCGAAGAGCTGTTGAATGGGTTATTGACCAGGAGGCCGCGAGCCTAGAACATCCTTGAGTACTTTGAGCCATCATTTGACGAGTCAGATTAATAGCAGAAAATATGTACGAGTATTCACAACATCTTGTAAAGTAGATACTTTAGTTCAAGTGTTCTTCCCATTAAACAATCCCAACGGAACGTGACAGTAGTACACGTTAGCTACACCGCTGAAATAATAACAAAATATCAATGGCAATTACAATTCAGTCTTCCCTAACTTTTAAGGCAAAGATTTTATGAAGTTTTATTGTTTTACTTCGAATTAGTTTTGAACAGACCCACATCGACGACTGGTCTGTTAGAACTAACGAGAATGATATTGTTCTATATACGAATCCAAGATTTTAAATTGAACAATTCATTGATAACACACACATGCATAATACCAAACATTTTTCAGCACCACACTATGGGAGAATTGTAGCATAATTTTAGATTTAACTGTTTTTCAAACAGTGATGTGTGCTTAACTGTTGCATTATTTAGGTCAGATTAATGCATTATTTAAGTTATATATCTTATCTTCTGCAGAAAATACTGGACACTATATATGTATGTATCAACGTTCATTACAAAATGATAAAAGTGTTAATTAGTTTATATTTTCTCAAGTCTTTGCGAGCACATTTTTCATTTATTCAACTACTGTCGTAACTACATTCAAAATGAATCATGTATACACGTATATATGTTGCAGTTGCACAAATCTATAAATTCACTATACTTGTAGGACCATATACCCTTTAAAATAAATATTGCTATGAAACCATTCAAGATAAATACATGTTTACGTGTGTTGAAATTCTGTAATATTAATAATTAAATAAGGTAGTAAATTTGTTAAACATGTATCGATACATTTTTATATAAAGTGTACTCACTCATAAGTATTAAGTGTTTTCTTGAGGTACATGCTTATAAAGGATCGTCATTAAATTAACGTCAAAGGTGCGTCTAAGATTATCTTTGTCACATAATTAAAAAATGGATTTTTGTGAACAAAAACATAATAGTACAGTCAAATGAATCAGAGATATACGTTTAAATGCCTTTCTGACTTTGCTATACATGAAGTAATGACGTCATTTGTGTTATCACTAGATGCGACACGCATGTAATTAAAAAACTGATGATATAATTAGTTCACCAATACAACATATTCGTGATATTTGGCAATGATTCTAAAACTTGCACGTAAAATATAAATTTGTTATCAGCAAGAGATTTAATTTGCTCCCATCTAAGCGAAGCGGAATTCTACCTAGAAATATCTACAAAGTAGCCTTCTGTAAAATTACATGGATTTCTACATAAAAGTAATTACATAATTGTCTATAATAATACAGGAGTTCTACATCAAAGTAATTACATACTAGTCTGTAATAATACACTGAATTCTACATAACAGTATATTCAACTTTCTGTAATAATAAATGGATTGCTACATAAAAGTAATTCCATAATCGTCTGTAATAATTCAGTAAATACTACATAACATTATATACAGCTTTCTGTAATAATACATGGATTTCTACATAAAAGTAATTATATACTCGTCTGTAATAATACACTGAATTCTACATAACAGTATCTACAGATTTCTTTAATAATATATTGAATTTTACATAAAAGTAATTACATACTCGTATGTTATAATACATTTAATTATACATAACAGTATCAACATGGTTCTTTCCATGGTTCTTCATCCACCATTAATACTGGCCGCCATGTATAGCCTATCGTGTGCTGAAAAATGGTGTTAAACCCAAGAACAACAACTTCTATTTTCTCTAAAAGCCGATTATAACGAGATCATTTAATATATGTTTTGAATACAATCCTACTGATTATATTTTGTTATTCAAATGCTATACGTCAAACCAACCATTTTCATACACAGTAAATAATTGGCACATCCTAAATTCGACATTTCAATAAAATAAAATCATTACACTCAGCACAATTATTTCTCATTACTTTTTTGTAAATATTACACGTTGCCGTAGGTTGATAATTTTATTCCAGATCACGGATTAGGCCGAGTTTTAGAACATCAGTGTGTGTTTCATTATTTTAATATGATTTGTTGGTTATAGTTGTTTTCTTGAAAGAAAATATATTTCAGAAACGAATTTTTCCATCTTTTAAAAAAATAATCATTCCTTATAATAGGATAAATTCTGAACTACTTTATAAAACGGATTGGTAATGCCAGCTGCTTTGAAAGCAATCATGTTTTTAGTGATAATGAGATTAAAGTGATATCGATGATTTGTTCAAACACATTTTAGTTTCGTAAGTTTTACAATCGCACAACTTAATAGAGGCCCTTTTTCTATCGAACGTTTTGTTTTATACGAATAATATAATATTATATGATGTTACAAGAAGAAACAAAGATATAGGTCATGTGTGTGTGTGTGTGTGTGTGAGAGAGAGAGAGAGAGAGAGAGAGAGAGAGAGAGAGAGAGAGAGAGAGAGAGAGAGAGAGAGAGAGAGAATGTAAACCGGAATATAAACTTGAAATAAGCATATTCTTTTCATTTTAATTTTGAAAACAGCATCTTTTGATAAAATAAACCTCAGTTACTGATTAAAACACTGATGCGGTCAACATAAATTATGTTTAATAGTAAGTCTAATAATGTTTAAGTAAAACGCGTGTCAAAATGCAAAACTTGGATCTTATAAATATAAAACCATTAAAAACGTATTGCCGGTAAATGAAATTATCATAAAGACCAATGACTGCCATTAGTCTCTTGCAATTGGTACTAAAGAAGTATTGCAACAAACACAATGAATGTGTCAATTATGTTATCATAGTATACGATATACAAATGCAATCCCATTTTTTTTAAATGATCAATTAGTACGAACAGTGGTCGGAAAGAGTAAATGATGTTTGCACGTGATCTTGTCGTAATCTGAAATATTAAGCCAAGTTTCCTTTTTTCTTTCTTTCTCTCATATTTTTATCCCGTGGAAGGGATTTTCTTACCAAAAAAATCACGTTTTGGAATTCTTTCCTTCATTACACGGAAAATACGTTTTAATTTACAGTCTAATTGAAACGATTGATAATGGAGGAATGGACTTTAATCTGAGGTAGTAAAGGTTTGAGAGATGGGTAGGGAGTCTTGTGCAGAAACTAAATCAAAATACCAAATCAAAATGAGTTAGTCAAGGAGAAAGAAAATTTAGGACGTTTTTATGTTAATAATGTTGTGTCACACCTCATGCTTACTAATTTTCTCTCACAGATTCCATATACTTATTTCTGTGAAATCTGTTGCAAACTTTACTTAGTAAAATGCTAATCCGTTTGAAACTTAATTATAAAATAATTATTACTCCTCTTTATTGCATAAGAAAAAAATCGGATTTTTAGTAAATTAACAAATCTATTAATATCATTGAACGGGCGAGGTTATTCAATTATGCTTTTTGTGCATCCATTTGTATGGGGGAGGGAGGAAATTGAAATATAGCATGTAGTGGTAATGAATATATATTGCATTATAAAATGTATAAATCTTGCCAGAACGGCAATATACTCAAAATAATCGATACATTAGATACCATCGTTGCATAACATTCACGATTTTCAAATTTAGAAATCAATGCTGTATATCTTGCACTGGTTTGCTTACAACAGAAGTAAAACCTATTTTCACTTCTTGCATAGACTCGAGATATTGGTGGAGACCCTCAGTGCACTCTCCTCTTCAAGAGCACAAAAAAGGTCTGGGTAATCGGATTGCATAATAAATCACCATTGATATGTACAGCTTGATTTGTATCCACAAGAATCGTGGAGTGAAAACGTAAAGGGTCGTGATCTACCGCATAGGTCCATCGACAATTTTACCTTGTTAAACAGGAATGTGGCTACCTTCCAAAATTGTTTCAGGACTTGTGTCTCCATACATGCTTCGGTCACATTAAGCGCACTCTCTGGAACTTCTTTCCTAAAGATCAATCTGGAGTGTTTGTACACTGTAATAAACGCTCCTGGGCGTTAATGCACAATAATAATCAAACTGGTGTCTGATGACCAGGATTAAGTATCTTATGACGTTTGAGAAAAGTGTGTTAGATTGTTACAAATACAATGATTAAACCTCGGAACGAAACCGATATAGAGCTGCATGACAGGACAAAATCATTCATTTCTCTATAACTCTCAAAAACTCACTGCCTTAGTTTATCGTTCCAGTGAAAGAAAGTATTTGATATGCACCTATCTAATGTGACTAATGTGTAGATATTACTGCTTTGCATGTTTTTTTCGTTTCATATAATGTCCCAAAGGATTAATATAAACAATTTCCCACAGCAAATTATAAAAAAAACAAAGTTGTGTGTGCTTTTGCTCATTCGTTTGCAGAACAAAATCTTCATCGTCAGGCATAACAGTCATGGTCGTCTGCTGGTACTTGCAGAGGGTTTTTTCTGTGCAGGATAATGAAGTGGTTATATCTTCTGCAAATTGTAGTATCGGTGAAATCATTGTGCAAACTCGCCCTTCTGGAAAACAGAATTCGTATGGATAATATGATGCATTCACTGTCACCATTGCTGTCACCATTAGAGACTATACAAACTTAGCAAAGTGCCTTAGAAACAAGCACTTGGAAAACGCTATGATTATGGTCAGTTTGATAAATCTACAAATTTCTTGGTTATTTGCCGACATACAAATTGATGGCAGCGCGAAAGCAATGTACCCGCTCTCTCTTGTCAGACTTACGAAAAGGACAAATGTCTTGATGCAGCGACCCATCTAAATATGAAATTGAATCTCATCAGCCATAATATCCAGATCGGAACATCGGCTGTACAATTAGCTTTTTTGTTTTCAAATTTGTTTTCAGCTTTTGCATCAAATATATATGTTCCGTTACACGATTTTGATTTTTTGTGGAGGACAAAATTACCCTGTGATGAGGCTTTGTATTGGGTACACTGTACCAGCACCTCGCTTTTGGGATATTGAACTCTACAACATTCATCATAGCACCTACTTTAATGGTTCTGAAAATTTGCTCAATCTTCAATCAAGAAGTAAATGTGTTGCGTACTGTGCCATCTAATTACCCACATTAGTTTTGTTTTCTCAGACGTGTACACTGGTGTCTACCGAAAATCAGTTAGCGGTCTGAACTCGTTATGCATTCTTGTTCATAAGTAAGTATTAGTAAGAGCAAGATGATAAGAATGAAGACGAGAAAAATAATTACGCCGACAACAACGAGAAGGAAGAAGATGATGAATGGGATGAGAAGATACAGCAGCAGTTCTAGTGCTGCTGCTGCAGAAAAAATAGCAGTGGTGGTGGTGGTCATCATGATAGTGACGAATGTGTTCCTCGAAAATAATAATAATTCCTTTAATGCGGTAATGTTATTATAATTGCCCGATGTAAACGCATTAAACTAAAATTTTATAACATATATATATATATATATATATATATATATATATATATATATATATCATATACAATATGGATAAAAAAGTTGTGAAACAAATTTATAAACTTTATAAGCATTAAAAATAGCCAAATTCCTTCCTTTTTATATTGAAACTGATCTTTGATTAATGCTCGTTTCAGATTGAGTTAGATAAACTCATTGAATAACGAAATCTTTCTGGGCAAATATTTCAGTTATTTATCTTCCAAATGAAGTATGCATGCATTAGTGTTTAGATACACCTGAGCACAATAATGGATTTATAGTGAAAATTGAAAGTTACTTTTAATTGATCCATTTACAAAATTGTAGACTTGCACTAAATTAACCTTATAAATAAATGTAAACTTAAAACAGTTCAAGGTGAACTGTACTCGAAAAATATTTGACAAATTATAAAAATGTATAGAAAATTAAATGGAGATAAAATGGAGATATAAACAATACAATCTCTAGAACATATGGTACAACGTTGGCTATATAAACCGTGCTCACTCACAAAGAACACTATTTCTCTTTTGTTACATGATCGTACAAGATTATCATTGATTTCACATCAATTATAAATGTAAGATTGTTGTTTGTCACATCACCAAAGTTTTTGTATTCAATCCACACTATAGTGTAATGCAGTAACAAGAAAATTTGTGCAGACAGCTATTTGATATTATGGCGTTATTTTTCTGGCATCGCTCGATTTGCGATGAAAGGACGGCATGCTTAGTAGGACTGTATAATGCAATAGCTATGTGATATAGTGCTGATTATATAACTTTCAAAGAGTAACACCTTTACCGACGGCAGGTTTAAAATGAAAACAAAATTTGATGCTAGTAAAATTATTGAACTAACTTTCTACATAAATTTAATCAGTTCAGTCTTTTTATACTGGAATTGTTGCATTAAAAAAAATTGTATCTAGTTAGAAGCTTTAAGCAAAGACTAAACATTTATTCCCTGACAGATCTAAACCATACCAAATAAATTTCATCCTACCATGGCACTGCAAATTATTACCAGAATGTATGCTAGAGTGTTCATTGCATTTTGAAACGACTGCACTTGTAAGCAAGTATATACTCGAATATACATTGCCAGTACAACGTAACGATGGTGCTAGATAGTAACAATTCCTAAATCTAAACATATCAGTGCCATAAAAGGTTCACTTTTTTATGAAGCAAACGTTTTACGTGTTGTTCTTCTTCTTGTTAATACAAGGCATTACTATTGAATTAGAGGCCATGTCTTAGAATAACGCTCTAACTCCATCGATGCGTATCACTAAGCGAACAATCCATATTGTTAACGTGTCCGTCGGTTCTGTTTGTAGCACGTAGTACTGCTTCTCGCAGACATAATAATAAAACAAATATATGTTCGCCCAAAGCACATTTATAAGAAAACGCAGCATTTTCTTTGAAATAACTACATAATTGTAATTCATCAAATAAATACACGATTGCAAACACATACACATCTGCCTCACTAGGCGATAGTTAATGTTAAGACTGATCGGTATGGTGTCAGGATAATGTGACTGAGTGGGGCATGATGCCCCAGTGCTAGACATCACTATGAACTGTCACACTGCAGATATCGTACCTATATGACTGAAAAATGGTTAAGGCTACGTTAAAAATCTAAATCACACAAACACACACACACACATACACACACACACAGACACACACAGACACACACACATAAATACATATGTAGTCTTCCCAAACATACAGGGAGTTGTATGGATCATTACCTACATAGTCTTCCCAAGAAATAGAGGGAAATATGAACTGGTGTGTCTACACAGCCTTCCGAACAAGTGCAGGAATATCTAAATATATTTATTTACATTGTGTTTTGTAGTCATTAGGGGAAATTTACATAGATAGATCTACATAGTCTATTGCAGTAGTACAGACAATTCTACGTTTCAGTCCAATTTGTACAGAGGAGAGTGAAAACATCTTAGTCGTAAATTATAATAATACAGAACATTAAAAGGTAATTCATACATTCGTAACTATTTTGATGCTAAGTATAAAACATTTCAATGTATTCCCCATTTTATTGTGTCTAATAAATCTGTTTTTAGTCGAGGAATGTTGTTTCCTTTTTGAGTAACAGCACTTATAATATGCAAGTACTTATTTCAGCTTTCCTTCTAGTGATCCATGAAGGAGGAAGCGGGAAACGCTTCACATTTTAATAAAGAGAACAAAAATACTTAAACTAAACTTGATGACACAGCTTTAATTGTTTTTATTACATATTCCATGCTTTTGGAAGGCCAAAACTTGGAAGTCTGTCTTTAAATCAAGCCCATTTATTATACTATATCATTCATTAAATATCATCACATTGGTAATGATAATCCATAAAGATAATACAGATGTTTAAACTGTATTTATTTTACGCCCATATACAGTACAAGATAACTAGTATATGCCTGATCTCGAAGTAGCGGAAACTAACAATTGCATTGTTGCAAGTGGAACAATGCACATGAGTCGAGATTTAAGTAGGAACGATGTGGATAAAATAGTTGGCAGATCCCAGTCAAGCTTTATTCTGTTCTATTTTGCTCAAGAGGTGGTACCATTTTAACAGAAGTACTGATATGAAACATTACTGTATCACAATCTTATCTGTGTATAAAATATACAATTTATTAAAACTTTTTTTATTACGACCAAGGGACATTAACTCTAAAGAGCTATTACTCCTACCCTGCACGCAGTCATATAAAACACATACAGCAGAATAACAGCATTTTAAACATAAATTGTACAAATTGTCAATTAAAAAGACTCCAATATATACGAATGCATAACATTCATTGTTACGAAGATTAAAGAAAGATGTAAAAGTATGTTGCGCATGAAAAGATGTGCTATTGCTAACAAAACACTGAAAATACTAATTATACAAAAAAAACTAAAAACGGCCCAGAGGCTACATTAAGAACATTCAGAAGTTTATAAAACTAAACCATTATAAACTATTGCAACAACTTGCATTATTGAAATATACCTGCATGTATGATGTAGACTATGCGCTGCTGTGCACAAATAAGTCTGGGTTTTTTAATCAATGACTTACAAGAAAATGTATCACATGTGTTAACATTAATATTTTCTCTGATTTTTCTTCCTCGAATAGTTCTTAGCCGACGTTTTATGTCATAGAAAATTGAAGCATCCTTCTTAATTTAAAAAATACCACTTTTTAAAACCATTTTTAACATATGCAATTTGTTTATAGCCACTTTGTTTAGTGTTTGTAAGGAAATGTGTTTAATGTGTGACGATCTCCTCCTTAAAACATTCAGATAGAAGTAAATATGTTTACGTTCATTAATAATGATCTGCATCCTGAATCTATATTTATAGAAAACATTAGCTATGTGTTATGTTGTCTATAAATTAAATGTCACTAGTCAGGTACACCATTAACTTGATGCAGAGAAAGACCGATTTCGAAATACAAATATACGTAACATCTAATCACTGAAAAAAGCCAATAAACAATACAAATTAAATATAATAACAGATCTCAGCATTGAAACTATCCTTATTGTGCGAACAATAAAATAAAATGATGAGGAGATCATATCAGATTTTAAAATGGTAATGTAGCTGTAATTGACTACACAATTTATTAAACTAGCTTGATATTAATCATGGAAATATGATCTAATTCAGGTATACTCAATATGTATTATTTTCTTGTGAAACTAGCCAGGGATATATTATGCCCCTTCTCATTCTCTCACCATATACGTCTATCCCATTGTCAGTAATGCTTTAAGTTGTAATATTTCATTATTGTGGAAACATGCCGTTAGATTTAAAATATCATACGTAAATATATTGTCATGTTTTATATTCTAGTTTCACGTTCAGTGCAAAGCAATTTAAGTAATGAGTACCTAGCATGTCCAGCCTTGTATATATTATTCTGACTAATTTCCTATAAATTAAAGACAATTAAGTGATAAATGAATAGTGTGACAAAATGGATACCAATGACACCCAGGATCCACAGGAGTCTGATATACAGTGAGCTTCTCAATTAGATTGCTGTATTCTTGCAGAAATAAGAGAAAAATATGGGAAATTGGATAAACAGTCATTCAAGCGAGAGTTATCAAGTAATCTTGACGTAACGTCCCTTCGTCATATTCGATGTTCTTTCCATGATATTGGCAGGCTCAGCCATACAGGTTATCCTTCTAGTCGACTGGTGGAGAGGACCTCGCGTTTAGATATTGTTCCGGCGAAAGAACAAATAGCAGACGACATATATGCAATATTTCATTTTCTAGAGGGAGAGATACCACTAACGTAGTAAATGCATCTGTATCTAGGTATGGAAAAAGAAAAGCAGAATAGACAGTTTGAGCTGCTTAAAGAATCTGCAAGAAGCAAGTCAAGAAATTGGCCAGTCGTGTGACATGGATATCATTCGGTGATTATGGAAATACTAGTCAAGGCGAGAGAGCTGAAATCAGCATTCCCATATTGCAATATGAAAAATGTATTGATTTGAAACAATGTGTTAAAGATGAACTAATCATCAATTGTGCAAAGAGTGTGGAAGAAATGAAGAGGATGAAAAAGGACAACGATCGATTGGATGAGATGATACAACGTAAGGATGATAAGATTAAAAGACTCAACTCGATCATTGATAATGCAAGGGAGCCGAAATTGCGTTTGGAATCTGATCTACATCTAATGGCAGATGTAATAAAGAGTCAGGCAATGAAAGTCATAAGCTGTAAATGAGAAACAAATTGAGAGAGTAGGTCACAGATGCGTGAAATTCAGCTCGAACTTAAACGTTCTTTACAGCTGTCTTGCCCGACTGCAAATGCATCTGGTACACCAAATGTTGTTATCTCAAATTAAAGCAGTCTATGGTTAAATCATGTAATACATAGACATGCATACAATCGTGGAGTAAAGATCACAAATATTAGAATTCTTAAAAACATATATATATATATATATATATATATATATATATATATATATATATATATATATATATATTTATACCACATACATTAAAAATAACATGGCATTTAAAGTGTTGGTATAAAGCAAATCTATATACCAATACTATTGGTATATCAAATAGTGATCCGCCCATAGCGCAATAATACGAATATATAAACATTCTTTCTACCGTAGGCCTATAGCTCTATGAAGAATTTCTACTCATTCATTAATCATAAATGATATGAAATTAACGACACAAATATTAATAGTCTCTGTTTTCTAAATATTAAAATGGTACACAATTACAACGGAATCCTGTCTTTTTCCTCTCCCCCTCTCATGCAAAATAAGCACAAATCTGGAGTGAGAGAGAAATATATTGCGCTGGACGAAAACATTAAAGCTGAACTTGTACCAAGTAACCCACAGTACTCTGTTTCCTCGTAAACCTATGCTTACGCTTTCCTTGGGATTTATCTATAGTATTCATAATATCAATGATACATAGTTGCAATCGTCAGACGACACACAAGGCCTACATGTTAAATTTGTCGGTTACGATGCGCACATACTGTATTGTGTTTTAAGCCTTTGTTGTTGTTTCTGAAACCCGTTTTAATCGAGTATTAATAATTCAATATAAAACTGTCCAAATGGTCGCCAGCCTCCCCCCCCCCCCTCTCTGGAGCAAAAATACACGAAAATACAAGCGTTGTGGATTTTTGCTTGTGTCATACGACGATGCCTCTGGACCTATGAATGATGGCAAGGTTAGTCAAGACGTACAGAGAGAGAGAGAGAGAGAGAGAGAGAGAGAGAGAGAGAGAGAGAGAGAGAGAGAGAGAGATGTTTAGTCTGTAGAATCGCTAATTAAATCAAAATGATGACTTAGTTGAACTGTCAATATATTAAAATATTTTAATTACCTCTTGTTGGTTCGTGATTCCAATTCGTTTATATTCCACGCGAATTTCCATACGACAGTAGGTCAATGCCTAACAGTACATGCATAGTCTATAAGATCACCGTGTTTGCAGTGCACTACTTTCTTCATTAAAAAAAACAACACAACAACATATTTTATGTTCAAATAATGCGTGTGTCTTATATTGATTTAATAAATGTGAATAAAAAAAGAAAATGAAAAAGAAAACAATTAACTTATCAATTTGAATATGTGATTTTGAATAACAAGAAAAATCGTAGAACTAGATTTTGTAGCAGACAGCCACTTGATTGTGAGGAGGTCATTTACTCGGGCAATATATCAAGAGCACATCGTAACTCCAACTTGCAAATATTTGTATTTGTATGTGATATAAATAAAATATATGTATAGTATGTACGCTGTATCATTGATATACCACTCGTTGTATAAATTTTTCATTAAAAGGAAACTCGGGCAAGCCTCGTTTCCTTTTAATGAAAAATTTATACATCTCGTGGTATATCATTGATACAGCGTACATACTATACATATATTCTATATATATATATATATATATATATATATATATATATATATATATATATATATATATATATATATATATATATATATATATATATATATATATATATATATATATACTGTAAGTCCTTTAAGGACATACTATCTTCCTAACCTTTCGGTATTTACGATAAAATTAACTGAATGAAATCTCTTCTGATGAGCAAAAACCGAAAGTCAGTGCATCCAAGCTACCACTTTGCACATGAGGTTTATATATCTGCAAGTTACGTTTGATACATGATCATGTTCACAGTGCAAATGTAACCTCTTTTGATACGAGAGAATTTTGAAAAACAATGTATTTTAAACAATTTGATACAGATCCGAATAGTTATGAGTCAGGGCGTTTTTCAGATTTAATACTTGCATAACTGAAATCAAAATGTCTACCACAATTGGTGGATAGTTCCGCTTCCCAACTGATTATTGGTATATTACTGTTTAAATGAAATAAAGTAACTGGGGAAGGTGTTCAAGCCTCGCGTCAATTTCAGGAACAACACAAGTCTGAAACACGTAATCGATAAATATATCCATATCTTTAATTGTTAAATAACGATAGCTGAAAAAGTCTTATTATTTCCTTTATGTGAGAAACTTGGCAGAAGTCAAATTACAAAAAGTATCTCCTGATACTTTAGTACGTTATCTCCGTGGATTAGTATAGACGCAAATTGACTGGATCATACCATACTTATAACAGATTAGAAATCAATCATAGGTAAGGAAAAAGAACAAGACCATGTATCATGGATCAACTGAACTTCGTCGTGACATCATTGGAACATAGGGACATCTTCAATACTTTCATGTGATCCATTGTGCCATTGCCCTGATGTTTGGTGACTCCTTTATTTGTGCTTTAAATTCATTGTCAGCAATAAAACATGTCAATATCCTAAATTATCCAGGAATTTCCATGAGGTACCATATCAACAACAACACTGGATCTTAGTTTGTGTAATAACTTAGACGATATGTGTCAATCTTGGCCGATGCCCATAGGCATTAATTACTATTGTCTTACAATCGGAACTAGAAATATTCTGAACGGTCAGATCAGGAAACACAGGGCAGTAAATATCATGATTGTGTTTAACTTCATGTAGACGAATTTGCGACAAAATTGTTACATAATATTTGGCAAGAATTCTTTAGTTTATATGATGATATTGCCTCGCGGATGCAAATAGGAAACGTGTTTGCAACAGTTTTCGGTGAGATTGCATCAGTTTAAGAAAATTTCGATTAAAACAAACAAAAACAGCACAATAAATAAAACTACGGAAAAAATATAGGAATCATTAATTGAACATCTGTCGTAAAGATGAAAGCATTGCTGCTGTGTATATATAGTTTTGCAAAGTTTGAAATAATGTGCAGAGAGATGTTAGAAATGCAAAATCTATAATTATTTGTGTAGCAAAGTTCAAGGGAATAAACACGACCCAGATAAATTATGGCAATAGCTGAAGTCTCGCTTTTACAATCCGAAACCAAACCATGATACTAATGTTGCATTGTATATTGATCTGCCAAAGACAATGTCGTAATTCAAATCATTTTTATTTCATCACTCACGTAGCATCTATTGTCATGGAGAAATTGTCGCAATTTTGAAATAAACTTACAACAGATTAAACATTTTAAAATAGTTTGACATGGTAATCAAATGTTTAAATAAATAACATGCTCCATCATACGCCTGTGTGTAAGTTTTTGTTAAAGAAAAGAATTGAGTAAACTTAACCCATACTAACGTACAGGCCTTGATAATATTCAAGCAAGGTTTCTTAATTTTTGTACTGTGTCTTGATGTTTCCAATTGCATGGTTAACCTATATGTATCAAGTGATAATATGCTTGATGACCTGAAATGGCTAGAGGTTTGCCTCTTTACACACGGATAGTAAGACCGATAAAGAATAGTTAAAGGGGTGTTAGTATACCTAGCTGTGTTTATTCACGAAAAGCTATAGAAGTTTATGCTCAACCTACGAAGTTTGAACTACTTGTGACTATATAATGTCAGTCAAATTTTAAGAGTGTACATCACTGATACGTGTTTGACACAACGCTTTGATCACATTCAAGTACAAACACCAAAAGGCTTATATGTTTGAATAATCATGCTTGACTTAATATAAATCTCTATAAAACGAATCATGGTAGATTCTGTACAATATTGCTTGGATTAGGAGTTAAGTCCAATTGTCATTGTTAAACTAATCCAAACGTTTGACATTATCATGGGGTGTACCTCAGGGTGGTATTTTAAGACCTCTTCTTATGCCATATGAATGATAGAGTAGCAAACACTAGCTTTGACTGTAAATTTATATTATATACAGATGATACCATATTCTCTGGTGACTTCATAGTCATTAGTGTTTTAGCAAAATGTAAATGCCAGGTTAACGTTGTTCATTATTTAGGTCAATGTCACAGAAAACTAGAAAAAACATTACGTTTTGCTCCGATGCAGTGTAATTATGACTGTCTCTGTTAATTATGATGTGCCAGAATTGGGAGGGACTCTCAAAAACTAATTATAAATAGTGCAGGATAATATTTTAGGATTTAGAGGTAACCTGGAACCCAGCTCGAGTGTGTGAATAAAAGAAGTAGCTGATACAGTGAAACAATTGAGAAGAAACCATGGTTAAAAAACGGTAATACTAAATGTTTAACTTACTAGAGCAAAATATCTGTGAAAATATGTGTAATATTGCTACATCATAACATAGTATTTTAGCTTTCACGACCCACTTGTATAATACCTTCCCTTAATGTTTGAAGAATAGTTATACTATGTATCCTGCCCAAACGTTTGATCCTTCATAATTCCACTAGAAATGTGTCATGATCAACTGCTATTTGTTGTACACAGTTGATACTGTAAAGGTATTTTCAACTTTGTATTAAAATCATTGTATTTATGTTTGTATTTAATAAATGCTTTGTAACACTATTTGTATATCTTCTATGCATTAATGCTAGTGTTATTTGCTTATAATACTCAAATATTCTTCTTCTTCTTCTTTTTCTTCTTCTTCTTCTTCTTCTTCTTCTTCTTCTTCTTCTTCTTCTATTTATATTATTATTATTATTATTATTATTATTATTATTATTATTATTATTATTATTATTATCTGCCTTGTTTTCCACCGCTGCATGTCTTCCAACAATCTAACTTGTTCATTCTGTTATGTTGTAAAAGAAGAAAAATATCACAGCAATCCAGTCTAAATTGAGAGCCTTATAGTTATGAAAATATGTGGTTTTCCATGTTTCGTTTTAGCGCATAAATTTAGAGCATAGGGGCAGATACTAAACATTAATTGATCACCACTTTTATGTCCCACAATCCCTTGTGCTTGTTTATTTAGTCTGAGTTGAGACGGGAATGTAGACTGAAACTACTGCAATAAAAATGTAATTGCATTTGGTGAATTTCAAGATTATCACAGACTTACAGAGACAACTTTATCACATTTTTGCAACAACATTTGAATTAAAGATTGTAATTTATAATTTAAAAAAATTAAGTGCATCGGTTATTTTTAACAGTACATTTGTAAGTATGATTTGGTTCACATGGAAGTGTTGACATGGTACAGTGTTAAAATGATCCATTAGTGATTGACATAAGGTAACACAAATGAACAAATAGCAAATCGGTTTTGTTAACCAGGTTTACCTAATTTTCTGATATATATGAATGGCAGTAGTATTTATGTGCTAGAATGGGGTTAACAAACACAACCCACCAAAAACTCCAAAAACTCATAACTTCATAACTGTACGGTTTCTTCAGTTAGAGTTGAGAAAAAGTTTCTTGACATCCATCCTCAGTGTTTTCATTCATCATAAAAACATCTCTAATGCCCTGAAATGAATAAAAATGATCAAAACAAAATGATCAGTTTCCTGTTGCGTTAGGTTTGAAATTAGAGTAGATAGGTGGGAAATTAAAAGAAAAATTGTTTGAGCATTTTGTATATGATAAGGTTTAGTATATATAATGTATAAAGATCATTAATTACTGAGCTAAACTAGATGCAAAAATCTTAGAAATTAAATAAAATATTTTTTTTTTTTTTTACCCTGGGGGATGCTCAGGTCAGCGACGAGAAAATAAAAAGGACAGTCTGCACACATTCCTTACCTTGTAAGTGTTCGTTTCTTTTCTAGAGATGTATTTTATGTTTTTAACTGTATTGTGTGATTATCTCTGTAATGTATTGCAAAATTACAATATCAATAGCCTTATAAACGTATCAAGTCCTTGCATAAAACACCTGATCATAAGTGGTTATTTTGCTTTAATTCTCTCTCTAGATGTGTCTCTTCCTTCGTTTAAGTGTTGCTGAAGATTCAACCTGAGTCCAGTTGAAAATGTGGAGCACAGCTGTTTGCTTCAATGTCTACAACAATAGTTATATGCCTGTGAAGCATTAACACCATATCAAATTCTAATTTGAAACCATTACAGTGTATTTTATAATCTCTGTGCCGTCGTATATGTTGCTACGTCTGTCCCTGTTTCTTCCGCTTTGTTTTCACTTGATGTCATGTCGATTCCTTTCTCGTGGTCAGTTTTGTCCTGGGCTTCATTTCCCCATTACTAGAGTCCATTACGTTGTGTACATTTGCGTTTGAGTTGTCGATTCCGTTCATTTCCATTTATTTGTTTGGCTGTTTGTTTGTAATGGCTTTCATTGGCTTTCATTGGGGGAAGTTTCGTTCCTTTGAAGTGATTCACCCGAATGAGACTGTCTTCTATTTCTTTCTTTGGCAGAGGATTTGGATATTAGGGGCTTTCATACCTATAACGTCAAGGATTCCTTTTTCGTTTAGTATATCTTCTTGCTCATCCCCTTCTTCTACTCCTGAGGAAGAGCATCCATCTTCCACCATGAGCTTTCACAGTGGGTGAAACCTACTGCTTTCTATGATCTGATTTCCGCTCTGCCGTTTGTTAAACTATTTTTGTTTGATCTTTATTGATCCTTATTGGAGACTTTTCCAAATTTGTTCCAAAATACCAAGCTGGCAGACATATCCATACTATTGGTTTGTATGTCATATGTTGCACCCCAGCTGAAATAATTAGGATATCAGCAACATTGTTCACTTGTAATGCCTTGTTGGTTTGAGGTTTAGTTCTGCATTGTTGTATTATTTGCTTTATCCCTACACTTGTATTTCCCATCACTTCTTTTATATGTTAATCCCTTTAACTATATCCGCCATGTTAATGCGATTGTTGCTCACTTAGCTTGCGTAAGTCTTTGAAGCGGAGGAAGCCCGAAACTATCCTCGTTTTGTTGTTTCTTACTTTCATTTAAAATTTCTTTCTACTTTCTTACCACCGCCTCCTTTCCAGATTCTAAGGGGAGACCTGATATAGAAATATTAGATACTTTTTCCTGTGCTTCCCGAATAATTGGTGGGGCATCTGTTATTTTTGCTACTTGACCCTTAACTTCCAAATATGCAAAATGCAGAAGGGTCTCATAGTACTTTTCGTGGTAGTTGTTCCATGGCTGCCCACATCTCACAATGTATATTATTGTAATAAATTTGGTGTATGCGCATTTGGTTATAGCGCCCCGTTTAAGGGAATTCTTAGATTTGTGTGATTATTTGTGTGATTATTGGAATTCGATGCAATGGAAATATGCGTTAGACCAAAATAATTAGCCAGTTCCTAAGTGCAGACACCACGGAGTAAGGTGTTAGTCAGTTTCCATGATGCCATGGTTCACTAGTAGTGAATTCAGGTCAAAACGGAATGAATGTGCCTGGATAACTATAGACCCTATTAAAATCTAGTGGTGTACATTGGTGGCGTAACTGTAGCGGCATTATTATTAACTGATAAATTACACAAAGGAATAAAGCAGATGGGACTCTGCAGATACCGTTTATGTCGCCTTGTTGGCAAATGTGATGCAGTTGTACTTAAGAAATGTGTATGGAAACCATCGATTTACTGCCATAAGGTGGTGTAATTAAAATAGTTCCCAGTGTTAGGATTTATATATAGCTTTATAAACGCTTAAGATAGAACAATTAATTATTGTTTTATTATGTACGGGCCTGAGGAATTTTTAAAACGGTGAAAAATATTTTGAAGTGTAAATGGCTTCGAACGCATACTTCAGTATGAATAAGGCAACTATCGCCAGCCTACACGTGGTACAAAGCTTACGTAACAGACTATCGCACAAGTCTGTTTATGATCTTTTTAACATTACACCAATATTTATTCATTACATGTATGTGATTCATATACATTTAAACACAATGAAGCCACAGTGAACTTAATATCATGAATCATTTGTGAAACATTCATATTCTGCATAATATATGTTAGATTGGAATTGTATGTCTAGTTGATGTCTGCAGCATGATGCACCAGTAATAGGCATCCCTATAAACCATCTCACACGACAAAGGCATCACTTAAATTGTTAAAACTAAGTTAAGAATCCGAAATAAACACGCAAACACAAAAGAACCGTTGTTTTACTGCACTAAACGATATCGGCAAGTGACATATGTGTCTTGGCGTACTTATACAGAGAAACAAATCGCAATTATATATATATATATATATATATATATATATATATATATATATATATATATATATATATATATATATATATATACACACCATCACGTAGAATGTGTGACCGGTTTTGCTTTATTGCTTCATCAGAATTAATTCAAACTGTATTTATATATGCATAATGATAAATATTCATGTACAGAAATCAAAAATTGTCATTTTGATGTATTTTATTGGGTTGTTGATTCAATTTACCAAATCAAAATTGTCTGGAGCTGTCACATGGTTAAATGTTGAACATTAAATAAGGATGTCTGAAACTTATTGACAAATAAGTTTTGTGTAGTGCTATTGAAAATTTCATGCAAAATCTGTTCGAGGTAATCTTTAATATTATAAACCTTTTAGATAATGGAATTTTGATTGGTATTTAATATTGCTTGAAGTGTGTGTTGAAGCTTAACGTTATAGTCCAATACTTTGTAGGTGTACTTTTCATGTATTTTATTTAAGACATCCTCGGATATCTCAAGAATGCCCTGGACCAAATTGAAAGCAGCCATTTTCACACACACACTGACAATCGTAAACTCATTATTCCCTCTAGGAAAATGAATTCATATGAACAATGTTCTTTTGCATACCAGGGACCTGCAACGTTGAACGATTTGCCCACTGAACATAGACACAAAGACACAGTGGTGCTATCCAAGAGTGCTCTTAAAACTCACCTACTTCGACTGCAAGAACAAACTTAAAGACTTAAAAATATTTCCTACATTAATTATTTTCAGTATGCTTTATATGTTCTACTTTCATTGTGTTTCTTGTAATCATATCATTATATATGGATGTGTACGTTATTGGTGTTTTCAAATGTTGTAAAACGCTTAGAGCTACTAGAGATTAGGCGCTATACAAAGTTATCGTTATTATTAGTGGTAGTAGTAGTAGTAGTTATAGTATTAGAAGTAGTAGTTATAGTAGTAGTAGTAGTCGTTATAGTAGTAGTAGTAGTAGCAGTAGTTATAGTAGTAGTAGTAGTAGTAATGTGACACTAAACTATCGAAATTGATACCCACGGTTTGTGAAGCAAACTCTCTATTGAGTGACGTAAAAACGGGTGATCCAGTGTGTTGGAGATGAGAGCCTCTTTATGGCTAGAATGAAATGAACACTAGTATCGCGACGAGTAACCATGTTTGGTCGTGTGGTTATGTCCAGATTACACATAAAAGAAGTAGAAACCGCGCACCATCAGAGTGCATTCATTCTGAAGTCAGAACAACTCACCTCTCTAATTACCGATAAGAATCGTCTATGTTCGTAAACTTCTTTTAAGAATAGGTACTTTTTAAAGTTTGAGATTTTAATGTTAAAGTTCTTATGTTTGCTACATATTTTACTGAATTCTTCTATTTTATATTATAATGTAATGGAATGTTTAATTATTTTATAGACTTTATATTCATTTACATTTATGGTAATTTTATTGCAAAAGACGAATTCGCTACCAACATCATGTATAGATTAAATGTTGAAATAAAGTATAATATTTAGCAACACATTACAAATTATTAATCTATTTCAAAATTAGTAAAACAAACTTTCTTCAAAATAATCTTTGCATTAATCACAGCTATTAAATTTTATAATCTTTTTTCTAGCATTAAATTAATTAAGATTCAACTATTTGTATTATATTCTAAAATTCGAAAACTTTACAAATGAATAAAACTGGTTAGATCAAAAGAAAAATGTAATGTTATATGTATTTCATGTATTTTAAATGAAAAGCTTTGTAGATGTATTTCTAGAATGTAGCAACACTTGTATATTAATTATTTAAACAAATTTCATTCATTCTGAAGTCAAAAGGACTCGCCTCTCTAATTTCATCGTCATAGCTTCTTCCTTCTCTATCTCACTCTCTCTCTCTCTCTCTCTCTCTCTCTCTCTCTCTCTCTCTCTCTCTCTCTCTATCTCTCTCTCTCTCTCTCTCTCTCTCTCATCCTGGTTATGGAAAACTGAATGACTAAGGGTTTTTTGGAAAACATTCTCATAAAAGTAATACTTGTGTACTACGTTAAGCAAGTGCTTCACACGCTGTACAGTTACAACTATTGTACTCTCTATCTTATAAATTTAATAGAAATATATCAATTTTGTGATGAAGCATTATCATAAGGAATATTTTTTGTCCGATGTTTAATAGTATACACTAATAATTTCTCCGAAACGATGCATAAGTAAAAGAACGCTTGCCACTTACATTATATAAAGTGGTTGTATACACAGTACACCAATAGCATTCGGAAATGTTTAATGTACGAAGAATATTCACTTCTCTTTTTGTGACAAATGATAACACAAAAAACCACATAGAATGCTATGTATATTGCTTTCAAATGCCTACTTTAGGATACATAATTTTCCTCAATAAAAGATATATAAGCTACAAATTTATAATTCACGAATATAAGCTACAGAATAGAGAAGAAAAACATAGGTAATTTCTTTGTGAATTTCTTTCATTAAATAGCTGTCATGGAAACAAATCATGTACATATTGAAAGAAGAGATTCATATTTTGTCAATATTAGTATCACCTGGACATGAGTATGAGCCAAACATGACTCTTATTTTATCTATCATTCTAACCAGAAATCACATATCCTCGCAGACCTCTCCGATGGTCTAGTGGTTAGAGCGTCCGTCATAGATACGGGGGGGGGGGGGGGGGAGCGGGTTTGAACGCCGGCTGAGTCATACCAAAGACATATACAATTTGTGATACCAGCTGCCATGCTAGGAACTTAACATTAGGAAGTTAGTGTTAGGACTAATCGGCCATGTCAGGATAATGTGACTGGGTAGAACATAATACAAAGTCATTATTATTATTATAACAATGTGCATTCGGAATTATCTCCCTTGGGCCATTAAACGCATTATATCATTCTTTATTGTACTGTATTTTGTACTTCAGTCTAGCACAAGTCGAAATTAAAGGTGAAATGTTGGTTGCATGTTAGCTGTTGATACTTAAAAGGCCATATGCGCCTGTCAAAACAAGGTTGTATCACTTTCATAAGAGTAAAATCAACATGAACTGTATTTCAACTGATTTTCCTTGATCATTATAGATATCTAAACCGTAAGTAAGAAATACCAGAGCTCCATTGTGGCATTGTAACAGTGCAAGGCTGTTATGATGAAAACAACCAGACTGACATTGTAACCGTACAAGGCTGTATTGATAAAAACAACCAGACTGCCATTATAATAGTACAAGACTGTATTTATAACAACAACCAGACTGCCATTGTAATAGTGTAACAACAACCAGACTGCCATTGTAATAGTACAAGACTGTATTTATAACAACAACCAGACTGCCATTGTAATAGTACAAGACTGTATTTATAACAACAACCAGACTGCCATTGTAATAGTACAAGGCTGTATTTATAACAACAACCAGACTGCCATTGTAATAGTACAAGGTAGTATTGATAAAAACAACAAAACTGCCACTGTAATAGTACAAGGCTGGTTATGTTCAAAACAACCAGACTGCCACTGTAACATTACTACATTAGATATGGAACTGTGTTATAATAAAACGCAATATAGTACCCTTTTAGGTTTAATTTTGGGATCATGTATGCACTTGAAACCAGGAGGCCAAGACCATTCAGAGCACATTCTGCATGTTTGTATCATCCTTCCCAAGTTCGACAGCTTACAAGACATTTCCATACAATGTCCGTGCGTTCATGTTCCAGATATAATGTGCCTGATGTGCTGTTGTGGCAGTGAGTATTTGTCATAGGAGGTAGTTGATCACGTTGTATTAAAATGTTTTTAAATATCCCAATACAAGAAATCAACAAATACATTCCAAGAACGCATCGGCATAACCCTAGTCATTGATAATAATAAGTATGTCAACCTTTCAGATACGTTATATTACCTTTACTTATTGTTGACTTTCGAGTCATTTAAAAATATATACAGATGGATTTTAAATAATGTTGTGACTAGTTATCTATTTTGGTGAGAAGTGTAACGGTACATGTAACTTTTATCAAAGATATTGAACTGATTAGAATAATATAGCCAGTTTATAAATTGGTTTAATGGTTTAGATCAGTTAGTTTCTACATGAGATAGACGTGTGTAAACACCAGAAATTATCCGAGACATACGATACGTATTACTACTGTCATCTAGTATGGCTGCCACAGTGACTATCTTGAAAGCTGTATAAGTACCCAATACTATTAAGTGAACATACGTATCAGATTGACTTATAATTGATATGCATTTGTTTTATGCTGTTGATAAAAGCGGACAAAGTAACAAAAGCGAACTAAAGCTTCCAGTAGGTCGATGGTTCTTTCCAGGGTTTTCCCGTATTCATCCTCCACTAGTAATCCTACCTGCCATGTTGGCATTACACCCAAAACAACAAAGCAACAAAAAGGTAAATATGTGAAAGGTACAATTGAAATTAAAAATGAATTGAGTTGCTTGTTAACGTCCAAAAACATGATGAAATACGTAAAAGCAAAAGTAAATAGACGCACCGCAAATACTCGTTTATACGTCCGGTCCAACTGTAAATCGTTCAGACACAAATCTGCTGTCACATAATACACAGTCATCTGGATTTATGACATTTGTTTAGGATTGATTAGTAGAGCAAAGAGATCTTCTGTTACATTGTGACTGAATACGTACGGGCATATCTTAAGGGCTGTATAAATGTTAAACCAGTCACTTAGAAAAGAAATCATTACCAAATGAGACAACAGTTTCAGTGTTGTTTGCCATTGAACTGACTACATTTTTTATCTTAAGATCTTAAATAATGTCAATTTTTTTTTAGACAAAATGAATTAGCGAATGTCACAGAAGGTTATTAAAATAGTTATGAATGAGATCGCACTGTCACGCCTGGAGAAAGATAGGACTGACCATTAATGTTAGATATAACTGTACTGGTGTCACTATTTTTTGTTCATGACATTGAAGACTTTTCATTTATGAATTAGATAATATACATTGGCATTGTGTACTGTACATGTATCAAATTATATTTTACTGCTCAGAATATTTACCACTTCTGCCATTATAAAACTTTGTTATACACACTTGTGACGGAGTGAAATAAATAAAGTTAATTAAACAAAATTAAACTTGATTAACATCTTGGTAACATTCAAAAAAAGTATAATTTTCCTAAAGGAACAATTAAATTGAAGTTTCAATGCAGTGCTGGCAGCAAAATGGGTTAATTCTTACCACAAATGTAATAAAACATAGCAAATGTAATAAAACATAACAAATGTAATAAAATATAGCAAATGTCCAGCCCTTGACAATTCTTATAATATATATCCTACGCAAAGTATTATGATGATAGCTTATGCCCAGTCAATGTAATTCCTACCATAGTATGTTTGGCAATAGCTACTGTCCAGTCCATTCAATTCTTATCAAATAATAATTTCTACCCTACCTCGTCTGCCGTCAATATTAATTATTATAGCAGGTTTTATTTCAAATCCTCTAAGAGAAAGGCCAGATGAATCATATATGCTTATATGTACTGATACTGATATAGTTTCCATACAGCTAATTGCGTGTA
Organism: Unio pictorum; assembly: GCA_030141615.1. Taxonomy (NCBI): domain Eukaryota; kingdom Metazoa; phylum Mollusca; class Bivalvia; order Unionida; family Unionidae; genus Unio; species Unio pictorum. The sequence goes on along the minus strand of JARLTB010000156.1, from coordinate 8,362,660 downwards.
ATAATTAGGCACAACTCCTGCTGACTATTTAACTTTGAGACTTCTGAAACTGGGGACCCAAGTTTTGGAGAATAAAATCGAATCGTGTATGTGCCTAGCTGTCTTATAATTCGGATGCATCCTTGGCCACGTGTAAAGTGTTAGGTTTTGCATGACATTGTACTGGCATATTAACAGGGAAAAAGGTTTATGGAAATAATGAATTAACTAACTTTTCCTTAAAGAGGTTTATGGGATTAACTTATACAAAACATTCAAGAATATATAGCATTATGCATTGGTACAGTTAAATTAAAAATGATTCTAACATACACAGCAGTATAAAGAACAATTCTCTAAAAAGAAATAGAAACAAAATATTATTATATATCATAAATCATTTGTCCAATGTTATGATTGTCATAAATACTCGATGTCCAAAAAAAACGTCGTAACAAGACAAAAGCACAATGGCTTAGAATGTTAGAATGTACTTTAAAGTTATTTCAATTATTTTATTTATTTTTAAAAATTTTTATTATCTGTAACAAGTGAAAGCAATACATATATACGCTTCTGCTGGTATCAGTTCTGTACGCTCGATACTGGTGTTTCTGTACAAACCTATAACTCTAAAAGTACAGGTCGGAATTTGATGAAATAATAGATGAAAAACAATGATAAAACTGGAGCAATAATCGATAAGAAGATCCAATATGGGAAAAAACACATGATACAGTGTAGTTTTGTAACCACTTTTCATAAGACTGGGTCATAAACAATATTGCTTATTTCCATTTTACTGGCAAGAATGTACACAGTAAGTAAATTTAGCTCAGTACTAGATAATAATGTAACTGTAGCTTTTCTATCAGAAAGAAATCATTTGCAATTGAATATTCTCACCAGTGAACACAACCATATAAAATAAAATAATAATTTTTTTTCATGTATATACAAGTAATGTGACATGTAAATAAATACTCAAAAGAAACAATGATCTTGGATTTATAGTTTGGCAATATATAATTCTTTGAGTTGCCTTTGTAGTAAAAGGAACTATGTTATTGAATTTGTATGGTTTAATATGAACAAGATTTTATCTGAATTATAACTGCATTTATCAAAGTCTTGCAATATTTATCAAACAAAATGAGTTCATATTTTCCCATACAAAACACGTGTATAAACACGTTACGTTTAGAAGTAACATTAATTATTATTCCTAACTTTTATTCGAAAATCCTCCAAAATTTGTCTGATCATACACTTATACAAATTGTAATTTATTTATATTATTCACACTTTTAGCTTATGACAGTAGTTCTTGCGATTATTAACCAGGTATTTGCTACATATATATTTATTAAAATATTTATATCTCCCTAAAGGTCATACATGTTCATTATGGAATGATACAATGTGGTGGATAGCCTAATTTGGCTTATCAGTTGCATATATTTTGGTTTATAACAGCCGTACATGTGAGTTACACTAAATGGCATTGTAAACACTAGCACAATGTTAGCTAAGCATATATTTATCCAACATTTGGATTTTGCATAAAAGTCACACGTGTGCATTACTAAAAGAATATGAAATATTCGTTTCTGTCTAACAACTAAAATGTTGTGAAGAGCAACGTTCAATTTTGCAAAATTTATTTTAGTTGTCACACGATCTTCACAGATTCTTATTATGAGACTAGACTAGTTTGTGTTAAGAGAGTTTGATTATTAGCAAAATATTAGCTAAGAATATATTTATCCCACATTATGTTTCTGCATAAAAGTTACACATGTGCATTAGGGAAAGAAACAATATGAAAAATTGGTTTATGTCTAACAGCTAAATGTTGTGAAGAGCAACGTTTAAGTAAATAGCTAAATTTTGCAAAATATATCTTAGTTGTAAACCAGTCTAAATGAACATGGCAAAAGTAACCTTAGCTAAATCTTGGCTTTTGTAAAACCTGCCTGGCTCCATATATTGCCAGATATTTGTCACAATATCTTAGAGAATTCTTATTATGAGACTTACCTACTTTGTGTGAAGAGAGATTAGACTTGATTCAATTGAAAAACTAAAATGAAGTCAGAAGCTTATGTTTGATTAAAATATGGTCAGAAATACAATTCCTTAAAGGATTGGAACTCTGCAATTATATACAATACAATCTCAGTAATATACATAGAACTTATTACAATACACTATTCAAAATATAATAGTGATATAAGGATATTTACACAGATTGATTAAAGACATACGGTCCGACATAGAGTTGCTAAATGTAAATAAGCTCAGCCAATCAGATGCGAAATTACCTCATAAATCTTGGTTTTGAAAAAAAGAGTTCAAAAATGAATTCATATAAACAGCTCTATTTCATAATCTTACTCGCAAAAATGTTTGATGATTTAAGTTTATTTATTACATTTGATCAAATTTGCTGACACAATATATCTTTATGGCATAGTAATTTCATCATCCACATAAAAGATTACATCCTTAATATGCGTGGCTCTTGTGGATTATCACATTTAGATACAATCTTCATCGTATAAACCTATATTATACGTTTAATTCATATTAAACTAAATATATTTTATTCCGAGAGGTAATGAAATTTAAAATTACATCATAAGCAAGCAATTACTTCGTTCATTGCTGAATTCATCCAAAATCTTGATCTTATAGGGAGTCTGTAACAAAAATATATTACATCAACTATGTTGTTAACTGAGACAAGTAATGTTAGATCAGGACTACGTGGTTTCAATTATTGAATAACTATTGTGTTTTAAACATGTAACATCCAGTTAGGATATTTTACTTGTTTATGTTTAACATTTATGCACACCGTTAGGCATATAGTTTAAATTCCGTAACACAGCTATGAACGCATACATACATGGAAACCGTTCCCACATCAATAAGAAATAAAACCCCTTTTATAGACTGAGTAGATATTGGCACAATATAAGCCAGAATTCTCGAAATATGAATTCGTGTATGTTTTATACACTACATTATCCATGTCATTGTCCGCCACGTCGGAATCTGAAAGCAGCATTGATGATAGTAGTTATCTGCCATATGGCAACGCTCTTTCCCTTTTTCAGTTTCATGGACTTGCAGAGAATATTGTAGGCGCTTAGTAAACTTCCCTCCTGCATCAGGTTGTAAGCAAGCAAGTTAAGAGCAGTATCAATAAATTCAAGTTGCTCATGTCGGATAACAACTATCATATTGTTTAGAGCAACCATCTTGTCAAACCTCTTGTTCTGCTTGTGATAACATAGGAATTCCAGGAAATATAGAAACACTTTTGGGTCAACACTCACCAACTTTGAAAAGTAGCTTTCATGTGAATCGACTTCATCAGACCCTGTGGAATGGAACATCTCTAGAATTAGTGCTTTAGGAGTGCAGTTCATCTCTGAAGGGTGATAATGAACCGGAAAGGCAACGTATTGACTTATTAGTTGTGTTGTTGATAAGTTTTCACTTAACATTATTTGAATCATATGTTGATATGTATCGTTCTGGCCCAAACGCTTGTACCCGCACTTTCTGTGTATTTCATTTAACACATCCTTGCAAATGTCAAGATTCTTTTGGACCAAATAAAAAGCAGCCAGCTTCAGTTTTCCAGATGCCATATCTGAGGGGGATCCCCAAAGGAGAAACTCATGGGCCACATCTAAGGAATGCATGTCAGGGTTTTCCTCCAAAAGACTTTGAGCTGCCAGTTTTGAACCAATAAAAGAACAGAAAAAAGTCCATAATATGGTGTATACTTCCCCTCGTGGTTCATGGCAGATGAATGCACGGGAATGACAAATCCAGTCATTCCTAAAAGCATATTCTACAGTACATTGTATATCTACACACAGTATAGTAGCTGACATGAAAAGAACTTCTGTGGCATCTTCACCTTGTAATTCAAGTTCCTTGAGAGGAGTCTGACAAGCCCTCACCAGCTTCTCTCCGATGTTGTCACACGATATCCTTACCAGATATCTACACTCCTCTTTCAGTATATTGCTTAGAATACTGAGCAGCTGTCTGGATATATGGCCGTAGATTTTACACTGGAACATGTTTTCTTCTGGAATAAAGTAATTCGGACAGATTTCACCTTCAATCCAGATGTACATCAGTCTTAAACACATCTCAACACATAGAAGTAGATTATCCGGTTGCCAAATTGTTGCTGGTGTGTTCTCAATTAAATGAAACATGCATGTTTTGAAATGATAGCTGCTCAACGTATCATCGCCTACAACTGGTTTTATGAAAGTTTTGTTTATCATTTTCAATAGAATATAGCACTTGTATTGCGTTGAGTTCAATAGCCACATGAGAAGCTTCTCCCCATACGAAACGGATATTCGCCATTCCAGGTGTTGTTCTTGGCTAAGTTTATGACCCACTGGAACAAGCAGTGCACCCGTTTGCTGAATAAGAACAATCATTTCTTGTGATGGCCAGTTATGCCGTCTGTTCCTTGTTAGCCAATGAGATGCCTGATCGGGCCAAGCATAGAGCTTTATTCCATACACTAAATCGAATGCTATTTTAGTTGGAAAATGAAATGTAGTAGCAGGACCATGGCGCTCCCAATTTGTATCTCTCCTCGCAAAATAATCATTGCAGAGAACTGGACGACCATATCTATCTGACTTGAAATAGATATCAGTAGTTGGTAGATCATTTTCTATTGGCTGCAGCATTACAAATCCTGGTGGTGTGTTCTCGTCACTTACTACAATGAAGCTATTATTATAAAGCACCCAGTTCTCAACATCCTGTACAACTGTGATACCCGAAAGATAAACTTGATCTATGTCTGATTGTAAGCCCGGCGTCGTGGTCGCCTCCGCCTGACTCCCAAAATAATGAACTGTTCCATGTGGATACCGAAACGACCGAGCCTCCTCTGACTGTATAAACATATTGATTCTCTTCCATCTAATATCCTCCCGCAGTCCTATTGTATCGAGAACTCCGTTCAGCCTGAGAGACACGTCTTTGTAGTAGTCAGGAATGTTCGAGGTCATCTTTCAGGATACTCTTAGTCAATGTCTAAAATTAAAATATGTCCACTGCAAAATTAATATAATGCCAATGGTGTGTATATATATATATACACCTTGGATTTATAGTTATAAGTATATATATATATATATATATATATATATATATATATATATATATATATATATATATATATATATATATATATATATATAATATATATATATATATATATACTTCTTGAGTGTCTTGTTTGACCCTGTATGTATGTATGTATGTATGTATGTATGTATGTATGTATGTATGAATGTATGTATGTATGTATGTATGTATGTATGTATGTATGTGTGTGTGAGTATATGGATAGATAGATAGATAGATAGATAGATAGATAGATAGATAGATAGATAGATAGATAAAATTCAAAATGTTCTTTCTTAAAACGTATATGTTCTAGTGTGTTATTAAGAACTAATATAAAATTAGATCATAGCCATTAGTATCAATCGTGTTTATCCAAAACAAATCTTTTCGATACACGTATGTTTTTAATGGCACTTGTACTTTTTGCCTTTATAAAACGGCGTAATGTGTTCTTATCCGTGTCATTGTTTTTATTATTGTTCTTACTGAAAAGCAGACCGCTCCAGTGGCCTGGAAGCGGAAGGTCGTGGATTCGAACCCCAGCCGAGTCATAACATAGACTTACAAAAATGGTATTTACAGCTGTCTCGCCTGGCGCTCAGCATTAAGAGGTTAGTGTCAGGACTGGTCGGCCTTGTGTCAGGATAATGTTACTGGGTGGGACATCATGGTACGTGCATGCGGCATGATGCCCCAGTGCTAGACATCACTATAAACTGCCACACTGCAGACATCGTAGCGATATGACTGAAAAATTGTTAAAGCTACGTTAAAAATGATAATCACACACACACACACACACATAATGAAAACCATGTACCAGGCATATTGGCATTCCGGGTTATTATTCTTAGGGTTCTTTTTACCGGAAACCATGTACCAGGCGTTAAATTCGTTAATCTGAATATGGATGTGCATTTTAATATTTAGTTACAGTGGTGGCTAACCCTGCACATTGCAAAAAATATAATCAAATTTGATGAATCTTTCCAGAACATTATAACACAAAAATTGTTTGCACTCCATCACCGATTTATATTCCATTTATTTAGAAAGAATGCATCAATATTTATTTAGCGGTATTTTTATTGGGGCTTTTTGTGGGGAGAAGTATTATGCATTAGAGATTTCATCACCTTTTCTGATTATGATGTGTTAATTGGTTACAAAGTTAATTAAAAGGAGAGAAAATGTACGTGTTTATTTCTTTGTCTGTTTTACAACAAATCGTAATTTTGAATGACAGTTAGTACAGATAAAAAAAACTATGTTCGTTAGACCTATGGCAAAGAAAAGAGCAGAACTGGTTGATTATATGTATATACTACGGGGACAATAAATTTCCTTAAATAAAAGATTTATACAAGTACACGTTTCCGGGTGGTATAATCTTATGCACGTATTGATGAAGCAGCAATTCAAAAATTGCGGTCCCTAATAATGACAGCCACCATTAATATAATACACATTTTACACACACACAAAAAGTGAAAAGGAAACAAAATAGATATTAAGGAATATTTTTGTTTTCAACACATTCATTTAGGACACAGAAACAGTGATGTTGTGGTCTTTTGTTAACACAAGGTCGACTTAAGTACAAGCGTCATTACGAAAGTAAAATGGAAATTTTATATTTCCGTGTAAATTAGTTCAATTCTAAAATTATAGTTCGTTACAACAGTGAACTGTTTAGAAATGTTCTTGGCCGTAGGAACACCTTAGGAAGATGTCATCTGTTATCTAATATATCTGACATAAGACGTAGTTTCCATGCTAATCTACTTCCGTGTTCTCCCTTGTATAGAATGTAAATACGTTCAAAGGTAATTCAGAAATAATGAATAGATCTTACCTTGGTGTCAAGTTATAAAGATGTTCCACAATAACTAATTGAACTGGTTGTAAATGTATTGTCCTTCTCTAGAATACTGCATAGCTACCTAGACTATTCAAATAATTAACCTACATTTCTCGAATCTATTTACATTTATTCGTACATATAGTATAACCTTGACCTTGTGCATGGATTAATATAATACGGACCACATAGCCGTATGCCTATGCAAGAAACCGGAATGAGTATAGCTGCTAAGAAAACACATTATAAATACTATTAAAACTTGTGACTAAAATGTCTATTTCAATCATGAAATGGTCCACAAGTCTAATCTGTCCTTAGTTTCTTGAATGAATTACAGTATATTAGCACTGGTAATATTATGGGAAACAAGTATTAGATGAGCTACGGTGCATACAATAATTACCTTTTAAAATTGAAATTCACACTTGAACTACTCCTAGTCACAAATGATGATATATGTTTATAATAATTAATGCTTACGTACCTTGCATCATCTTTGTCTAGAAAGTCTAGGAAAATCTCTTTGATAGATTGCTAAACAATATTTTAGGGTCATTGTGAGGACCAATTGAATTGTTGAAGCAGAATGTTATGTTTTCCACGTCATTTGTAAAAGTATTCAAATCAAAATTAGAAACTTCTAACGTCCATAACACCTCACAATAAAGTGATAGTCATGATATTTGTATCTGATACAATACATTTGTTCTTTATATTAAAAAAAATATGTACATGGAAACTATTATAAATAATTGTTCAGTTAAAATTATCTATGGAAAATGAAAAGATGTTCACGTACAGAAAACACACACGCATCGTATTATTAGATTATATTCTTTACATAAATTTAAAATGACACGCATTCTTTTCACACAGATTGTTTCCCACTAATGCTGACAGTATAACTACACTTGCATAGTATAGTTTGTGTCAGTTTCCTCTGTCTGCCGTTGCATATTTTTGTGTGATATGCTTCCCTCTGTGCGTCCACAAATGATGCAAGCTATCCATCTTTTGTCCTGGCCATGCTGACGGGTGATGATATGCCGTGAGTAGATTGGTGGCCTGATTCCATTACATACTTTGACTGTGTTCTCATTTAACATGAAAGTATAGTGCAATAGACTTTTTAGGCCGTACTTATGTATGTGCAAAACATTTTTGTGAAAGCTGCTTGCTTCTGATACATGGCACAACTCACACACGAACTTTTCTGCAATCCCCACTTCTCCACTCCCATCACCTTTCTACAATATTTCACGTAGAAATCACAATTACCAATTGTAATGTATTACTATTGCCGTCGAATGAATTTATTGTCATTTCTATTAAAACGGTATAAAGAATACATTTGATACTATTTCAAAACCTCGCACCACATTATGTTCTTAGTTTATGTTATAGACTGTAGGTATTATAATGACCTCTTTTAAGATTATAAATTGTCAATGATGTTTTTTTAATACAATGAGGGATTGTGTATCCATTGCAAACTCTTGGAAAAGCCAAAGATTTGTTACATATAAATATACAGATCTTCAATGGTAATTACGTGAGACATATTGCATTATTTGTTTTCATTTTTTTAAAACCAAATGTTAAATTCAAATACAAATACTCTTGGTTTCATAACTTACACATTAAGGAATATTAACTTTTACAACATTGTATTTCTACTTAATACAAATCTAACTCTGATGATACATACATATTTTGATATTATCAACTTGAATGTTTGCTTAGCAAATAAAAATTTTATTATTATAAATTGCAATATTTATTATAATGTTTTAAATTTAATTTGGCAGTGAGTGTGTGTGTGTGTGTGTTGTATTTTATAACATCTCCGTTTGGCACAGCAGAAGAAATCAATGGTTTCTGTTTTAAATTAGTTCCCAGCGCGTGGACACTATGACTAAGACGAATGGTATGCTATAACCAGACTGAAATAGAAAATGCAAGTTTAGCAAATTAGACACGATTTTGATATTGATACCTATTGCTCTTTTGGGGGTGAGATCGTTTTATTACTGGCCCCGCTGGTGAGATCGTGTTGTCGGGCGTTATATGAATAGAGACAGAAAGAGGCAACTACATGTAAAAGACAAGGTTGTTGAAATAGCTGTACTGGGCCAATTTTCATTTATTGGGTACATATTCGCATATTCTAGGTACATTTACACATAGGTGCAACTCACCATAAGGTATAACGGTACTAATTGTACAAGCCCAGGTAGGCTAAGCTTAAAGTATAAGGAACCTTGCATTCAGAAATAAACAACACTAGTTGTAATTGATGCATCATGTAAGAATTGTACTTTCTGTTAGGCTTTTCAAAAACTCAAGCCTGATGACAAGATGTGAAATTAAGACAATTCATGTCTAAGTCATATTTTGTATTTTTTATGATTTTTTTTTTTAAAAATATGTAACACCTGTTTGAAACTGGGTCTGTTGTGACAAGAAAACTCTTAGCCCTGTCTAGTTTCAGCAGAGTTATCTCTCAAATGCAATGGACTACCTGGTTTTTGTCCTTGTCAAATTGACAATCTAAGATTGTTCTCTGTGACTGTGTGTGACATGCATGCTGAAGTAGGATACAAAGTATATTTATTTTGCAAAGCATTAGCATTGAGGACTATGGAAAAACAATTGGTACCGTAATACCATAACTGGGAATATCATGCTAGTTTGCCTATGGATAGATTTTGATGATCCTGATAGCAGAAAGATTTAATAAATATCCTAATCGCTTACATCTTGTTTAAATCAGATGAATGTTTTGTTTCGGTTGCATTTTGTATATTTCTTCATTATATGTTTGTTAAACATTGTTTGTTCTCTCAAACTTAATTTCAATCTTACTCTCAGGCTCAATCTTTTCATAGTCTTCCTCTCAACTCAAAATCTTGATCGAAATCTTTCTTTTAGTCTCAAGTTTCCTCTCAACTTTTTTCTGAGTCTCAAACTTTATCTCAATCTTAATTTCAGTCTAAATCTTAATCTCAATCTTACTCTCAATCTCAAACTTAATCTCGATCTTACTCTTACTCTCAATCATAATCTCGATGTGACTATTTTAGTCTCATACTTAATGGCAATCTTTCAGTCTGAATATTAATGCCAGTCTCACTCTCAGTCTCAATCTCAATCTGACTATCAATCTGAGTCTCGATCTATATCTCACTCGTAGTCTGAATCTCAATCACGCTTTCACTCTCAGGCTCAATCTCAATCACGCTTTCACTCTCAGGCTCAATCTCAATCACGCTTTCACTCTCAGGCTCAATCTCAATCTCAGTCTCCCTCTTACTCTCAGGCTCATGGTCTCAATCCAATCCTACTCTTACTCTCAGTCTCAATCCCAGAGTTAGGAGGAAATCTCAGAAACTAATTCTAAATAGTACAGGATAACATTTTAGGATTTAGAGGTAACCTGGAACCCAGCTTGAGTGTGTGAATAAAAGGAGTAGCTGACACAGTGAAACAATTGAGATGAAACCATGCTTAAAAAACGTTAATATTAAATGTTTAACTTACTAGAGCAAAATGTCTGTGAAAATATGTGTAATGTTGCTACTCCATAACATAGTATTGTAGCTTTCAGGACCCACTTGTATAACACAACACATGACTGGAACCTTTTTCTTATGTTTGAATAATAGTTATACTATGTATCTTGCCCAAACGTTTGATCCTTCATAACTCCATTACAAATATGTTTTGAATAACTGTTATTTGTCTTACACAGTGGATAATGTACCGGTATTTTCAACTTTGCATTAAATCCATTGTATTTATGTTTGTATTTAAAAAATGCTTTGTAACACTATTTGTATATCTTCTATGCATTAATACTCCTGTTATTTGCTTATAATACCCAAATATAATCTTCTTCTTCTTCTTCTTCTTCTTCTTCTTCTTCTTCTTCTTCTTCTTCTTCTATTTATTATTATTATTATTATTATTATTATTATTATTATTATTATTATTATTATTATTATTATCTGCCTTGTTTTCCACCGCTGCATGCAGTCCAAGAATCTAACTTGTTCATTATGTTAGTTGTAGGAAGAAAACGATCACAGCAATTCAGTCTAAATTGAGAGCCATACAGTTTTAAAAATATGTGGTTTTCTATGTTTCGTTTTAGCGCATAAATTTAGAGCATAGGGGCAGATACTAAACATTAGTTGATCACCACATTTGTGTCCCACAATCCCTTGTGCTTGTTTATTTAGTCTGAGTTGAGACAGGAATGTAGACTGGAACTACTGCAATAAAAATTAATTGCATTTGGTTTCATTTCAAGATTATCACAGTCTTACAGAGACAACTTTAACACATTTTTGCAACAACATTTGATTTAATGGTTTTAATTTATAATTTAAAAAATACAAGTGCATCAATTTTATTTCACAGTACATTTGTAAGTATGATTTGGTTCACATGGAAATGTTGACATGGTACAGTCTTAAAATGATCCATTAGTGATTGACATAAGGTAACACAAATGAACAGACAGCAAATCGGTTTTGTTAACCAGGTTTACCTAATTTTCTGATATAATGAATGTTAGTAGTATTGCTGTTACGCACACCACCCTTTTATGTGGCAGATAGAGGTTAATCACACACACACACACACACACACACACACACACACACACACACACACACACACACAAACAAAAACTCCAAAAATCATAAGTTCCTGACTGTTTCTGTTTTTTCAGTTAGAGTTCAGGAAACGTGTCTCGAATCCAACCTCAGTGTTTTCATCCATCATAAAAACATCTCTAATGCCCTGAAATGAATAAAAAGGATCAAAACAAAATGGTGAGTTTCGTGTTCCGCTAGGTCTGAAATTAGGGTAGATAGGTGGGAAATTAAAAGAAAAATTGTTTGAGCATTATGTACATGATAACGTTTAGTATATATATATATATATATATATATATATATATATATAATGTACAAAGCGCATTAATTACTGAGCTAAACTAGATTCAAAATGCTTAGAAATTAAATAAAATATTTGGGGGGGGGGGGGTTACCCTGGGGAGATGCATAGGTCAGCGACGAGAAAAATAATAAGAACAGTGTGCACATATTCCTTACCTTGTAAGTGTTCGTTTCTTTTCTACAGATGTATTTTATGTTTTTAACTGTATTGTGTGATTATCTCTGTAATGTATTGCAAACTTACAATATGGATAGCCTTCAAAACGTATCAAGTTATGCATGAAATATTTCAGCATAACTGGTTATTTTCCTTTAATTCTCTCTCTGGATGTGTCTCTTCCTTCGATTAAGTGTTGCTGAAGATTCAACCTGAGTCCAGTTGAAAATGTGGAGCAAATCTGTTGGCTTCAATGTCTTCAACGATAGTTTTGTGCCTGTGAAGCATTAACACCATATTAGATTCTAATTTGAAAACAATACAGTGTATTTTATACTTCAGAGTGTGATTACAATTCTCATTGGTCGAATAATATGTTCAACGATTCCTATTAATGCTCAATGATACTGATCCGTGATAGCGGACCAAAACATGAATATTCAAAACAACTTAAAGATACATAACAAAAATGTATTTATTTGGTTTGGATATAAATTCTAATAAATAGTAAGAGAACTTACTAGAGGTATACACTGTGTAAAAAATAACTTACCAGACGATGTTTCACAGACATAATCAGACGAATGAAAGTAGCTTGAACACACAACACTGTGTATCGTGGGCTTCCAAGATTCTCTCCGTATAGCCACCATCCAAGATTTAATGCGATCTTTTTGGGACCATGGAAATGTATGACTCCCTGCGTTTGTGCGGTGGGGTAAACAACACTCTGTAGATTATTATAATATAGAAGTAGCTAACTACTTCATTTAGCTTTCTCACTCTTTGCTGATGTTGCTATTTGGATGCTGGTCTCTTCTGGTTTAAAATGAACCTGGTTGCTCATGAGCACTGTCTGGCTGGAATGATGTTTTTGGAGAACCTCTTTAAAATTTAATTCATTTATTACTCTAGATTAGCTTTCATTTCGTTTGCTCTGATATTATGAGTTTCTTATAGCATAATTATTTTATATACCCTGATATTTGTGTTTCATTAACTCCGTTTATATCGATGGTCTCAATCTGGAAGTTTGCTCCTTCCATTCTTACGCCCATGGGTCTGTTAAAATTTGTGTCATATTTATCATTTTAATTTTTTTATCGATTCAAATTATTTATTAGACATATTTATACTATTAATTTTGTTGTGATATATCATTTGTTTCATTTATTAATCTCTGTGCCGTCTGTCCCTGTTGTCTTTTCCGCTTTGTTTTCACTTGATGTCATGTCCAATTCTGTATCGTTGTCAGTTTTGTCGTGGGCTTCATTTCCCCATTACTAGAATCCATTAAGTTGTGTACATCTGCGTTTGAGTTGTATGTTCCTTTTATTTCCATGTTTATGTATTCGCGTTTCTTTTTTGTAGCTTAAGATGTTGGTTTTTAAAGGGGGATTCACTATCTTTGTTTGGCTGTTTGTTTGTGATGGCTTTGAGGAAGTTTCATTTCTTTGTACTGATTTACCCGAATGTTACTGTTTATTTTCTTTGGCAGAGGGGTTAGATATTAGGGATTTTACACCTATAACGTCCAGGTTTCCGTCTTCTTCGAGTATATCTTCTTGCTCATCCACTTCTTCTACTCCTGAGGAAGAGCATCCATCTTCCACCATGAGCTTTCACAATGGATGAAACCTACTGCTTTCTATGATCTGATTTCCGCTCTGCCGTTTGTTAAACTGTTTTTGTTTGATCTTTCTTGGAGACTTTTTCAATTTTATTTTCAAAACACCAAGATGGCAGATATATCCATACTCTTGGTTTGTATGTCATATGTTGCTCACCAAGCTGAAATAATTGGGATATTAGCAACACTGTTCACTTCTAGAGCCTTCTTGATCTGAGGTTTAGTTCTGCATTTCTGTATTAATTTCTTTATTCCATCACTTATTTTCTATGTTAATCCATTTCCTCTATAGCCGCCATGGATTGTGTAAGTCTTTGAAGCGGAGGAAGCCCGCTTTGAAGCAGAGGAAGCCCGAAACTAGCCCCGTCTTGTTGTTTCTTACTTTCTTTTTAAGTTTCTTTCTATTTGGTTACCACCGCCTCCTTTCCAGGTTCTAAGGGGAGACATGATATATAGATATCAGTTATTTTTTCTTGTGCTTCCCGAATAATTAGTGGGACATCTGTTATTTTTGCTACTTGACCCTTAACTTCCAAGCATGCAATATGCAGAAGGGTCTCATCGTACTTTTCGTGGTTGTCGTTCCATGGCTGCCTACATCTCACTATGTATATTATTGTAATAAATTTGGTGTATGCGCGTTTGGTCAAAGCGCCCCGTTTTAAGTAATTCCTAGATTTGTGTGATTATTTGTGTGATTATTGGAATTCGATGCAATGGAAATATGCGTTAGACCAAAATAATTAGAAAAGTTCCCAAGTGCAGACAACACGGAATGAGGTGTTAGTGAGTTTATATGATGCCATGGTTCACTACTAGTGAATTCAGGTCAAAACCGAATGAATGTCTCTGGCTTACCATAGACCCTATTAAAATCTAGTGGTGTGCATTGGTGGCGTAACTGCAGAGGCATTCTTTACGGTAGGAAACCAGTAAATTACACAAAGGAATAAAGAAGATGGGACTCGGCAGATACCGTTTTTGTCGCCTTGTTGGCAAATGTGATGCAGTTGTACTTAAGAAATGTGTATGGAAACCATCGATTTACTGCCCTAAGGTGGTGTAATTAAAATAGTTCCCTGTCTATGGGGATAGTTGTATAATTGCTACGGCGTGAACTGCTGCCAGTACGGAAACCCAACGAAGATAAACCATTTTGAGGTGCGGTTGATGTATATTTGCCAGGTTAGAGATCTGTGATTTTGCATTAATTCGAGTAACATTTTTTTATAGAACAGACACGTTGTGCTTTCTAAATTACAACTGAAGTTGTATGGAAGTCTTTGGAAATTTGGGGTAAACTCATGACTTCTAACGGCATGCGCGCCAGGGTTTGACAATCGCTAGGTCAAGTAAGGACCCCTGGGTAGTAACATTATTAACTGATCGCACTATAAAAGAAATTGAAAATGAATTAGATGAATACTGTGCATAGTATATTTCAATACACAGCGATGTACAAAAGAAACCTCACTTGTATCCATGGTTTCACGAACAAACAAAAATGGTGTATTGAAAAGTGAGATTATGTGAAAACAATGGTTACAAAATAATGAGAAAAAAAATATATATAAAAAAGAGAACAAGACTAAGAAAATAAAAAAGGTAGAGAAAGAGAAAGAGGAAGAATAATTACAACCAAATGAGGGAAACTGAGGAAACGCAACTTAAGATAAATACAAATATGTGCATGTGATTTTACATTACTTTGGTAGAATCTCACGCTGTTTCTTTGGTTCATGTCATGTCAGATCACTATCGCAAAATTTTACTTCCCAAAAATCCTTTTTTCAACCAAAACAAACTTTGCACGCACCCCAGCCAGAAATGTAATTAACTTTATATGACCGATCAATATAGATTATCTCCTTACTACATGAAAGAAAGCATATGATGTCAGAAGCTGTTTTGACTCTTTAACCCTCACAGTAACTCTGTTAATAAAATGAGCGACTTCTATATCAACACAAATGATACATGTCTAGTGCACCGTATTGTTTATGATCTGTTTAACATTACACCAATATTTATTCATTACATGTATGTGTTCATATACATTTAAACACAGATGAATCCACAGTGAACTTAATACCACCAATCATTCGTGAAACAATCATATTTTGCATAATAGATGTTAGATTGGAATTATATGTCTAGTTGCTACATACATAAGGATAATGTAACCGGTTGAGACATTTCGGTACATGTCTGCGACATGATGCAACAATACTAGGCATCCCTTTAAACCGTCACACACGACAAAGATATCACTAAAATTGTTAAACTAAGTTAAGAATCCGAAATAAACACGCAAACACACAAGAACCGTTGTTGAACTGCACTAAACGATATCGGCAAGTAACATATGAGTCTTGGTGTACTTATACAGATAAATAAATCGCAATTTTAAATATATATATATATATATATATATATATATATATATATATATATATATATATATATATATATATATATATATATATATATATATATATATATATATATATATAAACACCAGCACGTAGAATGTGTGACCGGTTTCGCTTTATTGCTTCATTAGAATTAATTCAAACTGTATTTATAAATGCCTGATGATAAGTTTTCATGTAGAGAAATAAAAACTTGTCATTTTGCTGTATTTCTTTGGGTTGTTGATTCAATTTACCAAATCCAAATTGTCTGGAGCTGTCACATGGATAAAAGTTGAACATTATGTAAGGATATCTGAAACTTATTAACAGATAATTTTTGAGTAATGATATTGAAAACTTCATGCAAAATTTCTTCGAAGTAATCTTTAATATCATCAACCTTTTAGATAATAGAATTTTGATTGGTATCAAAAATTGCTTGAAGTGTGTGTTGAAACTTACCGTTATAGTCCAATATTTTGTAGATGTACTTTGCATGTATTTTGTTTAAGACATCATCGGGTATCTTAAGACTGCCCTGGACCAAATTGAAAGCAGCCATTTTTATTTTTCCAGATGCCACATCTGAGGGAGATCCCCAAAAGAGAAGCTCATGGGCAATACCCTGGGCATGCTGGTAGTGGGTTCCATTAGAAACATTGTTAGAAGCCAGTTTTGAACCAATATAAAGGCAAAACAAATCCCAAACATGATTTTTACATCCTGCCGAAGAATTTGGCAGAAGAAAAGCCTATTTAATCTACTGGACTCAAAAATCAAATCATTTCTAAACGCATTTAGTACAGCATATTCACAATTCACAAACAAGATAGAAGTTGAGGCCAACATAACTTTTGTGACACCTTCACCTTGTAATTCAAGTTCTCTGAGAGGACCATGACAAATAGTCACGGGCTTCTCTCCGATGTTGTTACATTATATCCTAACCAGATATCCACCCTCTTGTCTCAGCAGTGAGCAGCTTCCAGGCCGTACATTTTGCACTGGAACATGTTTTCTTCTGGAATATGGTTGCCACATGGCTACTGGTGTTTACTATTATGTAAAACATACATGTTTTCAACTTATAGCTGTTCAACGCATCATCGCCTACAAATCGTTTATAAAAGTTTTGATTATCATTTTCAACAGAATAGAGCACTTGTGTTGAATTCACTAGCTACGTGGGAAGCTTCTCCCCACAGAAGGAACTAGCAGTGCACCCGCGTGCAGAATACGTCAAATCGTTTCTTGAGATGACTAGTTGTGCCGACTGTTCCTTTAAAACCAATGAGATGCCTGATCGGGCTAATCAGAGAGTTTCAATGCAAACACTCTGTCTAGTACTATATTAGTTCTTAAATTATATGGATTAACAGCACTATGTTTCTCATGATCTTAAGGTTTTCACTCATAATCATAATTGTGGAGAACAGAGAAACCGTAACTATTTAATTTGAACCCATTATAAGATAAATCATTCAAGGCATTGGTTGATCATTGTATTTACGCTGTAACTTTACAAATCCTGGCTGTGTGTTCTCATCACTTACTACAAGATGCTTTTATTATGAAGCAACCAGTTCTCAACAGCCTGTACAGCTGTGATGCCCAAAGGAAAAACGTGATCTACGTCTGTAAGTTCGGGGTAGTCGTCGCCTCCGGCTGACTCCCAAAATAATGACTTCCGTGTGCAAACTAAAGAGACAGAGCCTCTTATGACTGTATTCACATATTGATTCTCTTCCATCTAATATCCTCATGCAGTCCTATTGAATCTAGAATTCCGTTCAGCCTGAATGATATTTCTTTGTAGTAGTATGCATGGTTCGAAGTCAACTTTCAGTATGCTCTCTGTCAACATCTAAAATTAAATATGTCCTTTGCAACATTAAGATAACCATTTGCTGTTTGTTTGTACTTCATGTTACAAATTTTAAGGTATTGGTTCATATTTGTACATTGAATATAAAGCCATTTTGCTCCATCACAGGGTACAATTCTATCTCTTTTAATTTCCAGGGCAATATTCGAGCACATACCGGGACATTAAACACTACATTTTGGCATATTTTGAAACTTGTAGCAAGTGGTTAAACACATTCTTTCACATTAAAAATAAAGAAATATCCCTCTATTACGTAGTTATCCCCCACTTTTTATACTTTGCATGCTACATTTATCCATAAAAAATATAATAATCCATTACATGATTATCATACAGTTTTCATATTTAATATACATGTACTACATTTATCCTAGATGGAATTTTATGTACACGAAAAGTTATTTCTACAACGTTTGTCTAAGAAGATAAGCGGATGGGATTTCCGGATTCACAACAGGACACTTTTGACGATGATATACATACAATGTTTAATAATGAATGACTTGAATGAGCAATTAATTATCAATGCGCGCGTGTATAAATAATCCAAATATTGGAAACTGTTGGTAGAATGGATCCAAACTTATGACCCAAATTTTAGAATTACACGAAAAGATGTCTTTATAGGAAATAACAACTTTGATGATCTTATTAACTTCCTAATTTTGCTTGCAAAATATGTTATATACAGATCACGTTGTGCATCAAAAAGCCCTAATCTTGCCTATTATAAAAATTGTGTTTTATCATATAAAACGCTGGAAAAATATGTCGCCAAAGTGAATAACAGAAGTGACGAGTTTAAAAGAAATTGGACCCTATTTTCAACTTTTGGTACATGAATTATTATTATTATTATTATTATTATTATTATTATTATTATTATTATTATTATTATTATGTTTACTTTTAAAATTTATATATTTTTTTTTTATTTTTTATTATCATTATTATTTTTTAATGCAATTTCAAACATCTTGGGGTTTGTATGAGAGTATTACTTTGTGTACAAAAATTGTGATTGTAAGTAAGTGTCTGTGTGTGCATGTGTGTACGTGTTGTGTAGGGAACACATGTAGAGATCAAGACACAAAAGAATTTAAGATCATGCTCCATACGCCAGGTCAGGTGGTGATGTAGGGGAATATGTAAAATCCTGATACCTTGTGTTCAATAATAAAATATAAAAAAAAACATTCGGACATTTTTAATGTTCAAAGAATATTTACTTCACCTTTTTGTGAGAAATGATCACACATAGAATGTTATGTAAATTGCTTGCAGAGGCATAATCTAGGATACATATTTTTCGTCAATAGAAGATATATAAGATTTAAATGTATAATCCGGGAATATAAGTTCCAGAATAGAGAAGAAAAACATAGGTAATTTATTTGTGAATTTCTTTTATTAAATAGTTGTCATGGATACAAATCATGTACATATTGAAAGAAGAGATACATATTTTGTCAATATTAGTATCATCTGGACATGAGTATGAGCCAAACATGACTCTTACTTTATCTATCATTCTAACCAAAAATGACATATCCTTGCAGACCTCTCCGATGGTCTAGTGGTTAGAGCGTCCGTCATAGATACGGGAGGGAGCGGGTTTGAACGCCGGCTAAGTCATACCAAAGATATATACAATTCGTATTACCAGCTGCCATGTTAGGAACTTAACATTAGGAAGTTAGTGTTAGGACTAGTCTGCCTTGTCAGGATAACTGGGTAGTACATAATACAAAGTCATTATTATTATAACAAAGTGCATTCTGAATTATCTCCCTTGTGCCATTAAATGCATTATATCATTGTTTGTTGTACTGTATTTTGTACTTCAGTGAAGCACAAGTCAAATTAAAGGTGAAATGTTGGTTGCATGTTACCTGTTGATACTTAAAAGGCCATATGCGCCTGTCAAAACAAGGTTTTACCACTTTCATAAGAGTAAAATCAATATAAACTGTATTTCAACTGATTTTCTTGATCAATATAGATATCTAAACCGTAAGTAAGAAAAACCGGAGCCCCATTTTGTCCTTGTAACAGTGCAAGGCTGCTATGATGAAAACCACCAGACACACATTGTGATAGTACAAGGCTGTATTTAGAAAAACAACCAGACTGACATTATAATAGTACAAGGCTGTATTTATAACAACAACTAGACTGCCACTGTAACCGTACAAAGCTGGTATGTTCAAAACAACCAGACTGCCACTGTAACATTAGATATGGAACTGTGTTATAATAAAATGCAATATAGTGAGGCAATGCCCTTTTAGGTTTAGTTTTTGGATCATGTATGCACTTGAAAACCTGGAGGCCAAGCCCATTCAGAGCACATTGTACACATTTGTAACATCCTTCCAAAGTTCGACAGCGTACATGATATTTCAATATGTTCGTGGGTTAATATTCCAGATATAATGTGCCTGAATTGCTGTTGTGGCAGTGAGTATTTGTCATAGGAGGTAGTTGATCAAGCTGTATTAAAATGTTTTTAAATATCCCTATACAAGAAATCAACAAATACATTCCAAGAACGCATCGGCATAACCCTAGTCGTTGATAATAATAAGTATGTCAACCTTTCAGATACGTTATATTACCTTTACTTATTGTTAACTTTCGAGTCATTTAAAAATATATACAGATGGATTTTAAATAATGTTGTGACTAGTTATCTATTTTGGTGAGAAGTGTAACGGTACATGTAACTTATATCAAAGATATTAAACTGATTAGAATAATATAGCCAGTTTATAAATTGGTTTAATGGTTTAGATCAGTTAGTTTCTATACGAGATAGACGTGTGTAAACACCAGAAATTATCAGAGACATACGATACTTATTACTACTGTCATCTAGTATGACTGCCACAGTGACTATCTTGAAAACTGTATAAGTACCCCATACTAGTAAGTGAACATACATACGTATCAGATTGACTTATAATTGATATGCATATATTTGTTTTATGCTGTTGATAAAAGCGGACAAAGTAACAAAGCGGACTAAAGCTTCCAGTAGGTCGATGGTTCTTTCCAGGGTTTTCCCGTATTCATCCTCCACCAGTTATCCTACCTGACATGTATATCCTATAGTATACTCAGAAGTGGCATTACACCCATAACAACAAAGCAACAAAAAGTAAATATTTGAAAGATACAGTTGAAAGTAATAATGAACTGCGTTGCTTGTTAACGTACAAAAACATAAATGTAATACGTAAAAGCAACAATAAATAGACGCACTGCAAATACTCGTTTATACGTCCGGTCCAACTGTAAATTGTTCAGACCCAAATCTGCTGTCACATAATACACAGCCACATCTGGATGTGACATTTGTTTAGGACTGATTAGTAGAGGAAACAGATATTCTGGTACATTATGACTGTGTACATAGGGGCATATCTTAAGGGCTGAATAAATGTCAAACCAGTCACTTAGAAAAGAAATAATTACCAAATGAGACAACAGTTTCAGTGTCATTTGCCATTGAACTGACTACATATTGTATCTTAAGATCTTAAATAATGTCAAATTAAGTTAGACAAAAATTAATTAGCGAATGTCACAGAAAGTTATTAAAATAGTTATGAATGAGATCGCACTGTCACGCCAGGAGAAAGATTGGACTGACCATGTAATTTTAGATATAACTGTACTGGTATCATTATTTTTGGTTGGTAACATTGAAGACTTTTCATTAATGAATTAGATAATACATATTGGCATTGTGTATTGTACATGTATCAAATCATGATTTACTGCTCAGAAAGTATATCACTTCTGCAATTTTAAACTTTTTTAAGAAACAATTGTGACGGATTAAAATAAATTTAGTTAATTAAGCACAATTAATCTGGTGGAACATCTTGGTAACATTAAAAAAGATATATATTTTCCCTCAGAGAAAAATAAAATTGAAGTTAGCAAAAAAGGTTAACTCCTTCTACAAATGTAATAAAATATAGCAAATGTCCAGCCTTTGACAATTCTTATAATATATATCCTACGCAAGGTATTATGATGATAGCTTATGCCCAGTCAATATAATTCCTACCATAGTTTGTTTGGAATAGCTACTGTCCAGTCCATTCAATTCTTATAAAATAATAATTTCTACCCTACGTCATGTGCCGTCGGTATTAATTCTTATAGCAGATTTTTCTTAAACCCTCTAAGAGAAAAGCTAGATCAACCGTATATCCTTATATGTACTCATACCGATATAATTTCCATGCAGCTAATTGCGTGTAATAATTGGGCATAACTCCTGCTGCACTCCTTAACTGTGAGACCTTTGAAACTGGGGACACATGTTTAGGAGAATAAAATCGAATCGTTGATGTGCCTAGCTGTATCATAATTCGGATGCATCCATGGACACATTGAAAGGGTTAGGTTTTGTATGATATTTTACTGGCATATTAAAAGGGAAAAAGGTTTATGAAAAATAATGAATTAACTACCCTTTTCATTAAAGAGGTTTATGGGATTAACTTGTACAAAACATGCAAGCATAGATAGCATTATACATTGGTATAAAAATGATTCTAATACACACAGCAGTATAAATTACAAGCCTCTAAATAGAAATAGAAACAAAATATTATTTTATTATCATACATCATTTGTCAGGTTATGATTATCATAAACACTCGATGTCCCAAATAAGTAATAACACGGCAAAAGTACAATCTCTTAGAACATTAGAATATCCTTCAAAGTTATTTCAATGATTTTATTTAATTTTAAAATTGTTTCTTCTCAAGTGAACAGTTGAAAGCAATACATGTATACGCTTCTGCTGGTATTAGTTTTGTACTATCGATGCTGGTATGTATGTACAAACCCATAACTCTAAAAGTACAGGTCAGAATTGGATGATAAAACTGTGGCAATAATGGATAAGATAATCAAATATGGTAAAATACGCTGATAATTTTGTAACCACTTTTCATAAGTGGTTGAAACGTAATGTGACATACAGATAAATACTCAAAAGAAACTAAAACCATTTATATAAAATGGAAAGTAATGTGACATACAGATACTCAAAAGAAACTATAACCATTGATATAAAATGGAAAGTAATGTGACATACAGATAAATACTCAAAAGTAACTATAACCATGGATTTATATTTTTGCAATATCTTATTGTATTACTTGCCTTTGTATTAAAAGGAAGTATATGTTATTGTATTTGTATGGTTTAATATGAAGTTTTTTTTCTGAAAGAAAACTGCACTCATCAAAGTCGTGCAATATTTATCAAACAAAATGAGTTCATATTTTCCCATACAAATGCAGTAAACTTTCTATTGCATACTTAGTTTGTTTACCTACCTAAAGCTTAATAATAACAAAAGCGATTACAAGAAACTATATAAATGAATGTATGCTTTATCCCAAAATAAATTCACAACCATAGATTCATCAATACACACTAACATTATTCATGCTCACATCACAATTGAATGGAGGTGGGTAGAGGTTAAAATATATAATTGACTTCAGGAATTTATGTTTAAAAAATAATAATCTTATAAAAATCACTCAGAATGTTTGGGTCAAATATGATATGCTGTCATTCATTGAATTTCAATGTTAGACTGTATTTCCATATTCTGATGTATATATTTTAAAAAGATGATCAACAAAAAGAGTCCGAAACAAAAACACAAGTTCTTTACAGGTGGCATTATATACCGATGAATGTCAAATAGAAAGGCAAAGCAAAAGATGCAAGAGAAAGTGAGAGGAAGGCAGAATAAAGAAAGAAAAGTAGAATAGTTGGCCGTGCACATATAAGTAGATTTATAGATAGATGGATATATAACAGATTGATAAGAACTCCAAAGTGCAAGATTGTAAAAGGCCCAACCGTATATGCAATCAATGTAATTATATGAAGTTGCTGAAATCAGTTACCCAGTAGAGATTGCAAGCATATCTTTTAATGTGTGCTTGAATAGGTAAGTTAATGGAAATGAAACATGCTGCTGCTATATTCGTTGTCTTTGTCTATAGTATATACACAGTACAGTAGGATGCATGGAATCAAAACCAGAGGTCACGAGTCACTGATCAGGTGGTCAGCATCTGCATGCACATTTTATAAAAAGGTGAAACTGGAAAGGTTGGAACAGGAATGGAAACATGGTGTCTTGTAAAAGCAGGTGGCCACTAAACCGGGTTTTTACTACATATTACCCCGAGTGGAAGAGTGGTCTAAAGCGATGTCCGTTACGGATCACTGCCATCTCACCTCAGTCTGCGTGGGTTCGAGTCTAAGATTCGGCTAATGTAGTTATGTGAGAAAGCTTGCCAGTAGCTTCTCGTGGGTCGGAGGTTCTTTCCGGAGGGTTTCTGGGTTTTGATACTGGCCGCCATGTTATAACCTATATTGTGCTGAAAAAGGGCGTTAACCCCAAAAAAAAAACTACTTATTACAAAACTTTACTTGCAATTAAAAAGGTGCCATGCAGTACCGGTCAAATGTATAAACACGTAAATTCTATAAATACAGAACAATATATATTTATTACTACCTTTTATTACAATTCTTCTAAATTTTGTCTGATGAAACACTTATAAAAATTGTAATTTATTTATATTATTCACACCTTTAGTTTATGACAACACTTCTTGCGATCATTAACCAAGTATTTGCTACACATATATTTATTAAAATATTGATATCTGCCAAAAGGTCATACATGTTCATTATAGAATGAGATAATGTGGTGGATAGCCATATTTGGCTTATCAGTTGCATATATTTCGGTTTATAACAGCCGTACATGTGAGTTATATTAAATGGCATTGTAAACACTAGCAAAATGTTAGATAAGCATATCTTTATCCAACATTATGTTTCTGCATAAAAGTCACACGTGTGCATTAGGGAAAGAAACAATATGAAAAATTGATTTGTGTCTAACAACTAAATGTTGTGAAGAGCAACGTGTAAGTGAATTGCTCAATTATGCAAAATATATCTTAGTTGCAAACCAGCCAAAATGAACATGGCAAAAGTAACCTGAGCTAAATCTTGGTTTTCCAAAACCTGCCTAGCTTCATATATTACCAAATTTTGGTCACAAGATCTTAAAAGATTCTTATTATGAGCCTTGCCTACTTTATGATAAGAGAGTTTAGGTCATAGCAGGGGCCGGACTTGGTTCAATTGAAAAACTTAAATGAAGTCGGAAGCTGTTGTTTGATTAAATTATGGTCAGAAATACAATTCCTCAAAGAGCAGGAACTCTGCAATTATAGACAAAACAATCTCATTAATATACATAGATCTTATTAAAATATTCTATACAGAATATGATAGTGATATAAGGATTTTTACAAAGTTTGATTAACAGAAATATGGTCCGACATAAAGCTGCTAAATGTTAATAAGCTCTGCCAATCAGATGCGAAATTACCTCATAAATCTTGGTTTTAAAAATAAACATTCAAAAATGAAATCTTATTATTAACGGCTCTGGTTCATAATCCTACTCGCCGAAAATTTGGATGATTTATTACATTTGATCAAATTTGCTCTTACAAAATTATCTTTATGTCATAGTAATTTCATCATCCCCATGAAAGATTACGTCCTTAATATGCGTCGGTCCTGTGGATTATCACATTTATATGCAATCTTCATCATATAAACCTATATTCTAAGTTTAATCTATATTAAATTAAATATATTTCTATCAGTGTAGTAATGAGATTTAAAATTACATCATAAGTAAGCATCTACTTTCTTCATTACTGAATTCATCCAAAATCTTTATCTTTTAATGATATATTCAAAGTATGATAAAAATCAGAACATAAATCTCAACATCTGAATGGTAACAAGCTAAGACATCCAGATTCAGGACATTAATGTTCTTGGATTCCATCCATTATCTGACTTGTTTGAGATTTCAATGATATAGTTGAACTTTTCTGGAATACCACCCATTTTACCCAAACATCACAATTTTTCCTGACAGATTATAACATTATGTAAAATCAATACAACTAAGCATAAACAATTTCGTCTCTCATGGCAGGCGGTATTAATGACAATGTTCTTGTAAGAACCGTTTGAAGTATTAATCCCCTATTTCAGATTCAATAAAAATCGGATCCGACATTGAGACTTAAGAGTGTTAAGAGGCAGTTGTTTCCGGCCAGAAGGATAACCCATGACAAATGAAGGGTCAAACCATAACTTGACGCGGCCATGTGAGCTGTATTTAATGCAATAAGGTTGAAGTAGTCTAACCCTACTTCTTAGAAACTTTGTATTTTTCCCTGTGTTCCAGCTAAGAATAAATAGAGGGGAGCCAAGCTGCGCCCAACCTCTTTTGGCACCCGTGTCAAATTGATATGGCTTTGAATACCAACATCAAATTAAAATCCTCCAGATCATTCACCTCCGAAATTTAATTCTGTTCTGGCACTATGCTTTTGGCTCGTTTTGTTCTAGCAATTACATTGCTTAACTTTGGTTTTTTCGTTAAGTCTCATTTTTGATGTGCACGTTTTCTAAGGCAATGGTGAACAAAAAAAACAATTTAATTAGCCTAAACACTCTCAATCCTCACTGAGTCCTTTTTATGTGAATTATAAAACAGACAAATCCAGCACACGGTAAACAAAAAAGGATGTTGCAAGATCTAATAGTTTAAAGACATTGTTCCATTAGAATTAGTTGTGTCAATCTCTATAAATTCAACCCATTCTTCGGTACAGAAACATAACACCTTTTACATTTTCTTTTGCAGTATTTCCTAAAGAATTAACTTTATTAACTTTGATAACTACTATTTCATAATTAGGCACCCCGTCGTTTGCGCGCAGGTAAAAATCGCACCGACAAAAGCGCACAGTGGAATATGCCCGTCAAATTCGCGCCGTTGAAGCGCGCAGCATAATCATAAGATTTAATTGTTATTATGAATTTGATTGATAAATGTCTCATTTCCAATGAATTATAATTTTAACTGATACTTTGATCGATAAACTCTATATACTGTTGTCTAGTGAGCACACATCAAATAGTGTAGAATCTTTATATTTAGAAGAAAACAACTAATAGTTTCAATTACTATTTTCCAGTGAGCAGAAATGAAAGTACACTCTTAATATTGAGTAGAAATAAAGTAATAGTTTCAATCACTGTTTCCAGTGAGCAGAAATCACGGTGCGTATTTACGCAGTATAAGCCTAGAAACTATAGTTACCAAAAACAATTTGCCGAGATTTCCTATTAATATGTGGAACATGTGCGTTCCCACATACGGCAACGTACCATTGATCGAATCTCTGCATGGTATCGCACATAAAGTTGCAATTTGAAAAATGGTAGACATAATAAACTTCATTAAATGATACGTATGAATCTGCTATTTGTTAGACATATTAACCTTTATCATTTTTGCATTGCGTGCAATTGTCGCTGGGTGCATTTCTCGATTGGGCGCTTTTGACCTGCGCGCTAACAACGAGACAACACTAATTTAATTAACTAACGATGATATGGTCCTTGTAATAAAAACATAAGAATATGTTTAATGCTGGTTTAAAAAAAATAATGATACCTTACTATGTAAATTAACTTAACAGACTGTAGGTAATCCTTAAACCTGATGTAATATAATTAAATGTGAGTGAAGTTTGATTCCTTGAGGGAGTCTGTAACAAAAATATATTACAACAACTGTGTTGTTAACTGAAACAAGTAATGTTAGATCAGGACTACGTCGTTTCAATTATTGAATAACTATTGTGTTTTAAAAATGTAACATCCAGTTGATATATTTTACTTGTTTATGTTTAACATTTATCGTTTAAATTCCGTAACACAGCTATGAACGAATACATACATTGAAGCTGTTTCCACATCAATAAGAAATAAAACCCCTTTTATAGACTAAGTAGATATTGGCACTATATAAGCCAGAATTCTCGAAATCTGAATTCGTGTATGTTTTATACACTACATTATCCATGTCATTGTCCGCCACGTCGGAATCTGAAAGCAGCATTGAGAATAGTAGTTATCTGCCATATGGCAACGTTTTTTCCCTTTTTCAGTTTCATGGACTTGCAGAGAATATGGTAGGCGCTTAGGAAACTTCCCTCCTGCATCAGGCTGTAAGCAAGCAAGTTAAGAGCAGTATCAATAAACTTAAGTTGCTCATGTCGGATAACAACTATCATATTGTTTAGAGCAACCATCTTGTGAAACCTCTTGTTCTGCTTGTGATAACATAGGAATTCCAGGAAATATAGATAAACTTTTGGGTCGACACTCACCAACTTTGAAAAGTAGTTTTCATGTGAATTGACATCATCAGACCCTGTGGAACGGAACATCTCTAGAATTAGTGCTTTAGGAGTGCAGTTCATCTCTGAAGGGTGATAATAAACCGGAAAGGCAACGTATTGACTTATTAGTTGTGTTGTTGATACGTTTTCACTTAACATTGCTTGAATCATATGTTGATATGTATCGATCTGGTCCAAACGTTTGTAGCTGCACTTTCTGTGTATTTCATTTAACACATCATTGCAAATGTCAAGATTGTCCTGGACCAAATAAAAAGCAGCCAGCTTCAGTTTTCCAGATGTCACATCTGAGGAGGATCCCCAAAGGAGAAGATCATGGGCCACATCTAAGGAATGCATGTCAGGATTTTCCTCCATAAGACATTGAGCTGCCAGTTTTGAACCAATAAAAGAACAAAAAAAAGTCCATAATATGGTGTGTACTTCCCTTCGTGGTTCATGGCAGATGAATGGTCTAATTAATACAGGAGAATGAAAACTCCAGTCATTGCTAACACTATTTTGTACAGTATGTTGTATACATGAACACATCATACTAGCTGATATGACAAGAGCTTCTGTGGCATCTTCAACTTGTAATTCAAGTTCCTTGAGAGGAGTCTGACAAGCCCTCACCAGCTTCTCTCCGATGTTGTCACACGATATCCTTACCAGATATCTACACTCCTCTTTCAGTATATTGCTTAGAATACTGAGCAGCTGTCTGGATATATGGCCGTAGATTTTACACTGGAACATGTTTTCTTCTGGAATAAAGTAATTCGGACAGATTTCACCTTCAATCCAGATGTACATCAGTCTTAAACACATCTCAACACATAGAAGTAGATTATCCGGTTGCCAAATGGATGCTGGTGTGTTCTCAATTAAATGAAGCATGCATGTTTTGAAATGATAGCTGCTCAACGTATCATCACCTACAACTGGTTTTATGAAACTTTTGTTTATTATTTTCAATAGAATATAGCACTTGTATTGTGTTGAGTTCAATAGCCACATGAGAAGCTTCTCCCCATACGAAACTGATATTCGCCATTCCAGGTGTTGTTCTTGGCTACGTTTATGACCCACTGGAACAAGCAGTGCACCCGTTTGCTGAATAAGAACAATCATTTCTTGTGATGGCCAGTTATGCCGTCTGTTCCTTGTTAGCCAATGAGATGCCTGATCGGGCCAAGCATAGAGCTTTATTCCAAACACTGCATCGAGTGTTATTTTAGTTGGTGAATGAAATGTACAAGCAGGACCATGGCGCTCCCAATTTTTATCTCTCCTCGCAAAATGATCATTGCAGAGAACTGGACGACCATATCTATCTGACTTGCAATAGATATCAGTATCTCGTAGATCATTTTCTATTGGCTGCAGCTTTACAAATCCTGGTGGTGTGTTCTCGTCACTTACTACAAGGACGCTATTATTATAAAGCACCCAGTTCTCAACATCCTGTACAACTGTGATACCCGAAAGATAAACTTGATCTATGTCTGATTGTAAGCCTGGCGTCGTGGTCGCCTCCGCCTGACTCCCAAAATAATGAACTGCTCCATGTGGATACCGAAACGACCGAGCCTCCTCTGACTGTATAAACATATTGATTCTCTTCCATCTAATATCCTCCCGCAGTCCTATTGTATCGAGAACTCCGTTCAGCCTGAGAGACACGTCTTTGTAGTAGTCAGGAATGTTCGAGGTCATCTTTCAGGATACTCTTAGTCAATGTCTAAAATTAAAATATGTCCACTGCAAAATTAATATAATGCCAATGGTGTATATATATATATATATATATATATATATATATATATATATATATATATATATATATATATATATATATATATATATGTGATCTTGGATTTATAGTTATAAGTATATATATATATATATATATATATATATATATATATATATGATCTTGGATTTATAGTTATAAGTATATATATATATATATATATATATATATATATATATATATATATATATATATATATATATATATATATATACTTCTTGAGTGTCTTGTTTGACCCTGTATGTATGTATGT
The DNA here is from genome assembly GCA_030141615.1 of Unio pictorum. Taxonomy (NCBI): domain Eukaryota; kingdom Metazoa; phylum Mollusca; class Bivalvia; order Unionida; family Unionidae; genus Unio; species Unio pictorum. The sequence continues at coordinate 8,332,165 of JARLTB010000156.1, read as the reverse complement.
ATGTATGTATGTACGTATGTATGTATGTGTGTGTGAGTAGATAGATAGATAGATAGATAGATAGATAGATAGATAGATAGATAGATAGATAGATAGATAGATAAAATTCAAAATGTTCTTTCTTAAAACGTATATGTTCTAGTGTGTTATTAAGAACTAATATAAAATTAGATCATAGCCATTAGTGTCAATCGTGTTTATCCAAAACAAATCTTTGCGATACACGTATGTTTTTAATGGCACTTGTACTTTTTGCCTTTATGAAACGGCGTAATGTGTTCTTATTCGTGTCATTGTTTTTATTATTGCTATTACTGAAAAGCAGACCGCTCCAGTGGCCTGGAAGCGGAAGGTCGTGGATTCGAACCCCAGCCGAGTCATAACATAGACTTACAAAAATGGTATTTACAGCTGTCTCGCCTGGCGCTCAGCATTAAGAGGTTAGTGTCAGGACTGGTCGGCCTGGTGTCAGGATAATGTTACTGGGTGGGACATCATGGTACGTGCATGCGGCATGATGCCCCAGTGCTAGACATCACTATAAGCTGCCACACTGCAGACATCGTAGCGATATGACTGAAAAATTGTTAAAGCTACGTTAAAAATGATAATCACACACACACACACACACACACACACACACACATATAATGAAAACCATGTACCAGGCATATTGGCATTCCGTGTTATTATTCTTAGGGTTCTTTTTACCGGAAACCATGTACCAGGCGTAATGGTGTTTTGTGTTCTTATCCGTGTTATTATTCTTAGTGTTCTTTTTACCGGAAACCAAGTGTCAGGCGTTAAATTCGTTAATCTGAATATGGATGTGCATTTTAATATTTAGTTACAGTGGTGGCTAACCCTGCACACTGTAAAAAATATAATCAAATTTGATGAATCTTTCCAGAACATTATAACACAAAAATTGTTTGCACTCCATCACCGATTTATATTCCATTTATTTAGAAAGAATGCATCAATATTTATTTAGCGGTATTTTTATTGGGGCTTTTTGTGGGGAGAAGTATTATGAATTAGAGATTTCATCACCTTTTCTGATTATGATGTGTTAATTGCTTACAAAGTTAATTAAAAGGTTAGAAAATGTACGTGTTTATTTCTGTCTCTTTTACAAACAAATCGTAATTTTGAATGACAGTTAGTACAGATAAAAAAAGACTATGTTCGTTAGACCTATGGCAAAGAAAAGAGCAGAACTGGTTGATTATATGTATATACTACGGGGACAATAAATTTCCTTAAATTAAAGATTTATACAAGTACACGTTTCCGGGTGGTTTAATCTTATGCACGTATTGATGAAGCAGCAATTCAAAACTTGCGGTCCCTAATAATGACAGCCATCATTAATATAATACACATTTTACACACACAAAAAAAGTGAAAAGGAAACAAAATAGATATTAAGGAATATTATTGTCTTCAACACATTCATTTAGGACACAGAAACATATATATATATATATATATATATATATATATATATATATATATATATATATATATATATATATATATATATATACATAAATACACACACACATATATATAGATAGATAGATAGATAGATAGATAGATAGATAGATAGATAGATAGATAGATATATAGATAGATAGATAGATAGATAGATAGATAGATAGATAGATAGATAGATAGATAGATAGATAGATAGATAGATAGATAGATAGATAGTGTGTGCGTGTCTTGAATTATTACGTGTTACTAAGCGTATGTCGGTTATTTGTCCGAAAACAATATGGCGGCAGCCCGGAAACAGTGATATTATGGTCTTTTGTTAACACAAGGTCGACTTAAGTACAAGCGTCATTACGAAAGTAAAATGGAAATTTTATATTACCGTGTAAATTAGTTCTATACTAAAATTATAGTTCGTTACAACAGTGAACTGTTTAGAAATGTTCTTGGCCGTAGGAGGAAGGAACAATATATTTCATTTAATTGTGTCTTCTAAATACACCTTAGGAAGATGTCATGTGTTATCTAATATATCTGACATAAGACGTAGTTTCCATGCTAATATACTTCCGTGTTCTCGTTTGTATAGAATGTAAATACGTTCAAAGGTAATTCAGAAATAATGAATAGATCTTACCTTGGTGTCAAGTTATAAAGATGTTCCACAATAAGTAATTGAACTGGTTGTAAATGTATTGTCCTTCTCTAGAATACTGCATAGCTACCTGGACTATTCAAATAATTAACCTACATTTCTCTGATTCATTTACATGTATTCGTACATATAGTATAACCTTGACCTTGTGTATGGACTAATATATTACGGAACACATAGCCGTATGCCTATGCAAGAAACCGGAATGAGTATAGCTGCTAAGAAAACACATTATAAATACTATTAAAACTTGTTACTAAATATCTATTTCAATTATGAAATGGTCCAAATGTCTAATCTGTCCTTAGTTTCTTTAATTAATTACAATATATTAGCACGGGTAAAATTATGGGAAACAAGTATTAGATGAGGTACGGTGCATACAATAATTACCTTTTAAAAGGGGAATTCACACCTTGAACTACTCATAGTCCCGAATTAGGGCTACTAATGATATATGTTTATAATAATTACTGCTTACGTACCTATCATCATCTTTGTCTAGAAAGTCTAGGAAAATCTCTTTGATACATTGCTACACAATGTTTTAGGGTCATTGTGAGGACCAATTGGAATGCTGAAGCCGAATCTTTTGTTTTCCACGTCATTTGTAAAAGTTTTAAAATCAAAATTAGAAAATTCAAACGTCCATAACACCTCACAATAAAGTGATAGTCATTATATTTGAATCTAATACAATACATTTGTTCTTTATATAAAAAATATATGTAGATGGAAACTATTATAAAGAGTAGTTCAGTTAAAAATAGCTATGGAAATGAAAAGATATTTATTGTGCTGCTTTGTTCATTTGTTTGTGTACATATCAACATTTTATCAATTTAACTCACGTAAAGAACACACACACGCATCGTATTATTAGATTATTTGCTTTACGTAAACTTAGAAGCCAAGTAGAAAGGACATTGTGCAATATGCTTCCCTCGGACATTTATTCTTTTCACACAGATTGTTTCTCACTAATGCTTATAGTAAAACCACACATAGTTTGCGTCAGTTTCCTCTGTCTGCCGTTGCATATTTTTGTGCGATATGCTCCCCTCGGTGCGTCCTCAAATGATGCAAGCTGAGGTGACAGCTGTCCATCTTTTGTCCTGGCCATGTTGGCGGGTGATGATATGCCGTGAGTAGATTGGTGGCCGGTTTCCATTGCATAGTTTGACGATGTTCTCATTTAACATAAAAGTATAGTGCAATAGACTTTGAAGGCCGTACTTATGGCCCCATGTAAGTGCAAAACATTTATACGCGAGTTTTGTGAAAGCTGCTTGCTTCTGATACATGGCACAAGTTACACACGAACTTTTCTTCATTCCTCACTTCTCCATTCCCATCATCTTTCTACAATATTTCACGTAGAAATCACAATTACCAATGGTATTGTATTGAATGAATAGTTGGATTTAAAGTGAAACCGGCCAATAGGGTCATATGTTCACTATTTTGCACTGCCATTTATTTACATGGCAGTGAGTTAATTTATCCAGGAACATGGAATGGTGCCACATCTTCCTGGCGTTTATGCGCACAGAGTGCGCTATTTAATTTGGTCGTCATATCATACCCCTAAAAAGGGGCTAATGATATGAATGTTAGACCAGGGTGAGTGGGAATAGACCCATCACGCACTCAGCCTATCAACCAATCGAAAGTACGTACGCTTATTTCCAAATTCAATCCAGTTTTTCTAGTGGATTTCCCTATGCCAAAATTGTGTAAGCCACCGATGCAATTCATCAAATGGTAGAGTTGAAGAATTAAATTACGTTCCTATATATGCCAATCTTCTAGTACAAAAGTGTACATATTATATGTCACTAACAATTTCTTTTGCTGATATGACTAAACGTCATTTGAAAGGTAGCCACTGTCAGAGAGGATTAAATTGTTAATTTTGAGCGGTGGGTCCGAAAATGATCAAGTTAGGCTTTTTGGATAGAGCTTGTCAAGGAGGGTTTCCGTAAGCAAGTGGAAGACCCTATTAAAACAATGAAAGACAATAGCCCTAAAAAGGACTTTTTACCGGAGAATCCCATGATCACTTGCTAGTGACCGTTTATCCCTCTGCTCCTGTGGTTGGTCCCTGTATACTTCTTGAGTGTCTTGTTTGACCCTGTACTCACTCGATGATTTCCTGTATACATCTTGGGTGTCTTGTTTTGGATTCTCACTCTAAACATCCCTGCTCCCTCGTCAATTTGCTTCCGTATTTTCCCCTATCCATTTGGAATTATTTGTGCTGTTTTGCGTAGAATATATAACCCGATATGACCACTGTTTGCATTGTTAGTTAATGCATGATGTTATTAAGTTACTGCAGTGCCTGATAGTTTTGGGGTTAACTATCTTTATAGTGTATGAATTTGAGGTCATTTTTTAAATTAGCATATTTTTGGTTGCAACCTTGTGTTGCTGGGCCTGATAGTCTTGGGTTTGATACTACCTTATAGATCTAATTTGGGGTCATAACCTATGCATATATGATGAGGATTTTAGTTGCAACATTGTGTCGCTGGACCTGATAGTCTTGGTTTTGAGACTACCTCATACACTCTAGTTGGGACCATAGTTAGGGTAGCGTGTTAGTGGTTATACTTTAACCACAGCGGTATCGCGTTTTTTAGGGGCCTATAATACCTTCGTAATATTAAACTCGCTTATGAGATGTTGTCAATGGGGTTATATAGAAGAAATAATTTAGAATCATAAGAGAAGAAAAGAGGTAAGACGCTTGCCTTATTGATTGTATAACTGGTAGTTAATATAACTTTTGATGTTTATACCTTTATGTATTTCTTTATTTTAGGTTTTTTTATTGTTCCATGTTATTTTATCATTCCATGAGGTTTGGTTACTGTGGAGCCGCCATGGGAACGTACTACCCAGCGTAGTGTAGGTGGGCTCTCTTAAGAGATAACGAGTCTCTTTTGGCCCCGTACTCTTCCATCCCTCGTAACGATATTATTTTCCATTAGGTTAGGTTGCTCTGGAGCCGCCTATTGCCGTAGAATATATAAACGATATAAAGAATACATTTTATACTATTTCAAAACCTCGCACCACATTATGTTCTGAGTTTATGTTATAGACTGTATGTATTATAATGACCTCTTTTAAGATTATAAATTGTCGATGATGTTTTTTTAATACCAAGTGGGATTGTGTATCCATTGCAAACTCTTGGAAAAACTAAAGATTTGTTATATATAAATATACAGATCTTCAATGGTAATTACGTGAGACATATTCCAATATTTTTTTTCATTTTCGAAAACCAAATGTTAAATGCAACGCACAAATACTCTTGGTTTCATAACCTACAGATTAAGGAATATTAACTTTTACAACATTGTATTTCTACTAATTACAAATCTAACTCTAGTGATACATACATCTTTTAATATTAGCAAATTGAATGTTTGCTTAGCAAATAACAATTATATTATTATAAATTGTAATATTTTATATAATCTTTTTAATTTAATTAGGCAGTGTGTGTGTGTGTGTGTGTGTGTGTGTGTGTGTGTGTGTGTGTGTGTGTGTGTCACATTCAAAATGACACAATTCTCTAATTGGTCTGTAAAATATGCGTACTGTGCCACACTCCGCAGTTATATAACATCACATTGAAATTCGCTGGATAAATGGGAGATAAATTGGACAAAATTGTGCAATTGGTACTAAGAAATGCTCATTTTCTCACAATCTAGAATCTCTCTCTATAAATATAACCTCTAGTCTCTAGTGAAATCCGCAATTATAGAAGATTACATATCGACCCAGATTGACAACATGAGAGTTACGACATTACGATAGTCATTGTATAATTGGTGTGTCATCGTATTATTGGCGTGTCATGATTATACAGCTTCATGCAGTCCACAACGTAGAATCCATTGAGATATATAACATCTATGCCGAGTGATTGGACCGAGACAACGAAATACCAGTTAAGCGGTCTCCCTACAAATAATGTAACCCAGCAACTGGGATTTCCTTGTCATGGCGCAAACACTGACATATAATATTTTTCTCACCAACGTTTTCCCAACTAAATTAAAATAACCATGCATCCTTGCAATTTAGTTTTTAGTTTCAAAACACCGTATTCATCAGTATTCTCAGTGTTGAAGACTCTATATAAAGGCCATCAGGTTTTGTTCTCTATTATGAAAATCGGAATAATTATCTATGTATGATTTAACTATGTATGCCGCTCTTAGCAAAGGAAAAAACAACTCAAGATATAGGTTAAGATTGGTATAGAAATATTGCGTAATGTGCGTGTTCATCCACGTGCTGCCTTCCAAATAATGTACTACGGAATCAGAATATGTTAATGAGGGCAAAGGGTAACCTGTCGACCCAAAGTACTCAAGTTCTACTCATGTAAAAATAGAAAAATAAAATTATTTGATATTATTACTGTCTTATCACATTTAATCGATGGATAAATAATTAATATTTCTTATAAGGTTAAGTTTTAACGTTCACCAGTCCTAATTTGAAAAACTTTATATGGTAGGCAATGGCTTTGTTGCAGCATTTGAGAAAGTCTGGTTTACTTTGAACCGAAATGTACATTTTATGATAAGGGTATTAAATAGCTCAGATGGAGTGTGTGTGTGTGTGTGTGTGTGTGTGTGTGTGTGTGTGTGTGTGTGTGTGTCAAAATGTTTTCTATGGTATTATCAGAGGTTCAGAGACATTCATTTGCTTTACGAGATAATTTCTTTATATATATATATATATATATATATATATATATATATATATATATATATATATATATATATATATATATATTGTAAAGGTTAGGTTACTTCCCTTTTTTGGGGGTGGGGTGCTTCCAATTTATTTAAATTAATATAAGCACCCACCCTGGCTCGTTTTTGTCAGAAATAGAAATAGTGATAGAGAGATGCAAAGCTCTGAGCCCCCAGCCAGCGGGCCGACAGTTAAATTAACGAATATACAAATTGAAATTTAAATAACAACAATTTAATATAATTCAAACAGTAATCTCTCCCTCTGGTCCTTAAAACTTCCTTCTAACTTCTCTTTTGTCTCCCAGAGACTCGGGCCACAGCACTGAGCACTTCCCTCTGGTCCCTAAAAGCTTCTAAAGAATACATACACGGACATTAGGAAAGCATATTCCTTATGCTACGTAACTCACACTAACATTAATATCATCAGATAGGCCATTACCTTTTTCAGGTGACGCATCATTCGTGCCCATCGAAATGCACATTCTCCCTGCTAAGTGTACACGATATATAAGTTCTCAATCTTATTATATCAAAACAATATCATATTATCAGACACATTTCTGTACATTGCACCTCTACAAGTGTACACATATATGTACGTCCATGATATAATATATCCATACACATGATACTCCTACAAGTATACATAAATTAGCAAATTCCTATAGTAATGTGACACACCGCAACATTATACAAAGTTTATAATTCAATTCAACATTTGCAATATATAATATAAAATGAATACATGCATGAGGTTATTAGGAATTAACCCACTAACGAATTACAATATTAGTTCTACACATCACATTGCTCATATCTCAAAATACGCATGTATATCAAACACTACGAATGAATCAAACTACAATGGTTATTTTACATATACTCAAATATATAGATATACTGTAATAATTAAAGTACACTTACTTTGCAGTAATATTTCACAACATTCGAGCAAATAATAACTGACCTGTTTCAAAGTTTTCTTATTATTCCCAGAATAATTCCGCCATTACGAATTAGTTTTATTTGCTTTGTCCGTCTCGCCAAATAATTGTAACTCTACTTAAGTTTTGGTTCTCAAGATGATATATTTAAACTTAAGATTCTAATGTCTGACACGCTTAACTCAATTCCGATTGGAGGTTGGTTCCTAATGATCAGACATCACCCCTCCCAACCGACTGTCAAAGATGTTTACGATATCATTCTGACGATCCCTTGTTCCAACAGGAAATTGTCACTTACCCGTGAAAAAGGTTACGTAACTGACTTTGGCAAACATTAAACTGCGCATCTCTAGTTTATGGCTATGTCAATTAATGGGCTGGATACCAAAGACAGCGAGAAATTATAGCCTCAGGGTTTAACATACCCATGCTAACATCTGGTTTCTTCTATACCGTGATGTACATGGGTATGTAACTAACCAAACAATAGCCAATTATGCTATTGCAGAAAATATTTCTCTGTCTTGAAAATGCAAAAGGAATTAAAACATTTGATCTAACTAAATTAATAGAGTAGACATACAGTCAAAATATAAAGTCAAAATTAACAACAACATCGCAATTATTCAGCTGTGAGAACAATTATCCTTTAAAATCGTGTCAAAGCTTTTGTCTCCATTTGGTCAACTAATAAATAAATAATAATAAATAAAAGTAATTTGTAAAAAAAAAACACATAATTTAGAGTAAACGTTAATGTTTGGACGTATTGTTTTGAGGCAATGTTAATATCTTTATTTGACTATGTTTTTCTGCCGTTTAATTTCATATCATTTTAAAAACATTTAAATATTACTGTAGTTACTACATGAAAACCTCTATAAATATTTCAGTATGGAAGACGTCACAAGGATACTCAGAGTGGGTTTTCAATTGGACCAGGTAAACAAATTACATTTATTTATAATATTATTTATAATGCATATATAGATAAATTCAGATCATTTCAAACATGCTCAATTCAGACACTATCTAGATAAATATCTAGTACATAATTTAGGATAGAGAATAATATCCCAACTAATAGACTACCAATACATATTGCTATTTCAACGACATGTTGAATTCCAAAATGAAATATTCAGTACTTTTCTATGTCTTCCATTTAACCGAACACATTAGTTTGTGCTAACAGCAAACAAGGATATTTTATTATCTTAAAATAACACCTGTAAATTGTTTTATTCACTTTGACAGACAAGACAATGTTCTGCTCATTAAATGGGATTGTGATCTTCATGGTAACTCTTGATTCTACTCATCAAATACTCATGGCACCCTGGGATACTATTCATCAAATATTCATGGCACCCTGGGATACGGCTCATCAAGTACTCATGGCACCCTGGATACTAATCAAATACTAGTGGCATCCTGAATACTTCTCAGGAAATATACACGGCAACAGTGAATAATACTCATCAAATACTCATGACACCCTGGATACTAATAAAATACTAATGGCACCATGGATACCTGGTTACTGCTTGTAAAATACTCATGGCACCATTGAATAATACTCATCACTCATGGCAAATGGGGTACTAATCAAATACTAATGGCACCCTGGATACTGCTCATGAAATACTCATGGCACCTTTGAATAATACTCATTAAATAATTATGCACCCAGGATAATACTCATCAAATAATTATGGCTTCCTGGGATACTACCCATCAAAAACTCATGAGACCATGAACACTAATCAGATACTAATGAAATCCCTGGATGCTGCTTATGAAATGCTCATGGCACCACTGAATAATACTCATCAAATACTCATGGCACCCTGGATACTACTCATTAACTGCAAATTTCACTCTGGACACTACTCACCACTCATCAAATACTCATGACACCCTGGATACTGCTCATCAAATACACATGGAACTCCTGGAAACTTCTTCTCAAATAGTCATGGTACACCTGGATACTACACATCAAATACTCATGGCATACTAGATACTACTAATGTATACACCCATATCACCCCTGGATACTACTCATCAAATACTCATGGTACACCTGGATACTACACATCAAATACTCATGGCATACTAGATAATATAATGTATACACCCATAACACCCCTGGATAATACTCATCAATTACTCATGGTACACCTGGATGCTAATCAACAAATATTCATGGCTCCCTAGATACTATACCTATGTTATGCATATTTAATTTAATTGTTTGTCTGTTAGTTGTTTGTTTTTTTAAAATTATTCAATCATGCTATTGTAATGTAACACTGTCTACTGAACTTGACCGTGTCCAGAATTGATTTCAGTTCTCTTTGACCTGATTGACTTTTGTATAAAATAATTATTTCATTGACATAAACATTTTAGAAATCTTTTGTGAAATCGACAAGCTTTTTTACAATGTCATCAAAAGTGGAGATCTCTATTAGAATGTCATCAAAAGTGGAGATCTTTATTACAATGTCGTCAAAAGTGGAGATCTTTATTACAATGTCATCAAAAGTGGAGATCTTTATTGCAATGTCATCAAAAGTGGAGATCTTTATTACAATGTCATCAAAAGTGGAGATCTTTATTTCAAATCCTACTCAGGAGCAGTTAGACTGAAAAAATGAATTGCTTCAATTGCCAGAAAATACGATCTATCTGGGATAAAAATGTCTTTAACAAAGCAAGAAATACAAAATATTTTGGTCCAATATTTGTTGTTTTTGCTAACATAAAAGTAAAGAAATTAAAATTAAAACACAAGATGCAATTAGAGTTAATAAAGATAAAGAGGAAAAACAAATGAAATTAGATAAAGTAGACAGACAGATGAGAATGCAACTGTGGAAACGAGAGAAAAAATGTAGTTAAAGAAAGAAGAAAAATCAAATGCTATTGGAGAAAGCGTGAAAACAAATGCAGTTACAGAAAGAAGAGAAACAAATGCAGATGCAACTAGAATCACAGAGAGAAAGAGCAAAGGAAGAAATGGAATATCATTTAGATTAAGAGAATTAGAGCTGGCAAGTGAAAAGCAAATCCCCACTTTACATACAAATTCAAGTTTTAATGCTAAGAATATTAAGTTTAGTGCCACCTTTATGAGAAAAAGAAGTAGACAAATATTTTCCTCATTTTTAAAGAATTGCTCATAATTAAAAATAGCCAAGGGGAGCATTTGACTCATTTATTACAGAGTGCACTTTTTGGCTAATCCCGAGACATTTATGCATCCCCATCATTACAGTAGAGTGCTGACTATGTTCTGGTTAAGGAATTCATCTTAACAGGTTATGAGTTAGTCCCTGAGGCTTATCGTCAAAAATTCAGGAATAATAAAAAATAAGTAGAACAAATTCATGTCGCAAGAGAGAAGACCAGTTATTGGATAAGTGTTGCTTAGAAAAGAAAGTTGATCAAGATTACAAAAATCTCAGACAAATTGTATTAATTGAAGAGATCAAAAGTGACATTAAGAATTATCTGGATGAGCATAAGGTTGAAACCTTGGAAAATGCTGCTCATACTGCTGATATGTATTCCTTAGCTCAAAAAGTTTCTTTTGTGAGCAAGTCTTCCACTCAGCAATCTTCTGGTTAAAAAAAAGTATTTCAGCATAATGCGAGCCCTTCTAAATTTAAATCTGGCACAACTTTTAGAAGTTTCTTATAAGCTTCATCAGAAATCATTATCTCTTCTTAAATGTACTCATTGTAAGAAGAAATGACACGTTATTTATGATGTACCAATTGAAAAAAGAATGAACTTAATCAGTTATTGCTTGAATATGAGCACTTATCTACAGATGTTCCTGTGAGAACAAACAAAATCTACTATGACATTGAAATTATAAATTCCATGCCTGTGAAACAACACACCTACAGGATGAACCCTGTCATACAAAAATGCTTGAAAAAAGACATTCAGTATTTGCTGGAAAAAGATTTCATTGAGCCGAGTAAAAATGACAGGAGTTCTCCATGTATACTTGTTCCAAAACCAGATAATACTCTCTGCATGTGCACTGATTACAGACAGATGAACAGTGTGACTAAAACTGATTCATTTCCATTGTCAAGAATCGATGACTTCATGGATAAAATTGGAAATGAAAAGTAGGTGAGGAAACTTGATCTTCAGTAGGATTTTGACAAATTTCTCTGATGGAAATAGCAAACGACATTTGGCATTCATGACTCCATATTGACTTTATCAATAAAAAGTGATGCTGTTTGGGATAAAAAGTCTGCCTAGTACTTTTGAACCTTTAATGAACATGACTATATCTGGTCTAGATAGTTGTGATGCTTACATCGATGTCATCATCTACAACGAAACCTGGAAAGAACATTTAGCAACAATTCAAAAATTCTTTTGACAGACTTAACTGATGCAAGTTTAACAATTTGTCCAAAAGTGAGTTCTGCCATACTTGTGAAACAATTCTATGACATATTGTGAGACATGGACAAGTGAAACTATAGAGGTTAAGGTCAAAGCTACCTCTGAATTCTTTGTGCCTATCAGTAAAAAGCAACTGGTGCGATTTTTGGGTATAGCTGGATACTAACGGAAATTTTGTTCCAAGTTCTCCATAAATTACTGAACCCCTGACCGATTTGTTGAGTAAGAAAACCAAGTTTCAATGGACTGAAAAATGTCAGGAAGCTTTTGATAAGTTAAAGACCATACTTAAGAGTGCACAAGTTCTTACAGCTCCAAATTTCAGCCAATCATTTAAACTATATATTGATTCAAATGATGTTGGGATTGGAGCAGTATTGATTCAATAAGATAAAAATGTTGTTGATCATTCAGTCTGATTTTTTTCTTAGAAATTAAATAAGTACCAGAGAAATTATTCCACAATCGAGAAGGAATGTTTGGCTTTGATACTGGCCTTACAACATTTTGAAGTTTACATTAATTTAGGCCCTTCTCTGACTATTGTGTTTGGTGTTCACAACCCCCTTACTGTTATTGGCAAGATAAAGAAGAAAAATCAGAAATTATTAATCTGTCTCAGAGTAAGAATCATTAAGTTGAGTCAAGGTCATACCTGGACTACATGATATTTCATCATGTGCAAATTGGTAACAAACATTTTTCCAGAAGAATGAACTTTGTTGACCCTCATCCAGGAATGTTTTGTGTCTTAGTCTTATACTGCTATTTTCATAAAGGTTTGTCAGTTGGGCTTATAATACTTGACACATTAAGTTGTCTTATGTTGTGACCAATTTGGGATGAATCTTATGCTTTAAAATTATTCAAGTGATTATTTTCTCTGAAAATACAAAAGTGCTCTTAAAATATTCTTGGATAGAGACATTCATTGGAATTTATACTTAATTCAAAACATGTTTAATATTTTCTCTGATTCAACAAGAGACTGTTCATACATCTGCACTTCATAGGATATTAAAGACATCATTGCCTTCAATTTTAGAAGTGGCAAACAACAGACATAACTCACCTAAATGATGGCATTGAAGGCTGGAAATTCAACTCATGCAAGGTTTTGTAAATATAAACATACATCATAAATTTCATTAAAATCCAACATTTCCAAATTTGTATTCTGCATAAACCAAAGAAAAACTGTCAGGGGATGCAACTCTTCTAAATGACAATGTAAAACACAGAAAAGTAAACTTATTCAAAGTTACACAGGTACAACGCTGCATGCCAAATTGAAATCCAAAAATCCTTAATAAAGTAATGCTTCAGAAGTCAAAGTCAGGAGGACAGGTAAAGCTGCAAATGATATAATGCAATGAACCATGATAAAGTTATGCCGCAGAAACCAGTCTAACGGAGAGGTAATCAGGGGGCACAACTCCTGCAAATAATGTAAAGAAATGCTGGAACAATTCATTCAGGCTCTCAATATGAGATGTGCCTGTCAAATTTTGTTGAAATATAACAATCTTTGGGAAATCTGTGAAGTGGAAACAACTATAGAAAATAGGCTATCTGGAACTCCTGTAAACAATGATACGGTAAATCAAACAATAGAGGTAATATCAGTGTAAAGCAGCATGTCAAATTTGGTTAAAATCCAGCAATTGCCAGAAAAAGTCATCATGTTGAATCCAAATGGCTGGACAGATAGATAACAATTACATTATGACTGCCTGCCAACATCACCGAGCTAGCCCGACTTATGGTAAGCCATGTCTATTCAAAATAAATATTATTGTTTTCTTAGGAATTAGCTACATGTCAACTCTTTTCTTATCTGTCTTGAGACTATGTACATGAGTTTGTATATATACACACATATATACACATACACACATACAAATGTGCATACATACACAAGTGCATAGATTTTAGATTTTTATACCAATAAATATAATCAGACTTTAGTTATAATTTTATAATGGGAATCAAAATGTACTTTATGCAAGAACATTTTTTTTTTCTAGCTTTCATGCACCAGTACCCTAACATCACTCCGTTCTAATTTGTTCTACTTTTTTTCATTGAATTGTTTAAGTGAAGACTAAAAATAATGAAATTATTTGTCAGGATTTGTAAATGGCTAAAGTAAATGGTATTAAAGTTAAGAGAATTAAATATTTGTCAATTAAATTTGAGGACAGTGAAACCAAAAATTACTGATTTAAAGTTTCACAACCACTCTTGGGATTGCAACCATCACAGAAGTCATGGGTTAGCTGTGGGTGTGTTCATAAATTCAGCTTACTGAGATGATTAATGCATTAAACAATCATAACGTGAAGAGGCATGTAGAAGATTTCAAATACAAAAACCCATTTCAATCACAAAGTATTTTTGTATTCATTATAAATAAGCAAATTACAGTGTGTACAAAATAACACAGAAACTTTCAACAAGTTAACTGTCAAAGTACAGAGCACACAAACATTTTTAAATCCACATACACACTTTGACAGAAAAATGTTCCAAGCTCATAATAGAATTTATAGTCCACACCTTATATATATATATATATATATATATATATATATATATATATATATATATATATATATATATATATATATATATATATATATATATATATATATATATATATATTCTTATTGGTTTTGTTTTAAAGTGTATGTCAAAAAAACAATTTCAAGTCATATTCACTATACATCACATTATAACATCAATGCTTGGGAACACCATATAATAAAGTCATTATTACCCAAATATCTTATGTGTCTGTTAAAAACAAACTTCATTTCATATTTATTTGACATAAAGTTATGGAACTCATATGCCAATCCTTGAATGGCATATAATAATATTCAAACAATTTCATAATGTTAAACCCATGTGTAACATTGTCTATTTATCATATACTTGCTAATAAGTTGAGCCTTGCACAGATCCAGATCTGCTACAGTATTATGCACTGGCAAATCTGGGTCTATGTATTTTATTTGGAGTATTCAGTACAACATACAAACACTGACTGTGACCTGCCAGAGCTTTATGCAATGGCATATCAGAGTCTATGTTGTTTGCAGTTGGACTAAACTTGTTGACAAGAATACATTGTAAATGTATTCATATTTTTGGCAAACTTTCTTATGTATCACAGAAATTCTCTACAATACGTAAATTTGGCATTAGTGTTATCATTCAAATCAAATGTGTGACATCAATGTTATCATTCAAAACAAATTCTTGGCATTAGTGTCAATATTCAAAATGAATACCTGACATTTGAGTAATCATTCAATATGAATACTTGATATCAGTGTAATCATTCAAAACAAATACTTGATATCAGTGTAATCATTCAAAATAAAATCTTGGCATTAGTGTAATCATTCAAAATGAATTCTTGCTGTTGACACAGGCAATAGCAGAATGCTTTGAAACCATGAATCATCAAATCAAACATACTTCTTACTAATTAGCATAATATTTTCTTAAGATAATTTCTTGGGAAAATTTGGCCACTTTTTTATCGTATATACTCATGAGTAAGGCAAAGCCAACTGCAAAATGGAAATAACCTTATTATTTCGGCAGATCTGGATCGATGTAGTTTGTCAAGAGTTGTTGTTGCTGTTGTAGAGTTTAATGCCATTTTTCAGCACAAGAACCCGGGAAAACCCCCGGAAAGAACCACCAACCCACGAGAAGCTACTGGCAAGCTTTCTCACATAACTACATTAACCGAATCTTAGACTCGAACCCATGCAGACAGAGGTGAGATGGCAGTGATGGCATAATGGAGAGCGCTTTAGACCACTAGGCCACTCAGGGCCCTCTAGTTTGTCAAGAGTAATCAGAAGAATAAAAGAGCAGATCAGCAGGTGCATTATGAGATAACAGATCAGGGTCTATGTTGTTTCCATTTGGAAATTCTAAAATTCTACTAATGATTCATTGTGAACATTTCACAAACATGGGTTAAAAAAAAAGTTATAAACTGTTTGAATTTGTACATGCTATACAGTAAAATTACCCCCAATGAGAAACATTCTGTCACACATGAGATACATTCTAGGCTGAACTTTGCATTCAATTTGCAAAGTTATAAGTCAGTTAACAAAGCTGGATGGCACACAATTTACCATGTATAGAAAAACTTACAAAGTTCCACAAAATATCCACATCTAAATTCTTATTTCATAGAAGGGCCTACTACTCAGGGGAAAACATGAAAAAGACATACTAAAGGGAAAACATGAAAAGAATGCAAACTACTAAGGGAAAAATAAGTTATTTTGAGGAAAGTCTCATTTGCAAATCTTGCTTCAATTCATCTTATTAGTATGTTACTAACAATTAAAATACAAAACTTTAACACCCTATCTTTCAAATCATTGATACAAACTGCTCTTGCTAGTGAAATTGGTATACATATATACATCTTGCATTCCATTTAAGACAACTAAATTTTGTTTTGATAACACAACATAATTCTACTTTCCCATCTCTAATAATTAAACTCTGATAAAGTACAATCCTACTGTTAATTTTCAATGGGATTCAGTGACTGAAAAATACAACCCTACTGTCAATTTTCAATGGGATTCAGTGACTTGGAAAAATACAATCCTACTGTCAATTTTCATTGGGATTCAGTGACTATGAAAAATACAATTCTATTGTCAATTTTCATTGTTATTCAGCGATTCTAATAACATACAATGCTATGGTCAATTTTTGGTCACTCTAACATATTCATTCATTTGTCTTAATTGAATTGTTAATTTTTTGTGTAAACCACTTCATATTAGAGTATCTAAAATTATACAGCCCTCTCTTTTCTTAGAGTGTTAAATGTTAACAATTATTAGCTGACAAAAGTCTTTGCCCTGAAACTACTCTTTTGTGAGTAGCCTAAATTTATCATAGGTCTTCTTTAAAATGGACAAGAGGAACACCCTTTGCCACAGTATCTCCAGGTTTGTAGAATATTTTCTCAACCACTCCATCTTTAGGTGCACGAATCACATACTGAAATGGAAAGGGAAACACATTTTAATCTTTTAAAGATACACATTTGGCTAAAGTTAAAGATATTCCATACATCACATATGAATGTCTCCTTACCTGATTACATGAACACTGCAGTTGCCCAAACAAGATAGAACACCTATGTACTATATATATATATATATATATATATATATATATATATATATATATATATATATATATATATATATATATATATATATATATATATACACACACAAAATTCTATATATTTGCACTCATATATGGTTTAATCAATTGATGTAGATCATACATGAAAAAAGTATAATCATCTGTACCTTAATCACTTGAAAGAATATATATATATGTATGTATGTATGTATGTATGTATGTATGTATGTATGTATGTATGTATGTATGTATGTATGTTTGGGATAGCTGATAAGTGTCATACAAGTATTTCCTGTTTGAGATGGGTATTATAATTGTATTATTTGCCCGCCAGCTAAGACAAGGTGACAAAGTGAGCTTAACTCTGCTATCAGTAGGTTGCTCTACTGCAAACTGAAAGATGCCTGATCAACTTAGACTGACACATGTGGTCTTAATGCATGAATGACTTCACTCTGGTGTTGTACTAATCAGAGATAAGACAACAAGAAAGTAGAGTGAAACCATGAGAAAGCAGCTTTCGTCTAAAGAAGAATGATTAAAGCTAAAAATTTAGCCAAAGCCCTGACCTCATGGACTTTGATTTTCACGAAAAGTTATCTTAGTGTGAGACAGATGCTCATTTAAAAGTCCAAACAATCCACCTTGTGACGGCAGCTGCTAAAATATATGAGATACCTTATGAAGTTAAAAAAGACAGTTCCAACTCTTTCTTTTCTCATTTGACAAGATAGGAAGGTAACGCTTTAACTGGGCAAAGGAGTCTTGATACTGATCTAAAAAGAAGCTAATAAAGTAACTGATTTGTGTTCAGACCCAGGCTGGCAAAAAAGAGAGACCAAAAGTTAGTTACCACTAAATTGTAAACTCTCCATTTCCACATTCATGTATAAATAATCTCACTGGCTTTTAAGAACTCAAACATCTGATGCATACTGCATATAACTCAATTCAACATTTCTATTCAGCTAAAGAAATGACTAACTTGAGACAGACTGAATTCTATCCAATAATATTATATTATGTGACATATGTCTGACTTTCTATGAAATTTAGAATTACCAAAACTTTAACTCTGTAACAAAATTCTATCACATATAATTGACAGCAAGAAATAATACAATTTTATATTTCACATACCTTTACTGCTGAAGATTGCTTACCTAAAGCAGACAAAATCATGAAAAAAATGTTTGTACTGTGATAATACCTGTCAGTGAGAATGTACTCCACGAGTACCTTGGTTATGGTCAAATCCATAGCCAGAGAACTTGAGAAAATTAGGTTTCTTAATGCAGGTATTTATTGTGTGCAACAGTGCATAAACTGAACTCAGTATTTTGTAATAACCAAGGGGAAAAAAAACACCCTTGGGTGATGCTGTAAACAGCACCAAAACCTGATTTAATTTTCATTCATATAAAATGGATTAATTACACACAATTCCGTGACACCTATTGCTGTGTTTAGAGTCCCAAGGAGAAAGATGATGAGGTGAGGTGACAATGAACTCTTCTCATCCAGTTTTGCAATGAAAACAGTATTTGTGAGATTCTGTCAGATAGAACATGGACTGTCCCTTAACAGATCAAAACAAATTCATCACTACATTAAACCAAATTTAAATAATGGATCAGATCTGACTTCTTCTGGCCAGGAACTAAGCCTAAAAGAGACCCTTTCTTCCAATAGAGAGACACATTTCTCATTAGTGCCTATCTGAGCATCAACCAATCACAGTTCTGGAGGATGCAGGTTCATAAGGACTTAAATGAACTGCTAGTATGGCTATGACCATGGTGAAAGCTCTGGGAGGGAAAGCCTGGCCAATAGGAAGAGGATGAAAAAAGAAGATCACCTTTTTCAGACCAAAGGAATTTTCTGTAGGTTGGTAAGATAGTTTGGTTTAGTTTCATCTTCACAAGATTGAATGTATCAGCCACACACACAAAATTGGTATGGGAGGCTATAATAACCATTAAAAAGCCTTCAGTTCCAATTTTCCTTGAGAGACTTTTTGGAGAGATGGGCACAGATCCCAGCTGAAATCCCTAATGAGGAATCTTCAAGGTATGGGCCTTTAGAAGCCAAGCAGGCAAATAGACCCTACAACTGGAAG
Source organism: Unio pictorum (assembly GCA_030141615.1). NCBI lineage: Eukaryota > Metazoa > Mollusca > Bivalvia > Unionida > Unionidae > Unio > Unio pictorum. The sequence continues at coordinate 8,312,506 of JARLTB010000156.1, read as the reverse complement.
CTGAAACCTTGGGCTGAAGCATAGAAAAGATGACAGACCATCCATCCTGCAGTCTGGCTACCTCTTACCCTTGTATGGTAACTTAAGAGTGATGAAGTTTCAAGTGCAGAATTCAAAAGAAAGCTTTGTATGCTTACTTTATTTCTTGTCAGACTGTGAATCATGAGAACATGTGGTAAGGTAACTAAGCCTAACACATGTATCAGTAATGATCCTTTGGCCTAAGTGGTAGCAGTGTCCCCATCGGATGCAGGAGATTGTGGGTTTGAAACACACACCCAAGTTATATCAAAGACATAAAAATGGTACAGCCTGCTTCTTTACTAGGTGCACAGCATTAAGACGTTAGTGTTAGGACTGGTCATCCTGGTGTCATATGTAACTGGGTGGGACATGTGTCTGCAGCATGATGCCCAGTGCTAGACATCACCATAAACTGCCTGATATCACAAATTGTAGCAATATGACTGAAAATTTGGTAAAGATACATTACAAATGCAAATCACACGCACACACATTTTGCTTGTTTCATCCCCTCCCACTTTTAAACATTCATGCTATGCCATGGTTTTGGTATAAACACAGCAGTTATGGGCACAAACAAACTAATTTTTGCAAGAGTTAAGCCATATCACTATATTTTTGTCTGTTCATAATTAATGCACAGGTTTGAACAGCCACAAATGCGCAGACAAATGGGTAAAAATTGTACGTGAACTGACAGAACCAGCCATGCATGCCCCAAAAAATGGGTAAAAATTTTGCGTGACACATCTTGCCATGCATGAACAGACAAATGGGTGAAGACTGTATGTGAACTGACAAAACCAGTCATGTATACACAGACAAATGGGCTAAAATTTTACGTGAACAGACACAACCAATTATGTATGCACAGACAAATGGGTCAAAGTTGTCTTTACCATCTTTATATTACAAAATAAATCACATTTACAAGCATCATAGCTTCTTCCAGATATTTGTAAAACAGTATAACATCTTACAATTTCAAACTAATTGAAGTATACATGTGACTCACTTCAAGCAGCTTTTGGCATTTAGCATCAACTTAATTTCTTAACTTTTATATGTAATTAACAAGTGTGTAAGATTTTCTATATCTGTGTAATGAATTACTTCCTTTTTCTTATGCAAGTCACACCCATGTTGGAATATGAGAAAGCTTGCCATTAGCTTCTCACGGGTCAGTGGTTCTTTCAGGGGTTTTCCCAGGTTCTTCCTCCACCATGTCTACTGGTTGCCATGTATAGCCTATATTGTGCTGAAAATGGCATTAAAATCAACAACAACAACGACAAAAAATTCACATCCATGTAAGATTATCCATATCTGCAAAAATTATTACCTCCATTTTCATTGCAATCATGATAACAAGTGCATCTCCTTTTTGGACTTTGCTTCCTGGACTAACAGACACTTTTTCTATAACTCCAGGCATTGGGGCCACTGTATCATTGACACTGCTCAAAGCACCTGATGCAAACACATACTTTGGAACAGGAAGGCTAAGATCATATCTCCCATCCTGTAATGATATACACAATGTTTCAGACATATGTATCCAGCCATCAAAGAAACACCAGTGTTAATCAAAAACAGTCAGCTTAACTGGTCACATGCAGTAACTACAACTCAAAAATATATGAGATACTTTATGTCACATTCTGCAGTGAAAATAAAACAATGTACCCAGTTATAGTAATCTTATCACTTTGGTACAAAAAAATGTTGGCAAAATGTAAAGACATACCTTCTATGTTGTAACTATCTGGAATCAAGTTATCACAATTCAATATAAAGAAACAACTAAATTATCAGTTAAAGGGGGATTAAAACCAGTCCTTTTCTACAGTACGTTGTATGAATTATGGGTTTATTTCCTATTTAAAAGCTATATATTGTTTATGGATTCATGAGAAGAAGCAAATTAATTTGTGACCAACCACAGTGAAAAAATGTAGAGAGAGTCCTTGTTGAACAACCCAGGCTGATGATTTGACACCATCTATGATTGATGTGACCTTGGTCCGCCCAGCTTCTGACTCCAGTGATGCTGTCACAGAATATTCTTGTCCGTTTATCCTGACTTTATAAGAATTGTCATTGAGCGTCTCAACTTCAATCTTTACATCTGAAAAAAAAAAAAACAGAAAAGGGAACAAGATTAATTAAAAAAATGCTGGTTTTTGGATTAATATTTGTTAGCAATAATAAAACATATTATAAACTGCAAATGTGTCCATAAACCACAGATGTCACTGCCAGAAATATGAAGTTAAGGACAAAGTTCCAAACGAAACATGGGCCTTAATGACAAAGCATTTTTCAGAAAGAAAAAAAAACATTTTTAACAATAAAACTGTTACTTCACTTATCTGTTCTCATTGTCAAACTTGGTTTCAAGCCATGAAGTATTTCAAAAGTCACAAGTGGAAATTGATGGGCAAAAGTAAAAAAGGGACCAGTACTGTACGATTTGCTTGAAATGGGGAAAACTAAACTTGAATTGGGTATTCTTAATGTAAGGGCCTGTAAGAAATTTGATTTCAACCCATTTAGACCTTGACCCTGGAAAATAAGGGGGGGGTAGTTTTGTTTTTTGTTTTGTTTTTTATGGTTTAACGCCATTTTTCAGCACAATATAGGCTATACATTGCAGCCAGTATTATTGGTGGAGGAAGAACCCGGACAAACCCCGGAAAGAACCACTGACCCACCAAAAGCTACTGGCAAGCTTTCTCACATAACTACATTTGCCGAATCTTAGACTCGAACACACGCAGACAGAGGTGAGATGGCAGTGGTCCATAAAGGACAGCGCTTTAGACCACTCGGCCACTCGGGGCCCCTGTGTAGGGGGAGTAGGTAAGTAGGTACATACGTATGTATACTATGTAACATATTTGCCAGCCTATAAGTCGATACATATTTACCAGAAAAAACCTGGCTTCATCGTATACTCATTTATGGATTGCTTCATTTGAAGAACATTACAATATGTCTTATAACTGTTTTGTATGTATAAATAAAACCTTCTCCTTTTGAGGAAGAAAATAAAAAATACATTGAGGATTATAAAATATTAACATGATTGTCGGTATTAAATTCAGCTACATCAGATGAATAGTATGCACTAGTAATATACATTGTTTAAATTTGATTACATCTATGTACATCTGAAGAGACAAGTTAGAAAATGCATAATCATGGTAAAGACATTCCAACACATTTTTCTTCATACCCCTCATGATAAAAAAATTAGCCTCAGTATGAAAGAAGTTTCATGAAACGTTTAATCTTTATTGTTTAATTACCTGATGATTGTGAAATTACTCTTGTACAATAACTATAAGATATTCCATTATCATATAATACCACTGAGTAAAATATTCCATTTCATTTTACTTATGATATATATTGTCCCAAGAAGCTTTGTAGTGTTATTTACATGCTAAATGAATCTGCTACACCTGTGGTAAGGTCATCCAAGGTCAGACCTGTTTCAGGGAAATATTCAGCAGACCATATCAAATTAGTAAAGCTACCAATAGGGAAATGATCTACCCATAGGCTATTGTGAATATGGTACTGTGTAATGACAGGAAATACCAGATGCTTGCTCATATAATTTTTTCAGCCAGTGACTCATTTTGTACTTGCAGACAGAACTGCCAGAGCAATTTAAAATAAAAAACTAACATGAGCAATGATTCAAACCAAATGCCATCCAACTACAGGAAGTTACTGATAAAAGAAAGAAAAATTGCTGAGATCCTAGTGTGGCAGCTGTTAGTACCATTTTAATAAGTCTCTGGTATGACTTGACCGGAAATCGAACCCATGACCTCCCATATCCAAGGTGGATGCTCTAATGACTTGGCCACCTAACAGAATACAATTTAGGAAAGTATTACTGGATGGCAACAAAAGCCTTATTCTAACAGTGTACAAATTAAGAAGTATTACTGGATGGCAACAAAAGCCTTGTTCTAACAGTGTGCAATTTAGAAAGAATTACTGGAATACAATGAAAATTTGTCCTAACCATATCCAATTTAGTATTGGAATACAATGAAAATTTGTCCAAACCATATCCAATTCAGTATTACTGGATGGCAACAAAAGCCTTGTTCTAACAGTATACAAATTAGGAAGTATTACTGGATGGCAACAAAAGCCTTGTTCTAACATTGTACAAATTAGGACGTATTACTGGAATGCAATGAAAATTTGTCCTAACCATATACAATTTAGTATTACTGGACTTTTACATTTATTAAACTCACCTTTATCTCCATCCTTCAGTGTGATAAATCTGACAGGGTTGTGATTCACCCGTACAGCTGTACATAAACTGAATGGTGAGAAAGGATCTGAAAAAGCAAATGTTCTACTATCAAAATCTGAAATCCACATTAAAAAACTGCAACCCATTCATGTGTAATTTATTCTTTACACTATGTATCTATATATACTAAACAACCCATTCATGTGTAATTTATTCTATACAGTATGTATCCATATATACTAAACAACCCATTCATGTGTAATTTATTCTATACAGTATGTATCCATATATACTAAACAACCCATTCATGTGTAATTTATTCTATACAGTATGTATCCATATATACTAAACAACCGATTCATTTGTAATTTATTCTATACAGTATGTATCCACATATACTAAACAACCCATTCATGTGTAATTTATTCTATACAGTATGTATCCACATATACTAAACAGCAAATACCCTAGACCAAGATTAACTGATAAAATTTACTGGCAGATACGGGACCATACTCTTCATGAATCTATTTATATTTAAAGTGAAAATAATAGACCTGACCCCAATTTCATAAAACAACACAAATTTATACACAATGTATTTGTGTAAATTGAAAGCAGCATGTGAGCTTAAAAGTGTACATATGTGTATGTTCATGTGTGTGTGGGGGGGGATTAGAGAATATTAGTAGGCATGTGTGCTTACAAGTGTACAATTGTGTATGTGCATATAAGTGTGTGTGTGTGTGTGTGTGTGTGTGTGTGAGAGAGAGAGAGAGAGAGAGAGAGAGAGTATTGCCAAACTACAAGGCCATGAATAAATGAACCTACTTCTCGAAGAAAATATCTGACTTCAAAATTTCTCAGTATCAAATGATTATCAGCTTTCCAATTTATACTGACTCTAATTTCCATGAAAATGTAAACACGCTGTATGTCCTCATTTTCAACAACAAAAGAATTGATATCATAATCATCTGTGACATTTATGATGCCCTCTATGTGACCTACAACCTTTAAAAGTATTTTATTTTCATAGCAACAGACAAATATTGGGGGTGGGGGTATTTTTTCCCTTTAAATTGGTTGACTTTTATCAACGTAGGACCAATAATTAAAAAAGACCCCATTAATTCATATGATGTACACTCTTTCTCTGGGACTATCAGTTCATCACATCTTTGGGAAAAAATTTATTCTGAATATAATGGTAGGGAATGTCAATTATTTGTTTGTTCAGGAATCATTTCAATATAAATATTCTCTCTTTCTTCCCCCCCCCCCCCCCAACCAGATTTGCTTAAGACCAAATATTAGGTTCATGTAAGCACTCTACTTAATATAGCTAATGTTTGTTGTTTCAATAAAATTAAAATAAAAGCTATGAGGGTGTTTCTGTTACTTAAACAACATATTATGACAAAGAAATAAAATCTGATAAACTTTCAGGTTCATGTCTATAAGTGTCAGGTTAAGATCTATTTAAATAAACACTGGGTTGCTCTGTCTTCCTCTTAATTTTATCCATTTTCTCTACAAATTCTTAAAAGTTTACTAATTGACTTATACTTTAAAAGTAGGTTAATGTACAGGTTTTGCAAAACATGTAAGCACTCAGTATCCTCCCCCACAGATAAAATGAATTAAAACAAAATTTTGCATAATGCTATTTCTTGCCTGCTCTGCTGTGATATAAAACAGATATGTCATCCAATTACATTAACACTGGGTGATTAGGTAAGAGGAGGAATTGATGCTTAATGAAAGACAGACAGGTGGAGAGACAACTCCATGTGTAATAATTGGCCTCTGCTTGACAATAAATCAGCCACGACATTTAGCTTGCCTGGTATATGATTACTTCAGTGTAGCAGCTGAGGAGCTCTCATAATATAACACAGTTCTTGTGATACAGGCCTATCTTCCCCTAGCAGATAGGTCACCATCACAGACTTGTCAAACAATAAAAGGCCAACCTTTATGTATATGTGACCTTTCCAATTACAGCAAGCTTTGAGACTGGTCTTCAAGATGTTGATAGAAATACCCCTCTCTGTCATGCCACTAGCATCTGAAGGGATGAATTTCAGTTAGGAACATTATCTGATAGATAAGGTTATCATAGATAGGGCATAAAGTGGCATTGCATGGGGCATATGTAGAAACTGAGATAGGGCATGGAGTGTTTTTGAATGGGGCTTATGTAGAAACAGAGATAGGGCATGGAGTATCATTACATGGGGCATATGTAGAAACAGAGATAGGTCATGGAGTGTCATTGCATGGGGCTTATGTAGAAACAGAGATAGGGCTGGGAGTGTCATTGCATGGGGCATATTTAGAAACTGAGATAGGGCATGGAGTGTTGTTTCATGGGGCTTATGTAGAAACAGAGATAGGGCATGGAGTGTCATTGCTGGGGCTTATGTAGAAACAGAGATAGGGCTGGGAGTGTCATTGCATGGGGCATATTTAGAAACTGAGATAGGGCATGGCGTGTCATTGCATGGGGCATATCTTAAAACAGAGATAGGGCATGGAGTGCCATTGCATGGTGCATATGTAGAAACAGAGATAGGGCATGAAGTGTCATTGCATGGGACTTATGTAGAAACAGAGATAGGGCATGGAGTGTCATTGCATGGGACTTATGTAGAAACAGAGATAGGGCATGGAGTGTCATTGCATGGGGCTTATGTAGAAACAGAGATAGGGCTGAGAGTATCATTGCATGGGGTTTATGTAGAAACAGAGATAGGGCATGGAGTGTCATTGCATGGGGCTTATGTAGAAACAGAGATAGGGCATGGAGTGTCATTGCATGGGGCTTATGTAGAAACAGAGATAGGGCATGGAGTATCGTTGCATGGGGTTTATGTAGAAACAGAGATAGGGCTGGGAGTGTTATTGCATGGCGCATATGTAGAAACAGAGATAGGCCTGGGAGTGTCATTGCATGGGGCTTATGTAGAAACAGAGATAGGGCATGGAGTGTCATTGCATGGGACTTATATAGAAACAGAGATAGGGCTGGGAGTGTTATTGCATGGCGCATATGTAGAAACAGATATAGGGCATGGAGTGTCATTGCATGGGGCTTATGTAGAAACAGAGATAGGGCATGAATTGTTGTTGCATGGGGCTTATGTAGAAACAGAGATAGGGCTGGGAGTGTTGTTGCATGGGGCTTATGTAGAAACAGAGATAGGGCTGGGAGTATCATTGCATGGGGCTTATGTAGAAACAGAGATAGGGCTGGGAGTGTCATTGCATGGGGCTTATGTAGAAACAGAGATATAGCATGGAGTGTCATTGCATGAGGCTTATGTAGAAACAGAGATAGGGATGGGAGTGTCATTACATGGCGCATATCTAGAAACAGAGATAGGGCTGGGAGTGTCATTGCATGGGGCTTATGTAGAAACAGAGATATAGCATGGAGTGTCATTGCATGGGGCTTATGTAGAAACATAGATCGGGCATGGAGTGTCATTGCATGGCGCATATCTAGAAACAGAGATAGGGCATGGAGTGTCATTGCATGGAGCATATCTAGAAAAAGAGATAGGGCTGGGAGTGTCATTGCATGGGGCTTATGTAGAAACAGAGATATAGCATGGAGTATCATTGCATGGGGCTTATGTAGAAACAGAGATCGGGCATGGATTGCCATTTCATGGGGCATATCTAGAAACAGAGATAGGGCATGGAGTGTCATTGCATGGGGCTTATGTAGAAACAGAGATAGGGCTGGGAGTGTCATTGCATGGGGCATATTTAGAAACTGAGATAGGGCATGGAGTGTTGTTTCATGGGGCTTATGTAGAAACAGAGATAGGGCATGGAGTGTCATTGCTGGGGCTTATGTAGAAGCAGAGATAGGGCTGGGAGTGTCATTGCATGGGGCATATTTAGAAAATGAGATAGGGCATGGAGTGTCATTGCATGGGGCATATCTTAAAACAGAGATAGGGCATGGAGTGCCATTGCATGGTGCATATGTAGAAACAGAGATAGGGCATGAAGTGTCATTGCATGGGACTTATGTAGAAACAGAGATAGGGCATGGAGTGTCATTGCATGGTGCATATGTAGAAACAGAGATAGGGCATGGAGTGTCATTGCATGGGGCTTATGTAGAAACAGAGATAGGGCTGAGAGTATCATTGCATGGGGCTTATGTAGAAACAGAGATAGGGCATGGAGTGTCATTGCATGTGGCTTATGTAGAAACAGAGATAGGGCTGGGAGTGTCATTGCATGGGGCTTATATAGAAACAGAGATAGGGCATGGAGTGTCATTGCATGGGGCTTATATAGAAACAGAGATAGGGCTGGGAGTGTTATTGCATGGCGCATATGTAGAAACAGATATAGGGCATGGAGTGTCATTGCATGGAGCTTATGTAGAAACAGAGATAGGGCATGAATTGTTGTTGCATGGGGCTTATGTAGAAACAGAGATAGGGCTGGGAGTGTTGTTGCATGGGGCTTATGTAGAAACAGAGATAGGGCTGGGAGTATCATTGCATGGGGCTTATGTAGAAACAGAGATAGGGCTGGGAGTATCATTCCATGGGGCTTATGTAGAAACAGAGATAGGGCATGGAGTGTCATTGCATGAGGCTTATGTAGAAACAGAGATAGGGCTGGGAGTTTCATTACATGGCGCAAATCTAGAAACAGAGATAGGGCTGGGAGTGTCATTCCATGGGGCTTGTGTAGAAACAGAGATATAGCATGGAGTGTCATTGCATGGGGCATATCTAGAAACAGAGATAGGGCTTGGAGTGTCATTGCATGGCGCATATCTAGAAAAAGAGATAGGGCTGGGAGTGTCATTGCATGGGGCTTATGTAGAAACAGAGATATAGCATGGAGTATCATTGCATGGGGCTTATGTAGAAACAGAGATCGGGCATGGAGTGTCATTGCATGGGGCATATCTAGAAACAGAGATAGGGCATGGAGTGTCATTGCATGGGGCTTATGTAGAAACAGAGATAGGGCATGGAGTTCATTGCATGGGGCTTATGTAGAAACAGAGATAGGGCTGGGATTGTCATTGCATGGGGCTTATGTAGAAACAGAGATAGGGCATGGAGTATCGTTGCATGGGGCTTATGTAGAAACAGAGATAGGGCTGGGAGTGTTATTGAATGGCGCATATGTAGAAACAGAGATAGGGCTGGGAGTGTCATTGCATGGGGCTTATGTAGAAACATAGATAGGACTGGGAGTGTCATTGCATGGGGCTTATGAAGAAACAGAGATATAGCATGGAGTGTCATTGCATGGGGCTTATGTAGAAACAGGGATAGGGCTGGGAGTGTTATTGCATGGCGCATATGTAGAAACAGAGATAGGGCATGGAGTGTCGTTGCATGGGGCTTATGTAGAAACATAGATAGGACTGGGAGTGTCATTGCATGGGGCTTATGTAGAAACAGAGATATAGCATGGAGTGCAATTGCATGGAGCTTATGTAGAAACAGAGATAGGGCTGGGAGTGTCATTGCATGGCGCATATGCAGAAACATAGATAGGGCATGGAGTGTCGTTGCATGGGGCTTATGTAGAAACAGAGATAGGGCTGGGAGTGTCATTGCATGGCGCATATGTAGAAACAGAGATAGGGCATGGAGTGTCATTGCATGGGGCTTATGCAGAAGCAAAGATAGGGCTGGGAGTGTGACTGCATGGGGTTTATGTAGAAACAGAGATAGGGAATGGAGTGTCATGGCATGGGGCTTATGTTGAAACAGAGATAGTGCTGGGAGTGTTGTTGCATGGGGCTTATGTAGAAACAGAGATAGGGCTGGGAGTGTCATTGGATGGGGCTTATGTAGAAACAGAGATATAGAATGGAGTATCATTGCATGGGGCTTATGTAGAAACAGAGATAGGGCTGGGAGTGTCATTGCATGGGGCTTATGTAGAAACAGAGATAGGGCTGGGAGTGTCATTGCATGGGGCTTATATAGAAACAGAGATATGGCATGGAGTGTCATTGCATGGGGCTTATGTAGAAACAGAGATAGGGCATGGAGTGTCATTGCATGGGGCTTATGTAGAAACAGAGATAGGGCATGGAGTGTTGTTGCATGGGGCTTATGTAGAAACAGAGATAGGGCTGGGAGTGTCATTGCATCGCGCTTATGTAGAAACAGAGATAGGGCATGGAGTGTCATTGCAAGGCGCATATCTAGAAACAGAGATAGGGCTGGGAGTGTCATTGCATGGTGCTTTATGTAGAAACAGAGATATAGCATGGAGTGTCATTGCATGGGGCTTATGTAGAAACAGAGATTGGGCATGGAGTGTCATTACATGGTGCATATGTAGAAACAGAGATAGGGCATGGAGTGTCATTGCATGGCGCATATGTAGAAAGAAAGATAGGGCATGAAGTGTCGTTGTATGGGGCATATGTAGAAGCAACCAAGATAGAGCAAGGTTTCTGCAACATTGAGAAGGATAAGGAAAAGGAACGACTCACCGGCCAAGACATTAGATTCACATGGATTCAACAGTTTGAGTAACATGCTTTGGAGAAAATCAAATAAGTCAGGAATGCATGATGCATACAATACTGAGAAAGAAAAAATAACTTGAAAACATAAACTGTAAAGATGTGTTTCAGGTTCTAAACGAGAACTAAACTTGCCATCACCCAGTTATGATGCTGTCACTATGAATGACTGTTGTTGCTAACAGCTGTTATGACCACCACAAAATGCTTGACTTGCATCAACATGGTTACCAACATTGCATAAGCTGACAAGTCTGACCATAAGGTTCCTACACTTTTGAAACAAGAAATTTCTGATCTTTTCCAGATTTTTTTCTGCACAAATTTGATTATTTTCAAAGTTTAGTAAATCAGTTATTGGGCACAATCAAGAACACTGAGGCTTAGAAAACAATCATTTTTAAAATCAAAATCTGTTTCTATTCTCATACCAATTTCAATAAGACATCTAAACATGCATAAAACAGGTATGTAGAAAACAAACCAAAAATTAAAACTATAGAAAAATTAGTTTAGGAAGATTTAATGACATTCTTATCCAGGTGTTATTTATCGTAATGCACCCTAAATTATAACCCACATCCGAATTTTTACCCAGAATGAGGTGAAAACCTTTAGTAATTGCAAATGGTATCTTTAAATACATTTCAAAATCTTCACTTATTACTTCTAAAAGACCATCATGAATCAATAAAACAATGATAAGGATATAGAAAACAACAAAGTATCAAATATTGTGATTTAAGATCACCCAAAAAAACAAGCTTAATTTCCAAAATAAAATAACTGCAGTTGTTAAATTAACTTATTCTTTTGTTACATAATATGTTACTGTAATAGAAAATTCGGTTATAAAACTGATGTCATTTAAAAGTGCCAAGCATGAGAAAATTAACACTGCTGGAATTCTGAACTTTATCTATCAGCTGAACCACAAATAAAGTAATAACTGACGGAAAAAAGATCTGATAGGCAGTTTTTGAAAACTGTTTATTTGCAGTTATTATAATCAGATTTTTCTGCTACAAATTGGTATTTGATAATTTAATAAAATTTTAAAATAAAAATTTTAAAATGCTGGTGTCAGCTCATCTTACGTGTACACAGTGAGAGAACAAAGATTGTATGACGAAATTCTAACCTAGACTCTTTAGTTGGCTGGCTTTAGCAACTTCCTGTTTTTGCAAAACCATGGCAACAGCTGCCTGACAGAGTGCAGATGCAGGCAGAGTTCTTTCTGGGAAGAGTTCTATAGAATGTTGAGGAATGAAATTGGTGTAGACATCACCTTCAATGAATTTAGGATGATGGGCTAGATCTGTCAGGAACTGGATGTTTGTATTTAATCCAAGGACCTGACAAGAAAAATAAATACAACATTTGGTACAGTAAATATTTTAATTTATAAATAAAAACTTTTAAAAAGGTTACTATATTTACATCATTTTACAATTTAAAATTTTTAACCATGGATATTTATAATTCAGATTTTGTGTTTTTAAAACACAAGATTCACTCAAACAATAGAAAAGTGAACTTGGCACAATTCCAAAATGCTTGACTTTTTCAAGGCATTTATATGATAAATGCATGAATTCAACTGTACATCGTGTACTGGTATAAAAGCAGTAGTTCAGAATGATCTGTTTCACAATATCCTATGTGTTACTTCCACATGCCTTACAAATAAAAGGGGGGCCCCCGAGTGGTTGAGTTGTCTAAAGCACTCACCATTATGGATCACTGCCATCTCACCTCTATCTTTGTGGGTTTGGGTCTTGGGTTCAGCCAATGTGGGTATGTGAGAACGATTGCTGGTACCTTCTTGTGGGTCAGTGGTTCTTTCCAGGGTTTTCCTGGGTTCTTCTTCTACCATTTATACTGGCTGCCTGTATAGCCTATGTTGTTCTGAAAAATGGTGTTACACACATAACAACAAAACTTACAAATAAACAATGAAAGTTTAGTTGACATTTTTGTGATTCACAATGTCCTTTAAACATCATTGCCTAATAATATCTGGTACAATGTCCTTTAAATGTCATTCCCTAATATAATCTGGTACAATGTCCTTTAAATGTCATTGCCAAATATCATCTGGTACAATGCCCTTTAAATGTCATTGCCTAATATCATCTGGTACAATGTCCTTTAAATGTCATTGCCTAATATCATCTGGTACAATGCCCTTTAAATGTCATTGCCTAATATCATCTGGTACAATGTCCTTTAAATGTCATTGCTTTATATCATCTGGTACAATGTCCTTTAAATGTCATTGCCTAATATCATCTGGTACAATGCCCTTTAAATGTCATTGCCTAATATCATCTGGTACAATGTCCTTTAAATGTCATTGCCTAATATCATCTGGTACAATGTCTTTTAAATGTCATTGCCGAATATCATCTGGTACAATGTCCTTTAAATGTCATTGCTTAATATCATCTGGTACAATGTCTTTTAAATGTCATTGCCGAATATCATCTGGTACAATGACTAATAATTCATCTGACTCCTGCACACTATTCATCAGCTGTCATGCATACTTGACTGACACTGATCAGTGTGTTGAAATGTATCATTATCCAATGATTAAAACACTTTTCATCCAATGCAATGATACTTCCATCAGCGTGTCTTTTTAGTACCAGATCCACGATCCTGTGTAAACATCACAACAGACTGGCTGATGACATATCTCAGAAACTGTTAATCCACTCGCAAAACAGCACTTTACTAGTTTGTAATCTGTTTTTATCAAGTGAGACAATGTTGAAACCGTTCTATTGTAAAACAAAAGAATGGTTTAAAATTTTGTGAAATAAGTTCTGCCTTTACAACAGTAATCTATTACAACATGGGTCTGCAAATGTGTTACTTTTTCTCAGTTTTACAGACCTGGTAGTCCATAAGTGCAGCTCTGCATCTCCTAAGAGCAGCTTGTCGATCCTCGGCCCAAACAATCAGCTTGGCAATCATAGGGTCATAATACCACAGGAGTCTGACGTTTTATCAATAAAGTGCGGCGAAATGTCTGACAAAATGAAATACCCTTAACAATAACATATATATTTATATATATATGTTATTGTTAAGGGTATTTCATTTTGTCAGACATTGAAATTTTGTCTGACAAAATGAAATACCCTTAACAATAACATATATATTTATATATATGTTATTGTTAAGGGTATTTCATTTTGTCAGACATTTCGCCGTACTTTATTGATAAAACGTCAGACTCCTGTGATAATACACAGACACCTCGTCTCCTGCAACGAGAAATGGATGTCTGTTGCTTTTTGCTTTTTTGACAAGTTTAAATCTTAAATGATTGATCATGGTAGGAGTAGCAGTATGAATCATCTTATTGCTTAACATCAATTACTGATGGTTAAAATTTTTTGTGTGGTATCAATTTTTGTGAATTTCACTGTTGCCCAGAACCACAAATTTAACTACAAAGAATTTGCCACATATGATGAAGACCTACCCACACTTCCATTTTCTCAAAGTGTTTCTTTCCTAGAGATCAGAAAATCAATCTAATAAATATAGTATTGGGTAACTGTAATTTCCACTGACTGCCTTATAGTGATATGTTGTGACATAGGAAGCATAGAGAGATACAAGAAAAAGCATAAGGTATTTAAAAAATAGCATGACTAAAAATGAAAGAAAGAATAAATCATACTAGTATATGAAAATTAGATTTAATATTTATTCAAACTGATTCTTTATTCAGATGAAATTATTGTTGAAAAATCTAATTCTTCGTGAAAACATGTCTTGTTTTATCCAATGTTTACTTAATGTCAATGAACAAAATTACTGTAAAATACATGAACAAATTCTTGAAGTATAATTACTAATGAAAACCATATCTGCTAGTACACAAACATTTTTGGCCAATATAAAATCCTGAAACGGTTAATTAAACAAGTCCAGCATTCTAAAAGTCTGGGATAATAAGGTCTTATCTTTCAAATATTTTCATTTGAGCTATATTAGCCATTCAGCTTAAATTGACTTGAGGATGAAGTTTCATGCAAAGTCTAGTTAAATTATGTTCATAGATGAAGCAGACTCAAACAAATGATTGATACCGTTGTTTTTCAGTTTTGTTAGCATCTTCACACTTTAATGGGCTCTGAACACATTTAATGTTGACACTGCTTGCTAACTGCATTGAGCAAGGGGCAGCTGGTCATGTGCTTGGTTCACATGTGGAATGGTAATATTATCCAAGCCAACACAACTTGAATTTTACCACCGTTTGGCCACTGTTTTCATGCCATGGTCCTCAGAAAGTAATTAATAATGCAACTTTATTAGCCTCATGCTGAAGGCTGCATCGGCTCCCTTTTATGTTGTGCATAAGTTATTGATCTTGAAACGTTTTTGATTTGTGGTAATACGGACTTGCAATACTTTTTACCCACTCAAACATCCATGGTTTGTAGTTGGCAGAGTTTTGCTCTTTTGTGCTCTTTATTTGGGATCTGTCTAGAAGTTAATCTATAACTTTATAGACCTACAAGTATGCAAACTTTGACAGGCAAAACCACACGTTTAAGAACCCTTGAAAATGTCTCCTTTTTTATACAAACCCATGAAAATTAAGATCCACACAAATAGGTGATAAGACATTATATGCTGTTCCATAAACCCAATTAATTTTCTTGCTGTTAAATATATTCAGTATATTATGTTTCATAACCCAATTCATGCATTGTTATTACAAATGTTTATTTCTATAAACCCATCTCATTTTCTTCTTTTTATTACACGTGTTTATTTCCATAAATCCAGCTCATTTTCTTCTTATTAAAAATTTTCAGTTATATAAACCCAGCTCATCTTCTTGTTATTACACATGTTCAGTATACTATGTTTCATGAAATGTTGTACAATCTTTGAAGAAAACATCCAGTGCTAATGATAATGAACAAATGTGTTCTAATTTCCCATGAATATATGGTCTAATTCAGAATGTTTCTCACTACTGCTTGAAAAAATTGTTTGCAAAGTTTCATCTGAAAAGACATCATGTTTTAAATAGTCTATGACCTAAAACAAGTCACAATTCACTAAATTTCTCTAGCATCTCAACTTAAATCAACTCTCCCGCTAGAACAGGATGAAGAACTTTGGCATTTTTAATAAATATCAAAAGGATGATGTTGCAGGATTTCATGCTTTGTTCTATTTTAATTTTAAGGTCTGTGATTACATATATTGTAGAAATGTGTGATATTATTAAAGTTTTAAAAAAAACACCTTTATGTCTGTACACCATAAAAATGTTATTAATTAAAACTTAAAACTGCTTTTTTTAAATGAAAAAAATTATTCAGCAATCTCCGTAAAAAAAATTGGCACTTTCTGCATGCCAAAAACAGATATGACGTACATTTATCTCTTCTATTCTAATTTGACTTTCATGTGTTTAATTTCCTAATTTTTCACTGCTGTCAAACAAACAACTATATTATCTTATGACGGTGAAGTTTTTTTTACCCAGTAGTGCTTTAACCTTTAGCACTTAAAGTTTTGCTATGTTATGACCACTTCGGGATGAATTTTATTTTCTCCAAATTACTGAATTCAAGTTATAATTTTCTCTGGAAATACAAAAGTGCTTTGACAAATTCTTGGATAAAGACATTCACTGGAATTTAGACTGAATTCAAACCTGGAATAATATTTCTGTGATTCAACAAGAGACTGCTGACACATCATCACTTTGCAGGCCATAACAGACACATCATCATCTTTGATTCTGGATGTCTTTGGGACTTGAACTGAGTTTTATTCAGGTCTTTTTTTTTACCAGAACTTGCGTCTATAATTCTTGGATTATTTTTGCATTTAATTCACAATAGGGTAAGTTCTTTTTCTCATTTTTTACTTTGTATTCTTGGGAAATAAATTATTTTGCTAAATTTTACAAAGCTTGTTGTCTTTACTCTCTTTTATTCTTATTTTAAGAGCATAGACTCATAACAAAAATAACTAAACATAACACTTATTTGAAAATAAAATGAAAGAAACTAACCTTTCATTGTTATCATTTATTCCCTTCTCTATTTGCATCATGCAAACTTTATTAAAGAAAAAACATATCTATAACTCCGTATATGATGCATGCATAATTAATGTAATGGGTATCACTTGTGTCAGATAACAAAATCGCAAACAAGACGGGAATATCAACCAATTACTTAATAGCAACTGCCATTCATGCATCATACATTATTTTAAAATATATTCACTGTGAGTGCACAATGACAATCTTTCACTAGCATGGGTTACAAAAGTTTTATTAAAGCAAGTTATTGCTGTGCATACTATTTATCCTGCAAACATCAATGACCGTTTGTATCAATTATGATAACAATTGGCAAAGAAATAGAAGCCAAGGTATTGAATAAACACAACTGACAGCAAGCAATATAATCATTGCTTAAAGTTACTGAAGTGATATCAAATATAAAGGATTGAAACTGACTCTTGATTCTTTTAAATGTGCCGATTTTGTTTTACAAAGTTGGCCAATATAGGGAAGCCAGCATTTATTCCTTTACCTGTATTAATCTGAATTTTAAAAATAAACTGAAACAATGGATCATTTTGAAAGCGACACAATCTAGTTCGTCGTGCGCACACATTGATACAAACTGAACAGTAAATTTGTTTCTAATAGTTTCATCTAAATGTTGCCTATTTCATAGTTTATAGGTTGTTTTTTTTCGACAACAAGAAGCATGTGTCTTGTGGGGATAAATGTACGTCACTTCTGGTTGGTATCCTCTATAGGTGTGAAATCATAACTAAGGGAATGTAACAGTATGTTGTATACTTCTATTTCAAGTAATTAACATATTATTACTTCTTTACACTTGATAATTTTTTAATCTATTTGTGTGAGTATAACTACTTTTAATCATGTAATGCAAATCTGACTTTTAAAAAAAATGTTAGAGTATGACCTGCGACCTTTAAATAGGAATCTGACAGTAAACAGAAATAGGTTTTGCTGAGTTTGGTTTTACCGTGTCTGATTCCAGTGTCAATGCGTGTATGCTGATCTGTAGCTGGGGTGGACAGGTGTAGCAAGGGACCAGCCCCTGGCATGAAACTATTGTTAGGATCCTCAGCATATATTCGAGCCTCAAAAGCATGACCCTTTAGTTTGATCTCCCCTTGAGCGAGAGGCAGCTTCTCTCCACTGGCAACCTAACAAGGAATTAAACTAATATGAATCAAACTTCTTAAATAATTTGGAACCGTTTATCTAACTGAGAGCTTTCTTTTGTTTTAAGAAAACTCATTCTTTGTAGAAACTGCAAAATTCCTTAATTTGCTGTTAGAACACATGATTTACAGAGTTCCAACTTTTGTGGGAATAGTCAAAAAAAACTTCACATCAACAGGTGAAGTCTATGGGACCATAATTCATACTCCAGCATATATTTCAACTACTTAAGTACACTATGTATGATTTCAACATTATATGATGCTATATAAAATACAAATAACAGTGCTATAAAAAAGAAAATAAACACATTTAACATTGTTATGAGATAAAATTGTATATCGGTAGTGATTTAAATGAGATAAATCCTCCAATTAACAGCACTAAATATGAGATTTAACAAAATGCAATTAACAGTGCTATGAGATAAACATTACAATTCATTGCTATAAATAATAAACCGTGCAATTAACAGTGCTATAAATGAAATAAAAAACAAAATTAACAGTGCTATGAATGAAATAAAAATGTTGCGCGGGAATCAAGTATATGTATTAAGCCTAAGCATGGTTAGAATAAACACCAAAACAATATGATACAAATGAGATTTTAAACGCAACTACACCATACAAAATAATTTGCAGAGGCGCAGCTAGTATTTGGAGCCCCGGGACAAGATTCATTTTTACGCCCCCCTCCCCTCAACTCTGAAACCCATTATTCCACATACAGCCTATTTTAAAGCCCCAATGGCGCCCCACTAGTCTGGCGCCCGGAGACATTTGTCCCACTCTGTCCCCTCCCACTGCCAGCTACGCCTCTGAAAATGTGAAATGTACATGACCTGATTTGACTGATTTTGTTTGGATAAGAACTCTTAATTGACATTCTGAGATTCCGGAACGGTACACACTGTGCCACCGTGCATCCTGATATTACAGAATAATCTTATGTGAAGACTTTACAGTGGTCTTAGGTCTCAATGGATAGTTTCGCATTTGACACCTAATTTTTAAGGTAGAAGGCATGGGCGTAATTATCACCATTCTAGCATTTTTCAGTTCACACATAAGCTAAATATGTAATGTGGTTTAGATTTACTTTGAGTTAGGCATGGAAACTGGTTGACTTGCTTTTGACTGCCAGTCACAGTTAGACACGGGCTTCAAATGAGCCGCGGACTTGGCATGCGTATTTACATATTTCTGCTACAGAGGTAAATATCTAAAAATCTAGATGGTTGAGGGGTGATGAAAAGTATGCTAATTTTTTACAGTACTAGTGAACTTTATTCATGTATAAGGCACATACTGATTCTTTTAGCTCTCTTGTCACAGGACAATATTCAAAATACCCCCTTACTGTAAAAAATGAATATAAAAAGAGGGGTTGGGGGCAGTGTTGATTCAGTATAAAAGCCACTAGTTGCATCAGGAATTAACTTTAATTTCTCAGTCAGAATCTTACAAGCATCATTTCAATAAAAATCATTAGTTTATTTTTGTTTGTGTCTTTAATGTAATATTATTATCATTTTTCTGGTATAGGTCATTGTCGGACAAACATTTGCAAAACAACTGTCCAATGAGACCATAGGATCTTCCCTGGCTGTGAGGGTTAGGATCTTGTAGCGGTGTTGTCGCTAGTGAGTGGTCACGACATGGTCCGGATATGTTAATTTACATTAGGAACTCATATGGAATGTTATACAAAAGCCTACGCAGGACTTTTGGCAATAATTCAAACGTTTTTAAAATAAATTATTTGGTTTTAAAATTTGTGCCCCGCTACAAAGCATCATGAAACGAAAATCTATGTGCACTTAGCAAAAAAGCAATGTGATGATTAGCATTGGAAATTAAACTTTTCACGCCGTAAAAATGTTTCCATGTAATAGAAAGTTTACGTTAGAGGGACAAAAATATAGATTTGTTATCAGAGTTAGAGAAAACTCGCCTCTTAAACTTATTTGCGGTTTTAAATGACTTTTTATTTCATAAGACTAAACACATTTCCCCATTTGAGATAATCATTTAAGCTGAAATGGCTACTTGATTACATGTTTAATACATTTAGGGCTTCAATAAAGACTATATTTCGTAATGAGTTCAACTTCCTCCTAACAGATTATTGGGTATCCTTACATTCAGTGCGTCTTCTAATTATACGTGCTTTCGATTCGGTAAAGTGGTCTTTCTTTTGAAGTCTTTAGCATGTGTCTGGTTTTAAACATTTTATCGAGATTTATAGCTGTGGACTTACTAATGGACACTCTCAGGCAGGGTGACAACCTTTCCTTATATCTATTCATTTGTGAACGCATATCTAAAGAACAGTCCATACATAAATGATATAAATATTAACACCTTTGATTACCTGATACGTTAATATTATGCTGATTCAACTATCATATTAACTGACGATTACATTTTCAAATTAAGAACAGCAAACTATTTTAATTGAAGTTACTCTGGCCGCTTACGATTTCCTGGAAACAAATTTGGTTTGAGCAAAAACAATTATAATGTAGTAATTTATACAAAGCATTTGAATAACTTAACACATTACTTGCTAACTGGTCATTTAGAAACCGTTTCATCATTTCAAAAATGCAATAATTAAAGCTAATGTTATTAATGCCTGTTGTTTGTTTCGTGATTCTTCATGGTGCTTCAAAGTAAATCATCAAAATCATTTAGTTTTATTTAATTTCCTTTGGAGTGGAAACGGTGACAATATAACAAAAAGCATTCTTGTAAAAAATATAATCTAGAATGGGGACTAGAAACGATGCGCAGTCATAATCATGCACTTAAAATTCACATGCATAGACGAAATGAATTGATTCACTCAATCATTATCCATGCTAATGTTTTGTCTCTGACATTAGTGAAGAGTTTAAAAGGGCTAAGGAAGAAACTGTTTCACAGAAGTTTAAATAGTCTTGGAAGGATGTAATATTGGAATGTCGGAATGACTATCTAACCACATCACCTGAACAATCTTGTATGAATTTCGCTTTTGAATAATAATTATATCAAGAAAAATGATAATACGACATTTCTAAAGAACTGGTGTAAAAGTCTTTATTTTTCATTCTTAGTATTAGTAAGTAAAATAACATGTTCCTTGCAATAAAGTTCTTTATAGAAAGTTTAATATCAATATTACTTTTGTAGAATTCTATTAGTTCTTGGCGTAATAATAGGAAGTTGGCTACACTCTTTACGAAATAATAGAAACTCAAATCTTCCCTTCAGGAAGAAGGAAGGTTCAAAATTGCAAAACTAATTTATCCATTTTGTCCGAGGAAACTAATACGATTTCTAGCTCAAACGCAAACTAAATCATAACTATTCATACGAATGCTGCGATTCAATATCTTTACTTCGCCTGTGCTGTTGGGGATTCATGCCTTCAGAGTTTTCTCCACACATTTCTCAACACTGATGGTTGCTTATTTTTAATGAAAATCTCTTAACAATTATAATGAACTATTTTTAATGACGTCTAACTTAATCTACCTTATTTATTTGGTTTGGATTTCCTTTTTGTGACAATAATATTGATACATTTTATGTCAGTACTTAGATACAGTTGTCGTATTAAGCTAGATTTAAACTTAAATGCCATATTATTTGGAATTACGAATTCACCAGAGCTGGAGATCATTAATGTGTGCTTTATATCCAGATCGTTAATAAGAGTACGGTGGAAAAATATTAAAGCAGCACTTGCAGTATTAAAAAAATAATTATGAAACAAACATATATGTGTATACAGGTATATATGAGTATTACGTGTATATCTGTTTATATCAGTAAGTACACTATAAGTATTGACTTTTTTTCTATATGTGCCTTATATTTGTATATGTGTATTCACTGATGGAAAAAAAAACAGAGAGATTCAAAGAAATAAATTTGTTGTCCAAAACAAACTATTATTCAACTGTGTGGATGGTTTGCACATGATCCCAAGAGGAATCACCCGGTTTCGGCTGAAAACTTCAACGTTCAATACAACTGTGACTGAACAGCGAACGCAAATGGTTTTTATACAATAACTCGAGTTCGATTTCCACACAATAACTCGAGTTCGATTTCCGCACAATAATTCGAATTCGACTTATACTCAATAACTCTTGTTCTGCATTATTCAAAGTTACATCTCGTTGTGGATAACTTACACTTTGGAAAAGAAAAAACTCTCAAATTTGAGGTCTGAAGATGACTGGCATACAATTTTATTATTGTTGTACCATAATATGGTCCGCAATACAGTGGGTGGAATATATTTATGTTTCTTGTTCATTTCAATATACGGTTAGTATGTGCACCAAGACCTCCTCTAGGAAGTGGTTATTATTATAAGTACAAATTTATCAATGCTTTTGGCACGTAAACCTTGATTTCAGATCTTTAATACAGTAAGAATATAGTGGATATTTGAGTGATATCCAAGTAACTCAGTATTGGCAAATATGAACTGTAAATTGTGCGACCTGAAGTGAAAGATTGAAAAGTGTGCAAAAAGTAATTGAACAACACTTTAAGAACATAAAGCTTTTCAAAATAAGAACAAATACCCAATACGTCCAAAGTAAATACACACAGTTTTGCCAATTCGAGAGATATCAAAATGCATTGAAGAACTTTAAAACGGAAAGGTAAGCAAATAAACTTAAATGCATTTAGTCTTGGCCTTAGTGTTACTTTATAGTGCATAAGTTACGTTTTGCCTTTTGAATCGCGGGATTATTCCAACCAGTAACGGAAGAATTTAAAAATTAATTCATACAGATTTGAGACGAAAGTTGATTTTTCAAAATGAAATTTCTATTTTTAAGGTTATCTACGTCTGATTCAAACCCACTAAAGAGATAAACTATATACACTTTTAGGTTTGACACCAGTCTTCTAATGTAGGTCGGCTGGATTAATCGGGGTCCCGAGTGGCCGAGTGGTCTAAAGCACTCTTAGTTACGGATCACTGCCATTTCACTTCTCTCTGCATGGGTTCGAGTCTCAGATTCGACCAATGTGGGTATGTGAGAAAGCTTGCCAGTAGCTTCTCGTAAGTCGGTGGTTATTTCCGGGCTTTCCCCGGTTCTTCCTCTATCATTAATACTGGGCAGCCATGTATAGCCTAACGTGTGCTTAAAAATGGCGTTAACCATACAGCAACAACTGGATTACTGGTATATTGTTTGGGCAGAACCACTTCTCGTTAGACTAGTTATAGTTTCCTCCTGTTTCATGTTGCCCTTTTTCTAGTTTAAGACCCGTTTCGACCGTACAGCCACATCGAAAGATGTCTGAAATTTTAAACAAATGTCGAATACAAGTGAAATAGATCATTTCAAGAGATTTCGTTTCCTAGCGAATTAGTATTGCATGTTTTAAATACACTGAATAATATTGAGTCAAATACTGACGAGTTATGCCCAATTGTCTGAACTATTAAAGGTAACTGCAGAAGTTTATGATTGTTTACCAATGGTACTAGCACGATAGATCAATCCCCTAAATCTATGTTAATAATGATATGTGGATCTGGTGTCACCTGATCATTAAAATGCTCTGCTGCATGCATATATTTCCCGATCAAACCTGCGTACACTTTGAACCCATGCCGGTAATTATAATTGGTAACAGCCATATCTCGCGAGAACATTAAACTGGCCATATAACAGACGGTTGTGTTATTCATCGTGGAGTTACAAATAACTAAACATAGATTTTGATCCGTAAATATAATGTAACAAACGAACCCTTCAGCCAACATTAGCTCCAAAGCCAGGAGAAAAACCAGTAGGGGTACATAATGTGCACCGATGTGAGCAGCCTTAATTGGGTGCAGACAATTGCAGCTTTTACTGAAAATGAGATATCAGCCCCTAACCCGATAATTAATATCATCACAGGTTAGGGCTGATTTATCGGCCTACAATGGTACGTGGTCATTTTCAAATTTAAGCTTAGGAAAGGCGGGTTTATTTTTACATAAACTTAGCAGTGTTTTGTTTTGGTATGATTGAAATCGACCAGTCACTGGTTTGAACAATAATAGAATCGATTATGTGCACATCCTGCATTTTGTATATATTTTATTACAAATGTGTTTTAGACCCAGTTGAAAATTAGGTATCGTCAGCAAATATAAATCCACGAGCTGTAAAACCGTTGAAAAGTTAGAAAGAAATTAGAAAATGTTCGATACCTGGTATGGGCTCTGTCATAAGTAATATGTGCTGCCAGGAATGAAATAAATAAAAGGGAATTATTGAGATTGAGTTTTATATTTTAATGACGTTATCGTATTTAACCTTCCCAAGTTCATAGCAAATTTAACATGATAAAACTAATAAACAAAGACAGTATTCTATTTTTATTTTACAATCTTAACATAATATATGGGCAAAGATTGTTTTGATGTATGTGACCCAAGAAATCTCGAACATGCCATTTCGCAAGAGAGCTATTGAAAAGGCATTTAACCATTAGCATTGAGCACATTAGGACCACATGGAAGGCAGAGTAGCAAATATCACCGTCCTGTTCGGACATTTGTCTCTTTTTAGTATATAGACCAGTGTCCGAATAGTGATAGGATAACATGGAAAAACTTGTCTGAGGACTGCATGAATGGATAACATGGAAAAACTTGTCTGAGGACTGCATGATAGGATAACATGGAAAAACTTGTCTGAGGACTGCATGATAGGATAACATGGAAAAACTTGTCTGATGACTGCATGATAGGATAACATGGAAAAACTTGTCTTAGGACTGAGTGATGGTACCGAAAGTACTGCATACTCTTGAATTAATTTCTTTTCTTTCTTTCAAAAAAAAAAATTCCAAAACTAGCTTTAACTCAGTATTTAGGTAGGGATTGCATATATAATATTACGCATTGGATCAAATAAACGGGATAGATAATACTCTTTTTGTCAAAGCATGCTCTTTTGTCGTAGATAGTGCAAACCTACCTGCTTTCAAATTGAAATATATTAAAGAGATATTTTGATTCCAAGACACTGTAGTTCTATTTTGGGAGCAAAACATGCAAAATGGTTTTTTTCGATATGAATACATATTGTAAATTTTGGGTCTTAACTTTAGCACACAAAAAATATGCTTTCTATAAGGAGGGCAGAATAACCGTTGATAACTTGTTTCATCCATAAAGGTTTTGAATAAGATGTTAACCACTATTTATTTGCGTGAATTCCTTCTACAATGGGGATTCTTTTGCACAAGGTCAATCAAGTTTAGTTGCGAAGGCTTCAGATGCTTTAATGGATAAGTATTTACATAACTTTTGACATGTTCTCCTAGAAGTAAAATGTGTAATAGTTGACTCAATAATTTCTCCAATTCAGTAATGAATCAGAAGTAAAGGGATTTATTCGAGGAAATTCTGTTCAATATCTTGCGTCCAAATTCTAGTACAAATCTTCTTGAGGTTGATCAAACGTATAAAGAAGAAGAGAACACTATTACAGATCTATAGATATTGCTGCAGTCTGAAATACCGGATTAATCTTATCTCTCTGATAATAACAGAAACGATAAATTGGTCATATATAACCTAATGCTTTATGATATAGACAGGAGTACCAGAAATGAAACCTGAGCATAGCTGGTTAGGGATTTATTAATCGATGTAATTCAAATAGAAGAGTGTACATGTTGGGAACATTACGATTTTGTTTTCTTTATTAAACAGACAATCTAATCCAAGAATGGTCAAACTTTAGATTATATAGACATTTGTCAACTCATAGTGTACAAATCAGCTTTTGGATATAAGACATATTGATAAAATTCATGAATTCTCTTTAGTTTGAAAAGAGATTTCTGCCTATACTTTTCATAGTAAATTATTAAGATGGAAGAGACCATAATATACACGAATACATCAAAGAATCTGTATTATTTTAACATATTGGGAGATCGACACCATATTAAATGCTGTTGCTGTTAACAAAGAAAAATATCTTCTTAATGTTGGAAAGGTTCAAGCAACTAAATTATTTTAAATACTACATTCCACCAAATCTACTGCCGTTAGTATTTTGGGAAATTACTTAGATATAGCACTAATTGACTGTAATTATATAATGAATGCATATGTATCCATGTACAAACATGTACGTGAATGCGTCTATTTTATTTGTACATATATTCACTGACTGACTGAATATTGTTACATGTTATAGATTTGATTTTTAAATATGTATCAGTTAAAAATGTAATAGTCGGTTCATTCCTTACATTGGCAAACACGGAACGATACCAGATAACGTCATGTTACTCTTTTTTTTATTTCCTCCACATGTGAATGACTGAGTCCTTGGTGATACGACGATGTTTAATTTTAAAACATTAATAATTACACTCTCAGTCGTATTCCCCACAATAGCTTAAGTTTGTATTGGTGAATACCGGTGTAAGTATGTGTATGTGTTTACATTGTAATGACATAACAAACTCACTGTGTTGCTTTGTAAAGGTTCTTGCAAACTGATTTAACAAACTTGAGTGGTTTTCTCCTGTATTCCGAATGGTCAATTACATCGTTCACTGCTATGGTGGGGGCGGCGAGTAATCCAAACGTCACTACAGTCAAGCAAGACATGGTTTCACGAACCCTAATATGTGATACACATTGGATTGCAGAGGTCGAGTTTCTGCTTTATTTTCATTTCTTTCTTTCTCGTATGTAGCCTAATAAATTCGTTAAAAATATAATTTTAATAAGTAAATTGGAAAGAGCTAAATTTGTAAGGTTTAACGCCATTTTTCAGCACAAGATAGACTATACATGGCGGCCAGTATTATTGGAGGAGGAAGAACCCGTGAAAACCCCCGAAAAGAACCATCGACCCATGAGAAGCTACTGGCAACCTTTCTCACATAACCACATTAGCCGAATCTTAGATTCGAACACACGCAGAGGTGAGATTATTGATCCGTAACGGCGAGCGCTTTAGACCATATATATATATATATATGAAATACGTTAATAATGGATCATTTTATCTAGTATTCCATGGCGCTCAAAATAATTGAAGAAGAGACCACATAGAAAATATTAGATAGATAGATAGATAGATAGATAGATAGATAGATAGATAGATAGATAGATAGATAGATAGATAGATAGATAGATAGATAGATAGATAGATGGATGGATGGATGGATGGATGGATGGATGGATGGATGGATGGATGGATGGATGGATGGATGGATGGATGGATGGATGGATGGATGGATGGACGGACGGGCGGATGGATGGATGGATGGATGGATTCATGGATGGTTCTGAACGTTTACTGTTGCTAACTGTATGTAACCTGTCACTGCCGGTCCAGTAGTTGCAAAAAAAGAATTCGATAAATGACTAAAATTGTTGTAAATGACAAAACAATGACATTTTGAAAAAGATGCTAGAAGTAATCTTTTTACTATTTGCCTTTCTTCTTGATGAATTATCTGATTTAGATGCATTAGTATATTTTGTATGAGACTAGTTATCGAGAAACGTTCAGTGGCAGGCATCTGCCGAAGTAAAATGTTGACACTGATTTTTTCTAATATATTCCTGTTGGCCAAATTTCTTCACATATTTTAAGCATATTAAATTGCTATATTGATGAAGCATTTTGGATGCTGAATGCCATCTATAGCTACAGTGGGAGAACCAATACTACAACCATTTACACTGCTTTCTCTACCACATGTATGGAAGCTTTTAACTCAGCGGGATGGGATGGGGGTATGTTGTGACTCATCATTTTTCTATTTGCTATAATAATAGTACATTCTCATTTCAAGCCTCACTTCCGGAAACATACGATGCTTATTTGATCTAAAAATAGCTTTCAGATCTCTCTAGGTGCTGTTTGTTTTATCATACCAGGAAGTAAACCTAGTTCACTAAAATATGTGATCATTTATGTATCTATTTATAAAGCAAAGAGACAACTTAATTATGCAAAAGCATAAAGTCGACCGAAGCTTAAGCTCCAATATTTTGGTAGTTTTATTTTTTTAAATAAAATTGGGAAAACATGATTTGATAACGAAGTTTCTATATCCACAATAAAACTTGATCTCAACTTGAATGTAAATGGTGTCATCTTTGAGTACTGTGTTAACAACATTTTATATCTACTCAGGTAATATGTGGTTGGAACGTACATACTGGTTTAATTAAATAATAAACTGCCGAACACTCTGGTAAGACTAATACACGAACATTTCAGAAGAGAGAGAGAGAGAGAGAGAGAGAGAGAGAGAGAGAGAGAGAGCAAAATATAAGAAACAAAGAAAACGTTTACAACAAAGTTAAAAAATATATTTTGCTTCTGTTTATTAAAGATAGTATCTTGAAGGCTAGCGCATAAATAGGGTATAACTATTCACAACTTTGAACTTATAAAATAATACCAATCAGTGATGTATATTAGCAAATAAATTCAGTTTAATTAACATAAGGAGCACAGACTGACGTTAGTTTCTTCTTAACTGCTATTCAGTAATTCAAAAACGTAAATAAATACATCAATGGAAATAAACAATATCAGTAAAACAAAATCATGAAACGATTCATAATTTGGAATAAGACCTTCATTTCCGGAACAGAAGCTGCTAAATGTCCGATATATAACGATCAGAAACAAGGATTAAAAAGTAGAAAACAAAACAACCTAGACTTCCACAATTTATAAGAATGATTTACGTAACCCACAAATACGGGACGCGTATGTGTGAATAATTTAGTGCCACGTTATTTCTCGTATTGAACAATAAATCCAATATACGTACTGGCGCGAAATCTTTTGCAAACATAAATTATGAAAATATTAATTAGAGTCAAAATTAATTAAAAACGTTAACAATCATCAAATCTCTTAAAATACACATATATTCAAATTCTTTTTTTGTGTCCACTTTTGGGGAAGAGGCAAATGTAAAAATAACGAAGCGATAACAACGTTATGTCACACAAAAATGAGGTAAAACCTTGTCACAAATTCCGAGATATTTTGGATACTTCCTTGGCATAAGGTTCATGATTTTCAAATTTAGGCGGTGTCGAAATCATGTATAGTCTACGCTATCATCTGTTTTATCTTTTAGTATTCTCTTTCCTGCACAAGTAAATCCAAGTGTTATTTCTTGCATTGACTCGACATATTGGTAGAAACCTTCAACGCAGTTTCCTCTCCTAAGAACACGAATAGACTGGGTAATCGGATTGCATTCTAGCTCATCGTTCGAACCGATGCAATTTGTGCATCGTGGCTTTGCCTCAAGAATCGTGGAGGGAAAACGTAAAGGGTCGTGATCAACCGCATAGGTCCATGGACAATTTGACCTTGCATAAACTGGAATGTGACTACCCGCTAAAACTTTTGTTGGACATGTATCACCATGCTTTTTGCTGTCACATTGCTCTGTAAGGTCTCTCTCTGGAACTTCTTTACTGTCCATGATACTGACTGAAGGGACGAGAAAGTATAATTCTCTATCACTTACTTGACTGAGTCTCTGATAAGCCGCACTGAGGTTTGCCGGTGGTTGACACTCATCCCGTACTGGTGCACAGTATAGATATTTTGCCGCCAATAAAACATATAGAAATACAGCCTGGGGTATTTTGATTTGGCAGAACATCTGTAATACAAAAGGTATACGCACTCAAAATATTATGTTTAAATAATTTTAAAAAAATAGAAGAATAAAATTATCGCGCAAGTGAAACATGAAGTGAAAGCTTAAACATACATACATACATACATACATACATACATATATAAAATATATATATATATATATATATATATATCTGTGCGTGCTTTTGAAACAAGTATGTGTATATTTGTATGATTATTTGTATTATTGTTCTTTTTGTTATTATTATTATTATTATTATTTTTATTATTATTATTATTATTATTATTAATTTTATCAAAATGTACTTTATTCAAAGGATGTTATGTTTGTTAAAGTAATATTTATTTTACTATTTTTAACGTGAAAGATAAACTTACTTTTCTTTTATAAACTTGTTGGAAAGAGAACTGGGTTCTATCTGCGTTTAGTCTTCGTGTCTGGTATACATAAAACACAGGTTTGACATCTCAAACTTGCTGTGTGAATTATATAGCAGACCAACCCGGTTGATCGGCGAACAATATTTCAGTAAACGGAAAGTGGGAATTGTTGGTTGCACGGAGACGAGTCAAGTTATAAAAATAGCCGAGCATTACTACTGGCTTAGATTTAGAGGCGGTGAAACTATAGCTAATCATAAAATTCAACGACAATTCCATTGAAAAACAAACAAGTTGTTTAAAGTGATGTAAGGTTTTGTCTCAGATCCGTCTAGATTCTCTCTCTCTCTCTCTCTCTCTCTCTCTCTCTCTCTCTCTCTCTCTCTCTCTTAACTAAATCATGCATGTTAAAATTTATTTTGATAGGTTCTTATCAATAGTAGGAAGTGTGTCATACATATGTAGTCTTTATTAAGTTTCATTAACACTGTCTGTATTGTATAAGTGGTAAATAATACGACATCACGTGGTACCCAAATTAAATCAGGTGGGTGCAGATTCATGAGGACATTTTAAATTCATGATTGCAAAGGTGTAATACACAATTATTTCATCTCTTTAGTCTCTCACATTTACTTATCCAAAAGGTATGGCACATAAGCAGTAAGAATAATTATATTTTAAACAGTATCTTCTTGTGAGTATTTAATAATTATATTTCTGTTAAAACTATTCTGAAAATTCCACATTCGGACTGTATTTAAAACCTCATTTTCAACATCATTTCAAGGTACGGTGAAAAGAAATTGGCAGTACCAAACTGTGTGAAGAATCTTTTCATTTAAAGAATACGTGTGAACGAAATCATTGATGTGGCCAAATTGACATTACTCCAACGTTTAGAATAAGCCGGAGCGAGAATAAAATTATCTCAGAATTAACGACTAACGAGAAAAGTGAATAATTTACAGCCACGAAAACCAAGATCTCTGTGAAATTTTGGCAGTGTGATGATCTTAGGAATCTTTATGACTAATGAATAAAGAAAACTTTTTTCCATTTTCTAACTCTTGAACATAAAATCTTTGAGGATGCATACAGTTAAATACTCAAACTTAACTATGATGACCAGGAATAAGCATCTACTAACTTCATAGAAAAAAGTGATTCATTATTGGCTGCAATGAAATACAGAGACTTAACTTAAGATACACTGAGAAACAGATTTGCATTAGAGTAAATATCCATCGATTCCGCTTTAATTCTGTCTTAATAGTTCCAGTGAAGTACTTAATCAGTATGCATAGCTTTAAAACTTCAACATGTCTGCTTCATTTTTTTTTTAAATTCATGGATGTGAAATTTCCACGAATGATGACAAAACCATAACCCCATCTTACCCCAAAGACAGAATGCAAACTAATAAACGAACGTTAGTTACTTAGGTTTGATTGTCAGAACTTGTAGGGTAGAGGAAAGCCTCTAGCTCATGTAATTCTGAATTGAATTTATATTACACATAAAAAAACACCAACAAGTAAAATATGTGACCGGTTTGCTTTATTGTTTTTTTTTCAGACTGAATTCAAACTGAATTCAAAGTTAGTTTTCGTCATTAATTATATTTTGTTTCTAAGAAATCAAACCATTTTACTTACTGATTATTTGGCTGCTGACAAGGTGCTTTCCGAGCGGATGTTATATACCTGCTTATTACCTTCGTCGAGATTAAAAGTAGGGCACCTGCAAGCATACTGATACTTATCTAATATATGACAACAAAAATACATCAGCCATATTGTTACACTTGTAACAATTCTAATTATATCACGAAATTAGTCTTCGTGCAGCGACATAAAACAGCAAGATAATTTACATTCAGACTGCCATTCTTATGCAAGTTCGTAGCACCCGTAAAGTCATGGTCGCCCGGAGTTCCGTTTTCCTGATAACAAACTGATTACAAAAATAATTCAACAGGTTGTCAACTAATTATTAATTGAGATTCTACTACACTTTTATAGTATGTGTGTGCTAGGATGAAGTATGGAGGATACTAAATTTATTATTTTAACATCGAACCATTGGCTATAATATTAGTGCAGAATCTTTTTCTTTAGATTTTTGAAAATTGTGGCTGTATGTAATCACTTACAAATTCTATTTTACGTATGCCAAAAATTATCTTTATTCTACCTTATGTTTTATTGTTGATTCAGCTTGCATGTTAGACTGTACCGGTATCTCGAATTAATGTCTCCAATAACCCGATTGTGATTGTTCAGAAAGTTTGCGCTTACTTAATGCAAGAAGAGTGTTGTGTTCTGGATATCTAATGCACTCAATAGTTTTACTTTGTAAACATTTGATATTAATTCTACTAAACATGAATAGTGGTATGAGCCCTTTGTGTATCCTTATTCAATAATCTAGTGGTAGTAGCTACAGGAGAAGGAAGAGGAATGGTAGGATGTCGGCAAGAGTAATGTGGAAGAGGAACAGAACGATGACTAAGGGATGGATGCAAAGTATCATTACTATTCTTGGTGCTACTGTTATTAGTAGTGGTGGTAATGGTTACGCAGTTGTGTTGCAAAACATTATTATTATAAATGCCTTTTTATGCCAAAACCTTGTTAAGTTTTCCACATGTAATCGAATCGATCAGTTATTTCTATAGTAAAACCAATTACAAATTTTTTTTTAGAAGTTAATGCATAGAGAAATATAGAAAGAGTTTTCGTTAAACACTCCTTCCAGTTCGTTTGAAAGACAGAGAGCTTGAGACAAATAATCATTTAATATTAGATTTATCATCTGGTTCAACAATTTCTTTTACGATTCTTTGCAAGCAAATATAGAAATTATTAAATTGTTATCATGAATTATATTTTCAAATAAACACACTTGTGATAACCTTGCCACGATATGGCACAATTCAGAACTTTACTCAACTACACCTTATAGCAGTGTTGTGATGAAACTTTGAAGTATATTCAGCGACATTTGCGCGTTATCTATATATGAGGTAATGACGTCATTTGTGGCAAACTAAAGAGATTGAAATGGGTATAATACGGAATAAAAGATGACTGACTTGGCACGGTAGACATGTGTTAGAGTATTGACGCTTAAGCTTTCAGAGAAAGAGTACCATTTTCATATTATCATAAGCAGCATTTTTCAGATTTAGTTTGACCTTGAGAAAAGAAAACAGTATTTTCCATTATTCTGTGAGTATTTGGGCATAGATTTAAGCAGGACAATTTTCTTATCGGCAAATCACTGTGTATATATTTTAGGTCTTTAATCTTTACTCCAAAAAAGAAACATGTCAGCGAAGCCAGAATATACCAAATAATTATTAGCCATATCATGTCCAGTCAAACTAATAGCACGACGTTTTTATTACAATTAGCAATGAGTACTCACTATTTTAAGTGAATTCTTGAGTAACCATTCTTAGCAGGACATGATGGTTCTGCGGGTTAGCAACAATGACAAAATCAAAACACTTCAGTGGCAGTCAAAAATAACCTTCTTTCATAGGCTGCTAATACGGGGATGCAGTACTTTTTTACAGTTCAAATAATCTTGAAAAGACTTGGTGATACGTAGGTCTGTTAGACCAATGTTATCTGTGGTCTTTTTTTTAATTATGGTAATAAGGATAAAACATTTACATGCTAATATAATCATATAGGTGTATATTTATCAATACTCTTTAGCAGTAATATAGCAAATTATGCAAGAATAAAGTAACGATTAATCTAGATTTAAATTATTCCCAAAGTTAAAAAGCTAGAATATAATTGATATATTAATAATTGTTAGGTTCACAAATTCAAGCCATCCCACGCGTTCCTCCTTTCATTATTCTCTTATAAGGTAATTTCCCTTAGAGTTTATAACATTTATAATATCTGTAATTCCTTCCACTTGCCTTCTAAGAAAAGGCAATGGAGCAGAGAATGAATTTTAGTATTAAAATATGCATATGATTGTGTAAAATACATAAAGAAATATTTCATGATCTACATCTCAAGATAGGTATCAGTATATACTTGATATGTTGAAAGATCTATCTTTCAAAAAAGTCGACGTTAACATTATTTCATTCATCAAATAGCATGACTGTGGCGTTTGTTCCAAGTGATTCCTTTTCTCATTTTGCTCCACTTCCCGCATAATGTAGAGATGATCTTGAAATACCGGACAACAACACTTACAATGTCACACGTAAGTGCAGCAGTGCACATGGCTCGAGATTTGCATGGTAATTCTCATAGATACATGGACTGACAAAGTGAAAACAATCATCCGTTAACCGCCTCTCCATTCATTCCTTTATACCGTAGGAAAAAGTGGGTATAATATTTTTTAATATAATTATTTATAAAAAACTTTGATGTCTTATAATGGTATGTATGTATGTATGTATGTATGTATGTATGTATGTATGTATGTATGTATGTATGTATGTATGTATGTATGTATGTATGTATGTATGTATGCAGGTAGGTAGGTAGGGGTGTGTTTGTGTGTGTGTGTGTGTGTGTGTATGTGTGTGTTGAGGCAGGCAGGTAGGTGCGTACGATCGGTAGGTAGGTAGGCATGCATGCACGAGTGCATACAGGCAGGCAAGCAGGCATGTAGGTAGTTACGTAGGTGCGTCGGATATTGGATCAAATCTCATTAGTAATGGAAATCTGTTATTCTGACAGACAGCCTACTAAAATCATATATATCTCGAGTAAAGGGAATAGTTTATACATGAAGATTCATGGAGACATGATCATAAACTAATGCATAATATGTATATCTAACTAGATGG